>CM017325.1:21947678-22162606 GCA_006937295.1 Carpinus fangiana
AAATAAGAGCAAATTAAATATAGCCTTCGAGCTTTATTTATGGATATAAGTCGTAAACCGAATCACGTAAAATTAAAATCATTGTGTCTTTTTTATTTATTTATGTTATTTGATTTATATTTTCTTCATCGGCAACGAACAACTTCTGGTGGTGGTATTGTTTCCGGCTAAGGTACTTTCACTGTTATTAATTGTGTAAATTGACCTTTTGGACACCCAATAAATTCAATGGTGAACAAAGTGGGATTAGGAAATGTGTGGCAGTAAAATGGTTTTTCCAACCAGCCACTGTCGCATGCTTCAGTTTCGAGTTTTTACCATATTCAAACTCTTGTAAATTCAAGATCTCCGTAACTACAGCTTTAGTATTACTATTACCTCTAAAATATATTTATAAGAATAAAACTTTTTATTAAATTCTCAAAATTATGAAGATGTCAAATTAGTTTATGCTTACCGTACAGAAATATGTAAATGGTATTAGAATTTTAGTTACTACTTTGTCCTAAACAAGTAATTCTATAAGTCACTTTTTATATTATATATTCTCATGTCACTCTAAAAATGATATAACTTTTAAAATTACCATTGAGCTTTATGGAGTGACACGAGAGGGACACTAGGGTGATTTCTATGATTACTCTTGACAACATAGTTAGGTAAAGTTCTGGGTTATGATTGAATGGTTTGCTGAATACCTTATCTTCACTTTAACTACGAATGTTCCGTGACAAATGACAATGATCTTTCTGGTAGCTTTTTTTTAAAAAAAGTAAACTATAAAATAAACTCATATGCGGCTTGGTGAGTGGTGTATATATATATATATATATATATCTTGTTCTGGATCCTCAGTTTCTTCACCCTAAGATGAGATGATATTGCAGACATATCCTTGAATAAATAGCATATATTATTCAAAATTAAGAGAAGTTGCAACTTTGTTTTTCAATGGCCAATACCAAAGTAAATTAGAAGATGCATATTTTTCTTGCTTGCCCTATCGTTTGTGCTGAGTGGAAAATTTGTTGGTGGAAGAAGGATTGGGACCAAGGAAAGCAAAGAGTTTGTTAAGCATAAAGGAACTCTCAAAACTATTGAGGTCATAATGAATATATTGCATATTTCTTAATGGACAATTTTTTCTTCAAATTGGGTTGGAGGAATTTTCTTCAACCTAATATATAAAAGTGACATGTGTCCCTTAACATGCGAAATGCACATATTTTTTTAATAACAGGGACAAAGTTAGAATAAATTTTATTAAAAATTCATGTGGATCTCACTTTATCCTTTCTTAATAGTTAGTTTTTATTTTAATTCTAGATAATCTCATTCTTTTTTCTTCTTCTTTACCACGGCCTATATATTTTTTTTTCAAAATTTTTCTGTCGTGCTTATCAATGGTCTAGTAAGTAAAAGGGGAAATTACACTTTACCCCTCTGAACTATCCACCCATTTTCACTTTTACCTTCAAAGTTTCAAGTGTGATACTTAACCCCCCAAAACTTTCAAATTGTGGCAATTTGACATCTTTGGCCTATTTATTCCCAAAATGCCCCCATCACATTTTTTTTTTAAAAAAAAAAAAAAATCCAAAAAAGAAAAGAAAAAAGCAAACAGGTGGCTGGCCACCCCGTTTGGCCAGGGGGTGGTTTGGCCAACCCTAGCCGGCCGCCCCTTGGGCCAATCGCTCAAATTTTCGTTTTGGGCGTTTGGCCCAAGGGGCTGCCGAACCACCCCTTGGGCCACTGGGGGGTGGTTTGGCCGCCCCCAGACTGGCCGATCTAGGGGTGGCTGAACCACCCTAGGCCAAACGGGGTTTTACAGTGCTATGTAGTTGCTTTATTATTGTCGTGTTTAAAGGATTTGTATAATTGAAAACATAGTTCAAATGTATAGCTAAAATGTTGATAAATTTTAGTGCAACTTTTTCTTGTTTTTTGTTAAGCTGTCATTTCATGTGAGAAATGATTATTCTCCTTCTCATTAGTCATCTCCCGTCCAACTCTTGAAAATCCACTACTGGATTTGTGAGACCTAGAACCACAAATCCAATGGTGAATTTGCAAGATTTGGATGGGAGGGGGACCAATAACATGTCTCATATAATGATGGGAAAATTGTAATTTTGTTTGTGGTTAATTAATCAGATGAAACCCAGTTCCATTCTAGAGTTATCAAATGGATAATTATACAATGCCTAACTGTTTCAAGGTTGGCATGTGGATAAAAAATGCCCTGAAGGAACAATCCCAATTAGACGTGGCCAAGAGAGTGAATATTTTGCCCATCGTACAATACACCCACTTGCATGTCTGAAAGATCTTAATATTCGCGTTGATGAGGATGTTCATAAAGGGCATGAGGTATATCATATTATCAAATGCCTATTGTTTTCAAATGTATAACAATGACAAGTGCAAATTAATTAGAACTCCTTAAGCAAATTTCAAATTATTTTTCTTTGATTTATTGTTAAATCTTTTTTTCTTTCTCTTTTTAACATATGAATTATATTTGAAACTAGTACGCTTATGCTACTGTGACTTCTGGCAACTATTATGGCAGACATGCAAAACATAACTTATAGAGCCCTGTAACAATGGATGGAGACTTTACCCTTAGTCAAATATGGGTTTCAGTAGGTCTTGAAAACAAAATAAATACTGTTGAAGCTGGATGGATGGTAAGTTTGTCGAAGAAATATAGTCCTTCCTGCCCCTGGGAAGATAAATGTCAATTACTTTTGATTTTGATTTTGAGTGTAATTTAATCTAATGTTGAAACAATTAGAAACTTTTGGATTTATATGTGGGCGATAAAATTTATTTCATAATAAAATTCAAAACAAAAATCTTACAAATCAAACATTTGAAGAATAATTTCTCTCCAATAATTAATTTCATGGTTCCAGGTTGATACGCCTCATGGGCAACCCAAGTTTTTCGTATATTGGACTGTAAGTTGACTCATTTGCTTCTATGATATTGATAAATTGTATCTTATCCTAAAAGTTTAGGTAATACAAAGAGGTAAATTTAATCATTTAATCAAAACTTTAATATTCTTCCTCAAGTATGAGCTCAAATTCTCTTTTAATGGGTGTAGCCTATCACGTGAAATATTTTTAAAATGATCATGTGTTCGATATCTGACTCTATCCTTCCACCTTCTATTTATATTAAAATATTTTATGTGTTGGGCCTCATCTATTAAAAGAAAGTTTAAACTTACAGGTGAAGAATAGTGTTAAAGTTTTGATTAATGATTAAATTTACCTTTCTTCATCAAAGTACTTGTAGTGACCCAAATTATTAACTAGGCATAAGTAGCTTAGTTGGGAGAATTAATTTGGACTTTGGGTCACTAAGGACTAGATGGGTAATTTGGACCTTTTAGCGGACGTACGCTAGGTTGGCGGACGTACGTTGCTGTCTGTAGTGCGGATGTACATGGGGGGACCACCGGAAGTACGCTTTGCAAATCGTACAACGGACATACGCCAAAAGTACCGGACATACGCTACTTTTTGAATACCCTCTGGATAATACCTGCACGTACGAAGAAGCCTTTGGACCGTTAGGCAAGAACCACCGGACGTACGCCTCTTGGCCGGACGTCAGCTGCTTTTCTCGGCCTATAAATAGCACCCTACCCCCTTCATGTTTCTCACAAATTCAAAATGCCCCCAGGCTGCCAGAGTGTTTTTCAAGTGTTGTGAGCATGTGTGTGACGCGTTGCGAGTTTCAGAACTTTCATGAGACGAAACTCTTACAGTTTTGTTTCAAAGAGGTAACGTTCAATCTTTAGCTTTTAACTGCGCCGTTATACTGCCCGTTTTACATTAAGTTATAGTTGTTAGCTTAGTTGTGCCTTAAAACTCGTTTAGGTTAGCATTTTCGTTAGCTTAGCATTGATACGTTGCATGGAGGCTATTAACGAGACTAGAAGGCTTTATGGTGTTCCTAGTAGCCCTAGGAGTTGGAGAATAGGTGGACTGTGGAGAGAAAATGAGGTTCTCCCTAAGGACCCATACAGTGGACGTGCGGTGTTGTGCTAGATGTACGGCTTGTCGTTGTACGGCAGACGTACGCTCCTAAACCAGACGTACGATCACTATGTGACAAGAAAACCCTATTTTCACCAACCGTCCTGTAGCTCATGTTTTCCTTACTTTAGTGTTGTTTAGTAGAATTAGGACTAATAGAAGGTTTTCCACAGATTTGGAGAACCCGGATCCTTTGGAGTTTTTCGGAGACGTATATCGATCCAGGTGAGTTTTAACTCACATAATGCGCATTGTTATTTTTCATGCACTGCACGTCTATTTTGTGTACTGAGAGAACATGCATATTTTACAACTCTCACATTTTGTACGTATTGCACATGAACTCTGTCTTTTGAGAAAAATGTTGTGCTGAACATGTTAACCAAGTGGGACTTGTAAAAATGACATGCATGTAAAATACAAACAAGATAATTGCATCGTATGACATGGTACATCGGTACGTGCGGTAGTAATGGCCATGGGCTTACTATACATGTTAGCTTTGTGGTCAAATGTGTGCGTTATGTGAGGGCTGTGGATCCATTGGTTTCGTGACCTTGATGCAACAATTCCCAATGGTTCGGTCACTACAAGACATGCGTCATTAGTTGGTGTGGGCTACTCAGGGTCGGACCTAATCGTGCCACTAATGTTACGTACGGTATGTTGTACAATGGTTAGGGCACTGATATTGTATTATAGGTCCCTCAGGACAGCATCAACCCTGCTGAGAATGGGTAATATCTCAGGTAGGCCATACTGTTGAACTATGACTGTTATTTACATCATATGCATATATCATTACTATATATATATCACGCATAATTAAACTGTCATGATAGAACTGCTTTGTTTATTAAACACCTGAGTTCATTACTAAAAACTGGCATGTGTATTATCTGTGTTAAAAATCACTAAGTCTTAGACTTACTCCCTTTATTTTATGTCTTTCCCCATCATTACGAATAATTGCGCGGTTTAGCTACACTAGATGAAGATGCCGTTAGAGACTACTTTGGTGATTGCTCAGGACTTGATATGGGTGATCTTTGAGGATATGGATCATATTTGGCTTAGGACGATGTGGGAAGATGGAGGATCTGCCCGTGCAGATATGATAGAGATTTTGATTTCCCTAGCTTTGTTGAAGCTTAAGTCTAGGCTTTGATCTGTTGATCTTTTGTGAACAATGTTGATGTATTTTACTTTGGATTGTATTTATTTCCTGATGATGGTCTGATGACCAGTACATTTGACGACTATTTGTTATATTATGGATGTAGTACCTTATCTCTGGTATTGTTGTGTGATGTTTCAATTACTGTCTCTTAATTCCATAGTCTTGGTAAAGTCTTCCGCTGTAATTTTCTCGTTATGACGAGAAAAGTTTTTTTTCTCGAATGTTGTGTCTTGGAAGGACATGGCTGGGATGGCGCGCTGTGGGGTCAATTACTAGTTAATTGATATTCCCATCGGGTGGGGCGTCACAGTTGGTATCAGAGCTCTTTTGCTCTGAGAAGACTATAGGATAGGGGGGAAAAGAGAACTTAGGCCATGATCACACCAGAGATTACACTAAAGGAGCGATTAGGACTAAGTCTCTAGGTTTGCTCGCTTGGTTCTAGTGGAGTTGGTCCTAACTCTGCTCTTCGCTGCAGAGAATGCTGCCCCAAAGGAACCCTACAATTGAACCTAACGCGCTGGAGATCGACGATGGAAGTGTTCACCCTGAGCCTGTGGACATTCCCATTGATGAGGCGACACTCCCAGGAAGTCAGGTGATGGACGCAATTGGCCAGTTGGTTTCGGCCATAGATCGCGATAGGGTTGCGAGACAACCAGCTAAAGGTATTGGATGCTTTCTGAAGGATTTCTGCAGTCATCACTCAGAAAGTTTTGACGGGAGAGGCGATCACATTCGTGCTGAGAATTGGCTGAACGACATGGAGGAGTTGTTAGCTACCCTTGGATTTACGAATGAGTAGAAGGTAGCTTATGCTGCTTATAAGCTGACTGGAGAAGCTAACCGCTAGTGGCAAGACAAGAAAGTGGTGCTTGTCGCTGACTTGGGTTCGGAGACTGCCATTTCTTGGGAAGTCTTCAAACACGAGTTCAATTGGCAGTTCTTTCCTAGTGTCGTGCAGGAGGCAAAAGCACAAGAGTTTTTGGGTTTGGTCCAAGGAGGATGTCGGTGATTGAGTACGCTGCGAAGTTTCTGCAGTTGTCGCACTTTGGGTTGTACCTCATCCCGATTGAGGAAAAGAAAGCGAAGAAGTTCGAACGAGGTCTGAACTCTCGTATTCGGATTATGATGAGTTGTTTCAACATTCGGGATTTCTCCCAGTTGGTTTATAAGGCATCGATCTATGAGGAAAGTCTGAAGGAGAATGCAGCTGAGTACACGGATCAGAAGAGGAGGACTTAAGGAACTAGTACTTCGGTCGGAGGAGCCGGGCCAGCTAATAGGATGGTGGTGGGGAGTTTTCCACCCTAGAGGTCACAAGGACGTACCTCTGGTAACCCTCCAGTTTCGTCGTAGAAGAATCAGACGTCGGAGCTGTGTAAGAAGTGTACAGTGTACACTGGGGATCCTGTAGGATGGCAACTGGAACTTGCTATAGTTGCGGCCAGTTTGGTCACTTCAGCAAGGATTGCGTGAGCAAAGGGGTTGCTTAGAAGCCTTTGGCGCCAGCTTGGGTTTTCGCGCTTGTTCCAAGAGAACCGGAAGGAGGATTGGAAGTAGTGACATGTACTGCCCCAATACTTGGATTTGAAGCTTCAGTTTTGTTTGATTCGGGGGCTACCCACTCTTTCGTATCTATAGTGTTCATAAGGTTGTCTAGACTTGTTATGAGAACTTTGAAACCTGGTCTAGCTGTAACTACACCCGTAGGGAAAATTGTGGTCTGTAAGCGTGTAGTTTGCGAATGCCTTGTTAGCATTTGTGGAAGAGTACTTCCTACAAACTTAGTTGTTCTCCTTATGTTTAGTTACAACGTTATTCTTGGAATGGATTGGTTGACGAAGCATTCGGCTGTTATCAACGGCGTTTTGAAGCAAGTGACGCTTACACAGTGGGGAGAAGGAAAAGTGAAGTACGTTGGATCGCGAGTGAGGTCCTTACCTCCAACGATTTTGGCCACGCAGGTGAGGAAGCTTATCGTCTGAGGCGATCAGGCGTTCGTTGTTGCTCTAAGGAAGCAAGCAAAGAAGAATCTGGAAAATATTCCAGTGGTGTGCGAGTATCCAGATGTCTTTTTGATAGACTACTCTGGATTACCACCACATAGGGAGTTGAAGTTTGGGATTGAGTGCGTGCCAGACACTAATTCTATCTCTAAGGCACCTTATAGGATGGCGTCGTCGGAGTTGAAAGAGCTAAAGGAACAGCTCCAGGAGCTTTTGGACAAGGGTTTTATTCGCCCTAGTATATCACCGTAGGGAGCACCGGTGTTGTTTGTTAAGAAGAAGGATGGATCGATGAGGATGTACATTAACTATCGGGAGTTGAATAAAGTGACAATCAAGAATCGATATCCTTTGCCAAGGATTGACGACCTGTTGGATCAGCTGCAAGGAGCGCGGGTGTTTCTTAAGGTCGATTTGCACTCAAGCTATCATCAAGTGAGGGTGAAGGAATAGGACATTCTTAAAACAACCTTTAGGACTCGTTATGGACACTACGAGTTCTTATTATGTCTTTTGGACTAATTAATGTGCCAGCAGTCTTTATGGACACGATGAACAGAGTCTTTCATGACTATTTGGATCAGTTCACCGTTGTCTTTATTGACGATATCTTGATCTACTCAAGGACATCGGAGGAGCACAAGGAGTATCTGTGGAAGGCATTAGAGAGGCTTAGGAGGGAGAAACTCTATGCTAAACTTGAGAAGTGCGAGTTTTGGCTGAAGGGCATGTCTTTCCTCGGGCACGTAATTTCGGGCGAAGGAGTAGCAGTTGACCCGGAGAAGGTGAAGGCCGTGGTAGAGTGGACAAGACCAACTAGCGTGTTTGAGATTCAGAGTTTCTTAGGACTCGCTGGTTACTATCGACCCTTCATCAAAGGTTTTTCGAAGCTGTCGGGACCACTCACTGCTTTGACTAGGAAGAATGCTCGTTTTGTTTGGACAGAAGAATGTGAGCAATGTTTCCAAGAACTGAAGAGGCGATTGGTGACCGCTCCAGTGTTGGCATTACCTACGGAGTCTGGTAATTTTGTAGTGTATAGCGACGCTTCTAAGAAGGGTTTAGGTTGCGTGCTAATGAAGAACGTCAATGTTATTGCCTATGCTTCACACCAGCTAAAACCATACGAGTAGAACTACCCTACACACGACTTGGAGTTGGCAGCGGTTGTGTTTGCTCTTAAGATTTGGAGGCACTACTTGTATGGCGAGCGGTGTGAGATCTACACGGACCATAAGAGCTTAAAGTATCTCTTCACTCAGAAGGAATTGAACATAAGGTAGAGGAGGTGGCTAGAGTTGATCAAGGATTATGATTGGGAGATCAATTATCATCCTGGTAAGGCTAACATTGTAGCAGACGCGTTGAGTGAAGAGATTTTTACCTTAGGGAAAGAGGGTCATCACACATTAACTCATATGGGGAGTGGACATTTTTCGAATGAAGGCTATGGAAAATCAAGTTATGTTCGCAATAGTCAATACATAGATAGCAATGGAAAATTCATTGATGCTGGTCACGAATCAGAAGCATTTGCAACAAAATCTGTTTGCTATGATATAAGTGTCGTGAACAATAACAATGGAGGCGATGGAACCCAATTCTACTTTAGGGGTCCTTGGTATTCAGCAGCATGTCCTTAGAAAGGGAAGAAGAAAAAATGATGGTCTTAGTACTAATATATCATATCTTGGAGGGACCAAAATGTCTTGAAAAAGATATCAGCATAACTTGTTCTGTCCAACCATTGTATGGTAAGTAATAATCCTTAATATGTTGATATTTGGGTTTTGAAAAAGATATCAGCACCTTTATGCCTTACAATTATTGTATTATAGGTAATATTCTTAATAAAATGAAAATTGGTCATTCCCTAAGTTTTTGCGGTCATTTTTAAATGTCAAATGAAGATTATGAAGGACAAAAACAAAAGTAAAAACAAAATCTCCACGCAACACTAACACCAAAGTGTTCGAGATCAACTAGCATAAGATTATGTAGGGGTGTCAAAAAAAACCGGGAAACCGGAACCGGAACCGGAAAACCGGGAAACCAGAAATCGGGAAACCGGGGTCCCGGTTCCGGTTCCGGTTTGGAAAAACCAAAAACCGGGTACCCCGGTTCCGGTACCCGGTTTTTGGTACCCGGTTTTTACCGGGTTACCGAGAACCGGGTTAAATATATATATTTTTTTATTTTTTTTAGTTAGGGCTTTACATTTTAGTTTTTTGGTTTGTTTACATACTTGTTTTTGCTTTTTATTGTTTTAAAGTTTTCTTTATGTACCTAATTTAAAATGATTTTTAGGGTATTTTAAAAAATTGAATTTTTATTTCTAAGGCCCATATAGGCAAAAACATTGACTTTTTTAGGATTTTTGGGCTTTTTTAGGTTTATTTTTCAATTATTTGGACTAATTACAACAAAGCCCCTTTAATTTGGACAAAAATACTAGATTTTTTTAAAAATAACCAACTTATGGAAAAAAAAAAAGGGCTTATTTTAGGCCTAACACCTAAAATAAGCCAACAAAGTAATTTAAAAAAAAAAACCGGTTACCGGACCGGGTACAACCGGAACTGGCCGGTAACCGGGACCCCGGTTTTACCGGGGTGCCGGTTCCGGTTCCGGTTTCCCGAAACAAGGAACCGGGGTACCCCGGTTTCCGGTTCCCGGTTTTGGCCAAAAACCGGGAAACCGGACCGGGTTGACACCCCTAAGATTATGCAAATATTAGATGAAAGATTAATGTGTCCATCAGTATTTTTTTCTTAAATTGCAATTATTTATTTCCTTTTCATTTTATTGCATTCTCTAACAATGGAAGATTCTCGTACAAACACAACTTTAAATGTGGCACACTAGAAGTTTGAACGCGACCATTCACTACAAAAAATAAAGGATTACTAACGTATATACTGTTCATTGTTTTTGCCATGTCACCATTTAGTAACGTGTCACTTTTGTGCTACGTTACTAAAATATTTTGGTAACATGCTAAGTTGACACGTTACCAAAATAATAACTATTTAAAAAAAATTATTTGAATATATAAAAATTATAAATCATTAAAATTATTTAATAATAATAATAAAACTGTAGATATATATAGATCTAAGATATTATATATAAAGTAAACTTGGCATGTATATATATAACTTAATATATATAGTAACTTATTTAATATATATCTAGGGTTATATATATAGCAACCATGGCATGTATATATATATATAAGTAATTTTTTGTAAATTTTTTTTACTAAACCGATAGTAATTTTGTTCATTATTTTTTTGTAACTACATTAATATATATCTAGGGTTATATATGTAGTATCCCAGATTTTAACAGTCTTATTTTATAAATATTTATTTAATAATATTCAGTAATGATAATTACTCTTGAGATCTTAATAGAGCATATGAATATTATAGGAATAAATATTGAGTTTATAATGAAGTTTAACGTTATATGGGAGATTATATGTTGATTATTTTATTGGAATAATGAGAAAATTTGTCAAGATGAGTAAGGTTCTAAAACATTCATGTGAAGCCATAATGTATGAAGCTAGCATATAAGTATTCAAAGCTATGAATAGTATAAATTATGAGTAAATGGGGGGTAACTCAATGCAGGATATTAGTTTATGCAGCTAGAACCTACGTTGTTAGAAGAGAAGAGAAGAGAAGAGAAAAGGGGAAGAAAAACCATGATGAAGAGAGAACATAATGATGAAGGAAATTTCATGATGGCATTTCTTAACAAATTGTAGAATAGCTCGGTTAGTGAAGCTGGCTGACGCCTGCGTCCAAATTGTCTTCCTATTTTATACCGGACATGTCCCAATATTTCACCTATAAATAGCTCGATCGATTATAGTTTTCTTCATTCAGAAATTCTTCTATTTCTCTCCAAGAGATTACGTATTAAGAGTTTTGAGAAAGATAGTTATATTTTAGTAGTAAGGTTTTGGAGCTACTTCAAGAAGAGTGCTAAGTATAATTCTTTTATCCATAGTTTATGTCAATTTTAGTTATTAAATTATATTGTTTATATTAATCGGGAAAGTATGATTGAATATCTCGGGAAGGATATTATATTCAATCATAATTTTTAAATATTATAAATGCGCCATTGTGCTGCCTAGATTTTAGTAGGTACTACACAATAGCGCAGTTGTAATGCCTAAATGATATTAAGATATTTTAGATGTCATTATGATACCTAAATAGTATCCATATATTTTAAATATGGCGTTATGCTACCTAAATTTTTAGGATTAATGCAAAGCAAGAAAATAATGTTTTCGAGGTATTTTAGAGATCTTAGGATTTAAAATAAGACTCATGAATAAAAAGTGAAAGAATACTTGATAATGTATAAGGTATTGTGTTAATGCAGAAAGTGTACGGAAGGAAACTACGTATAAGGAATTTAAGCTCTTAAGGTAAGTTCAAACTTACTGATCCTGCATTATTTTACAAAAGCATGTTATATATATTTTGTTGAGCACAACCATTTTAATTGAACAAATGAATGTATGTACAAAAAAGAATCATGTATGAATGTATGTAAGACCCTTGCGGTTAAGCGGGGTAACACTTAACACCTCAAAGCTATGAGAGGGGGAAATTATTAGCAGTTTTACGGCTAAGTGGGATAACACTTAGCAAACTACAGGGAATAAGTGAGAGTATAATTACGCTTATTATGTTATGAAGTAATGATGTTATAATGATGTTATGATGCTATAATGTTATGATATATGATGTGCATTGATTCAAACTGATGATTTGCTTAATATATTATGAATTGTTTTTATCGCTTTTATTTATTAATTAGCCAAATACTTATTAAAATAAAATTGTGAAAATCCTGCATACATGGCTAATTAGTATACATATGCGGTAAGACACATTTACAAATAAAGGTTGGCTCTCATAATAAATGATTGGTTTGCTTGAACTTACTGAGTTGTAGACTCACACTTTTTCTATAAAATTTTTATAGATGTGATTGAGGAATGAAAAGAAGATGCAGTCCGATATGGGCGTCCTACCTTTGATATATAGGACATACATGAGGTTTTAGTTGCTGAAGAACTAAGTTATTAAGTTTTGTAATTATTTAAGTTTTTATAAGTATGTAATTTGGAAGACCACGTATGTCAGCTAATGGGTACAATAAGGTTTTATCACTTTGTGAGATACGCCGCTTGTGGCAGTACTTTTGATGATTAGTTACTTGATGTTTTTATTAACAATATGTGAAGTTTAAATTGGAAGCTCTGGTATATTTATGTTATGATGAGAACTCTGATGGTAGAAGTAAAAAGTATATTCCGTTGCAGATGACGTATATATGAAGTAGTGTCGCTCGAGTATTTAGATAAATCATTCTACCAATTGATGAAAAGTCAGCGCTACAATATATATACTAATTGAATGAAAATATTAATAGGGTTTAGTATGTGAATCACCAATCGCATAAACTTACAAAGTGATGAGTATCTAATTAAGAATTGGATAGAATGTAAGAATTCTATATGCACATGTTTACTTTACTTCAAATGAAAAGTAAAGTTGATTATGAAGATTTTTGTACAGTTCAATTAGCATATAGAGCCGGTTTCAACAGTAGTGAGCGGGTTTGTACAGTGTTGAGCTTGAGTTCAGATAAAAATATTTATTTCAATGATAATAATAATTATAATAATAATAATAATAAAATTGTAGATATATATAGATCTAGGATGATATATATAGTAACCCTGGCACATATATATATATATATAGTAACTTAATTAATATATATCTAGGGTTATATATATAGTAATTAATATAAGTAATTTTTTTTTATTAAACCTATAGTAACATGGCACATATGCCACGTCACTCTATTGGTAACGTGGCATAGGTGCCTCGTTACTGATGGTTTATTGGCGTGCGGTCCCACAGCTGGCCCGCACCCCCGACCCTCCCTCTTCTTTCACTTTTTCCCTTATTTTTTGAACTTTTTCCCCTCCTCCTTCCGCACACAAGCTTCTTCTCCCTTCTTCTTCTTTTTTTTTTTCTCCCTCTGGCCACCAGCATTTGTTCTTCCTGTCTCTTCCTCTTCCAGCCAGCCAACCATCTTCTTCTCTTTCAGCGCACACTCAATTCTCCGGTGCCACTACTCAGTATTCTCTCCTCCGGCACTCACTCATTTCCGGCGGGCTCTCCGGTAACTTCACTCTCCGACGCCTCTCTCCACCTCCAACGACGATCAAGTATATATATATATTTAAAGTGTATCACGAGAANAACTCCATATCGCTTTAATCTCCCAACATATATGCACATGTTTACTTTACTTCAAATGAAAAGTAAAGTTGATTATGAAGATTTTTGTACAGTTCAATTAGCCTATCGAGCCGGTTTCAACAGTAGTGAGCGGGTTTGTACAATGTTGAGCTTGAGTTTGAATAAAAATATTTATTTCAATGATAATAATAATAATAATAATAATAATAATAATAAAACTGTAGATATATATAGATCTAGGATGATATATATAGTAACCCTGGCACGTATATATATATATAGTAACTTAATTAATATATATCTAGGGTTATATATATAGTAATTAATATAAGTAATTTTTTTTATTAAACCTATAGTAACATGGCACATATGCCACGTCACTCTATTGGTAACGTGGCATAGGTGCCTCGTTACAAATGGTTTATTGGCGTGCGGTCCCACAGCTGGCCCGCACCCCCGACCCTCCCTCTTCTTTCACTTTTTCCCCTATTTTTTGAACTTTTTCCCCTCCTCCTTCCGCACGCAAGCTTCTTCTCCCTTCTTCTTTTTTTTTTTCTCCCTCTGGCCACCAGCATTTGTTCTTCCTGTCTCTTCCTCTTCTAGCCGGCCAGCCACCTTCTTCTCCTTCAGCGCACACTCAATTCTCCGGTGCCACTACTCGGTACTCTCTCCTCCGGCACTCACTCACTTCCGGCGGGCTCTCCAGCAACTTCACTCTCCGGCGCCTCTCTCCATCTCCAACGACGATCAGGTATATATATATTTAAAGTGTATCACGAGAAGCCTTCATATCTGTTGAAATTTAACATATTGTTTTTTAAATATCTTATAAGAAGCCTGCATATTGTAGAAAGAACTTTGTTTTTTGTTTTTTTTTTTTAAAAAAAAAAAAAATTAAAATGATATTTTTAATTTTTAATTTTTTTAATTTAAAAAAAAAATATTATTTTTTTCTTTAATCTTTTTGTTTTTGAAAAATAAAATAATATGGCATTGCATAGACACAAGAGGCTCTTTAATTTGTTTGTGTCTGAATGTTGGTGTTCAAGAGATCATGCTCCCACTTCTTAGTGTTCTTGTTGGGTTCGCATAAATGCATAACAGGTGTTTGTTGAATTGCCTCAGCGACCAAGGGGAGAGTGAAAGCCTTTGAACATTGAAGTTTTTAACTTTCATGACTGCCAAATATAATTTCCTGCATCCTTGTCTTCCTAATTAATATGGTTTATATTGATTTGCTTGTAGGGAATATCTGCAATAGAGATGTCCTTGCAGAGATAGAAGTAGATGATGAAATTTTTAATGTTGATAACAAGTACATGGATCCACAGTTTTGTGCAACCTTTGCTTGTGATATTTACAAGCACTTGTGTGCGTCGGAGGTATGCTAGTTTTGGTTTAACATACGAAAATTCCTTTCCTCACAATTAGACACCCATGGTGAGTCTAGTCTACACAACAATTTTTAAGGATTTTATACTTTGTCTCTCATTGTTTGTGTTTTTCTTCTTGTGATCTGTTTAGGCAAAGGAAAGGCCTTCCACAGACTTCATGGAGAAAATTCAGAAGGACATTAATACCAGCATGCGAGTAATACTAATTGATTGGCTTGTGGAGGTAATTCATATCGTTTGAAAGTTTTACATATCTAGTATACCCTGGAGACATGATTAAAGGGATTTGAAATTTACTTACCTTTTAGAAATGGGAATTTTAGAATAGTGAAATCTTTGTTGGAAATATCATTCACTCAACAATTGTAACATTATCAAGGGGTTGACAACTGCAAGTGGCTGAAGAGTACAGGCTTGTACCTGACACATTATATTTGACTGTAAACTACATAGATCAGTATCTTTCTCCCATCTTCCTTGCTTGCAGTTGCAGATATATGGAAAGGATGATGCCTAATACAAGTTGTTCCAACATTCCAAGTGATGTCTGAAAAATGCGTGTGGAAGACTGATTTCTTTTTGCTGATATGTTGTTTATTATCTTCCTGAAGTGGTTGTGAAGTTTTCTTTCTTTGCTGGTTGTTGCTAAGATTGCTAGCTAGCATAAAGGAAATAAATACTTATGGTATTATCAAGATTTCTTTTCTCCTAATTAAGGGATTTCTTTTGTATATTAATTTCCTGTGTATTAAGGTTGCGCACCGCTGCATTTTTAATGAAATTACATTCAATATTTCTTTTAAGATATTTGATGTCATTTGTTAAGAAAACGCTATGCATTGAAGAATTAATTCAAGGAAATTCTTGGTGCTTATAACATTCTTTATAATTAATTTTTGATTTATTCATGGTAATGAGAAGAAAAAGGAAAATGGCAAAAAAAAAAAAATAATAAATCAAAAAATAAATGGAAAATGGGAAAAAAAAAAAAATCATTGCAAGCATTTGGTGACGTGGCAGTATGCGTCACGTTACTAAAAGGGTAACGTGGCATTTATTACCACGTTACCATTTAGTAACGTGGCACTTTTGTGCCACATACTGCCACGTTACTAAAGGGGTAACATGGCACAAAAGTAACACTACAAAAAAACATTTTGGTTTTGGTAACGGACTGTTAGTAACGTTTTAGAACCATTGCCACATTACTAAATTTTAGTAATGTGTCAATGATAACGTGCGTGACGGATTATTAAACCGTAAGTTGCTAATGAAAATTTAGGAACGTGTCAATAGTGGCACGTTACTAAATGGTAATGTAACGTAAAGGGAATCAGCCGGTGGCTACGGGGAGCTGGGACTCCAGTGGAAGTGGTAGAGTGGCGCGATGGAGGCTGGGTCTATCGGAGGAAAGTAGATCTGGCTTTGAAGAAAATTGATTTGAGAACTTTGAAAAATCCGACTAGGCGGAGATCGTGATGGAGAAGGAGACTGGCGCAGCGGTGGGCCTTGACTAGTGGGGAGGGTGATTACCATATATATGTGTGTACATATATATACATATATATATATAATAATTATGTATCAATATTGTATATTTTCAGTAATATACAATTTTATTTTAGGAATGAAAATTCCCGTCATTAAGTTTAATTACCCAAAGTTCTGTTAATCCAAAGGCTATCATATTTTACTAAAAGGTTCCTAGGAATATAACACAAAAAAAATTTTGTTTTCATGATCTCTGAATCAGATTATCCATAGAGATCTCACTTACATATTAGAATAAATACTGCTTTGTTTTCATGTACTACAAACGAGGTGTCACAAAGAGTCACCTGCAATTTCGTCCGAATACACTTAAGCCGGGGGGGTGTCACATTGTTTTTCATAGAGCACATCTTCTGGAACCTCATCTGAATGAGTTGCGTTCGAGTTCACTTGTTTGAACAAGGGTCCTCCCGTCCGGACAAGCTACGCTATTACAAGTTACAAAATACAAGTTCTATACCTACCCTTAAATTTTTTACAAAATTCCAACATAATCCCCAATAAAAGGAAAAAAAAAAAAAATGAAAGAGGAAAGATAAATATTTATATCAAAATAATGTTTAGGGAAGCTCTTTTACACGTTGGGTACCATTGTAGCATTCCTAATGTTTAGGAAAGTAGCAGGTGACTTTTCTTTTTTACTTTCTATTTTTCCTATATATAGAGAAGGAAATGTGTTATAAGGTGTCGGTTGCTAATGCTCTAACCATGATTAATAAATGATAGGTTAAAAAAAAACCAAAACTTAATATATAAAATAATTTTAATGTACTTAAATCTATGACAAGTAGCTTTTTTATGACTCTTTTAATTGTTTTTATATTTGTTTATGTTAGGTTTTAAAAATTGGCCTTATTCAGTGTTCAAAACCATACTTGTAAATCTTTTCACCTCCCAAATGTTTAGTGTAGAAACTATAGTATTTATAGGGTTGCGTGCATTTTCATTGGATAGCCTTAATTAAGAATGCCAACACGACATCTCTCATATCGGAGTACAAAAATGCCTTTATGCACTTTTGTCAGATAGCCGTCAGAAGACCGTCATGACAGTATAGATTAGAAAGGTCACTACCTCACGTCGTTGGAAGAGGAAAAAAGCAAAAAATATGGGAATGAGAGAAGTATGAGGCCTAAAGGCTTATGTAAAATGGTTATCGACTGAGCTAATATAGACACATAATTTCCATTAGTACTCTTACAACTTGTTTGTGGTTCTTAATTTCCATTAGTACTCTTACAACTTGTTTGCGGTTCTTTCATCACTTCCTCACGTAATTACCTGTATTGACCTTTTCACACTGAATTTTGTTCAATATGTTGAGTTTTGCAATAAGATTTAATGGTTTGGTGCTTAGAAAAAGATTTAATGGTTTGGGACAGCTGCCTTTACTTAACTTAGGTAAAGGCTTTGTATTTATAAAATATTCAGTTAAAAAGGACATTGATGTACATAGTATATAAATATGTCTTTGTGAAAGGTGTTTACATATGATAATTAAACTTTGCTTTTCAATGGCAAATACAAAAGTAATTAGAAGAAGCATATTTTTGTTGCTAGCCCTATCTTTTGTGCTGAGTGATAGATTTGTTGCTGGAAGAAGGATTGAGACCATGGAAAGCAAAGAGCCAGCTAAGCATAATGGAACTGTCAAAACTATTGAGGTCATTATGAGTATATTACATCTTTCTTAATTTTTAATTTGCATTTTGATTCTAGATAATCTCTTCCTCTCTTCTTTTTCTTTTCTATGGCTATATATTTTTGGAAAATATTCAAGCTTACTTATTCATGGTCTACTAATTAAAATCTTTGCAGGGTAAGGATGGTGACATAATAGACTGTGTTGATATTTATCAACAACCTGCATTCAACCATCCATTACTCAAGAATCATACTATAGAGGTTTCTTTATCGTTTATCCTAACTCTAGTTAATGTTCTACAGTGCTATTTTGTTATGTAGTCGCTTTATTATTGTCTCGGTTGTTTTCTTGTTTAAACAATTTGTATAATCGAAAACATAGTTAAAATTTATAGCCAAAAATTTTATATTTTTTCTACAGTTTTTCTTTTTTGGGGATTGGCTGTCATTTCATATGATGTTAAAACAAAAATAAAACAAACAAAACAAAAAGCTTTTTTTATTAAAAAAAAAAGAAAAAGAAAAAAATTGCCCATGGATGTCAGTTAACTCAATAATTAAGTTTTTTTGTCATTGCACAAGAGACCTATACATGCTTGAATCTTGCTAAAAGGTAATGCCATAAACCCTATTTTATCCCACAATTATCTTACAATGTTGATATGCTAATCCTTACCAACTTTTGAATCAATCCTTGTTAAAAATAATAATAAAAAAAATAAGGGTTGGTTCGGACTACCACATATTATTTGTGAGGTACTTGTACAATAAAAATTTAGTTTCTAAGATTACTTGTTGCTTATATAAACTAAATGAAAGATGGATCTTGAGAAAGTTGTGATAGGAAGCTATATAGTTAAACAAGTTAATAATTTTCCCGTTCTTTCAAACGCATCATTTTCGAGATCAAAATCGATTTAATATGATATATGTAAGAAATTGTGGCTTTGGCTTTTTATTTGGTCAATTGAAGACTAAGACTAATTGTAGTAATTTGTTTGTGGTTAATAAGATGGAACCCAGTTTCATTCCAAATGTAACACACACAGCATTCAACAATGTCGAGCTGTCTCAAGGTTGGCTTGAGAATGGAGAATGCCCCGAAGGAACAATCCCAATTAGACAAGCTCGAGAAGATGAATATGATGTTCATCGTGCTATACCCCCAGTTGCACATCGGAAAAATTCTAATACCACCGGCCTTGATTATGATTATAATCGTGGTCACGAGGTATATCATATTATCAAACGACTGTTGTTTTACTTATATTTTAATAACAAACTAATTAAAATTTTAAATTAGGTTTCTTCGATTTATTTATTTCTCCTTTTTACATATAAATTAGAGAAATGATAAGAATACCAAATTTTTTTACTAAGAGAGGCTTACCATATCAATATGTGTAACTCATTCATATAAATTATTTTTCAAATTAGTACGCTGGAGTTCAACTGCGTGGTGGCAATTACTATGGAGCACATGCATCAATTAACGTATGGAACCCTGCAACATATAATGGAGAAATTAGCATTGCTCAAATATGGCTTGTATCCGGTCCTAAGGACCTAGTAAACACCATTGAAGCTGGATGGCTAGTAAGTTTGGCTGAATATAGTCTTTCTTGTAAAGATAAAAACATCATTAAGATTAGCAATTGCTTTTGATTTTGTGCGTAAATCTGAATGTTGAAGCAATTAGCAGAAACTTTTGGATCTTAAAAGTGGGGGAGAAAATCGATATCATAATGAAATTCAAAGCAAAAATGTAATATATAAATCAAGCATTTGGAAGATAATTTCTAATCAATAATTTCATGACTCCAGGTTAATGCGCGTGACAAGCAAACCAGGTTCTTCATATACTGGACTGTAAGTTGGATCATTTCCTTCCATGATATAACTTAAATTTGCATATATTGGACTTGTCGTGTTTGTTGCCACTTAAGGGCTCAGGCATAGTAGAAAGGTATTTTGAATGTCATGTCCCTGTTTGTGTTCCTTACATTGAGGATCCGGGTAGGGTTTAAGGATTTCAAGACAATCATGTTTTAACTTATACCTGCTATTCGAAAGCTTGTTCTGTTTACAAAACCTTGTCTACACTTACAACCTTTTATGGTAGTCTCAGTTATCCATTTGGGTCGGATCACTTATTTTACTCATTCCTAGCTATTTTTTGGGTAGCACTATCACCTTTGTTTTTTTTTTTAAAAAAAATTTCCCCCTTTCCACACTTTAATTTTTTTTTTTTAAAAAAAAAAAGAAAAGAAAAATAATAATAATAAAACTTAAATTTGCATTAGGAATCCCCATCAAAACATTGTTACATATTGCATGTATGCTTGTCAAATTGCTAATCAAGCTATATATGTGGTTTTAAGCGTGACGGGTACCAAAAAACTGGGTGCTACAATCTTGATTGTCCTGGTTTCGTGCAAGTAAACCGTAGATTTGTAATTGGTTCTCCCATTAAGCCTGTCTCAAGCTACAACGCAAAGCAATACGATATAGAGATAACCATATTCAAGGTAATATGCAAGGATTTGGACCCTTGATATTTTTCCTGTAAATTCTCTACATATTGCTCACTAAATTCCCCAACTTATATGATTCAGAATAAGGGAAATTGGTGGCTACGACTGCAAGATCAACTACTAGGATACTGGCCTCACTTAATCTACACATACTTGGCTAGTAGTGCTACCGAAGTTACCTGGGGTGGAGAGATTTACAACAAGGGGATAGGGGGTCATCACACATTAACTCAAATGGGAAGTGGACATTTTCCGAGTGAAGGCTTTGGAAAAGCAAGTTATTTTCGCAATATTCAATATATGGAATACACAGGAAAATTCAATGACCCTGATCAAGGACTGGTAGCATTTGCAACAAAACCTTCATGCTATAGTATAAGTGTTGCAAACAATAAGAATGGAGGCTATGGAACCCATTTCTATTTTGGGGGTCCTGGGTATTCACCAATATGTCCGTCTTAGAAAGGGAAGAAGAAAAACTAATAGCAATAATTCACAAATTGGAGGGATCTAAATGTCCTCAAAAGGATGTTACCATACTCATCATCTTAATTATTACCATTTGGTTAGCATGTATGAGTTAACTTTTCAGTACTGCAAGCACTGAACATTCGGTACCTTTGTTGAACGTTTGGTGTAAAAAAAATCAAAAACAAAATTATTGATTTGATTATCATACTTATCTATCTCAATTTTCCTATGAATAGGAGCTTTGTATTATAATATCATCAAATGAAATAAGAGCAAATTAAATATAGCCTTCGAGCTTTATTTATGGATATAAGTCGTAAACCGAATCACGTAAAATTAAAATCATTGTGTCTTTTTTATTTATTTATGTTATTTGATTTATATTTTCTTCATCGGTAACGAACAACTTCTGGTGGTGGTATTGTTTCCGGCTAAGGTACTTTCACTGTTATTAATTGTGTAAATTGACCTTTTGGACACCCAATAAATTCAATGGTGAACAAAGTGGGATTAGGAAATGTGTGGCAGTAAAATGGTTTTTACAGCCAGCCACTGTCGCATGCTTCAGTTTCGAGTTTTTATCATATTCAAACTCTTGTAAATTCAAGATCTCTGTAACTACAGCTCTAGTATTACTATTACCTCTACAACATGTTGAGTTAGCGTTGTCCTATCTTTAGAAGGCTTGGATGAAAATTGAAGTTTTAATATTTACCATCTACCAAAAGACTAAAAAAAAAAAAAAAAAAAAACCCTTCAATTTTTTTTCTAAATGAAAAATGGGATTGAAAGGTTATGAATAAGAATAATTAGTTTGGGATTGAATTTTTAGGTTATATATTACTGTTGAAGATTGGACAAAGAGATTGATTTTTTCATCATTAGACAACTAGTCCGAGTCATGAGTCTAGACAAAGGTGGTAATTCTGTTTTAAATAAAAACTAAATAATGGTAACATCTAAAAATATATTCATAAGAATAAAACTTTTTATTAAATTCTCAAAATTATGAAGATGTCAAATTAGTTTATGCTTACCATACAAAAATATGTAAATGGTTTTAGAATTTTAGTTACTACTTTGTCTTAATCAAATAATTCTACAAGTCACTTTTATATTATTCTCATGTTACTCTAAAAACGATGTGACTTTTAAAATCACCATTGGGCTTCATGGAGTGACACGAGAGGGACACAAGGGTGATTTCTACGATTACTCTTGACAAAATAGTTAGGTAAAGTTCTGGGTTAAGATTGAATGATTTGTTGAATACCTTATCTTCACTTTAACTAAGAATGTTCCATTACAAATGATAATGATCTGTCTGGTAGCTTTTGCAAGAAAAGTTGAAAAAACGCTAAACGGATAAATATCACAGTTTATGCGGAATTAACGGATATTTAAATCTAAGCAAGCAATCACCAAAATATGAAGAGTCAAACACACAGGATTTTGGTGACGAAGAGGAAACCAATTAGAAACCAATCTAATTGTAAAACCTCTCCGGGGCAGCCAAACCCAGGAAATCACTATCAGAAAATTATCCAGAGATTACAGACACTAGGAACACTTACAACCCTTTGCAAGACCTCGGCTCTGTAAGATCGACAAGCCTCCAACTCGTCTCCTTGCTCACAATCTTCTTCAACGTGATTCTCCTTTACCGGACCCTTCCGATAGACTTCTCAATTTACGCTCACTAACAAAGATCCTCTAAGAGGAACAATAAGGCTCACAATATTTCTCTCTTTAATTACAGCCTCTCACGAACTCTCTGGGGGTGAAAATCCGTACCTCTAACATTCTATAGAGGTGTATTTATAATAGCCCCACAAGACCTAAACCTAGGACACAGTTAGAGTCCAACTAAAACTGTTACAGGTAGGTAGCGTTCGGACGGGAAGATTGGCCGTTCGAACGGTCACTTGAAAATACATGGATAATGGGCTTTGTGAACAGTGGCCGTTCGAACGGTCATTTGGGCGTTCGGACGGTCACTAGAAAATACATGGATAATGGGCTTTGTGAACAGTGTCCGTTCGAACGGTCATTTGGGCGTTCGGACGGTCACTATTCCTGATGTGGAAATTTCTAGGTTTTCATCGCTTTCATAAGTCGCATTCTTCAATCTTGGAGCGGCGCGTTCGAAGGCGTCCGAACGGGCTGCGAACGGGATGCGAACGGGCCTGCGAACGGAGCTCTCGGGTTTTAGTACTGAAGTCCTTGATTGCATCACGTCCGAACGGCAATGAATCCCGTCCGAACGCTTGGCTCTTTTCTTTTCATTTTGATCACGAAACTTAGCCAATACTTCAAACTAACAAAAGTAAACTATAAAACAAACTCATATGCAGCTTGGTGAGTGGTGTGCATATATATATATATATATATATCTTGTTCTGGATCCTCAGTTTCTTCACCTAAGATGAGATGATATTGCAGACATATCCTTGAATAAATAGCATATATTATTCAAAATTAAGAGAAGTTGCAACTTTGTTTTGCAATGGCCAATACCAAAGTAATTAGAAGATGCATATTTTTCTTGCTTGCCCTATCGTTTGTGCTGAGTGGAAAATTTGTTGGTGGAAGAAGGATTGGGACCAAGGAAAGCAAAGTGTTTGTTAAGCATAAAGGAACTCTCAAAACTATTGAGGTCATAATGAATATATTGCATATTTCTTAATGGACAATTTTTTCTCCAAATTGGGTTGGAGGAATTTCCTTCAACCTAGTATATAAAAGTGACATGTGTCATTTAACATGTGAGATACACATATTTTTTTAATAACAGGGACAAAGTTGGAATAAATTTTATTAAAAACTCATGTGCATCTCACTTTGTCCTTTCTTAATTGTTAGTTTTTATTTTAATTCTAGATAATCTGATTCTTTTTTCTTCTTCTTTACCACCCTATATATATTTTTTTTCAAAATTTTTCTGTCTTGCTTATCAATGGTCTAGTAAATAAAATCTTTGCAGGTTAAGGATGATGACATAATAGATTGTGTCGATATCCATCAACAACCTGCTTTTGACCATCCATTACTCAAGAATCATATCATACAGGTTAATTTGTTTATTGTTTTTCCAACTCCGGTGATGCTTTACAGTACTATGAAGTTGCTTTATTATTGTCATGTTTAAAGGATTTGTATGATTGAAAACATAGTTAAAATGTATCGCTAAAATGTTGATAAATTTTAGTACAACTTTTTCTTGTTTTTTGTTAAGCTATCGTGAGAAATGATTATTCTCCTTCTCATTAGTCGTCTCCCATCCAACTCTTGAAAATCCACTACTAGATTTGTGAGACCTAGAACCACAAATCCAATGGTGAATTTGCAAGATTTGGATGGGAGGAGGACCAATAACATGTCTCTTTCATATAATGATGGGAAAATTGTAATTTTGTTTGTGGTTAATTAATCAGATGAAACCCAGTTCCATTCTAGAGTTATCAAATGGAGAATTATACAATGCCTAACTGTTTCAAGGTTGGCATGTGGATGAAGAATGCCCTGAAGGAACAATCCCAACGAGACGTGGCCAAGAGAGTGAATATTTTGCCCATCGTACTATACACCCACTTGCACGTTGGAAAGATCTTAATATTCGCGTTGATTGAGGATGTTCATAAAGGGCATGGGGTATATCCTATTATCAAATGACTATTTTTTTTCAAATGTATAACAATGAGAAGAGGAAACTAATTAGAACTCCTTAAGCAAATTTCAAATTATTTTTCTTTGATATATTGTTTAATCTTTTTTTCTTTCTCTTTTAAACATATGAATTATATTTGAAACTAGTACGCTTTTGCTACTGTGACTTCTGGCAACTATTATGGCAGACATGCAAAACATAACTTATGGAGCCCTGTAACAATGGATGGAGACTTTACCCTTAGTCAAATATGGGTTTTAGCAGGTCTTGAAATCAAAATAAATACTGTTGAAGCTGGATGGATGGTAAGTTTGTCGAAGAAATATAGTCCTTCCTGCCCCTAGGAAGATAAATGTCAATTACTTTTGATTTTGATTTTGAGTGTAATTTAATCTAATGTTGAAACAATTAGAAACTAAACTTTTGGATTTATATGTGGGCGATAAAATTGATTTCATAATAAAATTCAAAACAAAAATCTTACAAATCAAGCATGTGAAGAATAATTTCTCTCCAATAATTAATTTCATGGTTCCAGGTTGATACGCCTCATGGGCAAACCAAGTTTTTCGTATATTGGACTATAAGTTGACTCATTTCCTTCTATGATTTTGATAAATCGTATCTTATCCTAAAAGTTTAAGGTGATACAAAAAGGTAAATTTAATCGTTTAATCAAAACTTTAATATTCTTCCTCAAGTATGAGCTCAAATTCTCTTTTAATAGGTGTAGCCTAACGCGTGAAATATTTAATTTTAAAATGATTATATGTTCAATATCTAACTCTGTCCTTCCACCTTCTATTTATATTAAAATAATATTTTACGTATTGGGCCTCACCTATTAAAAGAGAGTTTAAACTTATAGGTGAAGAATAGTGTTAAAGTGTTGATTAATGATTAAATTTATCTTTCTCCATCAAAGTACTATCAAGTGAAGAGATCATCTTGTGTTTTGAGCTAATCATTACCATGCACGTGTCAAATCGTTACTAAATATTGCATTTATCTCTAAGTTAATTTGTTCAAATTGACTAACTAACGCCGCGGGGGTGGGGGGGGGGGGGGGGGGGNGGGGGGTTGTATAGCGTGATGAACTGGGTGCGAAAATCTTGCCTGTCCTGGCTTCGTGCAAGTAAACCGTAAATTTGTAGTTGGTTCTCCTTTAAAGCCTGTTTCAACCTACAAAGGGGCACAATATGATATATGGATAATCGTACACAAGGTAAGTAATTTATATGCACAAGTCTTTTTTTGTTTTTTTGTTTTTTTTACATTTTTAGGGGGTACATAAATTAGGCTAAACTATCCAACTTATAATATGATTCAAGATAAGGACAAGTGGTACTACAAGTGCAAGGTCAGGAAGTTGGATACTGGCCTTCGTCCATCTTCACAGATTTAGCAAGCAAGGCTAACTCAATGACCTAGGGTGGAGAGATTTTTACCTTAGGGAAAGAGGGTCATCACACATCAACTCATATGGGGAGTGGACATTTTTTGAGTGAAGGCTATGGAAAAGCAAGTTATGTTCGCAATATTCATTACATAGATAGCAATGGAAAATTCATTGATGTTGGTCACGAATTGGAAGCTTCTGCAACAAAATCTGCTTGCTATGATAGAAGTGTTGTGACAATAACAATGGAGGCGATGGAACCCAATTCTACTTTGGGGGTCCTTGGTATTCAGCAGCATGTCCTTTGAAAGGGAAGAAGAAAAAATGATGGTATTAGTACTAATATATCATATCTTGGAGGGATCAAAATGTTTTGAAAAAGATATCAGCATAACTATGCTCCGTCCAACCATTGTATGGCAAGTAATAATACTTAATAAGTTGATATTTGGGTCTTGAAAAGATATCAGCACCTTTATGCCTTACAATTATTGTATTATAAGTAACATTCTTAATAAAATGAAAATTGGTCATTCCCTAAGTTTTTGCGGTCATTCTTAAATGTCAAATGAAGATTATGAAGGACAAAAACAAAAGTAAAACAAAATCTCCATGCAACTGATACGTACAAATTTAATTGTACTCGCCAATTGTACGAGTCGTTTGTAATACAGTGGATGTGCAAGTGCGAGTGTTGAACCCACAGAGAATCATGTTTCGTTAAAAATCAATTTTAAAATGCCTAAACTAATCCTATCTTAACTTAATCCCAACATCGAACATGTGATGTGCAGAACATAAAACTAATTTAAAAAAAAAAAAGCAATAAAATAAAGAAATAAAAGCGACTATAGTCCCTAATCCACCTCACCATAAATTAATTCACAAATAAACATGCTTAGCTCATATTCAATAACGATTACGCTACATGGCATATTCTATTTGCTATTGCATTGTTCATATTTCCGTCTATCGATAAAACCATATGCATATCCTATTGTTGCTACAAATTCTTGTCGAACTAACCAACGCAAACACTGTTTAGAGGTCACAACGGATATTGGTCCGAAGACGAATCATCCGATGTATCTCCGGTTGCAGCGATAGTCGACGTTTAACGAATTGCAAACAACAATCAACACACTTTTGTCACTAAAATGCATTGAAACGAATAAACATAAATTGAAATGACATAATAATACGAAATAAACATGAATAAATGTAAACAAATCTATAGTGAAGGGAATAAGAGACTAATTAAAAACAAAATAAAGTATTAAATAAATAAAAGACGTTTTAGGAGGGTTACACAGTGGAAAATAGAGGATTTTGGGCCCTAGAGGCGCCTCCCAAGCATGGAAAACAAAATATACAACGAGTCCTATTTATAGACAAACTAAAACGTGCTGTCAGGTCAGGGGTGCGTTCGAACGCAGTGCTGCATGCGTTCAATTGTGGTGTTGTGCGTTCGGTCGCATATGTGCCGCTTGCGTTCGAGAGTAGGCGCTGCGTTTGACCGCATATGCGTTCAAACGCACTATGTGCGGTCAAACGCACATAATTGCCCACGGCGCAAGGTTGAAGCGATGTACGATAGGGCCGGCTAGGGCAACACTGGAAACGCGGCTGACTGGACTTGCGTTCGAACGTGTCTCCTGCGTTCGACCGCAATTACATTCGAACACACCAAGTGCGATCGAACGCACTTCCAGGGGCTTGACTCCTTCTTTACTTCATTTCTTCCCTTTGAGCCACCTTTTGCATTAAAGACCTACAACACACTAAAACACTAAAACAAAATAAAACATTAGATATTAACAACACTAAGAACCTAACGAATGTAAATTAAGGGGTTCAAATAAGTACTTTTAGGCACTCATCAGCAACACTGACACCAAAGTGATCGAGATCAACTAGCATAAGATTATGCAAATATTGGATGAAAGATTAATGTGTCCATCAATATTTTTTTCTCAAATTGCAATTATTGATTTCCATTTCATTACAAGGGATTTTATTGCATTCTCTAACAAGGGAAGATTCTCGTACAAACACAACTTTAAATGTGGCACACTAGAAGTTTGAACGCGACCATCCACTACAAAAAAATAGGGGATTACTAATGTGTATACTGTTCCTTGTTTTTGCCACATCACCATTTAGTAACGTGCCACTTTTGTGCCACATTACTAAAATATTTTGGTAACATGCTAAGCTGATACGTTACCATTTGGTATTTGGTAACGTATCAACTTAGCATGTTACCAAATGGTAACGTGACATTTTGACACGTATAAGAACTATTTTAAAAAATTATTTGAATATATAAAAATTATAAATCATTAAAATTATTTAATAATAATAATAAAACCGTAGATATATATAGATCTAGGATATTATATATATAGTAACCTCGACATGTATATATATATAACTTAATATATATATAGTAACTTATTTAATATATATCTAGGGTTATATATATAGTAACCATGGCATGTATATATATATAAGTAATTTTTTGTAAATTTTTTTTATATATACTACTGTTCATTATTTTTTTTTGTAACTACATTAATATATATCTAGGGTTATATATATATTAATTGAATGAAAGTATTAATAGGGTTTAGTACATGAATCACCAATCGCATAAACTTACAAAGTGATGAGTATCTAATTAAGAATTGGATAGAATGTAAGAATTCTATATGCATATGTTTACTTTACTTCAAATGAAAAGTAAAGTTGATTATGAAGATTTTTGTACAGTGCAATTAGCATATCGAGCCAGTAGTGAGCGGGTTTTTACAGTGTCAAGCTTGAGTTCAGATAAATATTTTTATTTCAATGATAATAATAATAATAATAATAATAATAATAATAATAATAATAGCAATAAAACTGTAGATATATATAGATATAGGATTATATATATAGTAACCCTGGCATGTATATATATAGTAACTTAATTAATATATATCTAGGGTTATATATATAGTAATTAATATAAGTAAATTTTTTTTAAAATTTTTTTTTATTAAACCTGAAGTAACGTGGCACATATGCCACGTCACCCAATTGGTAACGTGGCATAGGTGCCTCGTTACTAATGGTTTATTGGGGTGCGGTCGCGGCCGTCCTTCTTTCTCTCTTTCCCCCTCCTTCCGCGCGCAAGCTTCTTCTCCCTTCTTCTCTTTTTTCTCCCTCCAGCCACCAGCATTTGTTCTTCCTGTCTCTTCCTCTTCCAGCCGGCCAGCCACCTTCTTCTCCTCTGGCGCACACTCATTTCTCCGGCGCCACTACTCGATACTCTCTCCTCCGGCACTCACTCACTTCCGGCGGGCTCTCCGGCTGCTCTCTCCATCTCCAATGACGATCAGGTATATATATATATTTAAAGTGTATCACGAGAAGCCTTCATATCTGTTGAAATTTAACATATTATTTTTTAAATATCTTATAAGAAGCCTGTATATTGTAGAAAGAACTTTGTTTTTTGTTTTTTAATTTTAAAACGATATTTTTAATTTTTAATTTTTATTTTTTTTTTAAAAAATATTATTTTTTTCTTTAATCTTTTTGTTTTTGAAAAATAAAAATAATATGGCATTGCATAGATACAAGAGGCTCTTTAATTTGTTTGTGTCTAAATGTTGGTGTTCAAGAGATCATGCTCCTATTTCTAAGTGTTCTTGTTGGATTCGCATAAATGCATAACAGGTGTTTGTTGAATTGCCTCAGCGACCAAGGGGAGAGTGAAAGACTTTGAATATTGAAGTTTTTAACTTTCATGACTGCCAAATATGATTTCATGCATCCTTGTCTTCCTAATTAATATGGTTTATATTGATTTGCTTGTAGGGAATATCTGCAATAGAGATGTCCTTGCAGAGATAGGAGTAGATGATGAAATTTTTAATGTTGATAACAAGTACATGGATCCACAACTATGTGCAACCTTTGCTTGTAATATTTACAAGCACTTGCGTGCGTCGGAGGTATGCTAGTTTTGGTTTAACATACGAAAATCCATTTCCTCACAATTAGCCACCCTTGGTGAGTCTAGTCTACACACAACAATTTTTAAGGATTTTATACTTTGTTTCTCATTGTTTGTGTTTTTTCTTCTTGTGATTTGTTTAGGCAAAGAAAAGGCCTTCCACAAACTTCATGTTGAAAATTCAGAAGGACATTAATACTAGTATGCGAGCAATACTGATTGATTGGCTTGTGGAGGTAATTCATATCTTTTGAAAGTTTTACATATCTAGTATACCCTGGAGACATGATTAAAGGGATTTGAAATTTACTTACCTTTTAGAAATGGGAATTTTAGAATAGTGAAATCTTTGTTGGAAATATCATTCACTCAACAATTGTAACATTATCAAGGGGTTTACAACTGCAGGTGGCTGAAGAGTACAGCTTGTACCTGACACATTATATTTGACAGTAAACTACATAGATCGGTATCTTTCTCCCATCTTCCTTGCTTGCAATTGCAGATATATGGAAAGGATGATGCCTAATACAAGTTGTTCCAACATTCCAAGTGCTGTATGAAAAATGCGTGTGGAAGACTGATTTCTTTTTGCTGATATGTTGTTTACTATCTTCTTGAAGTGGTTGTGAAGTTTTCTTTCTTTGCTGGTTGCTACTAAGATTGATAGCTAGCATAAAGGAAATAAATACTTATGGTATTATCAAGATTTCTTTTCTCCTAATTAAGGGGTTTCTTTTGTATATTAATTTCCTGTGAATTAAGGTTGCGCCCCATTGCGTTTTTAATGAAATTACATTCAAGATTTCTTTTAAGATATTTGATGTCGTTTGTTAAGAAAACGCTATGCATTCAAGAATTAATTCAAGGAAATTCTTGGTGCTTATAACATTCTTTATAATTAATTTTTGATTTATTCATGGTAAGGAGAAGAAAAAGGAAAATGGAAAAAATAAATGAATGAAAAATGGGAAAAAAAAAAAAATTCATTGCAAGCATTTGGTGACGTGGTAGTATGTGCCACGTCACGTTACTAAAGGAGTAACATGGCACATACTGCCACGTTACCAAAGGGGTAACGTGGCATAAAGTAACACTACAAGAAAAACATTTTTTTTTTGTAACGGACCGTTAGTAACGTTTTAGGACCATTGCCACGTTACTAAATTTTAGTAATGTGTCAATGATAACGTATGTGGCGGATTATTAAACCGTAAGTTGCTAATGGGAATTTTGTAACGTGTCAATAGTGACACGTTACTAAATGGTAACGTTCCAGATTATGCCACGTTACTAAATTTGGTAACATTTGAATTTTGTGCCACATTATCCCGTTAGTAACGTGTCATTCTTACTAAAGGGGTAACGTGTCAAACAGTTTAGTAACGTGTTAATTTCTTTCACAAGTTACTAAAATTTATAATAATAATTAAAAAAAATATTCGTAAACCCATTCGTCGTCTTCACCTATGGAAAACCCATTCCGTTTCCACACAAATCAAAATTATTACGAATAACCAGAATGCAAAAATCCCCATAACCCACAAACATTTGAAAATATTAGGAAAAAAAACATTGAAATTTTGATGCAGAGTGAAGAAATAATATTAGTTTAGAGTTAGTTTTATTTTGTAATGAGTTTTAATATTTAATTTATGTTTTTAGAGTCCTTATTTAATAATGGGCTTGGCCCAAAAGTCAGTTACCTTAGGGTTAGGGTTTCGTGTTTTAGTCTATTTAAGCATAAGTTTCAATTGTATTAGATGATGATTGAGAAATAAACAGTTGTTTTGTTATTGAGAGTTGTGACTACTCTTTTATGTGGTGGGACTCCACGTTCCTATTGAGACGCCAGATTTATCCCATTGGTGAGACGCCAATTTTTTATCTTTATTTTATTGTTCATCTGTGCTAGTTCGTGCTGCCTCAATTTTGGTATCAGAGCCCAAGTCTCGATTGTTTTCTCAAACAATTGATGATCCCCGGCATCAATAGATGGTACACATCACCACCCAACAACGGCAAAATTCACCCAATCAAGTAGCCTCCATCGACACCCAAACTCACACAATCAACGAATCTGCTCCACCCACTCCCCGCAACACAACAGCCAAAAGGAAAATAATGGCTTCAACCGACCAACAACAAGACCAACCCACGCATTCAAGACAAAAGAAGAAAAAGAAAAGGCAAAAAAAAATCACATTTTCCCAGCGGCACCATATAAAGAGGTTTTTTTTGTTTTTTTGTTTTTCTAGGCATGTGATCAAGTTTTCAAGGGTAGTTTTAGATAACAGCCCTTTTGTCATGTGTTAAAAAAAAAAAAAAAAAAAATTAAAATTTTTTTTTAAAAAAAGTACTGTGCCTTTTGCTTTTTTTTTTTTTTTTTTTAATATTTTTGTCTTCAAATTGGCCCGAAGAAAAAGATCAATAATGGCTGAGAATAAGGAGTAGTCGACTCGAAGCACCACCAAACAACCCACCCGCAATGGTGAGACTCTGTTGTGGTCATAGTAAAAAGATTGTGGGACTCAATTTATTTATTGTGTTCATGAGTTTTCTTTGGGTTAAAAGTCTATCACCATCTTAGTTCAGCAACTACTCATCATCAACCCAGAGCATAGAGAGAAGTAGATCCAAAGCATGACCGCCTGCAATGAAGAGATTTTGTTGTGGTCACAGTAGAAAAAGATTGTGGGACTCAATTTATTTACTGTGTTTGTGAGTCTTCTTTGGTTTAAAAGTCTTTTGCTCGTATTTTACCTTCTAAACTCGAGGACGAGTTTTTTTTCGAAGAAGGGAAAGAATGATGCAGAGTGAAGAAATAATATTAGTTTAGAGTTAGTTTTAATGGGTTTTAATATTTAATTTATGTTTTTAGAGTCCTTATTTAATAATGGGCTTGGCCCAAAAGTCAGTCACCTTAGGGTTAGGGTTTCATATTTTAGTCTATTTAAGCATAAGTTTCAATTGTATTAGATAATGATTGAGAAATAAACAGTTGTTTTGTTATTGAGAGTTGTGACTACTCTTTTATGTGGTGAGACTCCACGTTCATGATGAGACGCCAGATTTATCCAATTGGTGAGACGCCAATTTTCTATCTTTATTTTGCTCTGATACCAAAATTGACGCAACACGGGTGAAGAACAAAATAAAGATAGAAAATTGGCGTCTCACCAATTTGATAAATCTGGCGTCTCACCAGGAACGTGGAGTCTCACCAAATAAAAGAGTAGTCACAACTCTCAATAACAAAACAACTGTTTATTTCTCAATCATCATCTAATACAATTGAAACTTATGCTTTAAATAGACTAAAACACGAAACCTTAACCCTAAGGTGACTGACTTTTGGGCCAAGCCCATTATTAAATAAGGACTCTAAAAACATAAATTAAATTTTAAAACCCATTACAAATAAAACTAACTCTAAACTAATATTATTTCCTCACTTTGCATCAAATTTGATAGTGAATTAATCAAATACCAACCTTGAAAGCCACATAGTTATCGGTCTTATTCGACAACTGCAGAGAGCACGAGATCTGCTTCCTCAACTCAACTGTTTCTTTTTTTTTTAAAAAAAAAAAAAAATTTGTTTTGATTTCATAAACAAAAACAATTAGAATTCATGAAAAAGAAAAACTGAAAACAAAAAAAGGGATCTGAAAGCCGAAAAAGGAACATTTTTGTTTCACTTTGTAAAGCAAAGGAAAATTCAAATTTTGGTTTCTAGTAAAGCTTACAAAGGAATTGGAGCTTTTGAGGCTCGATATTGAGGAGCTCGCCGGTACTCATCCCGAGGCAAAGATCTGAAAAGGAAATATCACTCCACATTCCGGTACAACAATACAAGTCATAAAAACAGAAAGACAGCCAAAAAACCAAAAATCAGCAGCTTCGTCGGAGGACGGGGAGGGGGAAGGCGATGTGGTGGAGCTGACTAGCGCGTAGATGTCGTAAAGGGAATCAGCCGGTGGCTACTTGGAGCTGGGACTCCAGTGGAAGCGGTAGAGTGACGCGATGGAGGCTGGGTCCATCGGAGGAAAGTAGATCTGGCTTCGAAGAAAATTGATCTGAGAACTTTGAAAAATTCGGCTAGGCGGAGATCGTGATGGAGAAGGAGACTGGCGCAGCGGTGGGCCTTGACGAGTGGGGAGGGTGATTACCATATATATATATTAATTATGTATCAATATTGTATATTTTTAGTAATATACAATTTTATTTTAGGAATGAAAATTCCCGTCATTAAGTTTAATTGCCCAAAGTTCTGTTAATCCAAAGGCTATCATATTTTACTAAAAGGTTCCTAGAAATATTACACAAAAAAAAAAATTTGTTTTCATGATCTCTGAATCAGATTATCCATGGAGATCTCACTTACATATTAGAATAGATACCGCTTTGTTTTCATGTATAGTTTGATATTACTCTGTAATTAATATATATTCTGTAATATAAATTAATATTTCTCGTTGGAATAATCATTTTGAAAATCCTTTAATTTGGCAGCCTCTGCATGTAATGGATATGCGGATGATCGTGTTTTTGTAGTTGCAGCAAGTGATGCTTTGTGGAACAATAGTAGAGCATGTGGGAAATATTATTTTGTAGAATGTATTGGTGGGACAAACCGATCACCACAACCTTGCAAAGAAATCATCCCCAACGTTGCGGTTACAATTGTGGTTAAAACCGCTCTGGCTTGTATGTTGTAGTTAAAACTACGGCATACATACTGTTATAAATTGAATGGTGAGAATTTATCATAATAAATAATTAAAGTAATTGAATGGTTTAGATTTATCATAATAAATACCAATAAATAGATGAAGTAATGGATAAAAAAGAAAATTAATATTTATTATGACAGATCTGAACACTTCAATTACTTTAATTAAATTCTCACAATTCAATTTTTTATCAGCGTGTATGTTGTAGTTTTTACTACAGCATATAAACCGGATCCGGGTTAAAACTGTGGTCAACAACAGAATGCGGAACCATGAGTCTTTCAAAAGAAACTTTTGATGCGATTGCCAATCTTATAGGGTGTTTGCGGCAAACTCCCTCACATTCCCCAACAAAAAATTACATTGCACTGTTCATGAATTAAAAATAAATAAATAATTTGTATGGGAAAATGAAAAAGTGGTATTGAAAAGTGAAAAAATTTGTTTTATAGTGATTTTTTTTTATTTGAATAATAAATTATGTGATATAAAAAGTGAATGATTTGATATATATATATATTTTTTTTGGAAAAAATGAAGTGAATAATGTGGTGAAATGTGGGAGAATGTGATGTAATGTGGTGTTATTTGCCAAACAAGGCCTTAGCGCCAGAACAATTATGGTTAATTATACAGAGGCCACGGACGACTAATTTATGCTCAAATTAGATGTAGACATGATCATGTACCAATGTACTTGTATGTCTCACAAACGATTCTCCAAATTGTTGAGACAATATCTATCTATGGGATACATGATATTGTTTAAAGCTAGCTGAGTCATTGCCGGTATGAATATGAGCTTCTTTTTCTTTTTTTTTTTAATCATAAATTATACTTACTCGAACTTTTTACCAATTTCCCCAAAGTCCCAAATGATGGTCGATAGGACTGATATGTGTTAAGTATGAGAATAACTTCAATGTGGTCTTTGCACAAAACTCCTATTTTGTGCACACCATTCAATAATTGTACATCAGTATAACACATAATAAGAGGATAAATATAACTACACCAGATTATTGAGATAAAAAATAAAACAATTAATTAATGAGAAAATTGGTTCGTTGGGTAGCGGGTCAAGCCAGACCCACGGGTCTGGTCGTTCCTTTGTTGCCGGGGCTCCTTTTTTCGGCCTTCAAGGTGATAAAATCCCTAAAGGATTCACTTTCTACCTCTAGATTTTCGTTTTGAATCCAAAAACGAATTTTGAGGCATTAGAATCCGATTTTGAGGCATTATAATCCGGTTTTGAGGCGGGTCACAACAGTTTTAGGCGGGTTTTGAGGTGGGGTTTGGCGAAACCCATGACTGGGGTGTCCAACGAGCCACCCTAGATCCGATTGGGGTGGTTGGCAAGCCACCCCAAGCCATGTGGTGGCTACGCGGTCACCCCAGATCCAGATTTGGGATGGTTATAGGTGAGTTACGTCGATGGATTCATTATTGGAAATTTTTTTTTTCCCAGCAGTGTACCTAGGAAGCATCGGCTAAAGCATCTGATGATAAGTACTGTAAATTTAACAATCAGACATTGACGATGTTCACATCATCGCTGTATGTTGCGGCTTTGGTATTGTCGATTTGTGCAACATCAATAACCAGATGTTTTGGGAGGCGTACTACAGTGCTTTGCGGCAGACTTCTCTTTTGCGCCGGTGCAATCCTCAATGGCTTCGCTCAAAGGGTCTGGATGCTCATTGTCGGTCACCTTCTCCTTGGTTTTTGCATTGGATGTGACAATCAAAGAAAAATAATTCAGTGTTTTGCTCACATATATTTTTCTTGCAATTTTCTTTCAATGATGATGTGTTAAACTCTAAGTAGATTGCACAAAACCCTTGTTTTGTGCAACAACCACACAGAAGACGCTCTCTTTAAGTATATGAGTGTGTCTTCTATACAGTTGGGGCAAAAACATCCATGTTTTTGCCCACCAATAAATAAGTGCCAACTCAGATTATTACAAGTTAGAAAATAAGCTTGGATGCACCAAATAATATCTAACAAAACAACAAAAAACCTACAAAATGGTCTGACCCAAAAAGATTACCCAAACTTGACGCTACCCAGGTAGTGACGCTGCCGCACCTAGCCAACTTCGAGAAGCCCACGCCGCCCACCCGGCTCAGCCAAGCACACATCGCTCCCACCACCCAGATTCAATCCCCATGCCCAGCCCAACACTACTTCAACGGTTCACAATCGCTGCTTCGACGTTCCAGCTGGTTGGCCATGTGGTGGACTAGGCGGCGAAAAATCGTGAAAATTTTTTGTAAGAGAGATAGAGAAAGAATGAGTGAAAAATCGTGATATTGGGTGTTTAAGAGAAAGTGAAATAATATTTGGGTATAATCTGGTGGAGCTACACTCATTTTTTATAATTTCTAATAAGCTGATTTGTCTTTTATTGGCTGGTGGGCAATATGTGGGGCTTTTAAGCCATGATCGAATAGAAGATAAACTCTAAGTATACATACAAAATGAAAAAAGATCTAGAACAAATAAACGAGAGATAGTTGGCCCAAGTTTTTGGCCTATTCTTGTTAAAGGTCCATCTTTGGTCACTGCCGTCAACTACCTCTTGTCACCGCCATTGACCGCTACCATCTCCAATAAAAAAACAAAAGAAGCGGAAAAATCAAATTCAAGCTTCCAAAATCTTTCACATTGAGTTTGAGAGGATGTTAGAGTATATTGTGAGATATGATTTGATATTGTAATTCATTATAATAAAATCAAATCATATTTGAATACATTCAATTTCGATTTGATTTGATCTCCCATAAAATTTTGTATTCTCTGTACCTCCCTATAAATAGGAATCTTTGTATATATATTTTTTTAGGGAAATTCTAGGTATTCTTCTAGTGTTCTCTTAGTGTCCTCCCAATTGTGATGTGGCTTTTAAAATCACCGTTGAATTTGAGATTATCATGATTGACTTTTAATCTATTTGTGATTTTAAAAGTCATATCACAATTTGGAAGGATACCAGGAAAACACTGGAAGAACACCTAGCATTTCCCATTTTTTTAATAGGTAAATCTCTTCCAATTCCATAAAAGATTCAAAGTATAAAACTTTTACATCACAGAGCATAAAGCTCTTTAAAACATAAGCAAAAGCTATGTACGTGGTTACAAAGTCGTAGATACATAAAAAAATTTAACAATCAAATCGTAACCTTGACCTCTGATTTCACCCATGTAAAAACTCCATTTTTGGCGTAGATTTGCTCTTGGTAGACTAGATCTAAGACATTGGTAGATCATATCCCTACAACAAAAGTTTTTATTTAATCAGTCATGAGAGATAAGCTCTCACACCGAAAATTATCCATCCTCATTTCGAAAGCCAGAACTACATAAAAAAACAAAAAGCAAAAAACCACAAACAGTAGCGCCAAGCTTATAAAAAAGCACGTGAGATTCATGTGATCCGTGTTCCGACGTGTTCGAATCACAATCGTCATGTGCTGACCGTAGGGAAAACATCTGTTGTCTATAGGACTCGTTGGCGCTGAGAAAGAAGGTGTAATGACACATATAGGACTTGGACTGGCAGGGAAAACATAGATCTGCTTTGGAAAAAGATCTAAAAACCCTTGCAAAAATCGATAAAGCGAAAAGATTGGGGAGGAAAACGAATGGCGAGGTAAAGTAGACAGCCAAAGCAATGGAGGAAGCTGGACGCTGCTGGTGGAGTCTAAACAAAATCTAAAACAAAAACAAAGTAAAAGGGCAAGGAAGGAACTTCCTTTTAATAGGGATCTTTGTAATGTAAATTCATCAAGTGAATAAGAGCAACAATATATAGCTCTTAGGGCTTTATCCCCTTTTTTTTTTCCTTTTTTTTTTTTTTTTTTCTAAGCAAATAATGAGCGGGTACAAGGATTAAAATTCCAACTAACACTACAAAAAATCGGGTATTTTCTAATGTGTCTACTGTTCATCATTTGTTGACACGTCAGAATTTACTAACGTGTTATACATCCATACGTTAGTAATAGCATTTACTAATGTGTTACCATTCACACGTTAAAAATTACTAACATGTGAATAGTGACACATTAGTAAATGACAATATTTAAAAATAATTAAAAAATGAAAATAGCAATTACTAACGTGTTACTATTAACACGTTAGAAATTACTAACGTGTGAATAGTAACACATTAGTAAATGACAATATTTAAAAATAATTAAAAAATTAAAATAGAAATTAGTAATGTGTTACTATTAACGCGTTAGAAATTACTAACGTGTGAATAGTGACACGTTAGTAAATGACAATATTTAAAAAGAATTAAAAAAATTAAAATAGCAATTACTAACGTGTTACTATTCACACGTTAGAAATTACTAACGTGTGAATAGTGACACGTTAGTAAATTACAATATTTAAAAATAATTAAATTAAATCAAAATTATTTTAGTAACGTGTCATATGTGCCACGTTAGAAAATTCTAACACGGCACATACACCACGTTAGCAAATCGCATTTCCTTTTTTTTTTTTTTTTTCCCTCAAAAAATAAAATAATATGAAAAATTATCCTTTGAAATTACCATATGTAAATTTTTTCCTTCTTTTTTTTTTAAGTCAGGGAACCTCTCAAAGCCAGGGCCATTTGGACTCACCCCTGCAGAGTAAACCCTGGTCCTGTGCACCGCGCCCTCTGAAGTTCCCATACACAGAACTGGTAACCCTAGGTATATATGGTAACCCTAGATAGGGTTACCATATATAGCTTTTTTTTAATTTTAATTTTATTTTATTTTTTTTATGTAAGGGAACCCCTCCAAGGCAGGCCATTCGGACCCACCCCTGTAGAGTAAGCCTCAGTCCCGTTCACCGCACCATCAGAAGTTCCCGTACACTAAATTGGTAACCCTATCTAGGGTTACCATATATAGCTATTGTATTTATAATTTTATTTTCTTTTTTTGTCGGCGTACCTCTCCAAGGCAGGGCCATTCTGACCCACCCTTGTAGAATAAACTCCGGTCCCATGCACCAGAACCTCGGAAGTTCCCCTACATGGAATTGATTAAGTCCCTGGCTTTTCACAAGAGTGTAGTTAGTATTTATTTTTCTAATTTTTTTATTAAGAAAAAAAAAATGAAATGCAGTTTTCTAGCGTGGCACATGTGCCACGTTGGAAATTTACTAACGTGGCACATGTGCCACGTTAGGAATTTTCCAATGTGCCACATGTGCCACGTTAGAAAATTGCATTTTTTTTTCTTAATAAAAAAATATAAATAATATGAAAAGTTTATATTATTAATACCAAATATAAATTTTATTTTTTTTTATTTTTTTATTTTTTTATGTCGGGGAACCCCTCCAAGACAGGCCATTCCGACCCACCCCTATAAAGTAAACCCCGGTCCCGTTCACTGCATCCTCAGAAGTTCCCGTACACTGAATTGGTAACCCTAGCTACATACGGTAACCCTATCTAGGGTTACCATATATAGCTATTGTATTTATAATTTTATTTTCTTTTTTTTTTTTGGTCGGCGTACCTCTCCAAGGCAGGGCCATTCCGATCCACCCCTGCAGAGTAAATTTCGATCCTGCGCACCAGACCTCGGAAGTTCCCTTACATGGAATTGATTAAGTCGCTGGCTTTTCACGAGAGTGTAGTTAGTATTTAATTTTCTAATTTTTTTATCAAGAAAAAAAAATGAAATGCAGTTTTCTAACGTGGCACATGTGCCACGTTAGAAAACTGCATTTTCTTTTTTCTTTTTTCTTAATAAAAAAATATAAATAATATGAAAAAATTATATTATTAATACCAAATGTAAATTTTATTTTATTTACTTTTTTATGTCAGGGAACCCCTCCAAGGCAGGCCATTCGGACCCACCTTTGCAGAGTAAACTCCGGTCCTGTTCATCGCACCCTCGGAAGTTCCCGTACACTGAATTGGTAACCCTAACTATATATGGTAACCCTATCTAGGGTTACCGTATATAGCTATTGTATTTAAAATTTTATTTTATTTTTTATGTCGGCATACCTCTACAAGGCAGGACCATTCTGACCCACCCCTGCAGAGTAAACTCCGATCCCGTGCACCAGAATCTCGGAAGTTCCCCCACATGGAATTGATTAAGTCGCTGACTTTTCACGAGAGTGTAGTTAGTATTTATTTTTCTAATTTTTTTATTAAGAAAAAAAAAAAGGAAATGCAGTTTTCTAATAACGTGGAACATGTGCCACGTTAGTAAATTTCCAATGTGGCACATGTGCCACGTTAGGAATTTTCCAACGTGGCACATATGCCACGTTAGAAAACTGCATTTTCTTTTCCTTCTTTTTTTTCTTAATAAAAAAATATAAATAATATGAAAAAATGTAAATTTTTTATTTTTTATTTTTTTATGTCGGAGAACCCCTCCAAGGCAGGCCATTTGGACCCACCCCTGCAGAGTAAACCCCAGTCTCATGCACCGCACCCTCGAAAGTTCCTGTACACTGAATTGGTAACCCTAGCTATATATGGTAACCCTATCTAGGGTTCCATATATAGCTATTGTATTTATAATTTTATTTTCTATTTTTTTTTTATGTCGGCGTACCTCTCCAAGGGAGGGCCATTCCGAACCACCCCTGTAGAGTAAACTCCGGTCTCATTCACCGCACCCTCGGAAGTTCCCGTACACTGAATTGGTAACCCTAGCTATATATGGTAACCCTATCTAGGGTTACCATATATAGCTATTGTATTTATAATTTTTTTTTTTATGTCGGCATACCTCTTCAAGAGTTGTATACGCAGCTCATGCATAACTTACGTAAATTATGCATGCAGCAAGGGAAATTAAATATTTTATTATTTTATTTTTAAAAAAAAATAGCCATTGGTGACGTGGCAAAATGCCACGTTACATTTTTCTGACGTGGCACAATGCCACACATCACCAAATAGTGACATGGCACTATGCCACACGTTGGAAATGGGCTGGTTGGACCCAGCTGGCCCGCACCCTACCTAGCCTTCCCCCTTTTTTTTTCCTTCCTTTCTTTTCTTCCCCCCACTCATTCCATCTCTCCCGCGCTAGCTCTCTCTCCCTCTCCCCTGCACCTCACTCCTCCCCTGCTGCTCCGGTGACGCTGCAGCTCCGGTGACCTCCTCTCTCCCGCTGGCGACCCCCCAAGCCATCTCCTCCGGCAAGCTGCATATATATTATATATATATAACTGTATTGGTAATTAATTTTTTCTAATTTTATTTTCATTTTTTCTTGTCTTAATATTTTATAAACTATTTTTTCTTGTCTGTTTTCATTTTTTTGCCTTTTGATTTATGATTGTATTTGTTGTATTAGTTAGATTTTTAATTGTTTAGTTACTTAGGTTACTATGTTTATTGATTATGAGTGCATTACCATATGTCTATATATCCATTAATTGTTTAGTTACTATGCCACTCTTGTGTTGAATTAACTCCTTCACTTTTCCTCATTGTCATTTCTCTATAAATCCATTAATTTTTAATTAACATGCCCCGGGGATTATTAAATTAATTATAATCACACTTTATTTTCAAAAAGGCAGAAATTAATCTTTCATTTTTTAATCAAAAATTCAACTTTTGTTTATGGCATGACTAGAACTGATCAAAACCTAACAACAAATTTAAGGGTGTATTTAGCATTATGATTTTATAAACAACAAATGTTAAAAATACAATCTCAAACAATTAATTTTAGATCCATACATCTCTAATTTTTAGATTTTCTAAGATACTTTTAATCCTATATATTGTTGAATTCATAAAACTTTTAACTATTAGGTTAGTTACTATGTTTAGTTATTTAGGTTAGTTGCTTAGGTTAGTTACTATGTTTAGGTGAATAAATTTAGGTTACCTAGTTACCTAGTTAGTTAGTTTCTTAGTTACTTACTTACTTACTTACTTAGGTTAGTTACTAATTTGCTTAGGTTAGCTACTTAATTGGATTACCTAGGTTAGTCAGCTGGATTAGCTAGGTTAGTTAATATGTGTAGGTGAATAAATTTTAGTTACCTAGTTACTTCTTCACAGTGAATAATTTCTTTCAGTTCCTTTCTGCACGACTATCTAGAAGTTCGGTTTTGATTTTCAATTTGAATTAATTCTTCATATTCTATGCATACCATATACGTATTTGGATTATTCAAAACATCATAGATAACCTATAAAAACCTAAATACAGCTAGATTTATTACGTTCAGGGTCCCAACATATAGTGCATGTAATTTAATCAGTTCTTTTTTGTATGTACATAGTAACGCTATGGACAAGAGTTGAATGACGAAGCCTAGGATCTTGGATGAATACATAGACGGTTGTAGACTTTGCAATTCAAAATTGTAAGACTCCAGATGGACTCATTCATTGTCCGTGTAAGACATGTCGCCTTAATAGGCGACACCCTTCGAGATTGGTATACGACCACCTGACCTGGGGGAAAGGAATGTGGCCCCAATATAAAGACTGGATTTATCACGATGAGCAACCTGTACGAGCTCCTGTTGAAGGATCTAATTTGACTCGACCGGCCGCAGATGCAGGTGCAAACACAAAGGATGTGGGTGGCAATATGCAGGCAATGTTGCATGATTTGTTTGGTGTGCATGATGTTAAGGAAGACCACCTTGAGCCTCCACCCGAGGCACAAGGTGGTGAAGAACAGATTTTGGATGATGCACCTGACATAGGTGATGCTCAGAAGTATAATGACTTGCTTAAAAAGGTAGACAAGCCACTTCACGGGCGGACCAGACACAACAAACTCAATGTCACTGTACACCTGTACAATTTGAAGTGTTTGGGTGGAGTTACTAACACGATTTTCTCGGCTCTCCTTGAGTTCGTCAATCAGTTGTTGCCTGATGATGGTGAGGCTTTGCCAGATAATACATATCAAGCCAAAAAATTTCTAAGGGATATGGGGCTCGGGTATGAGAAAATACCGGCATGTCGTAATGATTGTATGCTGTTTTGGAAGGACAATAAGAACTTAGTGTTGTACCAAATTTGGTACTCGCAATAACACGAACCGTGGTTCGTATAGCGTTTGCGCAAGTACCGAGATCGAATCCACAAGGAAACGAGCTTGTCCAAAATTGATTTTATAATTAAACTAACCTATTTTAACCTAGTTCCGAAAGTGAGTAGTATTAAACACAAAACTTGCAAAAATTAAAACTATTCTAAAAAGCGTAAATGAGTGGAAAATGACTAACTAAGGTTAAAGACTAACCTCACCCAATATAAAATGTTAGCTTAAACATAAAACACACATTTCCACCTATCATGTTTAGCCCTTAAACACACTCTATTGCCTTTTATGACACAAGTCAAACCGATTGGTGTGTTTACTGTTAAAGAGCTACAACGAATATTAATTCTTGATAAAATCATCCACTGTATCCATGGATCACAGTGGATATTAAATCAATTATTAATCATTCGTTGTGCACCCGGCTTGGAACACAACAAGGGATGACTTTCGATGCCTCACAAACGACAACCACTCAACTTTTTGTCACAGAAATTGAAATGAACGGGTATGGAAAATAAGAGATAGCAAGTAAATGTGTTAAATGTAAAAGCATTAAATAAGCTAAGGGTGAGGTTTCATCTTCAACCTTAGTTGAAGATTTCAGCCACCCATGTAACAAGGAAGTAAAGAACAAATAAAAGAATGCATTAAATTAAATTAAAATGAAGTGCTACAAAGTAAATGGGCAGAGCAGGGCCTAACAATGGCAAACTGCTCTAAAAAACTCGCCCAAAAGAAAAAGCTTTGGACAAAATGAACAAAGGTAGCTATTTATAGAAAATTGGTGTGCTGCCAGGTCATAGGGCTGCGTTCGAACGCAGCCCCTGCGTTCGAACGCATTGATGCATGCGTTCGATCGTACACTCTGCGATCGAACGCAGATAACTGCCACGGTGCCAGCTGAAAGCAATGGAATCGTAGGGCCGGCTAGGGCAACAACTGGAGACGTGGGCTAACTGGACCTGCGTTCGAACGTGCTCCCTACGTTCAACCACAGTTGCGTTCGAATGCACCAATTGCGTTCGAACGCACTGGCAGTAACTTCATGGCATCTCTTCAAGTCCAATATGCCTTTTGGTAGCCATGTGTTGATGCAATGACCTGTACACCATAAAACACTAAAACAACTACAAAAGTTAGATATTAACAGTGCTAAAAGCTTAGCAAATATAAGTTAAGGGGTTCAAATATACAATATTTGGCACCGATCAAATACCCCCAAACTTACATTTTGCTAGTCCCTTAGCAAAACAAAAATGAAAAACAAAACAAACATAGGTCCGCTTTCGTGGGAGAAACGATTGCATTGAGCATATGCAACAAGCCTTTTAAACCCCTAGGAATTCCCTAGGGGACGAGTGAAGTCTCGTGAGGGTTTTTCAAGAATGATACCCACAAACAATTATTTGGCACAATGTTATTGACAGACAAAGCCTTTCACACAAACATATGGTTCATACATCATTAGCAATTTTAACAATTTTGAACAAACAAACCACATCATCTAGGCCTCCAAACATCAATCAAATCACGGCTGAAAAATCGAGACAAGACATGCTCCAAAAAGTGCAAAGTGAACTAACAACAAGATCATGGGATTTCAATTATTCTCAAAAGACGTGTATCCCAAAATTCAAAGGAAAACAATGTGATAAATACAACCAAGGCTTGAATTGAAAAATACAATTTTTGTGTAGGCTGTGCAATGCTTGGCTCCCTTAAACTTCTAAATGACCTATGTAACGAGCGTTGGGCCAGTGACTCCTAAGCCAGACGGCTTTAGGGCACTAGATGTAGAGACATCCCTAGGGCTTAATTACTCAAGTCAAAAGAGCTACAGAGCCTAAACTAGCCATACAATTTTTTTGGAATTTCTCATCTTTTGACGTGAACACTCATTGCTTGGCTAGGCAAGAGGTCCGGTTACTCAATGAAAAACTCGACTTGTTCTGATTTTGATGATTTTTTTTATTATTATTATTACAACCAAGGTTTTCATCATCACATTGCAATCCAAAAGAAAATTTCAAGACACACACTTCAAAGTCACATCTCATACCCCACAAACCCTAATGCTAGTGTGCATGTGAAAAAATGGATCAAACATGTGAAGTCTCTTTAATTCAACATATGAATTGAAAACTAAGATTTCTAAAGATATGTAGTGTTCAATCAAGTTAAAACACACCAATGATATGTAATCCACAGATATGACGTAAGTCATGCCTAATCAATAACAACTATGAACAAAAAATTTAAAATTTTTACAAAAACAACAAATATGCACAAAGACAGGCAACAATGTCTACCCTACCCAAACACTAAAATGACACAATGTCCCCAATGTGCCCAGAAATACAATACCAGAGGGATGTCGCAAATGAGGTAAGTCGTAAGAGAAAACTCCCCCAAAACTTGGATGGCAAACACTCAACCTGAAAAACAAAAACAAACAAACAAAATCAACAGATAAAGATAATGAGGGGTGCCTCCCACAAGCGCTAAGTTTAACGTCTTTAGCCAGACTCATGATAACAATCAATCCGAGTAAATCGGATCCTCCAAAAGAGTGTCCTCAACCTCTGAACTCCTAAACTCCAAGAATGGTTTTACTCTCTGTCCGTTCACCTTAAAGGTGTTACCATTCTTAGGATCCTCTATCTCGATGGCCCTATGAGAAAACACTGTCCTAATGATGAATGGGCCCGCCCACCGAGATTTCAACTTGCCAAGGAATAAATGCAACCGAGAATTATAAAGAAGGACTTTCTGACCTGGCTCAAAAGATCTCCTCAGAATGCTCTGGTCATGAACCTTCTTCATGTGTTCTTTGTACTTCCTCGAACTGTCATAAGCATCGTTCCTCAGCTCCTCTAATTCAGTGAGTTAGAGCTTCCTTTGAGAGCCGGCCTTCAAAAAATTGAAGTTCAGTTGCTTGATGGCCCAGTATGCTCGATGCTCCAACTCGATGGGAGGATGACAAGCTTTCCCGTACACCAACCGATATGGTGACATCCCAATCAGTGTCTTAAATGCCGTCCTATATGCCCATAAAGCATCATCCAATCGCAGAGACCAATCTTTCTTGCTGGGGTTCACTGTTTTCTCCAAAATGTGTTTGATCTCACGATTTGACACTTCAACCTGCCCACTCGTCTGTGGGTGATAAGGGGTGGCAACCTTATGTGTGATGAAATACTTCTTCATCAGCTACTCAAAAATCCGGTTGTAGAAATGTGTGCCTCCATCACTGATAATCGCTCTAGGTGTACCAAACCGAGCGAAAATCGTGTCCTTCAAAAATTTGACCACAACTCTGTGGTCATTGGTCTTGCACGCAACTGCCTCCACCCACTTGGACACATAGTCCACAACCACTAAAATGTACAAAAACCCGAAGGAGTTTGGGAAAGGTCCCATGAAATCGATGCCCCACACATCAAAAATCTCAACTACCAAAATGGGATTGAGGGGCATCATGTTCCTTTATGAATACTCCCGAGTTTCTGACAGCGCTCACAAGATGTACAATAAGCACGAGCGTCTGCAAACATGGTGGGCCAATAAAATCCACACTGTAAAATCTTTGCAGCGGTCTTGTTTGCACTGAAATGGCCCTCACAAGTATGATCATGACAAAAGGAGATGACATTGGTTTGGTCAAATTCAGGTATACATCTCCTAATGATCTGATCGGGACAATACTTGAACAGATAAGGATCGTCCCAAAGAAAAGTTTTCACCTTGGACAAAAATTTGATTGTATCTTGTTTCCCCCAATGCAAAGGCATTTGACCGGTAACAAGATAGTTCACTATGTCAGCGAACCAAGGTGCGGGATTGTGAGCAATGTGCATCAATTGCTCATCAAGAAAGGTTTCAAAAATGGGAGTGGCATCCTCGATGAAATCCATGGTCAATCTAGGCAAATGATCCGCCACCACATTTTCGGAACCCTTCTTATCCCGAATTTCTATGTCAAACTCTTGAAGCATCAAAATCCATCGGATCAAATGGGATTTAGCATCTTTCTTGGAAAAAAGATACTTCAATGCCGCATGATCTGAATAGATAATGATTTTAGATCCTAACAAATAGGATGTAAACTTGTCCAGCGCAAAAACGACCGCCAACAACTCCTTTTCTGTGGTGGAGTAATTGAGTTGTGCGTCATTTAGAGTCCTGCTCACATAGTAAATCACATGGGGAAGTTTATCAATGCGCTGCCCCAAAACAGCTCCAACAGCATAGTCTAATGCGTCACACATGATCTCAAATGGTTCACCCCAACTGGGTGGTCTAATGACTGGTATAGACGTCAGAATCTCCTTCAGAGCCCCGAATGCTTTCAAACATTCTTCATCAAATTCAAACGAGGTCTCTTTGGCCAACAACCTGCACAAGGGCCTGGCGATCTTACTGAAATCCTTGATGAATCGCCTGTAGAACCCTACATGGGCCAAGAAGGAACGAATTTCCTTCACAGTAGGTGGGGGTGGAAGGTTAGAGATCAAATCTACCTTCGCATTGTCAACCTCAATACCCCTCTGAGATATGACATGCCCCAGTACTGTCCCCTGCTTAACCATAAAATGGCATTTTTCTCAGTTAAGCACAAGGTTCTTCTCTTTGCACCTGACTAAAACCAAAGTGAGACGGTGCAGACACTCCTGAAAAGATGAACCGAAGACGGAGAAGTCATCCATGAAGATCTCCATAAAATGCTCTACCATGTCGGAAAATATGCTGATCATGCACCGCTGAAAGTAGCAGGTGCATTGCACAGCCCAAAAGGCATGCGACGGTAGGCAAATGTCCCAAACGAACAAGTAAAGGTAGTCATCTCCTGATCTTCGGGGTCCACTAGGACCTGGTTATATCCAGAATAACCATCCAAGAAACAGTAATACTCGTGCCCGGCTAAACGCTCCACCATCTGATCAATGAATGGAAGAGGAAAGTGATCTTTCCTGGTGGCAGCGTTCAACTTGCGGTAGTCTATACAAACTCTCCAACCTGACTGAATACGAGTTGGCACCAATTCGTTATCCTTGTTCTTTACTACCGTCAACCCAGCCCGCTTGGGCATAATGTGTATCGGGTTCACCCACTTGCTGTCTGAAATTGGATAGATGATCCTAGCATCTAACAATTTAATCACTTCTGCTCTCACAACCTCCTGCATCGCTGGGTTGAGCCTTCTCTGTGGTTCCCTCGATGGTTTGGAATTCTCTTCCAGATGTATCTTATGCATAACCAACGAGGGGCTGATTCCCTTAATGTCCTCAATAGTCCAGCCAATAGCTTCCTTATGCTCTCTCAAAACTTCTAACAATTCCTCCTCTTGAGCATCTATCAAATCTGAAGCTATGATCACTGGCAAAGAATCGGCTGGACCTAGGAACTTATACTTCAAATTGTCAGGTAAAGGCTTAAGTTCCTTCTTCGGGGAATCAGGCATAGCTATCTTCTCCTTCTCTTCGCTTACCAAAGGAGCGGTCTCCAAAAGTGCATCTACCTGCTCCATAAGTTTATCCAAATCCAAGTCTTCACCAAACTGAGCAAGGCATGCTTCCAGGGGGTCCTCTATGCTTGATTCTTCAACGACTTCATCAGTTATCTCCTTAATCAAGCATACTTGATTCATTTGGTCATAATCAAGTGGTTGTTTTCTGATGTGAAAAATATTCAACTCCACCGTCATATTTCCAAAAGAAATCTTCATTAACCCCGACCTACAATTTATCAGGGTGTTAGTCGTAGCTAAAAATGGTCGCCCTAGAATCACAGGGATCTCACTCCTAATCACCTGAACTGGCTCCGTGTCCAACACAATAAAATCCCAATAAAATCGGTCCACCTTAATCAGTACATCCTCAACTATTCCCCGTGGAATCTTCACAGACCGATCAGCAAGTTGCAGTGTCATGGATGTGGGCTTCAGCTCTCCTAGCCCTAACTGCAAATAGACTAAGTAGGGCAACAAATTCACACTTGCTCCCAAATCCAACAGTGCCCTCTCAATCTGGATAACTCCTATCATGAAAGTAATTGTAGGACATCCAGGGTCCTTGTACTTGATGGGTAACTTGCATTGTAGGATAACACTTACTTGCTCGGTCATGAATGCCTTTTTCGGGACATTTTTTTTCCTCTTCACTGTGACCAAGTCCTTCAAGAACTTGGCATATGAAGGGATTTGCTGGATGGCGTCCAAAAATGGAATATTGATTTGGACTTGTTTGAACACCTCCAGAATGTCCTCTAACTTCCTTCCATTCCTAGGCGCTTGTAATCTTTCAGGGTAAGGTGCTTTTGGCACAAGCTCCCTAGGAGGTTCCTTAACAATTGGGGTGACCGTAGATAGCTCAGCATCTCCTTCCTTCTGGTCGTCACCCTCTTCATCTCTTGGCTTTTCTTCCTTAACATGGTCTGCTTCTGGGTCCACCAATTTGTTGTCCACTCTCTTCCCAGACCTCAGAGTAACAATCGCCTGTACATGCTCCTGATTCGAAGAGTTTCCAATACTGCATGCTTTAGGGTTGTTTACTGCTTGGCTCAGGAGCTTTCCCTTGTCTCTCTCACCAAGGTGATTTGCCAACTGTCCCATCTGCATCTCCAACTTCGAAATTGCCTGGGTGTTCACCATGGTGGAATGCCTCACGTCACTACTTGATTGACCAATTATCTTCATAAATTCCCTCATGGTCTCTTCTAGTGACTGTGTTGATGATGCTGGGGCTTGAGTGGGGGCTTGATAAGATGATGATGACGCTGGTGGAGCCGAGCATCCATGATTACGATAAGGAGAAGAAAATCCTGGAGGATAGTGATTTTGAGCATGAGGAGCTCTTCCTTCATTTGTGGTGGGTTGATTATGTTTCCAAGAGAAATTAGGGTGGTTCCTCCACCCCGGATTATATGTCTCAGAATATGGCCCACTGGACGGCTTTTGGAAGTTGTTGAAAGCGTTCACTTGTTCCATCTCAGCAAAAACTGTCATCGATGGACAATTTTGTGCTTGGTGCATGGGACTAGCACAGACAAACATTGACAGACTTCCCTACACTCAGAGCATCCAATCTCTTAACAATGGTGTCCATCCTTTGTGCCAACTCTGTTTCTTCTTTTGGTTCTAGGAAGCCCCCTTTCTTAGGGTTTCGGGCAGATTTGTCACGACAACTCATGAAATCCCAGTGTTGGGAGTGGTCGGCAATTTTCTCCAGAGCTTTGTAGGCAAAATCTCCCGTCAAGTTTAGAAATTCTCCCCCATTCATCAACTCAATCATACTACGGTTGGGCTGAGATAGCCCTTGGTAGAAGAATTGCACCAGACGCCATTTTTCATATCCGTGAGGGGGACATTTCATCAACAGATCTTTGAACCGTGCCCAACATTATGAGAATTTCTCATCTTCATCCTGAGTAAAGGAACTGATTTCCTTTCTTGCCTCATTTACTCTGGACATTGGGAAAAACTTGTTGTAAAATTGCTTCAACAGCTTTTCCCATGATGTGATGGAGCCAGGAGCATTGGAGTCCAACCACTCCGTGGCTCTATCATGAAATGAGAAAGGAAAGAGTCTGAGGTGGACAGATTCCTCAGAAAAATTTTGAAATTTGGTGGTAGCACAGATGTTTTTGAATTTTTTTACATGAGAGTAAGGGTTTTCATGATCTAAGCCGTAAAAGGATGGTAACATTTGGATTACATGTGGCTTTAGATCATAGTGGGTTGCATTAGTTGGTGGCAACACAATGCACGAATGGGAACTAACCGCAGTAGGTGCGAACAATTCCCGAAGTGACGTCGTGAAATCCACGTCATAAGCTCTTCTATGCTCCCCGTTCCCTTCTCTTGCATCTTGATAATCCTCGTGCTTCTCCATTCTTGGATTCCTTTGGTTTTCCTCGTGGTCCTCAACTCTCGGATTCCTTTGATTATCCCCCATCTCGCCTTGAGCTATATGCACTCTCCCAATGTTTCTTTCTAAGTCGGGATCTAATGGTGTTAATTCTAAGTTCAAGGATCGCCGACCAAGCATAAACCAACAAAAATTTAACTAAACACTAAAGAAAAACAGCAAGCTAAACAAGCAAACATGCATGGATAGACAATAAAAACAGGGACACAAAACAGCAAATATAGACAACTACAAGAACCTAGATGAAAGTAAAACACTAAATTAAAATTACACTACAAAAACAACAACCTATATGCACTAAATGAATTAAAACTAAACAACTTTAAATAAATATTAACATATGCAGCAACTACAGAGATAGAAACAGAAAAGAAATATCACAACCTAGCTAAAACAAATAAAGACTAACATGACAAAAATAAGTAAACAATTAACTACAAACTAACTAAACTACTATCTAACAAATGAAACTAATTAATCACTTAAAAAATAAAATAATCTAAACACAACCAACAACAGCAGAAATCATGCTAAAAACAAGCAGAAAGATCAATTTAAACTAAGTTAACAATTAACCAAAACAGAAAAATACATACTGCCTCAGGTATGTTGGTGCAGGAAGCAGAGTACGTTCAACCGCAGACAGCACGTTCGATCGCATACACGCATATGTAGCAGGCTCTGCAAGTGCGTTTGAACGCAACTGAGGTGCGTTCGAACGTAGCACTGCACTACTTGTTCGTTCAGAGGCGCGCGCTCGCACGCAGAAACGTGTAATGCGAGCACAGGTATGCGGCCGAAAGGAATAGGCCCAAGTGCATTCGAACTCAAGAAATGTGTTCGACTGCACTGTCAGCACCTGATTTTCCAGAAACTATATACGAAATCAAAAACTGTCAAACACTATTCTGAAAACTAACCAAAATTAATTAAAATGCTAAAATTAACTAAGAACATAATTGAAATTTGCAGAAATTAAATACTAGCAGAAAAATAAATTAACTTAAAAATAAAATCAAATTTAACAAAAACAATGTATCCCCGGCAACGGCGCCAAAATTTGTTGTACCAAATTTGGTACTCGCAATAGCACGAACCGTGGTTCGTATAGCGTTTACGCAAGTACCGAGATCGAATCCACAGGGAAACGAGCTTGTCCAAAATTGATTTTATAATTAAACTAACCTATTTTAACCTAGTTCCGAAAGTGAGTAGTATTATCAAACACAAAACTTGCAGAAATTAAAACTATTCTAAAAAGCGTAAAGGAGTGGAAAAAGACTAACTAAGGTTAAAGATTAACCTCACCCAATATAAAATGTTAGCTTAAACATAAAACATACATTTTTGCCTATCGAGTTTAGCCCTTAAACACACTCTATTGCCTTTTATGACACAAGTCAAACCGATTGGTGTGTTTACCGTTAAGGAGCTACAACGAATATTAATTCTTGATAAAATCATCCATTGTATCTATAGATCACAGTGGATATTAAATCAATTATTAATCATTCGTTGTGCACCTGGCTTGGAACACAACAAGGGATGACTTTCGATGCCTCACAAACGACAACCACTCAACTTTTTGTCACAGAAATTGAAATGAACGAGTATGGAAAATAAGAGACGGAAAATAAATACGTTAAATGTAAAAGCATTAAATAAGCTAAGGGTGAGGCTTCATCTTCAACCTTAGTTGAAGAGTTTAGCCACCCATGTAACAAGCAAGTAAAGAACAAATAAAAGAATACATTAAATTAAATTAAAATGAAGTGCTACAAAGTAAATGGGCAGAGCAGGGCCTAACAATGGCAAACTGCTCTAAAAAACTCTCCCAAAAGAAAAAGCTTCGGACAAAATGCACAAAGTCAGCTATTTATAGAAAACTGGTGTGCTGCCAGGTCATAGGGCTACGTTCGAACGCAGCCCCTGCGTTCAAACGCACTGATGCATGCGTTCGATCGTACACTCTACGATCGAACGTAGATAACTGCCGCAGCGCCAGCTGGAAGCGATGGAATCATAAGGCCGGCAAGGGCAACAGCGGGAGACGCGGGCTGACTGGACCTACGTTCAAACATGCTCCCTGCCTTCAACCGCAGTTGCGTTCGAACGCACTGGCAGTAACTTCATGGCATCTCTTCAAGTCCAATATGCCTTTTGGTAGCCATGTGTTGATGCAATGACCTGCAAACCATAAAACACTAAAAACAACTACAAAAGTTAGATATTAACAGTGCTAAAGTCTTAGCAAATATAAGTTAAGGGGGTCAAATATACAATATTTGGCACCAATCACTTAGACTCATGTATTAAATGTGGACAATCTAAGTGGAAGGATAAAGTTCATTTGGATGATGATGGCCACCCTATATCTGCGACTAAGAAACGTCCGGCCAAGGTATTGCGCTGGTTTCCATTAAGTCCAAGGTTGCAGAGGTTGTTCATGTCGCAACGTACCGCGCACAATATGAGATGGCATGCAGAGGGTCGTACAAAAGACGGGGTATTAAGGCATCTAGCCGATGGCGAAGCATGGAAGTCGTTCGATAATTTACATCAGGACTTCTCATCCGACAGCAGGAACGTAAGGCTTGGCCTAACTTCGGATGGGCTCAATCCATTTGGAAATATGAGCACATCCCACAGTACTTGGCCTGTAATGCTTGTACCGTACAACTTGCCGCCTTGGATGTGCATGAAACAATCATCATTCATCTTATCCTTTGTTATCTCAGGCCCAAAATCACCTGGAATGAATATAAATGTGTACCTTCAATCCCTAATTGAGGAGTTATAGGAACAATGGAACGTAGGGGTGCGCACATTTGATGTCTCCAGAAAAAAATATTTTATGATGCAAGCGCAATTGATGTGGACGATTAATGACTTCCCGGTGTACACAGATTTTCAGGGTGGCCTATAAGGGGTGTAAAGGCATGTCTTTGTTGTATGTATTCAACAAGATCGACATAGCTGAAACACAGGAAAAAGAATTGTTATATGGTTCATAGGAGATGGTTGCCCATGTATCATTCGTTAAGGAGGAGCAGACGAACATTTGACAGAAAGCAAGAATTGGAATGTGCCCCAGAAGTGCCTAGTGGAGATGAAATATTGAGACAGTTAGGAGGAATGGCTTTCGGTGATGAGAGTGCCGATCCCACTGAATTGACAAAGAAGGACCGCAAGAAAAAAAAAAAAAAAAAAAAAAAAAAAAAAAAAAAAAAAAAAAAAAAAAAAGAAAAAAAAGAGGAAAAGGAAGAGGAATAAAAAGAAAGAAGAGCCAGCGGCCCCTGAGATATTGTGGAAGAAGAAAAGTTTTTTTTTAGGTTGCCATATTGGAAAGATAATTTTTTGAGGCACAACCTTGATGTGATGCACATTGAAAAAAATGTGATGAACAACATACTTGGCACAATGCTGGACATTAAGGGAAAAACCAAGGATAATGCTCAAGCACATCAAGATTTGCAAGAAATGGGTTTGAGGCCTAAACTGCATCCGTACACAGGCGATGACAAGAAAACCTATTTGTCATCAGCTTGCCACACAATGTCGAACGATGATAAAACTGCTTTCTTAGAAGTCCTTCAAGATGTAAGGGTGCCTGACGGTTATGCCTTGAACATTTCCCAATGTGTTCGATTGAATGACCGTACGATGTCAGGTCTCAAGAGTCATGATTGCCATGTACTGATGAAACAACTTCTCCCTATTGCATTGAGGTGATCGAAATTGCCAAGTAACGTGGTCAAGGTTTTGGTAGATATGTCTACATTCTTCAGGGGCATATGCGAGACAACATTGACACTTGAGGCTTTGGATCGACTTCAGAACCACGTCTGTAACAAATATTCCCACCAAGCTTTTTCACTAGCATAGTCCATGTTGTCGTCCATCTTGTACGTGAATGCCGACTCGGTGGACCGGTGCAGTACAGATGGATGTACCTAGGAAAGAGGTAAAATTCGACGTAAACATCTATTAAATCCCATTAATCGTATTGTAATTGTAATTCGTAAAGTGTAATGATTGATTGAGTTCGATGTGTATGAGCCTTGGGGGATTCAAATCCAATGTTCGCAACAAAGCAGGTCCTGAGGGTTGCATTGCGGAGGGCTACATAGCAACTGAGCTAGTGACGTTCTGCTCAGCGTATTTAAGCAGTGGATCGACAGTTCACAATAGGCCACAAAGAAATGTCGATGGGTGTAAGGGGGTGGGAATGCGAGTCAACCTTGATCGAATCACAATGATACAGATTCATTGATATGTTATGTTCAACTTGGACGACTTCCACCAACTGCGGATGTAAGTCGTTAATCTAATATGTATATGGTAGGTATAGATGTTTTGTACACTTTTACTTGTGCACTGAAACAGACAAACTTTCGCATTGTAGGGCTCACATGGAAACGCTTAGGCGAGATTCGAATATGGGACGAATGATAGATGCTCAATTGGAGACCTAACATTCTCAGCGGTTTTGTGCTTGGTACCACGACTACGTAAGACACATGTCTAATAAAAAATTTAGAAAATATCAAATTTGTTTGTCATTCCTACTCCTTAACCGAATTAGTTAACTTGGACTCTATGTTTATATTTATTATGCGCGCAGGTCGATCATTCGGACGATCGACAGAGGATGGCAATGGGGACAAACTGGTCATGCATTCTAGAGGGCCGATGGTCTCAGCGATCCAATATAACAGATACGTAGTCAATGGGAAGTTGTTTCACACATATGCGCACAATGTGGGAAAGAGGTCTCAGAACAATGGCGTATGTGTGCCAACTGTTGACGGCGAAACGTACTACGGGAAGTTAACTCAAATAATTGAGGTAAAGTACTATGACCAGACGAAGTACGTATTGTTTAAGTGTGATTGGGCGGACAACACAAGAGACAGGGGGTGGAAGCTGGACAAGCACGGCCTAATGCTAGTAAACTTCAAAAACCTTGTCCATAGAGGAGATCAAGTTACTGATGAGCCGTATGTGCTCACTTCCCAAGTCGAGCAAATTTTTTACGTCGAAGATGGAAGGGACCCTGATTGGGCTTGAGCTGTGAGGACGAAACCTAGAAATGTGTATGACGTTGGTCAGGGTCAAGGGCCTGATGACGAACAACCAAATTACCATGAGAGCGTGCCTCTCCAATTGGATCATAATCATCATTATGATCCACAAGAAGAGGACATAGATTACGTCAGAACTGACCTACCACCTATTGAAGCGTACGTGATTTCATAAAAATAGAATAATCTACTTTCATGATGTTTTTATGCATTTTATTCCTACTACCCTTTTTTGATTGTATTTGTTTGTCTTACACACTTTCATCTCATGTCATTATTGCATGCAGTTGATTTATATTTTTTTGGTGAAAAAGGTTAATTACTTCTGTTTTTTTTTTTTTTTTTTAGTGTTGTTGTATTTATAAAGGTCCATATCCTCAATTCATTCCACCTCTATAATTAATTTGGAATGTGATGTATTTTGCAGGTCACCATGAGTATTCGCGGTGGAAAGACGAGAGGACAAAAGCGACCACTTACAGGTGACGAAAGTCAGCCCCAATGGAGACATTCGTACCATGATGAGGCGATTGGTAGAGTCTCATACTGTGTGTCCGCATGAGGATAGTCAGTACGAGTTGGACACACAGGACATGCGTATCATTAATATGCAGCCACACCCATCTACACTAGTACCTGAGACCCCAGGGGCAAATCCATGTAGTCAGTCGGGGAATATGGATCAGGGTACCACTTCTGATGATGTAGACATGGAGCGGCAGCTACCTCCACAAGAGGCAGGCGAAAATGTGGGCGATTCACAGGATTTACCACTGCCGGATTCACAGGAGGTACCACTGCCAGATTCACATGAGGTACCACCGCCCGAGTCAGAGGATATATCACATCTCGAGGACCCTGTTTTGCTGGTGCTAAAGGAGAACGAGGTTTGGACGATAGATATGTTTGGACGTATATATTTATGCATGTTTATGTCTAACTTAATTACTATTTATTTTCATTAATTATTAATAGTCGTTGTATGTTCATATTACCAAATGCATGCAGATGCAAATGATAAAATTGAAGTGCTGGATGTCAGTGACTCCCGCAAGTTAAATAATATTCCAGAAGGAAAACGGCTTATAGCGCAGTTCACGGGTTTAGCGCAACCCGTAGGTAAAAGCGGGTGTAGATGGAGGCGTACGACCGAGAAAATGGTCAGGAGTGGTTCGTTCGTCCGGATATCAGATGACTGGAAGAAGGTATCACAAGAGCAAAAGGAGATCTTCTTTACTGCATTGATGGTAAGTGTATTTTAGATGTTATATATTTATTTTAAATATAATATATATTTATTACATATTGTGTTAAACTTATATCTGAAGCTAATTTCAATTACTTATTTGAGGTTATATTAATTTCTTAATTGAAAACTAATGCAGAAAAAGTTCTACATCCTGCCCGGCTCGAATATCGCCGAAATAAAAAAGGACTTGTGGAGAGATATGGGTGAGAAGTTAAAGTATTTGAGAGCCTAATTGAAGCACCCATTAAAAATTGGAGCCGATGACACTCCTGACACAGTGAAGGCAAAAGCGGGAGAAATTCTCAAGAAGTACAAGCAGGCGGATGTAGACATCTTATTGGAGAAGTGGTATGATAAGAAAAACAAGGTAGGTCAGTGATTATAGTTATTTATATTTTTACATATTAATAACATAAGTTCTGTGCACAAGAATATGTCACGCACATGAAGCAGATCAGAGATCTATATAACACACCACATTGTGCCGGCTCGAAGAGCTATGCCATGCACTTGCACGATAAGGTATCTTTCTTAAAACCCATACACATCTAGAAAAAAGAGATTCCTACTACTTGGGCTTCCATTGTTTGAAAAATGTACTTTTAACCAATGTTTCTTCTTGCAATTGTATAACTCTTGTCTCATTTTATCCTTTTTTTTTTTTCTTATGTTTTTAATTAGTTTCCTATTATAAGTACCATGCATGAAACATATAAACTTAAAATCATTGTACGTAACTCTCTTGCCATGGAACAGTACTTAGGAAGAAAGAAATATCTTTTTATTATTTCTAATTTGCATAAGCGTACAATATATAATTGATTGCACTCACAAATTAATTGGCAGCAAAGCCATGAGTTCTTATTTGGATTAAATAACTGAATACAGTATATTTACGAAAATATGTCTATTGTTGTAGATTTTTTCAGGCCATTAAAACGGGCAAAACCCCTACGCGAGCAGAAAATTACATCGCGACCCATAAGAAGAAAGGCGGGGGGTACCCAAATACATTGGTGGGGGAGAGAGTGGTAGGCTTCTAATTACCCCTTACGTTGAAACATGTTTGTGTAATATTGTATATTATGTTTAATATTTACACTAAAAAATAACCGTGTATATTCAGCGTATAGGCAATGATGGAGCGGCTAGCGAAGTCTGACCCAGTCAAGTCGGTAGAAAGGCCGCCAGGGACGCTCCAGTGGGAACCCAATGACGCATACGCCCAGGCTCACGGCAATAAGCCGGAGTATGCCAGTCGTGTGCATGGTGTGAGTAAAAATATTTTGCCGGTGCAGGGCAACATTCATTCGTATTACACACCGTCCCAAGCGAGATCCCAGAATGCTCCTCCATCAGCAATGATATCTGAGATGATTGTAGAAGCGCTTACAGTGAGAGACGAGTAGCACAAGCAGGAGATGGAAGAGCGCTTGGCCCAGCAGAGAGAGCAGATGGAAAAGCGCTTCGCTCAGCAGAGGGAGGAGCACAGGTTGGATGTGGATGCGATTACCAGGCAGTTTGCTGCGCAAATGGCGGCATACGACACCCGTTTCCGATCGCTTGAGGGTACAGTCGTCATCTTGGAGCCGGAGGTTACCACAGAGAGGACTGTGCACGACCTAGGGTCACCTGCACGACCCATCGTCAAATCATCTACAGATAGCACACATGGTAACAACCAAGTTATTTTTTTATTATCATTTGGTATAATTATATAATATTATGTGTGTATTTCTTAACCAACATATACATATGTAACACTTAGTACTTATTAATGCATGTAGATTACGATCAAAATGGAGCCCGACATTTGACCCTGGTTGGACAAAAGTCGCGTTTATCGAAGACGACCATGGGCTGACATATATTACGGTACGTATAGGTGCATCATTTAAATCTAGCCAGTCTATAAATAATTTTTATGGACGATGCAAGTATTTGTTCATCTCATATTAACTAATGAGTCAATTGTTGATTTATTATGGTATCATACATATCTTTCTATACAGCTATCTGTTTCTCTCCTATTAACTGTCCCGACATATTGTTCATTTATTTTCCTATCATACATATCTTTCTATGCAATTGTTCATCTGGTTGGGACGTCTTCACATTTCGAGTTTTTTGTTTCCCCTATTTGTTTGGCATATTAATGATAAATCATTTAATTAATCGTGTCTGGTGCAATTATAGTATGTTAAAAGTAAAGTTTCAGGTTTTGATTTGGTTAATTATTTCCTTGTTTCATCATCTATCAAACGTTTATATTTGCAAGTAATTTGTGCAGCCAGATTTCTCCTCGTTATTGTATTAATTAATGGATTATTTATGTGCAGTTGATATCATGCTTATGCGTTTGATATTTCTGTCATGACTTGTATTTGTTAATGGTTTTTGTTATTATTTTCAGTTCGTGCGGAGAAGTCAGAACTCTCTACTGTTCCATCAACTCGATTTGACGGAGGAGGTGATTTTTATCCTTCATACATGTATTTGCCATGACATTGAGACCATATTTTTTGGGATGTTTGTATATATTTGGATAACAACATTTATGTATGGAAACATTTGTATTTATTAGATTCATATTACTCGTTGATTGTTAGTTGGATATTATTAGTAGTTGTTTATATATATGATGAATGGATAGAATTAATATGATTATTGTTTATATGACGAATGGATGGAATGGGCAGGAAATAGAGAGGAGCCGGTTATGCCTTCTTTTAGGGGCAAAATGGACTGAAATTGATTTGGATATTATTAGTAGTTGTTTATATATATGATGAATGGATATGATTATTTTTTATATGATGAATGGATGGAATGGGCAGGAAATAGAGAGGAGCTGGTTATGCTTTCTTTTAGGGACAAAATAGACTTAAATCAGTCCATTTTGCCCCTAAAAGAAGGCACAACCGGCTCCTCTATATTTCATACTTGATGGATGGATTATAAATATTATTTATCAGGTTTGATTATGAATAATACCCACCAATTAGCAAGAAAATATAGAAAAATTAAAAAAATAAAAAAACAATAAATACTAACGTGTCAGATTTTGACACGTTAGTAAATTACTAACGTGTTAAAATATAACACGTTACTAAATTACTAACGTGTCAAAATATGACACGTTAGTATTTATTATTTTTTCTATTAATTTTTTATATATTTTTTGCTATTTACTAACGTGTCAGATTTTGACACATTAGTAATTTACTAACGTGTCAACTTTTAACACGTTAGTAAATAGCAAAAAATATATAAAAAAAAAAAATTAATAGAAAAAAATAATAAATACTAACGTGTCAAAATGTGACACGTTAGTATTTTACTATGTGTCAGATTTTGACACGTTAGTAAATAGCAAAAATATAAAAAAAAAATAAATAAAGAAAAAAAATAATAAATACTAACGTGTCATATTTTGACACATTAGTAAATGGCAATTTCTAACGGACGGTTTAATAACGTGTGAAAAACGTTAGTAATGGCACATTAGTAACATTTACTAACATGTTAATGGCCCTAACACGTTAGTAAATGACCGTTACTAAAAATCTGATTTTTTGTTGTGTAAGGGGTGGGCTCCTTAACACAATACACCAAAAATGAAAAATTATAGTGCAAAAAGTACACACAAATAGTAGGCAATGGGTCATAAATAACTCAGGCCTCTCCAGAATGGCCGCTAAAAGCGGTTACATAAAATGGAGGGAAGATGAAATTGGGAGATCATATGAAAAGTAAAAATAAAGGGTAGACAACCCTAACAATAGCTTCAAAGTAACCAGAAATTAGTGTTAAACCTAAAATTCTTGGAAATATGTCAAATAAATGATCAAGCTCATTGACGGTGGCCGCCATTTAAAGCAGTAAGTGTAGGCAACGTCCTGTAAATGGAACAACCTACATAGCAGCAATTACGGAAATACACCACCAGTTCACAAGAATCATATTCTTTGATGAAATATGATCCAATGTTAAAATCTTTCCCAATGCACACGTCCAAAGCAATACCATACACTCCTATCTTCTCTAATATATGAATTTGTTTTGAGCAAACATTATTCTGTCTTAGAAACCGAACGAGGAATATATATGTACATATGAATTGTTTTAAGCTTTTCATCCATCTATCTCTTCTTTGGATGAATGGCCAGCCTTTTCTACCCTCTTCTACTAGTAAAAAAAGTGAAGATAATAACAAAAAAAAATGCATTGAGTTGAATTTTTTAATTCAAGACAAAATTAACTAACTAATTCAAGGATGAGGAGTCATAAGAGAACTCATATTATATATGTAAAAAAAAATATGTATTCACATGTGTATAAAATTAAAGTACGAATACAATGTATTATTATGTACATGTGTGTATTTATGTATAATGTCTAAAACCTAAAAAACTTCGAAGATTAGCACTTTTCACTCTATTGTGGATCCATTGGAGGAGAACTGCCTTTTCATTTCATCTTTTCGAGATATACGCTAGGATTTTGGTTTTAAGGGGGTAAGAAACAATTCAACAAAGTTTAATTATCGTTTAGAAGATATAAATGTAAATTGTAAGTTATATTTTCACCGTAGGAGTTAGTTTATTTAGTTGATCTCAACGACTTTTTATATTTTGAAATTGTCGCAACAACTTTAATTATTATTGTAGTGGTGCTTGTGTTTGCTAGTGGTAGCCCATATCAAAAGGCGGACATGGTATTTTAGCAAAAATCTAGCTTCACCCAAAAGCCATTAAGTTTGAGTTTAATTATTATTTATATATTGGAAAGTTGTAGCACATGCACATGCCGAAGGGACATGCTCAATGATTTTGGTGGGTGTGAGCCTTTTTGTAAACCTCTTAGGGATAGCTTTGATTTTTCCTGCTATCCCTAGGATTTTGATTTTTTGTTTCTCTTATTTTTCTAACACCTTTATCCATAAATCTCAATAGTGTGGGGGAAGTGGATAGTGGAGAGAGGAACAAATGATTGAGAGTTTTAAATTGGGCAAACACATACAACGCAAGCAAGAGGAGGAAGAGATTCAGGGTTTGTAGTGAGGAATTGAAGCAATAAATTGGGGAAAATACAATTTAGTCCCAGAAACTACCACCACATTTTCACTTACGTCTTCGAACTTTAAAAAATGACATTGAGACTCACTATATTAGCGTCACCTGTAAAATTAGACACTCCATTAGAAATTGGTATTAAAATGAACAAAAAAAAAAAAAGAAGAAGAAGAAGAGAGTCATGTGCTAACTTAAGGTGCACGATTTCTATAAGCACGCTAGGGCCGCGGCACTTATTTGAAAAAGCACGAGTTTAAACCAAATTAAGATTTTTCATAACAAATATTTGATAAAAAATTACTTCTTTTTTTTTAATATGTTTTACCAAACGTCTTTTCAATTTTTTAAATCGCACTTACTAAAACCGCGTTCCGAGACAGACCCTTAGTTAAATTCAACGAAGCCTTTCTCCCAACTTATTGGTGTTGTCCCATCGACATGTTTTTCCAACATATTAACATATATACCACAAAATTTCACAAACTTGTCATACAATCAACACAACCTCTACTCATTTATATGCTCTGAACAGAATAAGAGTAAATCAGTGCTTGAAGTATTCAAACAACACCTATTGGATATGACTTGTTCATCGATAGAATTTGTCCTTCCCAGCTGATTGAATACAGATTGCATCTCCAAGTACCCAATTTACACCAATTACAACTCTTGTAAGAGATAAATTTTGAGCAACAAAAAAGAGGAAAGAAAAAAAATAGCAGAAAGGTACGTACGTAGGATAACTCATGCGACAAGTCGTAGCTCATGCCGAAGGGACTTCACCCAAAAAGCCACAAATTTTATGAGTTCTAATATGTTATCGATCTATAAAATATTCTTCAATGACAATGACTAACTAGTTACTATTGGCGATATAGGTGAAAGAATTAAGAAGGTTTAATAAATTAATTAGGCTAGTTATGAAAAATCGATATATATATTGAAGTCACCTTTACGTACATCTAGAAAAACTTGTATGACACATAAAGAATCCTCCAAGTTGTTGAGAGAATATCTATATATGTGATACATACATGATGTAATAAAAAGATCCTTATTCTTCGTTACCTAGACAAATTCAAGAATTTTTGTTGATTTGCAAAAAAATTGAAGTTTTAGCTGTGTTGTTTGTATCAATTTGAGGTTCTTTATCCTAAATTATCCTTACTGAATCTATTATTATGTGTTAAGTTCCCCATTTGCCTCATAGGACATTGATGTGATTGGTACGCGAGTTTCAATTCTCTCACCCGGAAATCAATTCCGGGTGAGACTTTTCTGGGAGAAATTTCTCTCTCAATCCGGGCATTAATCTACCGACAAAAGTGCTAGCAGATTAGGAATAATGTCAATGTTGAAATAATGAGGATGCAGAATATTGAGCGGAAGCAAGAGTGAAAATAAACATAACGATGTACAAGTGGTTCGGTGTTAGACACTTACGTCCACCACTAGGAATACCCCTAAAGGCTACATTGTGCTTATTAACTTGATTTGTCCACAATGCAAAATGTCTAAATACATGTACATTGATTTGATTACAATCAACCCATAAATAAAGAATATTTTATATCAACATAATTATGGAATATACAAAAAATATAATATATTTTCCGTATATTATAACATCCCCTCAAATTCAAGGCTGAATATTTTGGAACATTGAGTATGAAATTCGAAATGATGATGACGGCGGTAGCGGAGGCCCGGAACGAGCCGTACATGGTGGTGATTGCCAGAAAAGATAGGGGCTGGTGGGGTGGCCAGCTAGCGATGGCGGCAAGTGGCTAGTGAATGCAAGTTCAAAAGGTCTGACAACGAGCCAACACTCCAAAAGGGGCTGACAACAGGCCAGGGCTGATAATGAGCCAAATTTCAAAAGGGGCCGACAACGGGCCAAAATCCAAAAGGGGCCGACAACAGGCTAAGGCTGATAATGAGCCAAACTTAAAAAAGACCCGACAATGGGTCAGGGCCGACAAAGGCCAAAACATAAAAAAGTGCCGACTTGGGCAAAAAATAAAAAGAAAATGAGCCCACTTGGGCAGTTATCAGATCGGTGCACCGAACCTGATCGGCATGTGATGCGTGTGATGTTGACCTGGCAAAACGCTTTGGGCGTTGCGTGGTAGTGGACTTGAGCATCGAGATTGTCAGGTGGAACGTGAGGAAACGCAAAGACGTTGAAGGCCACAAGAAAGTGGCTTTGATACCATGTTGAAATAATGAGGATGCAGAATATTGAGCGGAAGCAAGAGTGAGAATAAACATAAAGATGGACAGGTGGTTCGGTGTTAGACATCTACGTCCACCACTAGGAATACCCTAAGTACTACATTGTGCTTATTAACTTGATTTGTCTATAATACAAAGGTCCATATTTATAGGCTAGTGTCTAAATATACGTATATTAATCAAATCCCCTTGATTTGATTACAATCCCAATATTTGATTACAATCAACCCATAAATAAAGAATATTTTATATCAACATAATTATGTAATATACAAAAATATAATATATTTTCCGTATATTCTAGCAGTCAGGATAAGGAAGGCCGCAAAGAATGAAGAATAATGTCAGAGCTGGGAAGGCCGCAAAGTTGAAGGCCACAATTTTTGTTAGAACCAAGAATATTGTCAGAACCAGCCAAAGTCAAGTGCAAGGGAATAATCTGTAATACCCCGCAATTTATACTCTAGAATAAAGGTGATCTTAATAGCAAAGATAAGGAAGATTTGCAATTTTATAGGTAAATAGACTTAATGCGAAAAATGATGGAAATTACTAGTTAGAAATTTAGTGGTTATTGAAAGAAAAGTCAAATTATTTTGGACGCCGAAAATTCAATGAGTAACCTTAAATAAAACTGTTTTAATCCCTTGTATAATGATGAGAAGGGAAAATTTTAAAAGTGGTCTCATGATTTTTAGACACTTGTAGAAGGAGTTATGATTTTTAGAAGATGCAAGTGTCAAAACAGGAATTTCAGTCAAACAGAGGCACAAAATTTCGTGGAACTTTTGAGGTATCAAAAAGTTATAGGTTGCTATGATTTTTGGATATGTTTTATGTCTTTGAATGAAAAAAATAAATTTCAAGCCGAATTTCATGTCATTTGGAGTTAAATTGAAAGAGATAATTTTTTGAAATTTAATAAGTCAAATTGTAAAGTAGTTCAAGTACCTGTGATTTGGGGAATTAACTGGATGAGTTAATGATGTCCATATGCCACGATTTTTGGGTATGTGGTAGTCAAAAGGTTTAGGTTCATTGAGGATTAATTGTAGATTTTTATGACCATGTTCTAATGTAAATGCATGAGGATTTTTTTTTTTTTTTCATTATATCTTAATCACAGTATGTTTACATTGTCAAATTTAATTGTATTTTATTGTTTGATTTTTGATTAATGAAATTTAATCTATATTTTGTTTATATATGGAAGCATGGGTCATATTGATGGAATGATTATTTCCAAGATGATTGGTGAAGATTTGTGTCTAGCAGACAGTTGTACAACGCACACAATTCTTAGAGATAAAAAATATTTTCAATACTTGATATTAAACAAAGCTAGTGTCAATACAATATCAGGTCCATCAAACCTAAATGAAGGCTCTGGAAGAGCGAATATCATATTGTCAAAAGGAACAAAATTCTGTATTGATGACGCTTTGTATTCTTCTAAATCTAGAATAAATTTAATTAGTTTTAAAGATATTCGTCTAAATAGTTATCATGTTGAAACCACTAATGAAGGCAATGACGAATATCTTTATATTACTTCAATAATTTCGGGCCAGAAGCTCACATTGAAAAAACTGCCTACTTTCTCTTCCAGGTTGTATTATACAACAATAAGAACAATTGAATCACATGTTGTGATGCACCAGAAGTGCTCTAATCCAAAGATGTTTATGCTTTGGCATGATCGTCTTGGACATTCGGGAACAATTATGATGCGTCGAGTAATTGAGAACTCTCATGGGCATCCCTTAAAGAACCAGAAGATTCTTTTACCAAGTTATTATCCTTGTGCTGCATGTTCTCAGAGTAAACTTGCTATTAAGTCATCCCCCTCTAAGGTAATTGTTGAATCTCCATCATTTTTACAAAGAATTCAAAGGGATATATGTGGGCCAATTCATCCTCTATGTGAGCCATTTAGATATTTTATGGTTTTAATTGATGCATCAACTAAGTGGTCACATATTTGCTTGCTTTCTACTTGTAATATTGCGTTTACTAGACTTCTTGCTTAAATAATTAGATTACGAGCACAATTTCCTGATTATCCAATTCATTCTATTCTGATGGATAATGCAGGTGAATTTACATCTCAAACATTTTATGACTATTACATGTGTCAATTTTAATTAATGTTGAACATCATGTTGCTCATACTTATACTCAAAATGGTTTAGCCGAATCGTTTATTAAACGACTTCAGTTAATTGCTCGACCTTTGCTTACGAAAACAAAATTTCCTATTTCTGCTTGGGGACATGCAATATTATATGATGCATCATTAGTTCGGATTAGACCGACAACTTACCAAAAATATTTTCCTTTGCAACTTGCATTTGGTCAACCACCAAATATTTCTAATTTTCGTATTTTTAGTTGTGTTGTATATGTTCCAATTGCTCCACCTCAATGTATTAAGATGGGACCTCAACGTAGACTTGGAATTTATGTTGGTTTTTATTCTCCTTTTATCATTAGATACCTTGAACCTTTAACTGGTGATATTTTTAAAACACATTTTGATGAAAACAGATTCCCATCACTAGGAAAAGAAAAGTCGTTGCCAGAAGCACGACAAGAAATTACTTGAAATAATTCGACGTTATCTCATTTTAATCATCGTACAAATCAATGTGAACTAGAAGTTTAAAGGATCATTCATTTCCAGAGTATTGCAAATCAATTGTCGGATGCATTTACTAATAACAAGAAAATAGTTAAGTCTCACATTCCAGCTGCTAATACTCTAGTGAAGATAGAAGTCCCTGTAGGACAATCAATTAATATAGCAACAAACGAGTCTAAGGCACACTTGAAGATTCCAGCTGCTAATACTCTAGCGAAGATAGAAGTCCCTGTAGGACAATCAATTAATATAGCAACAAATGAGTCTAAGGCACGCTTGAAGCGTGGAAAACCTATTGGTACAAAAGATAAGATTTCACGGATGAGAAAAGCACAAGAAAATAAAATCAGCTCTCTTAAAGAGGCCTTACCCACAAAACAAGCAACGAAAATTAATCTATCCAAACTTTCTGTACAAAATTATCCTGGAAATAAATCCCCTGAAGAGGAACCTCTTGAAGAGAAATGCCCTGAAGAGTTACCCCCGAAGAGGAACGGGTACCTGAAAACAATGAGATCTCAATAAATTATATAAGTATAAAAGAAATATTAGATAGAAACAAAATTGTTGTCGACAACATATATTCATTTAAAGTTGCATTTGATATTACCAGAAGTAATGATGATATTGAACTACAAACCATCGAAGAATGTCGACGTAGAAATGATTGGCTAATGTGGAAAGAAGCAATTCAGGCAGAATTGAACTCACTAGCAAAACGTGAAGTATTTGAACTTGTAGTCCAAACACCTGAAGGTGTATCGCCCGTTGGATACAAGTGGGTATTTGTATGAAAACGTAATGAGGGAAATGAAATTGTGAGATACAAAGCAAGACTTATTGCACAAGTTTTCCTGCAGAAACCTGGTATTAATTATGAAGAAACATATTCCCCTGTAGTGGATGCAATTACATTCAAATTTTTTATTAGCTTGGTAGTTACAAAAAGTTTGGATATGCGTTTAATGGATGTGGTTACAGCATATTTATATGGATGACTTGATAATGATATATACATGAAAATCCCTGGAGGATACAAAATGCCTGAAGCATATAATTCCAAATCCCGAAGTATATATTCTATCAAGCTACAAAGATCTTTATACGAGTTAAAACAATCCGGACGTATGTGGTACAATCATCTTAGTGAATATCTATTGAAAGAAAGATTTAAGAATAATCCAATTTTTCCTTGTGTTTTCATTAAGAAATCAGAATCTGAATTTGCTATCATTGCAGTTTATGTAGATGATTTAAATCTTGTTGGGACTCCAGAAGAGCTCATATAAACTACCACTTACTTAAAAAAATGAGTTTGTGATGAAAGATCTTGGAAAGACAAAATTTTGTCTTGGCTTACAAATTGAACATTTTCCAAATGGAATTCTTGTTTATCAGTCAACATACACAGAAAAAATCCTAAAGCACTTTTACTTAGAGAAAGCTCATCCTTTGAGCACTCCAATGGTTGTTCAATCACTTGATATGAAAAAATACCCTTTTCACTCTCGAGAAGATGACGAAGAAATTCTTGGTCCTGAAGTACCATATCTTAGTGCAATTGGTACTCTGATGTATCTTACGAATTGCACACGACTTGATATTGCATTTTCAGTTAATTTACTAGCAAGATACAGTTCTGCACCAACTCGAAGGCATTGGAATGGGGTCAAACGTGTTCTACGTTATCTTCGTGGAATAACTGACATGGGATTATTTTATTCAAGAGGTTCAAATTCACAATTAGTTGAATATGCAGATGTGGGTTTTCTTTCTGATCCGCATAAAGGTAGATTTCAAATAGGATATCTATTTACATGTGGAAGTACTGCTATTTCATAGAAATCTGTCAAGCAAACACTTGTTGTTACTTCTTCAAATCACTCAGAGATTATTGCAATTCATGAAGCAACTCGGGAATGCATATGGCTAAGATCATTAATTCAACACATTCAAGAAAAATGTGGTTTGTCCACAATCAAAGATAGCCCGACAATATTATATGAAGATAATGTTGCTTGTGTATCACATAGATCAGAGGAAGATATATTAAAGGTGATAGAACCAAACACATTTCACCGAAGTTCTTTTACACACATGAGCTCCAGAATAGTAGTAAAATTGATGTCAAGCAGATACGATCAAGTGACAATTTGTCAGATTTATTTAGCAAAACATTACCAACTGCAACATTCAAAAAGTTGGTGAATCACATTGGAATGCACTAACTCAAAGATCTTTCATCATAAACAATTGAAGTTCTTCATGCTAACGAGGGGGAGTAAAATGATTATGCTGATTGTACTCTTTTTCCTTCGCTAAGGTTTTTTCCACTGGGTTTTCCTTTGCAGGGTTTTAATGAAGCAGTCCTAAAGCATACGAAGGCACACGAGAATATTGTACTCTTTTTCCTTCGCCACAGGTTTTTTTCTCATTGGGTTTTCCTTGGCAAGGTTTGAACGAGGTATATTCTCAGTGTATGGTCATCTAAGGGGGTATGTTACGAATGCATTCATGCATTTGGTGGATGACCATTTAGTTTCATCTCTTCGAATTCTATACATTCATATAATCTTTTAGAATTTCTATAACATTCATGTACACATTGATGTAGCCAATTGATTCATGTACCACCATTTTCATATTCCCCTTTTCATATTCTTTAACATTCCATTATGATTTCATGCCTATCAAAGGGAGCATTGGGTAGTATGTAAAATACACAGTAATAGAGAAGAATCTTACCTAGTTCCTGAAGAACTAGTTTCACATATTGCAATCTCTTTATCTTGTCTTGTTATTTTCTTTGATTTTACAACAGTTTTAGAAAAATTAGTAATTTAACATGGTATCAAAGCAAAAAGTCTTGAGTTCGAATCTTCACAAATGAGTCAATTTACTCCCAATTTCAATTAAATATTCAACTTGTTGGGCTTCATCTCACCTATTAAAATAAAGTTTGAACTTATACGTGAAGGGGAGTTTGGGGAGTATTGAAGTATTGATTAAATGAATAAATTTATTTCTTTCGATTAGCTTAAGTTTTTAAGAAATGTGGTCATTTAACATTAATGACTCTATTTTTAACTAAAATATGTTACACGTCATTCTCTTAACGATCTCTAAACTATATATTTTGTAAATTTACCATTGAATTTGTGAACTTACATATGAATCCCACTATTAATTCAATAGTACTAATATCACCCATACACGGTATAAAAATGGGTGAAAAATTGAATAAAAAATAATTTTTATTGTTTCTCTTTTAGCCCTTATCGAACCTAATGTATGCAACTAAAAGTTGCGGGACCAAACGAAAAAAAAAAAAGCTCCATTCTCTCTCCTTGAACGAAAAGCTCCCCCTCCTCTTTCCTTTTGCTTTTTCTTTAGTTTTTTGCTCTTCTTTTTGCTGGGTTTCTCTCTTTTGGAGAGTACTCCAGTCTCACTAGAGCTTGCTCTAGTTTTATCCCGACCCTCACCAAACAGTTGCTGCTCCTTCCACCCCATTCCGGCCGTTTCTCCCCCGTCGTGGATCGTCTCCTTTGACGTTTCGCCAGCCAGATCTATAGAGTTTTGAAGATCGACTTTTTAAAAGCCCGATCTCCTCCTCCCCACCAGCTCTTAGCCAAAACGCACCCCTCCACCAGCATCCCTGGCGATCCAGCTACCTAGCGCTGCATTTTGTGGCCCCTTCCGTCTCCGGCGAGCTCGCGAGTGGACCACACGCGCCTGTGTGTGGATCTTACTCGCCGGTGTGTGAGTCCCACGCGTCGTGTAGTCCTCCACCGACGACCTCCTCCGGAGCAGCCGCGGTTTTTTAAGTTATTACTGTGGTTTTATTCTGTAACTTATTATGTAAACCCAATCTGTTTAAGCTTCAGACTCTTCGTGAGTGAAGTGGTCTTTTTTCTTATCATTTTTTTGGTTTCTTTTTGGAAACCTTTATTCCTTCGTAAATATGTGACATCTATATCTCCATGGCTTCTTTGGAAGTCTATTTCGATGCTGGTTTGGGGTTTGTTTGGAACTCCCGATAGTAGTATCCATCATATTGCGCCGCGGCAATGGTTTTCTCGGGCTGCATTCGCAGACGTCTGCCATCTTCACCAACTTTGAAGAGTTTGTAGTTTGTTTGGATTGGGTTTATTTGACTAAGTTTTTTAGCTTTATGTGTCTATCCTGTACTAGTTTTAGTTTGTTGTTAGATGTTCTCAGCTAGTTTATGAATGTTCTTTTGCAAAAAAAAAAAAAAAACAAAACAAAACAATAACCTAATGTATGCTACCTTCCATTGCAAAATATAGAAGGTAGATAGATGCCACGACGTTAAAAACACATTGAGATTAATTAATACATAAGGTCAAAGCTATTGAGGTGTTGGATTAGTGTTGGGTTCATATGTTTTCTCAAAAATTATTAGCCCTAAAAAGTACTGTCAATTTCTATCTGCTTGTTAAGTAAAAAGAAAAAAGAGATTGTAGTAATTTTAAGATCTATATCCAATGCAATAACTTTAATATTTATAAGTATTACTAAGGGGTGCAATAACTTTAATGAATGGTTAAAAATCTTTCTTCTTCTTCTCTTTTTTTTTAAAAATAAATAAATAAATAAAAATAAAAAATAAAAAATAAAAAACAAAAAAAAAATTTGCGTCAAATTTTCAGCTATCTGTCTACCCATCGATGCCTATCAGCTCTATCCTTTACCATGGTCAAGTTCCTATTTTGCCACCTCTTTCATCGTTGTCCTGTCGTGTAGGATAGTTAGACCACCTTTGGGGAGGCTGGACCAATTCATTGACTAAAAAAGTGGTTCAACTACCCTATGCTACAGAACGATGCTAACTAAGGTTGCGACATAAGAGCTTGATGGTGTGCAAATTTTTGTTCATGTGAAAGATACCTATTAAGGTAGATTTAGGATCATCATCATCATATATATATATATATATATAATAGCCGAGTTTTGACGTAGAGATTGTTTAGAATTGCGACACGTGTCCATATTTTTTAATATTTGAACCGATTTTTTTTTTTTTTTTTTTTTTTCTTAGCTCTACCTCTTATGACCTATTAACTTCTCTCTCTATCTCCAATTAATATGTCTTAAATTTCTCTTTCTCTCTTTCACAGTTTATTTCTTGGTTTTTTTTTTTTTTTTCCTCCCCACAAAACAATATATATTATCATATCATATCATATATGTATAAAAGCCGAATCACTCTTTAGAGATAATCTGGAATTCCGACATGTGAAGGGAACCCATTTTTTTAAAGGCTAAACCGATTTTTTAAGGTATAATTTTTTAACCCGTTTGTAAAGAGTGAACCGGTTTTTTATGTAAAAATCAGTCATTAATTAACGTAATTATATTTCAAGATCTTTCCATTTATCAATTATTTAATAAATTAAGTATTATTAATGCCCGAATCAAATAAGGAAACAAATAATATAAATAAAATTATTTCTTTTAAGTAGTGAACCGGTCCTTTAAATAAAATAGGAAAATGCTAGGGGTTATCCCCATAGGTTCTCCTAGCGTTCTCCTAGTCTTGCATAAAATATGATTTAAGAAAAAATAAAATTGTAGTGGCCTCCACCACCGGTTTTTTTAGGCATTAGCACCAAATTTGAGGCATTTGCACCAAATTTTTGAGGCATTAGCATCAAATTTAGGATGATCAAATCCATTTTTAGTGATATCATCCCTAAAGGGTTAACCTTCCACCTTTAAGTTTTAGTTTTGAATCCTAAAATAAGTTTTAAAGCATTAGAACCTAACTATTAACTCATAAAAATTAATCTGTTAGCAAAAAAACGGTACTGCAATTTTATTTTTTCTTAAATCATGGTTTACGTAAGATTAGGAGAACGTCAGGAGAACACTATGGGGAGAACCCCAAGCGAACCCCAATAAAATATATTAATCCAAACATCGGCCTCTATTATTTCTCATTTAATATATATTAATCCGTTTAGTTAAAAACCCATATATAGAATCAACGTTTATAAGTATTAATACATTAATTAAAAAACCATAAATAGAATCCATATCTTGAAAAAAAAATACCAATACATAGAATTTAAAAATAAAAAATAAAAAACCATAAAAAAATCTTAGTATATATATAAAAGAGATATGCTATAATGCAATATAATGCCCACATTTGGCCCATATTTAGTGAGAAAGTGAAGATTAGAATTCAAATTTTAAATTTCAATTTTCATTTTTTTGTGATTGTACATATGTCACATTCACTACAAGAAAAATTGCTTTTAGCAACCACAATAATAGCAGCGACCCAAAAATCGCCGCTAATAATGGCTTATTAGCAGCGCCTACAGAGAGTCGCCGCTAATAACAACTAATAGCAGCGACAATCGTCGCCGCTATTTGTGTTGCAGCTGAAGTCCACAAAATAACGAATATTTAGCAGCGACAAAAATAGCGTCGATCAAAATCGCTGCTATTAATAATAATTAGCGGCGACTTATTAATGTCGCCGCTAATAACACCTAATTAGCAGGGACAACATGGTCGCTGCTAATAATGTTCAATCAGCGGCGATGTAGTGTCGCTGCTATTCCATCTAAACAGCAGCGACTACCGATGTCGCTACTGATAACAACTCAATAGCGGCGACAATTAGGTCGCCGCTAATAAGACAAGAAAAATAAAAAACAATAGTAAATAAATCGCCATAGCGGCGACCTGGAGTCGCTGCTATTCATTCTAAACAGCAGCGACAGGCTATGTCACTGCTGATAATCGCACAATAGCGGCGACATTTCGGTCGCCGCTAATTAGACGTGAAAAATAAAAAACCAATAGAAAATAAATCGAAATAGCGGCGACTTAGAGTCGCTGCTATTTTGTCCAAATAGCAGCGACTATCGATGTCGCTGCTGATAAGAGCTCAATAGCGGCGACATTTGGGTCGCCGCTAATTAGACGAGAAAAAAAAAAAAAAACCAATAGAACATAAATGGAAATAGTGGCAGGCTAAAGTCACACTGCTATTCAGTCGAAACAGCAGCACTGTTGATCAAACATTCAATCAATCCTAATGAATTAATTTAATTGACCATGATAATATCAAATGATCAACTTAACATCCGATCTATCCTAGTGAATTAGTTCAATTAATGATCGTGATAAGATCAAATGATCGATTAAACATCCCAATTGAACTACGTCACTAGAATCGATGTTAATGAATTAGTTCGATTAATCGTGATAAGATCAATTTATCAATTAAATATCCAATTGATCCTACTGAATAGTTTGATTGATCGTAATAGGTTCAAATGATCTATCCAACATCGAAGTGAATTAGTTCAATTGATCATGATATGATCAAATGATCAATTAAACTTTCAATCTATCTTAATGAATTATTTCGATTTATCGTGATAGGGTCATTTATATTAAACATCCGATCGATGTTAATAAATTAGTTCAATTGATCGTAATAGGATTAAATGATCGATTAAACACCCGATTAATCTTAATGAATTAGTTCGATTGTTCGATTGATCATGATAGGATCAAATTATTGATTAAACATCCGATCAATCTTAATGAATTATTTTGATTGATCGTGATAGGATCAAATAATTGATTAAACTTTCAATCTATCTTAATGAATTAGTTTGATTGATCGTAATAGGATCATTTAGATTAAACATTCGGTCGATGTTAATACATTAGTTCAATTGATCGTAATAGGATCAAATGATCGATTAAACACCCGATCGATCTTAATGAATTAGTTCGATTGATTGTGATGTGATCAAATTATCGATTAAACATCCCATCAATCTTAATGAATTAGTTTGATTGATCGTGATATGATCAAATGATCGATTAAATTTCAATCTATCTTAATGAATTAATTCGATTGATTGTGATATGATCATTTAGATTAAACATCCGTTTGATATTAATAAATTAGTTCAATTGATTGTAATAGGATCGATCAAATGATCGATTAAACATCCAATCGATCTTAATGAATTAGTTCAATTGATCGTGATGGGATCAAATTATCGATTAAACATCCGATCAATCTTAAATGAATTAGTTCGATTGATCATAATATGATCAAATGATTGATTAAATATCCGATCGATCTAAATAAATTAATTCGATTAATCTTGATAGAATTATTTAGATTAAACATTTGATCGAACATCCGATCAATCTGAATGAATTAGTTCGATCGATCGTGATAAGATTAAACGATCGATCAAACATTCGATTGATCCTATTGAATTAGTTCGACTGATCGTGATATAATAAATTGATTGATCAAATATCTGATCGTTTCTAGTGAATTAATTTGATTGATCGTGATCAGATCAATTGATCGATCAAATTGAATACAATTGAAGTGTAAGCTTTTTATATTATCTTAGTGCATTAGTTATATTGGTCTTATCTTCTTTTTTTTTAAAAAAAAAAAAAGTTATATTGATTTTATATTATCTTTGGATTTTTGTATTATCTTATAATTAAGGGGTAAATTCACTTTACCTCCATAAAGTTTTAGGGGTTTTTCAATTTTACCCAAAAAGTTTCAAAATTGACAATTTACCCTCTTGAAGTTTCAAAAAGTAGCAATTTAAACTCCATGTTAATTTTTGCCATCAAATTGGACAGAAATCAGTGAAATTATGTAATTACCCTCAATTTTTTTAAAAAAAAATTTCCGTCCAGTTAGACGGAAAAAGTTAATGGGGGTTTAAATTGCTACATTTTGAAACTTTAGGGGGGTACATTGTCAATTTTGAAACTTTGAGATTAAAATTAAAAAACCCCTAAAGATAAATATAAACTTAATGATCTTTATCATAAAAATTTATAAACGGAAATTATTAGTTAATATTATAATAATAAAAACATATTACAAGAGAAAAATAAAAATAAAATTAAAATTAAAAAATTGTAAGTATAATTTAAAAAAAAATTCATACACCACGCCAAAGTGCAAAATAATAATAATAAAACGCATTAGCAGCGACCCAATTGTCGCTGCTATTAAGTGCAAACCGCAGCGACTCTCAAGGTCGTTGCTGATGAGTCCGCAATAGCGGCGACATTTGGGTCGCCGCTATTTATATTATTAAAATTAGGCGCCATCTCTGTGGCGCGTTTCTGAAATTTTTTGGATGAAAAATTTCTTAAGCCGCGTCTTTTTTCCCCAAACCCTCAAAACACCAAAATCCCTAACACTCACCTTCCTCATCACTCTCACGTTTCTCTCTCTCTCTCTCTCCCTCGCTCGGCGCACGGTTCTCTCTCTCTCTCTCTCTCACTCACCTTCCTCATCACTCTCACTCACTTTTTTCCCCAAACCCTCGTCACCTACGGTATCTTACAGGTTCAATCATCATTTCTCCAAAATGCTATTTGTATATTTGTTTATTTTGGCTCTTTCCATTGGCTCGTGCTCCTTTATATGATTTCTGCATTTATTTAAGTCCATTGTCCATCGTTTATTTTTTTTGAAAAGAAATATATCAAAATCCCCTAGTGGTTGTCTTTTAAACTGATNTTCCCACTAGTATATATAATAAAATCCAAAATTAATTAATTAATTTTGGAATTTTTTAATTTTCTCATATTAAAGTTGCCGCTATTGATCTTTTTAATTTTTTTTTTTTTAATTCTCACAGCAATAGCGGCGACTCTAAGTCGCCGCTATTGTTCTTTTATTTTTCTAATATCAACAGCGGCGACTAAAGGTCGCCGCTATTTATTTTTTGATTTTTTTTTTAAATTTTTCTAATATCATTAGCAGCGACCTCAAAGTCGCCGCTAATGACCCATCATTAGTGGCGACCCACGAACTCGCTGCTATTGAGGGTTATTAGCGGCGACCCCATAGCCCATTTCAAATTATTTTTGCGGCGACACAAAAATTATTAGCGGCGACAAAAGGTCGCTGCTAATGAGGAATCTTTAGCGGCGACCCCAATTGTCGCTGCTATTTAGCAATAGCTTCGGACTTCTCGCGTCCACTAAACAGCAGCGAGGTGTCGCCGCTATTTATTAATAGCGGCGACTTTTTGCTTATTAGCAGCGACTTTGTGTCGCTGCTAATGAGCTTTTTTTTTGTAGTGATTACTAAATATGGGCCAAATGTGTGTATTATATTGCAATGAAGCATTTTTCTATATAAAAATCAAGAGCTATATATATATATATATATATAGAAAAAAAAAACCCATATATAGGATTTTTTTTTTTTTTTTANAAAATAATAATAATAATAATAATAATAATAACAATAATAATAAAATATAATCAGCTATGTAGGTATTGCATGGATTAATTCTAAACAAATTAGCCATGTCATGTAATTTTTTATTTTTATTTTTTTTGGGGGGTGCTTTTGTGGTGGTTGAATTTGACGTTAATTGATTTCTATTTAATCAAAAAAATTGTTGCTTTATTGGATCTTTATGTTTTATCTTTTATGTACTTTGATAATTAGAATCTATATATTCTTTTTTTAATTTTTTTTTTCTTTATACTTTTCATTTTAAACCATCCATACCTATGGCTATGGGAACAAATTTTCATTTAAAAAATTGTTTATTTTCTCCGTATTTTTATTTTGAATATTTAAAATCATATGCGTTTTGATTAGTATTGAAATATTATCGATATCACACTAACAATATTAAATATTCTTGCTAATTTTTTATATTATAATTCATGTATTGTTCTTGCTATTTTTTTTCTTAATACCTTTCATTTTAAATTATATATACTTATGGGAACAAAGATTAAAAATGTCTTAATGTATATAGATTAAACTAAAATAAAGGATCTTATATTTTACAGGATTTTTTTTTTTTTTTCCGTTTATGTGATCTACTCCATTTTTTACCATTTTTAAAGTGTTTTTTTGCTATTGAAAGCAAAACAAGACAAAAAATTATTTGATTGTTAAGCATAGAAGGAACATAAATACTTTTGAAACTTTAAAGAAATATTAAGCATTGAACCTCATGTGAGAATTGATTTGATTGCATTAAATGTTTAATGAAAGATTTTGTTTTATTTTGTATTCACAAATATATATATATATATTTTTTGTTTAGTTTAGTTTGCTTTGTATTTTTTAAAAAATGTTTAGAATTATATGAATTTTTATTTGCATTAAAATAGAATAGGCATAGCACAAATAACATTTGAAACTAATATTGCTTTGATAATCAAAATCTGCAGGCTTTCATCTTGCTATTATTTTCATTTTAAACAACTCAATGTTTTGTGTAACTTTGTGTCACTATGTTTAGTTATGTATTGGTGTATAACTTCAAATGTTTTTTTAGTTAAAGAGATGAGATATATTTTTATACATATTTTTTAACCTATAATGAAAAGTATAAGGAAAATGACAGAAATTTTCTCCAAACCAGTTTTGAGAAAATATCATACAACCTATTTAAAATAATGTCAAGTGTCTATAAACATTGAAAACGCATATTAAATTCTTAAGGTGAGTTTAAATTTTAAAACTAAATTATAATGAAGAATTCCAGACATAGGGCGAGTTATGAGCTAGTTCATTTTAAATGACCACTCCACATTAAAATCTCAATCCGTAGTTTTAATAGAGAAGTAATAATAAAATTGCATATGTAATAACTAAAGGATAAGGACCCTTATGAAAGAGAAACCCTTCTTTTTTCCATCAATCAATTTCTATCTCACACACACACACATATATTTAATATATATATATATATTCATAAAATTGGTAACCTTGATGAACAAGTTTGTCCAGATGTACGGGTACTTTCATTATCATCATAACTTGCCCTTTGCAGATCTTATTCCCACCTGTGTACCATAAACGTAAATAAACATAAACAGTAATTAATGAATAATATTGTCCATATATACTTGGTGCACCATATGTACTAGAATATAATGTTAATTTTGAGCATTTGAGCTGAACTTACAGATAGTACTCAATCTTAATTCTTCCAGCATTGGGATCAGCAATAGCAGAGAAAGCATGCTGATCAGAAAGATTGATAGTTCCACGACATCCTATTGGACAATAATCGACGATTTTAACCACAACTCTGTCTTCCTTACAAGGTTGTGGTACTAGGTTTGTGGTACCAATACACTTTACAAGATAATATTTCCCACTAGCTTGTTCATCCATATTTTATCACTTTCTACGGCTTTAAAATTACCGTTATTTTCGTATCTGTAACAAGCAAAGGCTAACAAAAGATATTGTCCACAAATCAAAACCAACGGAGGTACAAGGTTCTGTTATTAGTGATTTTAATTTAACAGGCCGGGAAATTAATCCCTATGAAATGAAAAGAAGTTAAGAACAAAAGAACAGTTACATTATTAAACACAAGCATATATATACAATTTTCACTGCAAATCAAGCAAAGAATTCAACATATACTGTAGCACAATTACGTGAAATACAAGTGTAAATTAAATTAAGCACACATATATGTGAAGAATTAATGACATAATAACTTGATATGTGAAAAGAATGTGTTTGAATTTATATCACAAAACCAAACAGATTCTTTTAGAATTAGCAAACCTTGTAACAATCAAAATATACAATGATACATGATATATACTCACGAACATAAGGAGCTTTGTATAAATTGGCAGTCCCTTTCTTTTTCTCTTGGGCAGCATATGAAATTGATGCAAAACATATGATGGTGCATACTACAACCATAACTTGAATATTTGCTCCCATTCTTTAATTTTCCCTTAGAAATGCCTTAAGATTTGTATAGTTTGATAAAACGAAAGGATTAGTCCATTTTATTGAGGCCTCCTGCCATGCCAACTCAATAAACTATATATTGCCTTAACGTGCCTTTTGAAACTAGTTTACCACATGTATACATACAACCACATCGAGGGGTACCCCTTCACGTTATATTTGATGGCTTTTGGGTGAAGTGGCTTTTTGTAAAAGTCATTCACCAAGTCTATTTGGCATGGGCAATGACATGTAACATAAGTTATCTTTTGTTTCATTCAAAAATGTTCAAAATAATCGCATATTTAATGAGTGTATTTTGGCCCATTTGAAGGGGAAGAGAAATTTCTAACTTTTGATCCTTATTATATATATAGTAACATCATTCTTTAAGACTCGTCTTAAGTTGGCTAATTTTTTATTTATTTTGGCTGTAAATCATGTTGAACTACATTAAGAATTGGTAATGAGTTAGCTGGCATAACATATATAGCTTTGTCCTTATCTATTAATTAATCAAATATATGTTTTTGAACATCGTTGCATCCACCTACGTTCTATATTTTGCAATAGAATTGAAGGTAGCATACATTAGGTGATTTCAACATGATCATAAGTACTTGTCCTTCCTAAACCTTCTTATTTCTTCCACATGTATCAACATAAGCACCAATATATAGCAACTAGCTAGTCAGTGAATAACGTTGTTTATGCACATTATGTACGAGGATGTTAATTTTGATAATTTGAGCATAACTTACATTTTGTAATCTGTATATAATATAGTTAACTTTAATTATTCCAGCACTGAGAACAACAATCTCAGAGAAAGCATCTTCTGAGAGATTGATGGTTCCACAGCATCCTAGTGGACAATAATCGACAATGGTAATCCAAGTGACGTTGTTCTTGCAAATTAAAGATTTTGGGTTATGTGCCAATTTTCGTGCACTTGTGTTAACTAAATGGGCCGCTACCCATCTTGTGTTTGGTAGCATTCCCTTAGGTTCCCTCATTCTCTCTTCCATCCGGATCAAGAGTGGGAAGGACTCTCTCTTGTAGTCCATTTCTCCCATTTTTTAATTAGAAAAAAAAAAAAAGGAGGGAAAAGACACTTTACCCCCTGAACTATTCACCCATTTGCACTTTTAACCCCAATATTTAAAAAATTACACTTTACTCTCTAAAATATCTGACATTGACACTTGAACCCCATGAAGTACAGTTTACTCCCCGAAGTATTTTGAATTGAAACTTTACTCCCCTAAGTTGACATTTTACCCTCCAAACTTAGTTACTTAAAAGGGTAAAGTGTCAATTCAAAATACTTCAGGGAGTAAAGTGTACTTCATGGGAGGTCAAGTGTCAATGTCAAATACTTTTGAGGGTAAGGTGTCACTTTTAAACATTGGGAATTAAAAGTACAAATAAGTGAATAGTTCGAGGGAGTAGAATATATTTTCCCAAAAAAAAAAAAAAAGATTTTGTGTTGCTCATTTTAAATGAACACCTCAAATTAAAGCTATTGTATGCAGTAAAAAGGTATTGCCGAAATCTCAATCTATAATTTTGATTGAGAAACTAACAAATTGCAAATATTATAACTAAAGGATAAGGCCCCAATTCCATATTTAAGAAAGAAAAGCCCCCTTCATTTCATCAATCAATACGCACTACAAAAAACCAATTTTTTAGTAACTAACCATTGGTAACGTTTTGGAGCCAATCAAAACGTTACTAATGGATGGTAACGTGCCAAAAACGTTACCAATGATCAGTTACTAAAGTGGTAGTTGCTAATAGACTTTTGGTAACGTTTCAACAATGAAATGTTACGTTGAAACGTTACCAAATGGTAACGTTTCACTTTTTGAAACGTTATTATAAGTTTTTTTATTTTTGGGAGACCGTTAGTAACGTTTCACTTTTTGGAACGTTACCATTATAATTTTTTTTTTTTGCGGCCCCATTGATAACGTTTCAAAAAGTGAAACTTTTTGAAACGTTACCATTGGATCTTTATTTTTTTTTTTTTTTTCCTCCCTCTCTTTTCTTTCTCCCACCCAGCCACGCAGCAGGCCTTTTTTTTTTTTTTTTTTTTTTTTTCTCTCTCTCTTTTCTTTCTCCCCCACCCAACCACGTGCAACCGGCCAATCATTGGTTAGGGGATTTCCACTCCATGCTTATATAATACAAGTCACTACCACACATTCTGGTAACGCAACTCTTGCACTCTCTACGCTTTTGTTGTTTTCTCCTAATTCTCTCTAGCAAACACTGACTTAGGCATCGGAGTGGCCCCGCCGGCTCGCTCCCAATCTCTTCGATCCTACTATCCTTTTTGATTGTGCAGGCAAGCTCACACTTGGAGCACTCGAATTAGGAATTCAACAAGCGTGCCACGTCGCCAATCGAAAATTGTGCATCAATAGTTTGGCGCCGTCTGTGGGAACGTTGATTCTTCAATCACTTCTCATTCATCCAAAATTCGACATGGTGAATACACGTTCATCACACCCGATTCAACCACCTTATAGCGCTCCCCGAGCGTCCAACAATCCAAAATTGGCGGAGCTCTTGAAGTCTATGGCGGAATCAATGGAAGTCCTCAGGAAGCAGAATGAGGATCTCAACACTCGACTGACTGCTACCGAGAACCGAAGCATCCAGAAGGAACGAGAACGCGCAGAAAGGCGTGAGAAGGAAAGGCAGCCCGTTAATCCTGATCAACAAGATAACGAAAGCCCTGTCCAAGGAAGCCGCCAGACGATCCATAATGAAGAGCACCGCGATAAGTCTCGCCGTGTTGATTCTCCAAATGGCGGATCGCATCGGGTAAGGTCTCGTCGTGAGAGGTCTCCTCATGAGGGGTATCGTCGTGAGAGGCATGATGGAGGGAAATCTCATCAATCAAGGCGACAGCGAGACAAGTCACACCATGATGAGTCTCGGCAAAACCGCCATGACGCAAAGATGAAATATCTAAAAGGGAAGTATGCTTGGATTCTCAGTCGAATAGATGGCGAAGATCCGAAAATCATGGCATAGGAAATGCTAGATGATGAAAACCTCTCATTCTTTGAACGGGTAAAGGCGTACACTATGCCCAACAAATTCAAAATGCCTTAGGTCGAGAAGTACGATGGAAGTGGAGATCTACAGGCCCATCTAGAAGCCTTCAAAGAACACATTGTTCTGCATGGTACTCCGGATAAGATTGCATGCAGAGCCTTCCCGTTGACCTTAAAATGAGTGGCGAAAGACTGGTTTACTGGTCTTCCCCCGAAGTCAGTAGACATTTTCAAGAAGCTGAGACGCTTATTCCTACCATAGTTCCTTGCAACACTGAAGAGGAAGAAGAGTGTCAGCTGTTTGTTGACTCTGCGCCAAGGGAAAGAGGAAACCCAGAAAGACTTCATGCTTCGCTTTAACAAAGAGAATCTTGAAGTGGATAGCCCAGACGACAAGACGATGCTCAACGCCTTGATGCAGGGAATAAGGGCTGAAGGGTCATTGATGGTCGAGTTAGGCAGAAGTACTCAAATGGTCACTCTGTCCCAGTTCATAAAGTTGACCGAGAAGTTTATCCACCATGAGGAATTAGTTGGGACGTTCCTGAAGGCCTAGATACTGGAAGAGCAAGCTAGGCAGAAAGGCAAGAAGGCCTCGACGACTCTCAAGTCAAAGGAAGAGAAGAATCCTTGGAAGGGGGAAAAGAATTCAAGCCCACTTTTCATCAAAAGTGAGCCTTGGAACACAGAAGTTCCAAGGTTCCAATAAGAAGCATTTACCCCCTTGAATGCCAGCTTCACTAAGGTGTTCATGGTTATTAAGGGGGATCCAACATTTAGGTGGCCACCAAAGATGAGGTCCGACCCCTACAAGCGAGATCAGAATAAGTTCTGTGAATACCATGGGGAGCATGGGCATACAACGGAAGACTGCATGGTTCTCCGTCGAGAGATTGAGAACTTTGTACGAAATGAAAAGTTGGTCAGGTTCCTTGCACATGAACGGATTCAAGAAGCTAATCAGCAAGGACCAATGCCACTGGAGGGAAATCGAGAAGGCCCCGGAGCTATGGAACCGAGACGCCGAGACCCGGCCTCGAGAGAGGGTTGGTACGGGGATCGAGAAAAGGAGTAGAGGAACGCTCGAGAGGTGCAGAGACCTCTCCAGAATCAAAAAGTAGTCAGGGAGATCCACACCATTTCCAATAGAATTGCCGGTAGGGGGAATCTAACTCGGTTAAGAAGGCGTATGCCAGAAGCCTGCAAGGAAAGAAAGTGTACTCTCTTTCTTTTTTTTTTTTGGATACAAGACACCCATCTTTTTTTCCTTTTTGTTTTTGGATAAGTAAGACACCCATCTTTTATAACAAGCAATTTCTAATTTGAAAACCAAAACTTTCATCAGCATCTACAAGGACATGCATCAAGCAAATACATTACCAGACCTATCAGCAAATCCTTTTAGGTACAGTAAAATAACCATTTGATTCATTTTTACCTTTCCACTAGGTAATCAATAGTCGGAGCAAAGCTTCGGACACCCGGTGCCAATCAAAAAAAAAAAATCAATAGAATGTACAGCAAAAATGAATTAAAAAAAAAAACCTTTCATTTGCAGCCAGCAACAGTATTACATGCTGGTAATACAAACATATACATGAAACAACATCTACAGGTGTCTTGCTCTGCATTACATGATATTCTGCCCACTCATATATATTTGATAAAGAGGAGAATGAACTAGAACATAAAGCCAACCTTGTTTGTGCTTTATCTCAATTGTAACATCGTCAAACTCTGATCATTCTCTTGCAGATCTTGCAGCAAAGAAACAGTAAGTTGTGCATTTTACATAAAAACCTATAATCAACATTTGTGCTAGATTCGTGTATCTAAAGCAGATACTAAGATAGAGAGGGAATGCAAAATAAAAGATAAAACAAATACAGCCAACTCAAAGAATGACGTAAAGAAATTGAAGAAAATCAAGAATGGTTTATTAGATGAAAAACATTATACACCTAATAGAAACTAGGATGTAGGACAAAAACCTATATATGAATCTTCCAGTAATTACATTTGCACAGCAATTATTATGCTATAGAAAGAATAATGGAAGACTTCAGGAGTGAAAAATATCAAAGACTTTTGGCCAAGTCAACCCATATCTCTTTGTAAAAGCCATAGCACACCACCCCCCCCCCCCCCCCCCAACATGGTAGAACCAAAGAGGCAAACCAGTTCCACCAATTAATCATCCGCTTCTGAATGAACTTTTGACCAAGAAACATCCAAAGATGACAAACAAGCTGACCACACATCAAAAAAAGTAAAAAAACAAGAGCACACACATATCCATATCCTGATCAAACCAAAAAGAACAACACCAAGATCGATAATTCAATATCTTAGGGGTATTACAACTTTTTATGATAGGTCTGGACAATTGATTGATTTGTTTCCTACAATTGAGAAATACCTAGAAAATGATCAATATCCAAGGCAGCTGGGATCCCCAATATACTCAGCAATTTGTTCGAGTGGCACACGGAGCAACTCGTGGTTATTGGCATCCTGAACCAAGCCAGATTCTTGTTCCAAATCCCTCCAAACCAGATTCCCGTAAACCCCATCGTGCTTACCATACAAGACAAGCACGGGTCCTCCGTGGCAAGGGAGCGCCGTCTCAAGAAAGTCCTGGGAGACCCCTTGAATGAGCTCTCTGCTCTCGTCAATTGATATATCACACGTGGTCGGTCCTACCACATCCACAACCTCCCCCTTCTTCAAGTACAGTCCTCCTCCTTTGAGTTCCTTGCTTATTATCCTCACCCGAATGCGACTCTTCAGCCACGACACTTGTCCACTCTTATTTGCCTTTACCTTCTTCGGTCTTTCTTCTTCTTCATCTACTTTCGAACGCGTACTCTTTCCGTTGTCGAGCCTTTTGGCTTTGGCCTCCACCTCTTTGTCTCTCTCGTCGGAGCTGAGAAACCCTAGGCCACGCTTGTCGGTCCGCTTCTCGTACTGAAGCACTTTCATGTCCCCTTTGGCGTTCCTCCCGATCCCTCTCCCTTTGTGCCATCCGTAGCCGGCGAGCAAGGCAGCGCCGAAGCCCTCGACGGGGACATCGTCGAACTCCTCCATGCCGCGATGCTCCGGCAGCCTATCCAGGTCTTCCTTGAGTTTCTGGAGCAACGCCGTCTCAACCGGAACATGAGCAGTAGATCGTAGCCGTTCACCATCTTCCTTGTATTCGGATTTCTCGCGGAGATTGAGACCGTAGGAGATGTTGGAATCGGGGCCGTGGCGGGCGGGGTCCTGCGATTCGAGCTCGAAGGAAAGGGCCCCGGAGGCATCGGATTTGGAGGTAATGGGACGTTCGAGATTCTTCATCCCCTTGAGGGGCCTCCATTGGTTAGGAATGGGGGGGATTACGGGATTCTTGGGTTGGTTGGAGCGGGCTAGGGTTTCGGAGGCGTCGAATTGGGTGATGAATTGGAATTGTTTGGATTCTTGGTGGTCGTCATTGGTGGCGTCATCGAATTTTGGTTTAATTGGTTTTGGTTTTGCAGAGGATTTTAATTGCAGAGAGAATTTCATGGTTCGGCCGAGTTGAATGAACTAGTGTACTGTGGACACACAAGGATGCTGCGGTGGTGTTGGTGGTTGCTGTTGGGGGCACTGGAGGAGTGGTGGGAGCGGCGACAGAGATAGGAGGCGAGGAGGACGGTGGAGACTGAGAGGAGAGTCGAGAGAATGGAGAGATCAGTGATGATAGATTTAGGGTTGGTTTAAAAGTCTTTATTTATTTATTTATTTATTTTAAGGGGAGTGTGTTTTTTAAAAGATGTTTGCTAGGGATTCTCTCAGTAGTGTTCTCCTGACGTTCTCATAATCTTACGTATAATATGATTTAAGAAAAAATAAAATTATAATACCGTTTTTGTGCTAACCGATTAATTTTTATGAATTAATAGTTATACTCTAATGCTTTAAAACTTGTTTTTAGATTCAAAACTAAAACTTAAGGGTAAAAGGTTAACCCTTTAAAGATGATATCACCAAAAATGGATTTGAACATCCTAAATTTGATACTAATGCCTCAATTTTGGTGCTAATCTCTCACAAATTTGATGCTAATGCCTCAAATTTGGTACTAATATCTAAAAAAATCGATGGTAGAGGTCACTACAATTTTACTTTTTCTTAAATCATATTTTACGTAAAATTATGAAAACACCAGAAAAACTTACGAGAAGAACCCCTAGCATTTTCCTTTTTAAAAAGGGTCATGCTTTCATATTTTTTTCCATAAATGCTGAGATAGCAAGTTCATTTACTAATATTTTATTATTTTTTTAAAAATTAATTTAAATCAAAATAAAAATATAGAAAAGTATTTTAAAAAAAAAAAACTTAAAAAAAATATAAGGAGTGGCTGGCTAAAAAATAATCTGTGTTTTTAAATCAAATTGCAATTTTGAATTGTTTAGAATTGCGATTTTAAAAAAGCAAATTTTAAAATTGTGAAAAAATTTGCGATTTTAATAAGCTGACTAAATTGTGTTTATTTGAAAAAATACGAATTTAAACCAAAATCACGATTTCGCTTTAAAAAATATTTAAGGTAATATTTACTTATTTGATCTGAAATCGTAATCATATGCTAATTTTACCCAAATACTCGATTAATAAAAAAAGTATCTTTTAACATGTTTTACTAAACGCCTGTACGATTTTAAAAATTGGTGATTTCAAAAACACAATTTTTAAAAACGCAATTTTTAAAATCGCACTTATTGAAATCACACTCCCAAACAAGCCCTTAGATTAAATTTGGGTTCTCTAATTTTCAACCGTTGGATTTGGAAAAAAAATAAATAAATTTTAAACATTAACGGTTTGATTCAATTTTCCAAAAGCTTATTCCATGCGCTTGATACTACTTACATCTGGTGTGCTGATTCAATATGATCCATTAATTATATATACGTTTTCAACATTTAATATTACTCGTTAGATTACATCAACAAGGCAAGTTTACGATGTCTCTGTTACACCATATACATACTTTTTAGTAAATGCTTGATAGCTGACATTCATTAATATCATTCAACGGCTATTAGATCATCAAAACATTTTGAACGGCCGAGAATCAATCAACAAAGCGCACACATTACAGAATTAATCATGAAATATATTCACCTGGAATTAATCATCCATGTGCGTTTGACCGGTTCCATGCAAGCATAGTAGATGATCTAGAACGTTTATTAGGATCTTGACTTTCTTATTCACTTTAGAGCATTAAATTAATAAGCTTATTATGTCATGTAGAGTACTATATAATTATACTTTCAAAATGATTTACACTTATATACCATAGATCAAATTCAACAGCTAAGATTAAATTCAATTAAATTGGACGGCTACAATTAAATTCAATCAAAAGTTCAAAATTCAAAATTTAGGAATTAGGAATAAAAATTGTGTTATGTAATAATATTATTTATGGTCAATTTGTTATTTCAATTTCAATAATTACGATTTTAAAAATTGTGTTTTTTTAATCGCGTATTCTTTTTTTCTTATTTTAGATTAAGTATTTTTTATCCATAAAAATGTAATAGCCATATCATGTGTCGCATGGTATATTGCTTTCACTCCATCATCCCCATCAAATTGTACCCTTTAACCTATGGCTATGATGTACCATGATGTGTGCATATCTATACATACTAACAATAAAACATATTAATATCATGCAATCGAACTATATCAACCATGGTTAAAGATCGGTGCCAAATATTGAGATTTGACCCCTCCTTAACTTATATTTGTTAAGCCTTTAGCACTGTTAATATCTAACATTTTTAGTTGTTTTTAATGTTTTGTGGTGTGCAGGTCATTGCATTTACATATGGCTGCCAAGGGCAAAATGGACTTAAAGAGATGTTATAGAGCTATTGCTAGTGCGCTCGACTGCACTTGGTGCGATTAAGCGCAATTGCAGTCGAACGCAAGGAGCAAGTTCGAGCGCACTCCACGTAGACCCGTGTCTCGCGCAGTTGCCTTAACCGGCCCTAGCTTCCATTGCTTCCAACCTTGCGTCATGGCAGTTATGTGTGTTCGATCGCAGAAGTCACGATCGAACACATACATCAGTGCAATCAAACGCATGGCCTTCGTTCGGACGCAATCTTATGACTTGGCAGCACACTGGTTTTCTATAAATAGAACCCTTAGTGTATTTTTACCAGAGTTCTTTTTTTGGGCATGTTTATAAGAGCCTTTACCTCTGTTTAGGCTCTACTCTGCCCATTTATTTGTAGCACTTCATTATTTATTTTATTTTAATGCTTCCCTTTAAGTTTTGCTTGTTTTCTTTACACATGGGAGGTTAAATCCTCAACTAAGGAGGATGTAATATCACCATTGATTTTATATTTATTACTTACGCTTAAGTTATTTATTTTCGTCATTTTATTAGAGCTTTGTCGTTTCTAACTTGGTTTAGTAACAAACCCAAGTAAGATTGTGCCGTAATCATTTATTCTTAGTTTTTCGTCCGATTGATACATTTCATCCTTCGGTTTACGTCAATTTATCCATTATAGCTTGTATTAAATCACATTCACTTTGGATCATTTTGGCCTAAATCGTTTATGGTTTGTCTTTCGTTAAAGAGACAGATTCTTTAAATCCTTCGATAGGCGCAAAAGATTAAGTGTTGTTTTAATCAATAGACGGATTATTTTAGCTTAGTGTTGTTAATTAGCATTCTTGAAGTGGTGAGGTGAAATCCTTAACCTTAACTGTTTATTTGTTTATTTTATTGCATTAACTTAGTTTACAATTCCGTTGTCACAAAATCATCCACTTGAAGTTAGGTTAAAGTAATACTAACCTAGACATAAAGTTAGTTTGTTTAAACAATTCACGGTTCTCTGTGGATTCGATCTCGATACTTGCGCAAACGCTATACGAACCACGGTTCGTTCTATTGCAATTACCAAATTTGGTACACCAGTCAACTCAATTTACAATCCACAAAGAGACAAAATGCACACATCGGACTATCCAAGCAGATTTACAAGCTTCCAAACATTAAAGAAAAAAAGAAGATGAAAAACACCAACCAAGGATTAATCTACATATGAAGCAACACCACAAATATCAGTACCTGCTGTGGAGTCATCTCATGATATCGGCTTTGAGAAACACCTTGTGCAAGCAACTCCTTTACCCTTCCACCTGAATATAGTTCAGAAAGGCATCCATGGGCTTCGGTGATTAATCCAACCCGGAACGCACACAGACCAAGTTGTGCCATTGCCCTGTTGATATGTCCATATGCTGGATGCTATCTTGCAAGCGACTCATAAGCAGCAAGTCACGTGAAGTTGAAAGCTCATCTAAGATAGCATGGTGGTAAATGTCACAGAGCACGGCACGGGCCATAGTCCGCTCATCTCCATACTTATAGATGAGGGACACCAGAGAGTCCATCAAGGCCCTGCTATTCTCAACTACTTTATGCTCCACACCTGCTTCTCCATTATCTCCATCTCCCGTCTGCTCAGCCAGTTTTTTCATGGCATCAAAAACCTCTTGTGGCTTATATAATAGATGAGTTCAATCCGCTTTAAGGCAACCTTTGTAGCAGCCTTAAAGTCCTTAGCCCAAATTATGTACAGAAATAAGACAAACAATGAAAACATAAAAACCAGAGACAAAAACAGGGGAAGTAAAACGCAGCAGTGAAAGTAAAATAGGGGAAGTAAAACGCAGAAGTAAAACCAGAGACGTCTCCAGTAATGGGTCGACCAACGGCGGTCGTGGGAGTGTAAGGGCAGCTCCGGCCGTGTGTTGGGTCACCGGCAATGTGTCGGCGTCTGGTTGGTTGGCAACGTGATCGAAGGCAGCAATGGGTCGCTGCCTTGGACTGTGTCGCGGCTCTGCAAGTTCAGCGGTGAACGGCGGGACAGATCTGCGTGCCTGGAGCTCCGGTGGTGTTGGGTCGCGCGTTTGGATCTCCGGCGAGAGTGGGTAACGCCGGCAGCAGTGGGTCAGTGATGTGGTGTTGCGACCTTGGAGCTCGGATCTCAGGCAGTCTAGAGATCGGCGTTAACGGAGAGGAGAAAAAAAAGAGAAGAAAAAAAAGCTGAGAAGAAAAAAAGCTGCGTGCGGCTGAGAAGAAAATAAATAAATAAATAAAGAGAGGGAGAGGATGAGAGGTCTGGGCGGGATGAGAGAAAAAAAGAGGGGGAAGAGAAAAAAATCAAAAGAGAAGAAAGAAAATGGCAGGTCTAGATCTACGTGCAAAACAGGTTTTTAAATTTTCAAACACCCATCAGTAAGTTCAAACGTTACCTTTTGGTTCAATAAAAATTATCAAAAATAAAAACAAATAAAAACGTAAATAATATAATATAAACACATATAATAAGGTAACGTTTGAGTTCTAAAACTTTACCATTTAGTAACGTTTAAGAAGCCAAACGGTACCAAATTTTTAATAAAAAATAAAAAAATAAATTATATAATATATAATAAATTTTTTTTTTTGTAACGTTTGAAAAGTCAAACGTTACCAAATGCATTTTTTTAAAAAAATTTTTTAAACTATCCATTAGTAAGGTTTGGGATTTTGACTCGTTACTAACCCTCTAATTTTTTGTAGTGACGTAGCACATATATATTGTTTCATCAAATTTGTAGCCTTTAGGAAATACAAGTGTTTCCAGATATAAAAGTAAATATATCTTCATTATCATCATAATTAACTTGCCCATAGTAGGAATTAGGATCATTTCCCGTTCATTTGAAGTAAATAATATCCAGTTAATTATATTGAAATGATATTTTTATCTATTCAAAAAGTAAAAAGATAAAAAATACTCATCCAATATAACTAACTGGATATTATCTAGTTCAAATGAACTTGAAAGGATCCTATTCACCCTTAGTAGACCTTCTGAAGCTCCCAACCTGCGAATCATAAACATAAATGTCAAATAATGAATATATTGTCCCCATATATACTCTGAGTAGTACTAGATTGTTAATTTTGAGTGCTTGAGCTTAGCTTACATTTTATATTCAACCCTAACTCTTCCAGCTTTGAGGTCAGCAATATAAGAGAAAGCATCTTCAGAAAGACCGATGGTTCCACATCCTGGTCCATGACAATAATCAACAATTTGAACCACAATGGAGTCTACCTTACAAGGGTGTGGTGCTTTGTTTGTGGCACCAATACACTTTACCGTGTAATATTTTCCGCATGGTTTCCTATTCTCCCTTTTTTTATCACTTGCCGCAGCTATAAAATTACCATCATCTTGATATCCATTACATGCAGAGGCTGACAAAAGATATTGAAAATTAATCTTTGGGAGTTTAATTCTTAATTAAATTAGGACTCAAGTTAAATTTACTAGTAGCCAAGTTTTGTTGTTAGTGATTTTAAATTTTGCACTTGAATCCTTATAAACTGAAAAGAAATTAAGATTACAAGAACAATTACATTATAAATTAAACACAATCATGCATATACAGTTTCCAAAGTGCAAATCAAGCAAATAATTCAACATATACAATAAAAGAAGGTGAAATACAAGTATTATATATATTACACACACTCATATATGTGAAGAATTGATGAGAGAATAAAAAGCAACTATACTTGATTAAAGGACAAAATTCACTTTACCCCCTGCAATTTGAGATGTTTTTCAATTTGAACTCCAATGTTTAAAAATTTACAATGTATCCTCCTAATATTTCAAAAATTTACAATTAACACCCTCTGTTACTAATTGCCTTCTAATTAGACGGAAATGACATCACGTGGGTCTCACGTGGAATTTTTATGCTAAGTCTTCCAATTTAGCACCCAACCTAACTAATGAAATAGCGTAATTGCCCCTCATTAAAACCGAACGCATGTTTTGATTTTTTTCTCGTCAACCCCATTTGAACCCATTTTGGGTGTCGTGTGGGTGTTGGAGTTAAAAAGAAAATGAGTGTTTCTCATCTGCTCGTATACTGGCGATTTCAGTGTACTTAGACAGGAATTAGTAACGGGGGGTGTAAATTGCAAATTTTTGAAACATTAGGGAGGCACATTACAAATTTTTAAACATTGAAGTTCAAATTGAAAGACACCTCAAACTTCAGAGGGTAAAGTGAATTTTCCCCTTGATTAAACTTATAGTGCAAAATAATAAGATTTCCAGGCTTTGTCTCGTATGTGTGAAACCTATTTTATGTTGGGAGCCTCTGCATAAATATAGGAAGAATTACACTCACTCTCCCAAATTACAACGCAATGTGATCAACTATCGTTACTATCTAGCCCTTTTACTTAACCCATTCCGTTATAATTTTTTATTTTTTTTTAATTAAGTTTGACAGAAATGAGTTAGATTGAAAATAGCAATAATACCCCTGTATCAAATAAAAAACAAACATAAAAAAAAAAAAAACATGTGGGTGGAGACCCAAAGTTGGACCATGCATGGGTGGTCACGGATCCATGGCTAGAGACCCACAATATACAAGCATATATATACTCACGAACGTAAGGAGCTTTGTAAAAGGTAGCAGTCCCATTCTTTGTCCCATTGGTATATATAGTAGCATCACAAATTGAGGAAAAACATATGATGGTACATATATACTACAATAAGAACTTGAATATTTGTTCCCATACTTTTATCTCTTTGAAATGCTCAAAGATATGTAGTCGAATAAAATGAGACGGTTTAATCCATTTTATGGAGGCATCCTTATAACACTGTATGTCAATAAATTAATGAGGCTTTTTCCCAGACAACTCTTTAAATTTTACTCACCAGATGTATATTTACAACCCTATTCTCACATGAAGGGCCAACTTATCTAATCTATCGTGTTACTATATAGCTTCCTTAGTTGAACATCATTATTGGACTGTTTTCAAGATAAAGACTATCATAATTTAAAATTTCATTTATTATTATTGAAGAATATTATATGAACAATATCGTAATACATGCAATACGATGGCTTTGGGTGAAGAGGCTTTTGGTTAAAGTCATTCACCAAGGCATGGCCAATATGACGTGTTTTATAAATTATATACTTTGTTTTATTCGAAAATATTCGAACTAAACACCTATTTGATGAGTGAATTTGGCTCTATTAGAAGGGGAAGAGAAAATGAAGTGGCTTATATATTAATTGAAAATGGGTGGTAATTTGAGGGGTCCGGTGCCATTTGTAAAAATTAATTTGGTGATACAAATATAGAAGTNTATTATATGAACAATATCGTAACACATGCAATACGATGGCTTTTGGGTGAAGAGGCTTTTGGTTAAAGTCATTCACCAAGGCATGGCCAATATGACGTGTTTTATAAATTATATACTTTGTTTTATTCGAAAATATTCGAACCAAACACCTATTTGATGAGTGAATTTGGCTCTATTAGAAGGGGAAGAGAAAATGAAGTGGCTTATTAATTGAAAATGGGTGGTAATATGAGGGGTCCGGTGCCATTTGTAAAAATTAATTTGGTGATACAAATATAGAAGTGATGATAATTCAAGGAGCTAAAATGTTTTTTTTTTTTATTATTACAATTAATTAGCTTCTTATTTAGTTGCCAAAAAAAAAAAAGGTTTCTGATGAATATAGAGGGGNTTCTTAGTTAGTTGCCAAAAAAAAAAAAAAGGTTTCTGATGAATATAGAGGGGCACCCACGTGGGTGCACCCCTCTGCATTCAAGCGAGGCATTTACAATGCTTAGCTTCCAAAAAATTGAAATGGGCAAGCATAATGCCAGTCAGATATATTTGATAGGTATTATCAATTAATTATGACTATCAATTTGAGTTTCTGGGGGGTTACTCCAATTTCTTCTTCTCTTCATCAATTGGGTCATGAGGCTATATATAGCCCCTCTCTAATGTTTTCTTGAGTGCATGTAGGCGGGTTTTTGTGAATACTACTCCAATAATTCTCGTAGTATATTCCACTATCGGAAAGAAGAAGAAATTCATTAGAGAATCACTTGATGGGCATTTTTGTTGGACAAATGTGTGTATTACATATTGATTTCATCAAATTGGTAACCTTCACACATCACTATAAGTTGCCCTTAGTAGATCTTCTCAATCTCCCAACCTGTATATCATAAAGATAAACAACAGTGAATGAATGATATAATATTGCCTGCAAACTTTATGCACCATGCATAAGTAGTAGCTAGAATGTTAAACTTGAGGATTTTAGCTTAGCTTACACTAGATATCTAATCTTAATTCTTCCAGTAGTGGGATTAGCAATCATAGAGAAAGCATCTTCAGAAAGATTGATGATTCCGTATCATCGTTCTTTACAAATATCGACAATTTTAACCATAGTGATATCTTTCGTACAAGGTGGTGGTGCTCGGTTTGTGGCACCAATACATTTTACAACATAATGTTTCCCACATGCTCCACCATGGTCCATAGTTTACGGCTTACTGTGGCTATAAGATTACCATTTTGTTCATGTCCAACATTACGTGCATAGGCTGGCAACTGATATCGAAAATTAGTCTTTTGGGGTTTAATTCTCAAATTTGGACTCAAATTTAAAATTAACTTGTAACTAAGATGCATTCTTTGGGTTATACTAGTACTTGAGTTTATGTCTACACATATAACCCAAGTTACCCAATAGATCAAATACAAGTTGTTACTAGCAAATCCTTATAAACTGAAAAGAAGAAGAAGAAGAATCAAAATCCATAATGAGAACGAACCACCCTTTCTTATATAGTAATTTTTTTTCTTCTTAGGAAAAATTACAATTTACCTCCTCCGAAGTTCGTAGCAATTTTCAATTCAACCCCCAAAGTTTCAATTTTCTCAATTGACCCCTCCAAAGTTTTAAAATTTTTCAATTCAGGCACTCTATCAGTCAAAGCCGCTATGACTGACAGAACAGTGATCATGTGCAACGCACGTGGTCACTTGATTTTTTTTTCCAAAATGCCCTCAATAATGATTACGGCGAAACCTGGCTGGATTCCGGCGAAACTTGGTCGGTAATAGTGCCTTTTGGGCAAAACCTAGCTGGTGAAACTTTAAACTTTTTGTTTTTGTTTTTTCTCAATCGTAGATCTGATTTTTGACCAAATAATCTAAATTAGGTCAAGTTCCAAGTTCCTAGTCCGATTTCATTACCAGTTACGTTGATTCCGCGATCTTTGGGGAAAAAAGAAAAACCCTAGAGAGATGTTTCAACTTGAGCAGGAGAAAGATCCGGAAACAACTTTGATTTTTTGAGTTATGAGCAGAAATTTAGTCAGAGAGAATTCGAAGGGGTTCGCCATGGCTGACTCGCTCTCTGTCATTCTCGCCTCTGTGCTTCGCAATCTCTCCAACAAGCTCTACGAGAAGTGCAAGAATGCCGCTCTTGAGGTCCCTTTTGTTTCCCACTTTGATCGGTTTCGGTTTCTAGGGTTTTGGGTGGGGTTTGTTGGATCATGGAGGACTTGTGTGTATATCTATCTCTGCATATGCGTCTACGTGTGTATAGGTCAAGGGAATCGTGAAGCAGCTCACGACGGTCGAGAGAAAACCAGAAGGCAAGAACTTGGATGGGGATGGGGGCATTTTGGAAAAAATAAAATAAAATCAAAAGGGATGAGGGTATTTTGCAATAGGGATGGGGGCGTTTTGGAAAGTAAAAAGGCTACAGTGGTCGCGTGTGATGTACATAACCACTGTTCCATCAGTCATAGCGGCTTTGACTAAAGGAGTGCCTAAATTGAAAAATTTTGAAACGTTGGGGGGTCAATTGAGAAAATTGAAACTTTGAGGGTCAAATTAAAAATCGTTGCCAACTTTGGGGAGGGGGATAAATTGTAATTTTTCCTTCTTCCTAATTTCTTCTCTTTTCATCTAAAGTAGAACCCAAGAAAAGTTACAGGTGTTTTCGTTTTTGGTTTTGGTTTTTTTTCATTTGATATTTATCCTATAAATCATCAAAAGTTGACTACATTTTAATTAATTGTAATTGAATCCTTTGTGTTAATATAGAATAAGATTGGTCTGGTCCGTCTGGATTCAATAATTAAATTGGGAGAACAATATTTCAATTTTGGGTTAAATGCAGTTTAGACATTTGAAGTGACATGCATTTTCAAAGTAGCCCAACGAATTGACAGGTGTAAACAGGTGTAACATATATATATATATATATATTAAATTGGGAGAACAATATTTCAATTTTGGGTTAAATGCAGTTTAGCCATTTGAAGTGACATGCATTTTCAATAGCCCAACGAATTGACAGGTGTAACACTTCAAATGGCTAAACTGCATTTAACCCAAAATTGAAATATTGTTCTCCCAATTTAATATATATATATATATCTATATATATATATATATATATCAAAGTACTATTTTATAGCAATTAAGCAATGTCCACCAAAATGAAGCACGAAGGGTGGCCAACCCTAAATAATGGGGTGGCTGAGCCACCCCCAAAACCAAATCTTGTGGTGGCCGCAAGCCACCCCACGCCATGGGGTGTGGGGGTGGTTCGGCTAACTGTTTTAATTTTTTTTTTTTTTAAATAATAATAATAAGACAAATTTGGTATGTCACGAGATGGAAATAAGGGTAAAATGGAAAGATTATGTTCAAAGTGGTTAGGTGCAAAGCATGCACATGAGCACTTTTCTATCCAAACTAATGGCCAAGGCTAACAGAGGGGGTCAATTGCAACAAAATGTTAGTTCGATATATGCAAGTGTCATATGTGTTAGTTCCTAAGGCTATTTTGAAAATGAGTAATACTAGAAATAAAACTTTTGTTATACTTCCTTAATCGAACGCAATTATTGGACCATTTTTAAGATAAAGACTATTTTCTAACTCGATGATGTTATATTATACTTCCTTAGTCGAACACAATTATTGGACCATTTTCAAGATAAAGACTATACCATAACTGGAAATTTTATTATATATTATTGGGAATATTATATATTTAAAAATATCTTCAGACTCAAATTTAGTGACTTCATTATATATATAATCATGGCGTTTGGGCGAAGAGGCTTTTGATTGAAGTCATTCACCATATTTCTTTAGCATGGAGTAATGCTACAAGTTCCTCTTGTATCACTTTTGTGTTCTTTCAAAAAAAGATGCGGCTCTTAAAATAATCATTGGGCTTGTGATTGATCATTATTGAATTTTAATCAAATGATAATTTTAAGAGGCACAACATTCTTGAATAAACACAAGAGAGACTTGCAGAATTACTCTTTTGGCCTGCATGTGCTATATGACGTGTTGCATGAGCTATACTTTTTTTTTTTTTTAATAAAAAATATTCAAAATGATTTTATTTTATTTTATTTTTTAATTTCTAAGCAAGATAAAAATATCATTACAATATATAAGACGTGGTGAATAGGGTTTTTCTAGATAATCATAATAATCACCAACAATTTAAAATTAACAACCACACACAAAATCACCACAATTAACCAAAGCATAAAATAAAGCAATTAAAAAAAGAAAAGAAAAGAATTTTGGCAATGAAGTGCTTTTCCAAAGTGAAAATACTTTAGGGGTACCAAACCCTAAGAAAGTTATCCACTATAAAAAAATTAAATAATTATAACAAGTTATACGTACAAAACCTTTGTATTAAACCTGAACTATACCCAACAAACGATACATTTGTTTCCTACGTACTACAAAATTAACCTTAATTTGTGGCTCCTTGTGAAAGACCTTCGTTCTAATGGTCTTTGGACGTGCATGCTTCCTATTCCATTGTTTTATATATATATATATATATATATTCAAAGATAAAAGGTGATCTTCTAATTAAGGGGCGTTCATTGAAGTAGTGCAAAATTAATATGATTGTATGATTCCAACGTACACCTCTAAAGAAAGTTTTTAAAGCCCCAACTCCCAAGAATCAGAATTTTCCAAGTGGTAACCAATGCAGAAAATCAAATTGAAGTAAGTTGGATATATATAAGAACTTTGGTCGTTTGGGATCATTTATCACAATTTAGTCTGAAACAGACAGCCAAAGCATACTACATAAAAATATTAATATTAATTGCACAAACCAATTATATATTTTGTGGTAGGACTGTGATACACGTTCTAAATGCGTGAGAGAACAGCTCCCTCACGCCTCATATAATATATTATTATAATATAATTATATATTATATGAAGGCGTGAAGAAACTGTTCCCTCACGCCTTCGGGACTTTCATCACCACCCTTTGTGGTTATAGCTAGGCTCACAACCAAGCACCCTTCCACATGGATTAATTAAGACATTCCAATATATAAACTTAATTAGTGGCTTCTGTGTGAAGCAATTAGTTTTTGTTAAACTCATTGACCATATATGTCCCTCTAGCTACGACTTGTCACATAAGTTATCCTCATTTTGTCTTCTTTTTTGTTTTTGTTGTTTTCTGGTGCTCGGAATTCGCAAACCGTCACAACGTTATAACCGGCCTATCCTTATTCAAAGGGTTATCCAACAAAATGACATGATGTACTTCCTGATCAGTCAAAAGCCTTTGGTACAGGAATAGTGGAACTGTTATTAATGAAGAATTTATAATTTATTGAACTCAAAATTAATTAGTGCTTATAGTTATAGGGGAAACAAGTTTTTATTATTCGTCCAAAAAAAAAAAAGAGTTTTTATTAAAATCATTGATCGACCATGCATATCCCTTCGGCATGGGATACGTACGACTTGTCACATAAGTTATCCTCCTCTTTTCTTTTTTCTTTTTTGGAAAATGGTCATGATGTTATCGCTTAGATCATTTTCAATAGGTGTTGTAACTTAGCTTTTTAGCTAAGTTTAGCTATAATGAACTTTCAAATCTGTTCTCTGAGCTCTCTCTTCCAGAAAAAATATCTGCAAGAGTACCCAAAAACACAAATCCATTTCAAGATCAAGAATCAAAATCAAATAATGAATTGAAACTTACCCATTTATTGTTCGAAAAATCGTCCCTCTCTTCCGCCGTCAATGCTCTCCCATTTTCTTTCTCAATCTCGTCTTCTCTGTTCTCTCTCTCTCTCAATCTCTTCGTTTCAATCTCCCTCTTAATTTCATCTCTCACGCCCATCCTCTCTCTGCGTTGCTACTGCATCTGTGAGAACGAGAGTGAAGGAGAGAAAAGAAGCGAGGGAGAAACAGTGAGAGAGACCCGAGAGTGGGAGATCGAGAGGGAGAGGATGAGATGCTGAGAGAGTGAGGCGGAAAGAAAGAGAGGGAGCGACTGAGACGCAGAGAGAGACCCGAGAAAAAAAAAAAAAAAAAAAAAGATTGGGAGAAAGAGGGAGATTCGGAGAGAAAAGAGAGAAGAAATTCTGGGATTAAAAACAATAAGGGAAACTTTATTTATTCCAATGAACTTTCACGGTTCTAGTAGATACCCTCTAATGTTCAAAAGCTGTATCAAATTTTAGTTTTCTCTTACTTTATCTCATCCGTACAAAAATTCTTTATAATGCCAATTTTATTATTGACTCCAAAACTACACTGTTTTTAAAACGACGCGTAGTTTTAAAGTAAAATTAGCATTCTGTTGGGAATTTTTGTACGGAAGTGACAAAGTAAGAGAAAACCAAATTTTGATACACCTAAGTAAGAGATTTTGAACATTATGAAGTATTTACAAAAGAGACCAAAGTTCAGAGAGTAAATGAAGTTTTCCAAAAAAGTAATAAAAAAATGGATTAAAAATAATATTTAAATAAAATAAATTGTGAAATAGAGATATGCTGAAACTTTTTGTGAAAAAATAGTAATTAAAATGAAAAAAGTGATATTTTGAGTGGCTAAAATAGTCGATCATAGAGTATCCACAACAACCTCTTCACATTTTACTTTCTAAAATAACAAAAAGTACACTTTCAATTATTTTAACAACTCACCTTTTTAGAGCACCTATTTCAACCTCACTATTTTAACAATTTACTTTCACTATTTCATTTAAATATTATTTTTCAAAGATTTGTTTATTTTTTTACTAACTTTTATATTTTTCTAATAGTCTATTTTAAGAATATTTGTCTTATTCTAACAGTAATATTTTTAAAAATTTGTAATTTTTCTAACGGTCATATTTTTTAATTTGTGTCTTATCCTAGTAGTCATATTTTCAAAATTTTTGAAGCGAAATGCTACTAAAATGCTGAGAGAGAAAAACAATACAGAAATAAACCAAATGTTGAGAGAGAGAGAGAGAGAGAAAATTAGGGCCGGCAATTTTGACACGACCCGNGAGACAATGGCATTTTAATCGTAATTTTTTTTTTTTTTTTTTTGAAATTAATAGAAGGGAAAGAAAAGATTTAATTAAAGATTTAGATTTGGCGAGAACTTTCTACTTAATTAAAGATGCGATTTGTATTCAATTAGCAAGTAAGGATTGATTTTTATTTTATTTTTTTTAATATTTCCGCACAAGATAGAAGGCTAGGGGGTCAAACCTTTTGTGGACCTGCATCTCGTCACCCACCCACCAATCAACTCTTGCCGCATTCAACATCCAAATCCCATATATATCGACGCGTCGATGTATTATTTTGATTATACATATTACAGATTGTCAGACTCGCCTCTTCATATCTTCTTCTTCAATTTCTCAACCGGTGAAACGCAATGTTCCGCGTTAGCAACAACCTGGTGGGGCTCCTGAACCTGCTGACCTTCGTGCTCTCGATCCCGATCCTCGCCGGCGGGATATGGCTGAGCCACCAGGCCAACTCTGAGTGCGAGCGCTGGCTGGAGAAGCCCGTGATCGTGCTCGGCGTCTTCCTCATGGTGGTGTCCCTGGCGGGGCTGGTGGGCGCGTGCTGCAAGGTTTCCTGGCTCCTCTGGTTCTACCTGCTCGTCATGTTCCTCCTCATCCTCCTCCTCACTGTCTTCACCATCTTCGCCTTCGCCGTCACCAACAAGGGTGCCGGAGAGGTCGTCTCCAACCGCGGCTACAAGGAGTACCGCCTCGGAGACTACTCCAACTGGCTCCAGAAGAGGGTCAACAACACCAAGAACTGGAACAAGATCAAGAGCTGCTTGCACGACAGCAAGGTCTGCTCCGACTTCGCTAACAAGTACGTCAACGACAGCGTCACTAAGTTCTACACCGAGAATCTCTCCGCGCTTCAGGTATACTTCTCTGCTGGTGTTTTCTTCAATTGGGTTTTGATTCTCTTTTTGTTTTTGGGTAGTGGGTGTGGGATTTCGGTCTTCGATTTGGGTTCAATTTTGTTTTTTTTTTTGGTTGAATCTGTTTGATTGAGATCTGATTTATGTTGGTTTAAGCACAATATGTCTTGCAGTGTTCTGATTTTGCACGTGGTTGTTTCAGATTTAACTTTTTAAGCTAATTTCTTTGATTTCTTCTGGGGGGGCTCTGCGATGTTCTTCTTTTAAAATCTTTCATGTATTGGTTAAAAGTATGAATTTTTAGTTGAACTGGGTTTGAGACTATTTTCTCTCTGTGTCTCTCTTTTTATCTGAATTTTGGTTGGTTTGGATCGTGAGTTTCGATTTTCTTTTGTCTTGGTTTTCTATGGTTTCTGCCCAAAAAGATAAAGTACTCTCCTAATATAGGAGAGTAAACTTTTTGACCTTTTGTTTTGAATTATAAATTCGGCATCTTTTCGATCTGATTTCTGGATTTGTGAAGGGATTGATGTTGTTTTGTAAATCTGCTACTTGTTTGAAAAAATAAAAAATAAAAATCTTTTAAAAAAGTTAGAAGACTTTTGAGCAAAGTTTTGACTTTTGACTATAGGATAATAAAACTTTGTAGTGTTCTTTTATTATTTATCTTTTTCCAAAAATTGTTCCACTCTTGAGACTTTCTAAAGTGTCACTACGTTTTACGGGTTCATGGACACGCACCTGCTTGGGTTTCTTTTGAATGATCATCACCTTTATTATAATTGAAGCTTTTACTTATTTGACTAATCAAAATTGGGTGCTCGATCTTTCAAATTGGAAATATTACTGTACACAGATGATTTACATATTCATTGGTTATTTTTTACAATCAATGCCATCCTATGGTGGGTTTAGGAGTCGATTTGCTTTAACTGTGCACTGTTTCGTTCATTGTTATGGTTTATAACTAATGAATGCTACTTAAATTTGTCGTCCCTAGTGGCACAGCAATTCATAATTCCATCTTTTTGAGCCATTGTTTTTCTGAAAGGGTTGTAAAACTATTTTAGTAGATGATGCCTGGGACTAAGTTTATGAATTACTGAGTTGGGTTGATTAATTGGTTTCTTGGAAAATGTGAAATCTATATGCAGTTGATTATGCCTAACTAATTTATATAAATTCTCAAGTTACTCGGCTTTTTTCCCCTTTAGCGTGTTGCGCAATTGTGATTTGGATTATCTTCTATTAGCAAAGTTTTTTTTTTATTTTTTTATTTCCGGTATTATTTATTATTTCATCAAACTGCATCATGCCTTGTAGTCTGTAGAAGCTAATATATCTGTAGAGGTATTAATTGGTGAAGAAAACACAAACTGTTGTATGATTATCTAGAACTATCACAGATTCAGTTTTTATTCTCACCCATTGGGACCTTTCTTGTTGTCATCTCGTCTACTGCTGACTTGGGTATTATTCCAATGCATTTCATATTTAAAATGAAATGTGTAAAACTAGTTGTAGCTTCCATGAGGCAAATTTTATATTAGCTAAGATTAGAGGGTTACTCAACTGCTTGAGCCATGGGTTAGAATTTCATCGCATATTGAACAAGCTCTGCCTGGACCCCTTACAATTTTGGAGATATTTTGTTAAGGATGGTCAAGCTCTAGATGGTTCCCTTGTGTTCATATAACATTAATTGGGCATATGGACATTTAAGAAAATATAATCCAGTCATTCCTAGAAATCCCATACGATTTTTTTTTTTTTCAGTTCATTCATGATAATTATGAGAGTATTCTATGATTTCAATGTTTATTTAGGTGGTTTTTGTGTTGCTATGTTTAAATTTTAGGGACCATAACTAATGCAGTACTAGGACAACATAACACCCTCCAAAAGGAAATTTTAGGGACCAGAACTAATGCACAGATCTTGTATGAAAACATAACACCCTCCAAAAAGGTGCTAATTATTAATAAATTTTTTTATTAGCCTCCATTTTTAACAGATTAAATGAAGATGTGTGCAAGAATGTGCCATGTGTGTTTCTGCATGATTTAGATTGCATTGAGTTGCTTAACTGATTGTACTGATCAATTTATATGTTGCACTCTGTTAACACACTCATTTTCACAAATTTAACCTGTCTTCCAATATGTTCGTTGATCTGCAGTCTGGTTGCTGTAAGCCATCAAATGACTGTAATTTCGCCTATCTGACGCCAACTAATTGGAACGAGACTTCTACCTCTACGGTTGATTCTAACCCCGACTGCAAGACATGGGATAATGACCCGGCTGTTTTGTGCTTCAGTTGTGAGTCGTGCAAGGCTGGATTGTTAGACAACATTAAGAGTAACTGGAAGAAGGTGGCTGTTCTCAACGTTATCTTCCTTGTCATCCTCATTATTGTCTATTCTGTTGGGTGCTGTGCCTTCAGAAACAACAGGAAAGACAATGCTTACTGGAACCGGCAGTAGAGGCTGCTGGATTATTATGTCAGTGTGTAGAGTGGTTAGCTAGGTGGGCTGCCTCGTATTTTGTATTTTGTTTTCTGTAAAGCTTTTTGGCTATTCTTGGTTATATTCTTACAGTTTGTTATGACTCAGATGTTTCTCTGCTTGCTAGTGTAATAAGTATTTGCTTTTGTGCATCGTTTGTTCAACTTTGTCTCTCAAGGATTCTTCCAAACATTCAGATAATAAATGTGAAAAATTTCAAGTGAGGGAGTGATGAACCTGTCCAATAACAAGCCAGCCTCACGAAGGCTAACAATTTAAATTGTGAAAATGTCTGACTTGACAAGGTTCTCTGAATCTCTATGGCTTGAGCGTTAGATGTTTTTGAATTTTGCTGTGTCAATGTGTCTGACAATGGTGGGTATGACATGACAAGAGCAAGTTCTCGGTAGCTTGGTGATCATAAAGGTCCTGTACTGCATCTGACATAATGATTACAGACAGGCCTTTGTTGTCTTGTCTTAAGGAATAAATATAAAACTAGATAATGAAACGGATAAGACTGTTTAGAATTTTAGTCTTAAATTTTACGGGTTGTAAGATAAATGGTTTCCTGTGGATAAGGGAATGAAGTAGAAGAAGTAGAAGTAGAAGGATAAGGGAATGAAGTAGTAGGAGTGAAGTAGGGTAGTGGAGATTTTACTGTAACAGATTGTTGAGGTTGTGGTTGAGAATGAGTAGAGTAATGTTTCATCATTCTTTTGGACATTTCCGAATGTGGGATAAAAAGCAAACGAGTGGTTGATTGCATGGGAGACTGGTTCAACAAACAGACTGATCTGGCCAAGATATTTCTTGCAAGTGTCATCACAACTCTCTTGACTGGTAGACGTGGCCATTATTTTCTTTCTTACTCAAGCTACTGATTTTCATTGGAGAAATCCAATCGATCGAACAAATGTAGCAGCATCTAATCTAGGGTGGTGATGAATGTTCTGAAGGCGTGAGAAAACTATTTCCTCACGCCTTCGAGACGTGTATTACGGTCCGATGATCTGGCATTTTAATGTTTGTTAGCAGGATAAGGAGTTGTACTCATGCACATGTTGACTATACAATTCATTTTCTACTTGCTTTACTCATATTTTTCTTATTCTTGGCATGCATCACGTTGGGATCAATGAAAGTTTATGTGCACTAATTATCTTCTTTATTGAAAAATGTTATGTTTATCTTCTTAAAATATCCGGGTCCTTTTGTTTTTTTAACCAAAAGGAGAAAAAAATAATAACGAGAGAGAGAGAGGAGAACTGGAGCAGGGAAACTCTCGCCTGCGCTAAGGATTTCAAGAATAGAGCTCCCGGAACACCTTTCACATACCCTTATCCAAAAGAGATTGGACATGAATAAGAGGATGAATTCTCAATTACAGGAGATTTATGTCTCATCCAAGCTAAAATAAAGATAAAGATAAAGATCAATTACAGGAGATTTGTGAAAGAGGATTCGATTGAGCCCACCTGCTTGGACTTGAACCACTAGTCATCAAGCCAAGGCGTGTTAGATCAAAATTTTTTTATAATTGACTGCTCGAATTGCTTGCAATTTCGACAATGCTCATCACATTTCAAGTACCCTCTGAAGGCTTGTTACTTTTGGTTGGATGACCAAATGCTGGCCCAAATTTTCAGCCATGGGTTCCATGCTCAAACAAGCCTATCTTCTCTTAAAGCCCTTCCCACTCCACAGCATTCAATTGATTTGTTAAGAGGCTTGTAGAAGCACTAGTTTTCCTTTCTAAACAAATGAGGCAGAAGGGGATTAAACATGCCTAAAGTAAAGGTGCAAGCTCCTCTTAACTTTGAAGTGACAGAAGTTTAACAGATCCTATCTAAAGTGACCAAAAACATTGTACTTTCAGGTTCTTGCAAGAACATGAATAATTATTCACTATTTCGGAAATAATATGTTTATCTCTCACGTAAGAGTTGGGTAACAATTCGTGTTTGCGTGTCAGGTTCAGTCCAACTCATTTAATTAAACAAGTCAGATCCACTAATTCTAACTTGTTAATTTTGTATTAAATTCATGTCGGGTTCGCAAATCGTGTCAAAAATTGTTAACTCCACGTTAAGAGTAGGTATTGCCGAAATTTTTTATAATAAAACCTATTGCTAATGTTAAGAGGAAAAAATATTATTCCAAAACATATCAAATAATTAAAAGAGAGAACAGATTTTATCTCTTAAGAGATGTTTTTTGGTTCGCCTAACATAAAAAGTGAAGGGATTTTTACTCATTTCTGATTCATATTAGTTTCATCAACATCACTTGATTTTCTAGACAGTAATGGTTCTTCCATATCAACTTTACTACTACTATTCTCTGAAGATTCATGTATCAACACTTGCACGATCTTTGCCTGATCATGTTGCAGCTCTGGAACAGCCTCTTGTTTGATCATTTCAAGGTCTTTGGCTTTACCCCAAAGCACAACATACAAACCAATGATCACACCAACAGCACCTAGCAAGCTGAAGCCAAGGCAATTTTAGAACAGAACCAACGAAAACTTGGTTAGATATTGTACATTTCCTCCTCTACAAAGCAACAGAAAATAGGACCTGGTCTGTTGAAAGATGGTTCAAAGGATTGGAACTTAAGCTTATAGGAATGAATGAATGAATATAAGAATGATATATTACCTTCCGGTATATAACTCTTCATTTAGAAACAAAGAAGATAGAATGGTTGTAATGACTGTGCATAAAGGGTTGAACATTGCAGAGAAGAGTGGACCTCTTTGTGATATGCACCAGGCTTGAACAAAAAAGGTAACTGCAGATCCAATTCCCTGTCAATAAAAAATATCAGATTGAGCTGTTTTGATGGGAATCAAAATGTATACAACGTGATGATAGTCATGAAAACTCACTACTTACTGCATATAAACAACATCCAAATTCAACCATTGAGTGCAGATACCATGCTTCTGGGTCATGCTCTAATAGTAATGCAAACATTGCTGATTGTAGCATAGCCATGAAAAGCATCCAAGCGGATGAGCATAAATGGTCAGGAACGTTAGCTGAAATTGGGACCTGTTTGAAAATTTAGACAGAATTCTAGTGATCGAAAAATGATAATTTAAGTGAATTCGATTAGCAAATACCTGCATAATCACCCAGAATGACCAGAAACAACAGCATCCAAAGAGATATAAACAACCTAGCGGCCAGTTATCGCCGGTGCCAAAGGCAGCTATTGATGGTGGCAATATTTCTGTGTTTAATAGCTTTGGTCCTTTGAGCAATGCCATGGAAATGGCTCCACCAACGCAGAAGATTGTTCCTAATATCTTGGCAATACCTCTCAAGCTTCGGATATCAACCTTCTCCATTCTAATCAATGCAGAGACTTTTAAAACATGTAAATAAATAGCTTCTACAGTTGATCTAAGAGAAATTTGAAAGGAAATATCCGTTACAATGAGCAGAGACTTAAATCCATGGCCTAATTGGTTTCCAGTTTTATTTATGGATGTTATTTCTATCAGATTCTTGATTAGTTCAATAATAATATCAGTTGGCACCCAGATTGAACTCAGAATACTAAGAGAAATCATAACTTTAAGCTAATTGACTATGATATGATTTAGCTTGCGGTGAAAGTGTACAAAATCATTCCATTCTGTTCCAATAAGTAAACAAAACAAATCTGTTGGGTAGCATGGTTTGAAATAGATTTCAAGCATTTGATAAAAATGAGATCATTTTGAAGTGTAAGGCACAGTTGAGGTATCTCTTTTGCTCTTTTTATTCCATATATAGTAATGGGATGCTGATCTTAATGTTGGATAAGGTAGTAATATGGAAAACATCAAGCACTATTTCAGGCATGTCCATTGTCAGAAGAGAAATGCAATATACCATACTACTTTTGTACCACAGTGATACTCCAATCAACCATTGTTTCAAAAAAAGACTAATAACGTCGCATCAGTAAAGTAGGATAAAAGTGTGGTGTATAGTATTATTCTTGTCAAAATGCTCTGGAACTCAAGTTGGGTTTGTGCATTTACCCCACAATGGCTGCCATTACAAAGGTGATTGCAGGGATCAGATTAGTCATGGCACTTGTTGCTGTTGAAGAGGCCAAGTATAGGCCCTCAAAATAGGCATTCTGATTTGCTGTCACTCTATAATGAAAAACATGAGACACGAAATGTTAGTAATCTTATCACCTTATGTTATTAAATCAAGATAAAAAAATCTCAGAGAACTCTACCCAAAAAGAGAAGTCACAAATATCAAAGAAAAGCTCCTTAATCCCAACGAGATCCTCCCAGAGTTCCTCCTGCCAACAGAAGCAAGCATGAGAGACACAGAGGGAGAGCTGCAGAGAGAGAGAGAGGGTGTATTTTGTGACTACCTTCTTGTGAAGCAGGCTATAGGAGCCATGACCAAAGTTGCTACGGCTTGCCTGTAGACCACAAAGATGCTGGGGCTCATTCCTTGCACTAGAGCAACTCTAGTAAAGAGAGCAAGCCCTGCATAAATGAACTGTAACCCAGCCATGGCCATTGCAGGCTTGTAATCATCGAACACACCCATACTTTTCTTGTCAAAAGATTTGGAGTAATGTAAATTATGCAACATTCAAAGCACCTCTTTGACGCCCTTAATATAGCAACAAACAATCATGAGAGGGAGAGACAGAAGGGACCAAGAAAAGAGTAATGCAATCATATACATTGATCGGTAGCCGCATCTTTAAAAAGTGATAAAATAATTTAATTTGTGGCGTCTGACTTGGAGAGATTAGAATGGGATTTGGAAAGCTTTGTGGATAGAGCAAGGATTGGCATTGACATGACGTAAATTTGGAGCTACTCTCTTGATGATATTGTACTTTTAAGTGCTTCTTTTATCTTTTTCTTTGTTAATGTTCCCTCTTTTCTTGTTTGGACTGAGCATTTTAAATAAAGGAAAACATGGCCCGCATGGGTCTCCATGAAGTCTATCTTCAAGAGAGAATAGTGTCATATGAGTTCATATTTAATTAACCCTTAGGTTTTCGTTTGATCTTAAGTTAGTTCTTGAATTTTCAATTTCGACAATCAAATTCTTAGGTTTTGTCCAGATTTCAAACAAGTTTCTTTATCATTTTACCTTCAAAGTGAATGATGATTTCTCATCTATTAAGTGTGTCAAAGGACCGTAAATGAACAGATTGAGCTCTTCGTAAACAGCTTAGGTTCGACTCGTATAAACTTGACTTGAGTTAAATTCATCTATTAAACAAACTAAATTTAAACAGAAATTTAGGTAGGGGCCGGGGGTTGCCGTGCAGCCACCCCATCTATTATTGGGTGGTGGTTTATGTTATTTTTCATTTCTTGGTAGGTGAATATCTCAAGCTCCTCTATTTATCTTCGTACCTCATGTCATGACAAGTCGTCTAAAGAAATTTGCTGAATATCAATAGGAACTTGAAAGGGCATGAAGCTTGTTGCCAATTAAAAGAGAAAAAAGATAGTTTGTTGACTTGGTCCCAACACAAAATCACACATTACATTATCCACATTCCACACTATAAACACATCCAGTAGAAAACAAAGAAGCCCTCGCCCCTGGGAATCCCAAGTGGTTGAAAATGCTTATCAAAGAGCAAAGGCAGAACATATTCTTTCTTGTTTCTTCTCAAACTTCCCATCATATGAGCTTCGAGGTCCCTCTGAATATGTGATCAATTCAATCATAACCTGGTAAAGTACGGCTGGCAATTTTTGACATGACCTACGAATCCAACATAAAATTAAAGAGGTATGATTGAAAAATCTAATCGGTTTAATTAAATAGGTCAGATTAGAGTTGACTATATAGTCTTATATCTATGCCTTGATACGATCCAAACCCGACATGTGAATATGAATTGTTTGTCACTCCTACCTATCAACACTTGATTAGCCAAAACCAGAAAATAAAACAAATTGGAAACTTGAAGAGCCAAAACCAGTAAATAAAACAAATTGGAAACTTGAACCAAAGAACGTAAAACGGCTCTGTATGTTATGAATATGGAAACCCATTTTTATTCTTTCTTCTACCCACAGTATCTATCCAGAGACCCATTACATTTTACATGCAAATAAATCAGCCCACCAAAATTGTTCTAAAGAATTGGAACTCATCGAATTCTCAGATATGCTTAGTGGGAAAACCCACCTATTCTTGGAGATCCAATTCTTTGGAACAAGAATTAGCCACCTTGTCCTGGCTCGATCTATTTTCTTTGCTTTAAAGCTAGATTATTGCCTTGGTTGATTGCTGTGACCGACATGAGTAATTGAAATGTTATATGTATCAGTCTATCAGAGAGCTTACAAGGGAAAAATACATGTTAAGGTGCGTGCAAACTGGCAAGTAGTTCTTAATTAATCACATATCCCATTTGATATTGATTTATCAAACAAAAGGGGTTCTCCAAATCATGTTCACAACTTGTTTTCTCTGAAGAATCATCCTTCAAGAAGTTCACATTCCTCTCATCACCATTTGATATTGATTTATCAGACAAAAGGGGTTCCTCCAAATCAATTTTACAACTTGTTTTCTCTCAAGAATCATCGATCAAGAAGTTCACATTCCTCGCATCACCATTTGACACTGATTTATCAGACAAAAGGGGTTCCTCCAAATCAATTTCACAGCTTGTTTTCTCTGAAGAATCATCAATCAAGATGCTCACATTCCTCGCCATGGTCTCACCATTTTGGAGCTTTTTCTCTCCATTGATTTCTACAAGGTCTTTGGCTTTACCCCATAGCACAACATATAAACCAGCAATCACGCCAATGGCACCTATCAAGCTGAAAATTAAGCCATACTACTGGATCTTAGTGGATTTCCAAAAGTAATTTATCCGCGTTGATAATTCAAACGAAAAACACATCAAATAGCCAAGAAGATGAAGGGAAAAAGAAAAGCTGACCTTCCGGTATAGATCTCCTCATGAAGAAATATAGCAGCCAATATGGTCACAATAACTGTGCATAGAGGATTGAACATTGCAGAAAAAAGAGGACCCTTTCGTGATATGCACCATGCTTGAACGAAGAATGAAAGCCCAGATCCTATAATTCCCTACTCATATAATATTCCAATTTCAACTACTATTAATATCATTTCAAATAATAAGCAATCAAAATCATTAATAATTTTCAGTCGAAAGTTAACTACCTACCGAAAATAAACAACAAGAAAGTTCAAGACTTGAATGTATATGCCATGCTTCTGGCTCTGGCTCTGTAAAAACTGAAAGTATTGCTGATTGTAATGTGGCCAAGAAGCACATCCAAGCTGATAAAGATAGGAGATCAGGGCAGCTTTCTGAAGCTGGAACCTGTTAAGAATCAAGTATATATAGTTTTAGTGCTCCATGGTTATCTCATTGAAGAGAATTTTAGAGGTAAATACCTGCAAAATCAGCCATAAGGACCAGCAACAACAGCTTCCAAAGAGAAGAAGACAACCCAGCAACCAATTATCACCTCCCGAACCAAAGACAGCATTTTCCGGCAACATTAATTCAGCGTTGAGTAGCTTTGGGCCCCTAAGCAATGCCATGGACACTGCTCCACCAACACACAAGATTGTCCCTGCTATCTTTGCAATACTTCTCAAGCTTCCAAGGTCGATCCTCTCCAATCTAATGATCAAATCAGGAAACATAAACATGTCAAAACTTTGGAAACAAATAATACGTCCTAGCTACCAGCCTACTTACTAGGGGTGACAATTTATGTTTGTGTGTCAGCTTCATGTCATATATAGGCAAATCATAACTCAACACATTTAATTAAATGAGTCAAACTCATCGATTATAATCCATTAATTTTATGTTGAGTTAATTGTATCGAGTTTGTGAGTCGTATAAAAAATTGTCAATTCTAAATGAGCAAGTGATCATTTGAACGTGCTACGGCTGCCCAAGCCTTCCAGCTTTGAACAAACACATGCAACTGAGTTTATATACTTACTTACCCAATAATGGATGCAATTACAAAGGTGACTGCGGGAACAAGATTGCCCATTGCACTTGCCATCGATGATGATACTAAGTACATACCTTCAAAATAAATGTTCTGGTTGATTGCTACGCTGCAGTAGATTCAAATAAGAAAGGAAAGAAAAGAAAATCTTAATTAGTAGGCTTTCATCATTTATCAAATAAATATATGTAACTTAAGAAGACAAACAGTGAGAGAAATATACCCAATAAGAGCGGCCAAAAATATCCAAGAGAAGCTTCTCAAACTCAAAGAACAACTACTAGACTTTCTCCTGCAAGAAAAGACCAAGTTATATGCATGTTAACATGTATGAGAGAGAGAGAGAGAGTGAAGAGTTAATTTAGATATACAGGTACCTTGAGAAATAAGCAACGGGTGCTATAACCAAAGTTGCTATGGCTTGCCTGTAAACTACAAATACCCTGGGACTCATTCCTTGCAGTAGGGCAGCTCTAGTAGTAAGAGCAACAATTGCGTAAGAAAATTGCAAGCCCACCATAGCCATTGCAGGCTTGTAATCATCTGCAACACCCATAGCTAGCTACACTAGCATTCAAATGATTGGAATTAATGCTTCTGACCTCTTGCAACTACAGCTGCATGACACAGCAACATATATATATGAGAGAGAGAGAGAGAGGCTGCTTTGTGTTTACATAGACTGATAAAGAACGTGAGTTGGTGAGTTGTGACAAATACTTTCATAGGAAAAACAAGGTTTATGACAAGTGCATATATATGTGAATTCTGAGAAGTATGTTGTACAAAAAAAAGAGTGGTGATATGTACAGATTTTAAAACTATAAATAAAGCTGGTTTCTTTAGAAATTAGAAGTGAGGGCCAACCATAGATGTGAAGGCCAACTATATACAACTTAAGCCAATCTTGAATATCCTATACCCCTTATGGCAGTTAAATACTCAATATTTTACTTTCTTATCTTTTGATTTAGGGTTCGTTTGGATTTGTAATTTCAAAACGTGCTATTTAAAAATACAATTTTTAAAAACACATTTAATATATTTGGTAAAATCACAGAGTTTATTCTTTAAATGCGTATTTTTTTTATGTTTTCAATTTGCAATTTTAAAAACTTATTCCTAAACAATACATTTTTTTACAATTTAGTTTAAATTAACACTTTCAACCTGAAAAATCGTATTACCAAACCGACTCTTAAAAGAAGTAGCTAGGCTCATGGAGTAGTAATGCTAAAAGTTACTCTTGTGCCCCTCTTGTGTCACTAAAAAATGATGTGGCTTCTAAAATTATCATTGACTTTATGATTGATTATTATTAAATTTTGATCAAATAGTGATGTTAAAAACCACATTTTTCTTATAGTGACACAAGAGTGACTTTTAAAATTACTCGGGCCTTGCCTTTTTACTCTAGACAAGTGCTTTGAATTTCCTCAAATAGCAGGAACCCTTTTTAGCCAAGATCCTATACTTTCAAATATCTTTTTATTCACAAAGCTTTAGTTGCTCAACCACAAAATCAACACATTCGATCATATACTTGACAAACTACGTTTGATCCCATACTCAACAAACTTCAATTAAATCTTACCCTTTTCAAACACAAAAAATCGTATCAAATATAATTTTATAGAGCATGTGATTCTATTACAAGTGGAGACATTGATTCCCATCTGGTCATTATTCGTTTATTAAAGAGATGCTCAAGTCACACCTTACAAATGTGTTGTCAACCTTGCAAACTAAATTAGTTGGCATAATAAGTAATGGGTTTTGGAGCTTTCCTCATAAAGATGGAAGATCTTATTATATACAAGTAAAAAATAAATTATAATACATGAAAAGCCAGGGTGTTCACGTGACAGGCTTCAATGGGATCTGCTGGAGAAGAACCACAAAATCAAAATGGGACAAATCCCAACCAAACCATATGGGCGGACTAGGACTTTATTGAAAATATGGGTTACTTTAATGTTTTTATACCATGGATATGCTGTCCTTCATTTTCTCTCTTATTTACTAACCTTTTTGTTTGGAAAAATAAAAATTTGCTGGCACTGCCACGTATGCATCGTGTTGTGATAATCACAACCGTGTATGTATACTGGATCCACCAAATCAGAAGGAATAATTTGAATGAGTTTTCATGCTTGTGATGATACTTACAAACTTTTACACCCTTTTTTTTCATCATAAAAAGGGCCACATAGCTGCTTCTTAGAAAGCTTCAAAAATCAACAGAAAAAGGCCAAATGGGCTGCCTGCATAGCTTTTTCGGCTTTGTACCTAAATCTTCTAATTTCTACTCTGTTTTAAACTCTTGTTATTTGTCCCCTTCCCTTTCCCTTTTTTGCTTAGGAAAAAAAAAATGAGAGAAGAAAGCAGGAACCATAAGAGAAAAAGATGCACATTAAGTAGTAATCATGAATATGTATAAGATAAGCAACCATATATCATGACACTTCCATCTTTCTATCTTCATTCAATTCCCCGACAATTCTCTTCCAAAACCAATGCTCCCTCCACACTCTATCCATCTGCTCTATGGGAATGCTCTTAGTCTCTGGCAACAGCAAGAACACAAATCCAGACATCACTACCACCCATCCCCCAAAAAAGAAGAAAATCCCATATTTGAAATGGCAAAGCATAGTAAGAAAAGTTTGAGCAACCATGAAAGTAAACAGAAAGTTGACTGCCACTGTAATACTTTGCCCTGCTGATCGAATTTCCAGAGGAAAAATCTCACTTGGAACCAACCATCCTAGCGGCCCCCAAGACCAAGCAAACCCAGAAACATATATACAGATAAAAAATATGACCAAACTTGCATACCCTTTGCTCATCTCGCCATAATCTCCAAGTTTAGCTGCCATCAGCCCACCAACCATGGCTTGTGAGAGAAACATCTGAATTCCCCCAATTGTGAACAGAGCTCTTCTGCCAAGTTTATCCACTAAAAGCATGGATATGAAGGTTGCGCAAGTACCCAAAACTCCGGCGATTATGAAGGAAGACAAAAGTGATGCACTTTCACTGAAGCCAATTGTTCGAAAAAGTACTGGAGCATAGAAGGAGATGACGTTTATTCCAGTTACTTGTTGGAAAAATGGAATTGCTATTGACATGACCAGTTGAGGCCTGTACTTTTTCTGTATGATTTTCTTGAATGGGTGGCTAATGGATTTTGATATGGCACTTGCTCTGATGAGACTGTCGAGTTCTTTTTGGACGTCATTGGTGCCTCGGACACGTTGAAGCATTAGCTTGGCCTTTTCATGGTCTTTGCTGTTCTGGATTAGGCTGTTCGGTGTCTCAGGGAGAAATAGTGCACCTATTGTAAGGAGTGAAGCTGGGACTGCAGCCATGGCTAGGGAGATTCGCCACCCCCAACCACCTTTAATCTTCTCTGTACCAAAGTTGATGAGGTTAGCTGATAGGACACCTATGCCAACGCAGAGTTGGAAGCCAATGTTTGTTGCTCCTCTGTAGTTTGGTGGTGCCATTTCTGAGAGATACAAAGGGACTGACTGCAAAAACAAGCTGATATTTTTGGACCCTTCTTTTTTATTTTTTGCTGTAATCCAATATTTCAAAGAAATTCCATAGATGGAATACTCAAGAAAGAGAAACATTCTATACCTGGTTGGCAAAACCAACACCAATTCCAAGCAAAATGCGACCAAATATAAGCATGTACACATTGAAAGCTGCACCATTAAGGGCTGAACCAGCAAGGAATGCAGCGCCTCCTATAAGAATTGATGGCTTGCGCCCAAAGGCTCTAGTGATTGATGAGGCGAATAGGGAAGCAACGAGGCCAGCGATATAGAGTGAGGATGTGAAGGAGGTCAGAAGTTGGCTATCAAATTTGCAGTAGTTGCTAATCTTTGTGTCTTCTTTCATCTTAGCGTAAACTTCTGGGAAGAACTTCTTCAGAAATGGCTCCATAGAGGTCACTCCACCTTCACAGTCGTTAACATAGTAAAATTGTTTGAAATTAAACTTATAGCAGCTGGTTTGTGTTACTGCAATCTTAGTTCTATGTATATAAATTTGTAGGCACCATTTCCTTACAAATTGGTTTTTAACGGTAAATTATACTTAAAATTTGTATCATTTGATATTGAGCCAATCACCACATCAAGCAATAAATTAAATGAGTCGTTGCGGCTTTGTAGTTGAGTCATGAAGGGGGCGACCTTTAGGCTTTGTATCCGTGCGGTTTACTAGACCATGATTGATGTTGCTTGCTGAGAGGAAATATTCGAGCACATGTAGGCTTAAAAATCTCCCTTAATTTGTGAGGCTATTTCGCGTGTGGGCTTAAACTTTCCATTAATAATTGATTGTCTCGGCCAGTAATATTGATGGTGAATTATAACAGAAACCAAACCAGTAATTAAGATCATCATCTTGAACAACATGCAAGTTATTACAGATCAGCATGTATATGGTTCCTCAATGGGTGGTGGCTACCATTTTATAGCTAGGAGAAAAACAGCAAGAAGCTAGAAAACTTTTTTCCTTTAATCCTAATGAATATGAAAGTCAGAAGAAAGGGACCTGAAACTCCAATGTCGTAGCCAAAGATAAGGCCTCCCGTGGCAGCAACCATACAAGATAGGACGACAAAGCGGGTCATCTTTCCATTATATTGCCCGCCTTCACTTTTTATGACTAACCCAGCTGCCATAGCTAATAGCTTGCTTGCTTCTTCCAAACTCGTTCACACTACACTCGAACACCAGGTATAAAGAGATCTGTGTTTTGGGGCTGAGCTGACCATACAAAAACTAAGCGCAGTCTTGTTTGACAAATTTTATCAGTGTGGGAAAGTCGAAACAAAATATCTCTGTTTTCTGTACTCGTCCAAGCATGTGGATTTGAGCATGACAATTGCGGGGGTTTGGTTTGGAGTCATATGGGATTCGATAGCTTCACAAAATCAACAAGGACTGCTATAGACGGTCCATTTTTTTGAAGGTGTTCATTATCTTCTCATAGAAATACAACATGAAGACAAATTTATGAGCAAATTTACGCTGTCCAACACCAAGAAATTCATTTAATATCTGTCTGTTTTTTGGTCTTGGATAAAAGGAAGGGGTGAAACTTTGGGCGGGCTAGTTTGAGCCCTTCTTGCAGATATCAAGAAGTCCAGATTTATGTTATCATCTAGTTAATGCAAAACGGGCCAAGCCTGGTACAGCCCAAATCAGATCAATTCCAGATGATTCAGCAGTCCATTTGGTTGATTAGCTTTATTTTTTTTTTATTGGGGGCTACCAATTGGCGGGTTTGGGTCAAGGAGTTTATGGCTTCAGTTAGAATTAATTTGTATAGTCTTATACTTATATTTTGATATGACTTGAACCCGACACGCAAATACAAATTGTCACTTATAACTCATCCCAAATTTTTTGTTTTTAAAAAAAAATAGTAGAACTGGCCACCATAGACAACGGTCCGGGAGAGAAATAAAAGAAATATTGGCAATGAAAACTCCCATGGGAACCTTGCACCTACTATTTAGGTGATGAAGAGCCTATCTATTCTTAGGATAATTTTTGAAAAGCGCTAAGAATTTAACAACCATGAGAATTGTTACACCCATATCTTCCGGCCCAAGTCATTGGACCCCTAAGCCCATCACCTATGAATCTGAGGTCCAATAATGAAAGGGTCGTATACGCCAAATGGGCCACCACGCTTAGTTCTATCATATTGTTTAGACTCAACCGACCAAGTCAATTCCGAGGATATCACCGAGACCAACCACGCCGCAGCATGACTCCATATATAACCGTTACCACATTAAAGCTCTCCAATCCATACAAGCAGGTTAGGTCACGATCTTCAGAACGGTTACAGTTTGCACATAAATAACCTTTTACGGTTGTGTGCCATCCTCGAAGTCCTACTAAATGACAATAGCGGTTTCATATCTAATCGTAACTGACATAATACAAGAATATTAACTCCTCCGCGCATTACGCCAGGATCCCGGATCCTCCACTCAGTCGTCATTAACGCTTCCGTGCAAATATCTATAAAAGGCCTCATTCCAAAGAGGACAGGGAGATTTTTTGGATACTCACTAAGCTTTACACTATGCTCATACAAACACTGACTTAAGCATCGAATTGGCTCGTCCTCTTAACGCGTGCTTTTACTTTGCAGAATACAAGGAATTGCTGTACCAGACGACGTCGTTTTGTTCTTGGAGTCCACCGTACCGAAAATTGCATTAACAATTTGACACCGTCTGTGGGGACGATGAGTTCGTTCTTACGAAAATAAAATCCAGGACGATTCAACACCCCAAGCAAATCAACGACCAACTCCAGCGCCTCACGCCGCTGGAGATAAAGAACGGATCGCCTCCTTGGAAGCACAAGTAGCTCGGCTAGCACCGCAAAATGAAGAGCTCCTCCTCCGGATGCCAGAGCAGTCACATTCGGAGGTCAATCCTAATGGACATTCAAAGGAGCGGAAGAATCAAAATTGTAAGATTAAAAAAAAATAATGTCATATTTTTTTTAAAATTGACCATATGCTAGTTGAACCTAGGGCTTAAAAATTCCTGCATTCCTCCTTTTGTAATAAGCACCAAAAGTTTAAGGACACTTTCTCAAAGAGAAAAAGAAACAAAATAGTGAAACAAAAAAAGTCAAAAAATCATATTCCAAAAGAATTTATTTCACTATGTCAAACTTGTGCAATTGTTGTTTACAAAGAGGAATGCATAGGATGAGAATGGTGAGGCCCTAGTATGATAAGGTTTGACTTTTGAGTTGATAAGCTTGTCAAAACCTCATGGTGGTGAAACTTTCTCCTCTATTGTGAGTTGGAAGTTTTTTTTTTTTTTTTTTGGATGACTTACACACACAACACAGAAGCATGGGTTGAATGAAACATTTTTCATTTGCTTGGGTTAAGCAATATCAGTTTCTTGCCATTTCAAGTCTCATGTATATTTTGCATATTTCTAGCATGTTTGGGATATTCATTGCTAAAATACATGAGTTTTTGATGTGTGTATCATGTGTGTTCGTTTGACTTTTGAGGGGGAAAAACGGGGTTTGATTTCCAGTTTCTTGTTGTTTTTTGAGTCATATATTGAGGGGTAGTTTCTGTTATTCATGATCTTGCTTTATCTTCATGCATTTTCCTATATGTGATCATGAGTTGTGTTTACGTTTTTTTTTGTTCCACAAATGTTTTGATGAGTTTTGTTGAGTGTTTCACGAAACATGATACCTTTTGTCAATTTGTGACAAAAAGAGGGAGTAAAAATTGGGGAATGATTGATGACTCGTCCGATTGATTTTGTCACCGAATTGCCAGAGTTTGTAAGTTCTTGTTGGCGTAATTCGGTAAGCAAAAATGTGATCAAAAGTGCCGCTGCTCGGACAAGAAGAAAGGCCGTTCCGACGCTCGAAGAATTCTATTTTTCCAGAGAGCCTCGTCTACAATCTCGTTTGCAAGCCCGTCCAGACGAGCTCGATAAACAAGAATTCCCAAGAGCCTCGTCTGCAGTGTTGTCCGAACTCCGTCCGGACGCCTACTTTTTTTGTTTGACGACTTTTACTAAAAAGGTCATATCTAGAGTTCCAGGCCTCTAATTGGAGCAAACTTTAAGGCATTGAAAAGCTAACTCAAATATCTACAAAGCCATATTTCATGAGGTTCAGTTAATTCCAATGTTTACTAGGTCACAATGGACCATAAAGACAAGACTACAGAATGGCTCGTCTGCAATCTCGTCTCTCGTCTGGACGAGATTGCAGATGGTCATGTGCTAAAAACACATTCTGGACGTGTTTTGTTGCCCCGTTTAGACGGTACATGTTCCCGTTCGGACACCGCATACCTATAACAATTTTAAATGAATTGAAACTGTTTACTAGGTCTAAGGATGATGAGGCTTTTATAAATACACTTCTATAGAAAAAGAGAGGTACAAATTTTCACCCCTAGAGAGTTCATAAAAGGTTGTGCTTAGAGAGAATTATTGTGAATCGTGTTGTTCCTTTTAGAGGATCTTTGTTAGTTTGATTGTGAGTGTAATTAAGAAGTCTATCGGAATGGTACGATAAAGGAGAATCACGTTGAATTGAAGAAGATTGTGAGCTAGGAGACGAATTGGAGGCTTATCGATCTTACCGAGACAAGGTCATGCATCGGTTTGTAAGTGTTCCGAGTGTCTGTAATCTCTGAATAATCATTTGATAGTGATTTCCTCGGTTTGGCTGCTTTGGAGAGGTTTTACTTTTAGAACGATTTCTAAAAGGTTTACTCTTTGTCACCAAAATATTTGTGTCTAATTTTCATATTTTAGTGACTGGTTGCATGTTGTTTAATATCTGTTAATTCCACATAAACAGTGTTTCATTACGGCATAGCATTTTTCAAAAACCATACCTCTGGTGATCGAGGCCATGAAGAAGAAAGCCAAGGTTGTCGACAAAATGACAACCAAGGCGAAAACAATCGCGTAAAGCGGAATGCTCGGGTTAACACCAAGGGAGGCGAAAAGCCCAAAAACCTGCCAACAACCACCCAGCAAAGCGAGGTGGATAAAGCATTGGCGAAGCTAAAGATGAAGATGGCCACCATGGAAAAGAAGGAAAAACACAAAGCGGCGGTAGTAAGCAAGATTTTTGCAGGAACGGAGACACCCTTCACCAACCAAGTGGTTGAGTACCTGTTTCCCAACAAATTCAAATCACCACAAATTCCAAGCTACAGCGGGGTCGGCAATCCAACGGAGCATCTAGAGAATTATCAGATGCACTTGGCATTGCATGCCACACCCGATGAGATTGCATGCCGAGCATTCCCTATAACGCTCTCGAGAAATGCAAGGGAATGGTTTCGGAGCCTAACGCCCAATTCAATCAACACCTTTGAGGATTTAGCCTAAACTTTCCTCACTCATTTCCTCAGGTCCCGAGAACGGAAGAAGTCTTCTGGCTATCTCCTAACACTTCACCAAAAAGAGGGGGAAAGCTTGAAGGACATTCTGATTCGGTTCAATACTGAGAAGCTGAAGGTAGAAGACCCTAACGAGGGCGTAATTTTTTTGGCTATCTACAATGGCATATCTTCCAACGAGCCAGTGGCACGAAAGATTGTACACAGGCAGCCAGAAAATCTCCAGGAACTATTGGATAAAGTGGAGGAATTCATCAATGAAGAGGAGACATTGAAAGCTATGAAGCTCACACTGAAAGCACCAAAGAAACCCGAGGAAAAGAAGAAGAAGGACCAACCTCGGCTGGCTTACCCTAATTCTTCTTGAAAGAGGTTTAGCGACTATAACTTCACTCCCCTAAATGCTAACGTCTCCAAAGTACTGATGGAGATAAAGAGAGACCTGGAGTAACGAAGGCCTCAAAGGATACTAGAAGCCCCTCCAAATTAGAAATCGAACAGGTACTGCTAGTTCCACGAAGCTAACAACCATTACACAAAGGGATGTATAGCATTGAGGCAGCTTATGGAGAAGTTTATCAAGAACAGAAAGCTAGTCCGATTCTAGGGGGAACAGAGAAGAGCAACTACCCCAGGGGGAGATTATGTACAGGAAGTTAACTATCGCGGCCAGCGAAATACCCGATACTAGGAGTGATACAGAAGCAGAAGTCCAAACTGAGGAGGTCGATATGAGAATTCTCGAGAAGATTAGGAAGACAAGAAGAGTACAGACGAAGACGCCCCTCACCCGCCCGGGAAGGACAAAACCAGGCAAACATCCCTGCAATTCGGCGGTCCCGTAACTCAAGTTGCCGATCTTTCAAGGCTAGCTGATGGTCCTTCATCTCGAGATCATCCATCATCTTCACCAACTAATTAGAACATTCTGCAAGACTTCGCTCACACGCTTCCACCAATAGGCACAGATCGACGATTTCAGCGCTGGTACCACAAGGAACGAGAGAACTAAACTCATCAGGCAGTGGGCCTGAAATACCACCACCCTCCCAAGAGGGACAAACGGAAGAGGCGGCAGAAGACCCAGTCTCTCCCGAACTCTCAGAGGAAGAAGCCGTGGAAATACAAAGAAAGCAAGAATGTGAAGTTGTGAAAAAAAGGGAAGTGTAAAAGCGATTTTATAGGGAAGAAAAAATTAGGGAAACGAAGTGTACATTAATTGCGTGAAGATAGATCATGCAGATTCACTTAGAGAAACCCACCGACACCAACGAAGCTCCACATGTCTCACCAACGAGCAACGCGCCACAGAGTAATAATGATCCCCGAAACCTAAATGCCAAAAATCACAGTAGACAATATGACCAAAGATTCAGAAGCGACGCTTCAGATCCTCGGTCACGGGGGTAGTAGTACAACCAACAATCAAATTTCAAAACAACGCAAAAGTAGAAAAGTCAAAGATTCAAAATCAGTTATCCAAAATCCACGTGTTTAGAAAGTCCCATATTCAAACAAGTGTTCTATAACAAACAAAAAAGAAAAAATTTCTTCCTACGAAGAGGGTCCAGCAACAGCATCATCATTATCATCGGAGGGATCAATGTCGGGTCCAAGAGGCTTGGGGGTAGGATGGGTGTCGGTCGATGCCCATATGGATCAACTTTCGGGGCATTTGGAATCAACTCCCAGCCGGCGTCCACAACTTCATTGATAGCAGCAGCAGGAAGGCTCAAGTAGTCCGACGCCATTGTGCAGGATCAATGTCATTACGATCCTGGTGTGTAACGCTCCCAAAATTAGCCTTGGCTAATTTGTCAGAATTACTAGCAATTACCCCAGATAAGCCAACCTGTGACCTAATGGGGAATCACTCCTCTAGCATCATTAGAGTAAATGTATAAGAAGGTGAAATAAATCTGAGTTAACTATAAATCATCAAATCAAGACATGGAGCAACTAAATAATAATGATGACAAACCTATATCATTATGCAAATCCTAAAACAATCAGGCAACAACAACCATGCCACTCCTAGAGTGAAAGTCAAATTCCCTAAAAGAGTAGCAACAATGTAAGTCTAAAAACTTAGTAAGTAAACCTTACAACATAGGTATGACATGAGCCTTGATTAGACAGAAGTAAACATGCAATTTGAGTAAGAATCAAAAAGGGCCATTACCTCCGTTAATACACCACTTAGTGGAGTTTCGGATTTTTAAAAATTGTAGTGTACTATTGATGATAATTGCCTAAGTATTTTAATGCAAGAAAGACTAGTGCTTGATAGGTCATAACTCTCATGTATGGTCTACCCGAGATTTTACCCCTTGTGCTGTCCTGAGGGACCTATAGTACAATGCCAGTGCCCCAGCCATTGCATGCTACCATACATACCACTACATTGGATCCAAAGCCCCCACACACATACATTTGATCATAGTATGAAGTCTATATAGTAAGCTCATGGCCGTTTATACCGCACATACCGGCGTACCATGTCATACAATGTATCTTAACATCCAATTTATAATACAATTACCAAGTATTTACAAAAGTAGGCATGCCTATATCATACTCGTGGTCAATCAACTAATATATCCCACGTTTTAAGTAAAAAAGTTGTAAGTGTTCACTTACCTCACACATTCGAGTGATTCTTCCGACATAGATAAATCATGTTATAACGAATACAAGACACCGTTAAGCACGCTGCCTAAGATTCGAACGGTACATGCTTCCTAGGACATTTCTAGGCTTTTATATCTCCTCTAAGCTAACAAATAAACACATGCAATGTAGAAATCTCAACAACATGAAACTTAAATAGGATTTTTGAAAATATTAATACTTTTAAGGAAATGTTTAATAAACTCTTTGGAAAGCTTATCAAAATATAGATTAGGAAATGAAAAAATGCTAAAATGTAAGATAGGCAGGGGTTACCTCAAAACCAAGCAAGGACATGAGCTTTTCCTCACAAAACTCCTTTTAAACTCACAACAAACAAGAACACACTCTCACATAGTTCTGGCAGCCTAGGGGTGAGCCAGTGATCTGGAAATGGGGTGAAGAAGAAAGGAGGGACGAAGGGTATTTATAGCTGAGGGATGCTACCAACTCCCTGAAAAGCAGCAGACATCCGCTAACCCTAGTGTACGTTCGGTACTTTTACAAAACTATCTAAAGGCTGTCTCGTACGTTCAGGTATTAACCAGAGGATATTTCTGAAAAGGTAGCATACGTCCGATGTTTTCACGTATGTTCGTGTACTATTTGCAAAGCGTATGTCTGGTGGTCCTCCCACATACGTTCGCACTAGAAATAGGGACGGACGTCCACCGAACACCGCGTATGTCTGCACTAGAAATAGAAGCGTACGTCTGCCTCCTTAGCATACATCCACTCCAGAGGGTTAGTGTTTTGGCTTCTATTTTCTAAGGAATTTTAGAGCTTTACTAAGTTACCATTAAGGGTCTGGGTCCTTCTTAAAACCAATTTTATTAAAAACTCCTTAACCATTAGTTGTAAAAAAAAATAAAAAGGGTTATTTTATTAGGGTATTAGACGGTGGATAACCAAATGCTGACAATTCTTGAAGCACCAATGAAACTTGCGAGCCCACAGTAAATCTTGAAACCATGGAACGAAGGACAACTCAGCAAAGTAACATGCGGCCTTAACTTTCCAATAAAGGTACCCGCGACGATACCGATCATACCATGTCCTCGAACTCTCCAAATCCACTACGCGTTTCTTCTGAGCATCCTCTGACGCTGACAGTTGGGCCTCAAGCGTCTCACAAAGCTTCCGGAAGCCTTCCTTGGAAGTGCGGACCTGACAGAGTTCCTCATTAGTCTTGCCATGATCCACAATCAACTTGAGAAACCCAGCATCCACTTCCTCAACATGCTTTGTTAGCTCACAATTCTTTTGATTGGTGTCATTTGCTCGGTTCAAAAGTTGAATGTTAGCCAACTTCAACTCGATGCATCTCCGCTAGCTCTCGAAGAGCTCGTCCTCTTTCGCTGCCAACGAGCGACGAAGTTGCTCTACCTCGAAATCAGACCCTTGAGAACTGAAGGCTCCTTCTCGGTCGCTCATCTTCCGAACCAAGTCACGCAGATTGGCTCTCTCGTCGGGATACTCCCATAGACCTTCGATGCATTCCTTATTGTAGTGAACAAAATTATTAACTAGGCATAAGTAGCTTAGTTGGGAGGGATTAATTTGGGCTTTGTGTCACTAAGAACGCTAGAGGGGTAATTTGAACTTTTGGTGGACGTACGCTACTGTCTATAGTACAGACGTAAGTGGGGGGGACCACCAGACGTACGCTCTGTAAATCGTACAGGCGGATATACGTGGGACCACCAGATGTGCGCTACTTTTTGAATACCCTCTAGTTAATACCTAGACATACAAGGCAGCCATGGAACCGCTAGGCAAGAACCACCGAACGTATACCCCTTGGCTGGACGTCCGCTGCTTTTCTGAGCCTATAAATAGCACCCTACCCCTCATGTTTTTCATAACTTTAGAACGCCCCCAGACTACTAGAGTGTTCCCAGAGTGTTTCCAAGTGTTTGTAAGTGTTTGGTGAGTGTGTGTGTGTGACGTTTGCGAGTTTCAAAACGTTCGTGAGGCGAAACTCTTGCGGTTTATTTCAAGAAGGTAACGTTTGATCTTTAGCTTTTAATTACATCATTATGATGCTCGTTTTAAGTTTAGTTGCAGTTATTAGCTTAGTTGTGCTTTAAGACCCGTTTGGGTTAGCGTTTTCGTTAGCTTAGCGTTGTTACGTTACATGGAGGCTATTAACTAGACTAGAAGGCTTTAGGTTGTTCCTAGTAGCCCTAGGAGTCGGAGAATAGGCGGACAGTGAGAGAGAAAATGAAGTTCTCCCTGAGGACCCATACAGCAAACATACGGTATTGCGACCAAACGTACAGCTTGTCGTTAAACGGTGGACGTATGCTCTTGAGCCCGGACATACGGTCACTATGAGACAGGAAAATCCTATTTTCACCAATCGTCCCGTAACTCTTGTTTTCCTTACTTTAAAGTGGTTTTAGTGGAATTAGGACTAATAGAAGGTTTTCCACAGATTTGGAGAACCCGGATCTTTTGGAGTTCTCGGAGACGCATATCGATCCATGTGAGTTTTAACTCACATAATGCGTATTGTTATTTTTCATGCACTGCACGTCTATTTTGTGTACTGAGTAAACATGTATATTTTATAACTCTCACGTTTTGTACGTATTGCACATGAACTCTGTCTTTTGGGAAAAATGTTATACTGAACATGTTAACCAAGTGGGACTTATAAAATGACATGCATGTAAAATACAGACAAGATAATTGCATCGTATGACATGGTACACTGGTACGTACGGTAGTAATGGCCATAGGCTTACTATACATGTTAGCTTTATGGTCAAATGTTTGTATTATGTGAGGGCTGTGAATCCATTGATTTCGTGACCTTGATGCAACCATTCCTAATGGTTTGGTCACTACAAGACGGATGCCATTAATTGGTGTGAGCCACTCGGGGTCGAACCCGATCGTGCTATTAATGTTACGTACGGTATGTTGTACAATGGCTGAGGTACTGGCATTATATTATAGGTCTCTTGGGACAACATCAGCCCTACTGAGAAGGGATAATATCTCGGGTAGACCATATTGTTGAACTATGACTGTTGTTTACATCATATGCATATATCATTACTATATATATATCACGCATAATTAAACTGTCATGATAAAACTGCTTTTGTTTATTAAACACCTGAGTTCATTACTAAAACTGGCATGGGCATTATCTGCGTTAAAAATCACTAAGTCTTAGACTTACCCCCTTTACTTTATGTCTTTCCCCAACAAACGCAACAAAGGATGCCATCCCTAGGCCGACATCTGTCCTTGCAAACATTCGCACCTAGAAACCAACCGCGTTCTGCTAAACATGTGGACAAACAATGGCACATTTATGCAGATAATGACAAGGTATTCAAAAGAAATCACGGTTAATGGCAGAGTATCTCGGTTGCACAGATATCAACTTCCATAAATGGGAAAAATGTCAAGACCCATAGCCGCAAAATCCAAGCATAGCAGTGCGTACTAAAGATCTGCGCCCAAGAAGAGGAAAAGATTTAAATTCTCTTCTCCCGAAGCCTTAGCAGAAGGAATTTGGGGGGTAACTGTTATACCTATATCTTCCGGCCCAAGTCATTGGACCCCTAAGCCCATCACCTATGGATCCAAGGTCCAATAATGAACGGGCCGTATCTCCCCATTCTGTGCGAGCAAGTTAAGTAACAATCTTTGGAACTGTTACAGTTTGCCCATAAATAGCCTTTTACGGTTGTGCGCCATCCTCAGAGTCCTACTAAATGACAATAACGGTTTCATATATAATCGTAACTAGCATAAGACAAGAATATTAACTCCTCTGGGCGTTACGCCCAGATCCCGAATCCTCCGCTCGGTCGTCCTTAACGCCTCCATGCAAATATCTATAAAAGGCCTCATTCCAAATAGGACAGGGAGATTTTTTGGATACTCACTAAGCTTTACATTAAGCTCATACAAACACTAACTTAAGCATCGGAAGAGCTACGACCGGCCATCACCCAGCTCGTCCTCTTAACGCATGCTCTTATTTTGCAGGATACAAGGAATTGCTATACCACACAATGTTGTTTTGTCCTTGGAGTCCACCGTACCGGAAACTAGATTAACAAGAACATTTTTTGAGAAGGTTCTAATTAATAATACTACCAGACTTCGTCTTGAAAATTCTTATTCATTTAAAAAAAAAAAATTGTCATATTAGCGGGTGTGACATAAGTACGAAATGTAGTGTTACTCTTATTTTATATATGGTTTTATATATTATGTTTATATTTAGAGTGCTACTAAGGGCCCGGTACAACAAATTTTACTTTAATTCCTTACAAATTGACAGGATTGCATACTATTTATTACATCAACTACTAAAATATGTAATATCAAATGATAGTTGATCTTTATGGCATTTTTATCACATTTAAAAAATAATATGAGATTACACGTGACACTTACAATGACCATCTCTAAAATTTATATGAACGTTTGTACGTTACCCAAATTTGTAAGAGAGTTGTAATTATTATAACATCATTTAAATAATTAAATTTATCCGTTCCTATTAATATATCCGTTCCCTTTTTTTCATCATAAAAAGGGCCGCATAGCAGCTTCTTAGAAAGCTTCAAAAATCAACAGAAAAAAGCCAAATGGGCTGCCTGCATAGCTTTTTCGGCTTTGTACCTAAATCTTCTAATTTCTACTCTGTTTTGCTTAAAAAAAAAAAAAAGCAGGAAATTATAAGAGAAAAAGATGCACATCAAATAGTAATCATGAATATATATAAGATAAGGAACCATATATCATGGCACTTCCATCTTTCTATCTTCATTCAATTCCCCAACAATTCTCTTCCAAAACCAGTGCTCCCTCCACACTCTATCCATCTGCTCTATGGGAATGTTCTTAGTCTCTGGCAACAGCAAGAACACAAATCCAGACATCACTACCACCCATCCCCCAAAAAAGAAGAAAATCCCATATTTGAAATGGCAAAGCATAGTAAGAAAAGTTTGAGCAACCATGAAAGTAAACAGAAAGTTGACTGCCACTGTAATACTTTGCCCTGCTGATCGAATTTCCAGAGGAAAAATCTCACTTGGAACCAACCATCCTAGCGGCCCCCAAGACCAAGCAAACCCAGAAACATATATACAGATAAAAAATATGACCAAACTTGCATACCCTTTGCTCATCTCGCCATAATCTCCAAGTTTAGCTGCCATCAGCCCACCAACCATGGCTTGTGAGAGAAACATCTGAATTCCCCCAATTGTGAACAGAGCTCTTCTGCCAAGTTTATCCACTAAAAGCATGGATATGAAGGTTGCACAAGTACCCAAAACTCCGGCGATTATGAAGGAAGACAAAAGTGATGCACTTTCACCGAAGCCAATTGTTCGAAAAAGTACTGGAGCATAGAAAGCGATGACGTTTATTCCAGTTACTATTTGGAAAAATGGAATTGCTATTGCCATGACCAGTTGAGGCCTATACTTTTTCTGTATGATTTTCTTGAATGGGTGGTTAATGGATTTTGATATGGCACTTGCTCTGATGAGATCCTCAAGTTCTTTTTGGACGTCATCGGTGCCTCGGACACGTTGAAGCATTAGCTTGGCCTTTTCATGGTCTTTGCTGTTCTGGATTAGGCTGTTCGGTGTCTCAGGGAGAAATAGTGCACCTATTGTAAGAAGTGAAGCTGGGGCTGCAGCCATGGCTAGGGAGATTCGCCACCCCCAACCACCTTTAATCTTCTCTGTACCGAAGTTAATGAGGTTAGCTGATAGGACACCTATGCCAATGCAGAGTTGGAAGCCAATGTTTGTTGCTCCTCTGTAGTTTGGTGGTGCCATTTCTGAGAGATACAAAGGGACTGACTGCAAAAACAAGCAGAAATTTTAGGACCTTTTTTTTCTTTCTTTCTTTTTTGCTGTAATCCAATATTTCAAAGAAATTCCATAGATGGAGTACTCAAGAAAGAGAAACTTTCTATACCTGGTTGGCAAAACCAACACCAATTCCAAGCAAAATGCGACCAAATATAAGCATGTACACATTGAAAGCTGCACCATTAAGGGCTGAACCAGCAAGGAATGCAGCGCCTCCTATAAGAATTGATGGCTTGCGCCCAAAGGCTCTAGTGATTGATGAGCCGAATAACGAAGCAACAAGGCCAGCGATATAGAGCGAGGATGTGAAGGAGGTCAGAAGTTGGCTATCAAATTTGCAGTAGTTGCTAATCTTTGTGTCTTCTTTCATCTTAGTGTACACTTCTGGGAAGAACTTCTTCAGAAATGGCTCCATAGAGGTCACTCCACCTTCACAGTCGTTAACATAGTAAAATTGTTTGAAATTAAACTTATAGCAGCTGGTTTGTGTTACTGCAATCTTAGTTATATGTATATAAATTTGTAGGCACCATTTCCTTACAAATTGGTTTTTAACCGTAAATTATACTTAAAATTTGTATCATTTGATATTGAGCCAATCACCACATCAAGCATGAAATTAAATGAGTCGTTGCAGCTTTGTAGTTGAGTCGTGAAGGGGGGTGACCTATAGGCTTTGTATCCGTGCGGTTTACTAGACCATGATTGATGTTGCTTGCTGATAGGAAATATTCGAGCACATGTAGGCTTAAAACTCTCCCTTAATTTGTGAGGCTATTTCGCGTGTGCGCTTAAACTTTCCGTTAATAATTGATTGTCTCGGCCAGTAATATTGATGGTGAATTATAACAGAAACCAAACCAGTAATTAAGATCATCATCTTGAACAACATGCAAGTTATTACAGATCAGCATATATATGGTTCCTCAATGGGTGGTGGCTACCATTTTATAGCTAGGAGAAAAACAACAAGAAGCTAGAAAACTTTTTTCCTTTAATCCTAATGAATATGAAAGTCAGAAGAAAGGGACCTGAAACTCCAATGTCGTAGCCAAAGATAAGGCCTCCCGTGGCAGCAACCATACAAGATAGGACGACAAAGCGGGTCATCTTTCCGTTATATTGCCCGCCTTCACTTTTTATGGCTAACCCAGCTGCCATAGCTAATACCTGGCTTGCTTCTTCCAAACTCGTTCACTACACTCGAACACCAGGTATAAAGAGATCTGAGTTTTGGGGCTGAGCTGACCATACAAAAACTAAGCGCAGTCTTGTTTGACAAATTTTATCAGTGTGGGAAAGTCGAAACAAAATATCTCTGTTTTCTGTACTCGTCCAAGCATGTGGATTTGAGCGTGACAATTGCGGGGGTTTGGTTTGGAGTCATATGGGATTCGATAGCTTCACAAAATCAACAAGGACTGCTATAGACGGTCCATTTTTTTGAAGGTGTTCATTATCTTCTCATAGAAATACAACATGAAGACAAATTTATGAGCAAATTTACGCTGTCCAACACCAAGAAATTCATTTAATATCTGTCTGTTTTTTGGTCTTGGATAAAAGGAAGGGGTGAAACTTTGGGCGGGCTAGTTTGAGCCCTTCTTGCAGATATCAAGAAGTCCAGATTTATGTTATCATCTAGTTAATGCAAAACGGGCCAAGCCTGGTACAGCCCAAAATCTTTCCCAAATCAGATCTCAATTCCAGATGATGCAGCAACCCCTTTGGTTGATTGGCTATATTTTTTTTATTGGGGGCTACCAATTGGCTGATTTGAGTCGAGGAGTTTATGGGTTCGGTTAGAATTTATTTGTATAGTCTTGTATTTATATTTGATATGAATTGAACCCAATACGTAAATACAAATTGTCACCCATAACTCGTCCCAAATTTTTTTTTTTCTTTTTAAAATAGTAAAACCAGCCACCATAGACAGTGGTCCGGGAGAGAAATAAAAGAAATCTTGGCAATGAAAATCCCGATGGGAACCATGCACCTACTATTTAGGTGAGGAAGAGCCTATCTATTCTTAGGATAATTTCTGAAAAGCGCTAAGAATTCAATAGCCATGAGAACAATTTCTGAGAGGGTTCTAAGTAATAATACTACATGACTTCGTCTTGAAAATTCTTATTCATCTAAAAAAAAATTGTCATATTAGGGGGTGCGACATAAGTATGAAATGCAGGATTACTCTTGTTTTATATATGGTTTTATATATTATGTTTACGAGCTTATAACCCGTGCTATATGCTGGGTTCTTCATTATAATTTAATTTTAAAATTTAAACATATCATTTTTTTATTATAAGTTAAAAAGACATAAAAATAAATAAATAAATCTTTGTTCCTATAAGTATATATGATTTAAAATAAGTAGTATAAAAAAATAGCAAGAATAATACATGGATTATAATATAATTAACACAACTAATAATATATAAATTATATTGAAATATAATTTAGCCCCCCAAACTACCAGTTATTTTCATTTTAGCCTCCCAATGTTCAAAAAGTAATAAAGTAGTCCCTTAAAACTACTAACCAGTTGTCCTCAAGAGATAGCTCAATCGGCTAGGAACCACATCTTATGAAGTAGAGGTTACTAATTCGAATCCCCTATCCCCCTCTTATGTGGACATGTCAAAAAAAAAAAAAAAAACTACTAACCAGTTGCAATTTGGCAACTCTGTTAGTCAGCACCGTCAAAATGGATGAAAAATGCAAAACGACATCGTTTTGTTGAAATTAAGTTACTAAAATGCCCTATTTGAAAAAAGAAAAAAGAAAAAAGAAAAAAAAAAAAAACAGTCCACTAAACGTTATCGTTTTGCTTTCAAAAAAATCCCTTGCATGACAACCATATCAGACTTCCGTCTTTCTATATATATATATATATATCAAACTTCGCAGTCCAACAGTTTCTCTCCCCATCCAGCAGCTACTTCTTCTTCTTCGTCTTCTTCACCGTTTTGATAAGTGAGAATACCCTAGTCCCAGCAACTTCGTGCGTGAGTAATCTTCTCCTCCATTTGTGGAGGAAAAGACAGTAGATTTTGGGAACCTGCAAATTTTGTTTTATTTTTCCTTCAAAAATCCTTGCTCCTTGAATCCTAGGAAAGTCTCCAACATTTTACATGCTGGGTTGGGGTTTGTAAACTCCAAAGTCACAATTTTTATCAGAGACAGAGTAGCTGTTCTTACAAGATTTACCTTGATGCTCAACATCTTGTTCTTGATTTTTGAGATACATGTCTCCAATTCTTTGTGAAATTCTCCTTCCTGGGTGTATGATAAATTCCTTATTCAGGCACAGGACCCATTTAGTTCAATCTCAGGACCCATTCGAGCCATACCTAGGCCTTGGGGTGGCCGACCAGCCACCCCCATGGCCGGAATCCTTTTGCAGAGATACCCATAGGCCATAGGAGTGGCCGGCGAGCCACCCATAAACCACCGTTTTTTATTTTATTTTTTTCTCAAAACTACATCATTTTGGCGACAATTTTTAAAGTGATATTTTTTTTTCTCAAAATGGCATTTTAGTAACTTAACCTTGCCAAAATGACGTCATATTGAATTTATCATCTTATTTGACGGTGGTCCTGACTAACGGAGTGCCCAAATTGTAACTGATTAGTAGTTTGGGAGCTACTTTATTACTTTTTGAACATTTGGAGGCTAAAATAAAAATAACTGGTAGTTTGGAGAACTAAATTATATTTTTTTCCTATAATTAATTACGTTAAATATAATTAATGTAATTAATGACATCATATAGATATATAGATATAATTAACGCAATTATTTATATTGAAATATAATTAACGCAATTAATGACCGATTTTTTAAGAAAAAATCAGGTTTTTTTTTTTAATTTTTAGAATCCTAAACGTATTATTACATAATAATTTGATTTATATTATTTGTTTCCTTATTTGATTCGGACATTAAACAAATCAAACCCCTTATTAATTGTATTAATTATATTTCAAGAGTTTTTCATATTTAAATTATTCAATAAATCAAATTTTATTAATGTCCGANATTTTTAAAGTGATATTTTTTTTTTCAAAATGGGATTTTAGTAATTTAACCTTGCCAAAATGACGTCATATTGAATTTATCATCTTATTTGACGGTGGTGCTGACTAACGGAGTGCCCAAATTGCAACTGGTTAGTAGTTTGGGGGCTACTTTATTACTTTTTGAACATTTGGAGGCTAAAATGAAAATAACTGGTAGTTTGGAGAACTAAATTATATTTTTTCCTATAATTAATTACGTTAAATATAATTAACGTAATTGATGACATCATATAGATATATAGATATAATTAACGCAATTATTTATGTTGAAATATAATTAACGCAATTAATGACCAATTTTTTAAGAAAATACCAAGTTTTTTTTTTTTTTAGAATCCTAAACGTATTATTACATAATAATTTGATTTATATTATTTGTTTCCTTATTTGATTCGGACATTAATAAAATTTGATTTATTGAATAATTTAAATATGAAAAACTCTTGAAATATAATTAACACAATTAATAATTGGTTTTTTAAGAAAAAACTAGTTTAAACTTTAAAAAAATGGGTTCACATCACATATTGCAATATTAAGGCATTTATGAGAGTGATTCTGCTTTTATATATATATTTAGAGTGCTACTAAGGGCTGGTACCACAAATTTTACTTTAATTCCTTACAAATTGACGAGATTACATATATAATATTTTAGGGGAAAGTACAGATCACCCCCCTGAAGTTTGGGGTGATTTTCAATTCGGTCACTGATGTTTAAAAAATCACAATGTGCCCTCCTGAAGTTTCAAAATTTCTCAATGTAGGCACTTTTTCCCAAAATGCCCTCAACAGTAATTTTTTTGTTCCCAACATGTCCTCACAATGATTCCGGCGAAAATCTCACCTGATTCCGGCGAGATCTCGCCAGATTCCGGCAAAATCTAAAAAATTCTCCGGAATCCCACGAATTCGCCGAAATCCGGCGAAATCCGGTGAACCCACTTCTCCGACACCATGTTCCCGGTCAGATTTGCTCTTTTCCGACGATTTTAGGCCCTAAAAAGATCAGAAAAGAGAGAGAGAGAGAGAGGAAAAAAAAAACAAAACAAAACAAAAGCCAGATTTCGCCGGATTCCGGCAAGTTTTCGCCGGAATCACTGTTCATGATTCACCGGAATCACTGTTGAGGGCATTTTGGGAAAAAAAATTTGAAAGTGCCTACATTGAGAGAAATTGAAACTTTGGGGAGGCACATTGCGATTTTTTAAACATCGGTTGTTGAATTGAAAATCATCCTAAACTTCAGGGGGGTGATCCATATTTTCCCCAATATTTTACGTACAGCAGCGACCAAAATATATACTATCAGATGATCATAGTCTTTAAGTCATTTTTATCAAATTTAAAAAATAATATGAGAGTACACATAATACTTGCAATGACCATTACTAAAATATATGTGAACGTTTGTACTTTGTACGTTGCCCAAATTTGTAAGAGAGTTGTAATTATTATAACATGTTCAAATAAGTTCTTTTTGACTGCATAGTGGTTCTTTGGGTTTTATTTTTAATCTCTGTAAAATTTTAGCACAAGTTAATTAGTTAATTAATTACAACAAATTAAAGTATGATTATGTGCAAAGGATCTATTGGCCATGCGCAAGAAATATAGGTAATATTTTAAGCTTAATATCATGATAGATTCGGTGGGTGGGATTTCCTTCTCAATATATATAAGATTTCCTAACTTCTTCTTAACACTAGTGTTTATCAGAATAATTCCAAAAAACCAAAGCATCAATATGCTTATTACGGTTGAAATATGTCAACCCAAATGAAACCCTAGCTAGCCTAGCTAGAACCATAATCTGCGGTCGCAATTAGCAATATAATATCAAATCCCATCAACCTCACGGCCAAAATTCAATGATTGAGGGAACCCTGATCATATATAGGGGGTGTTTGATAAACCGTTTGTGTGGTTACTGTGCGTGTTTGCACTGTATATTTTTTTGTCTTTTTCCTAAAAAATCTACAAACACTATATACCCATTATGCTAAATTACCCAAATACCCCTCTCAACCAAATTTCTTCACCGAACAGGTTTTAGGGGAGCGAAGGTCCCCGGCTTATCCACCATCACCGCCGAACCCCACCACCAGTGGGGTCAGCACCGTCCTGCTCCGAATCCCTCTCTCTTGCCCACCGCCGTTCATCTGGGGCTCCACGCGAATCCTAGGCCGTCGTCTCATGTACAAAGCCCCGACCCCTTTTGGCCCGTAGATCTTGTGCCTGCTAAGAGACATCAAGCTCACGTTCCACTTCTCCACGTCGATGGGGATTTTCCCCAACGCCGGAATTCCGATAAGCCGGTACCATTGCCCGGGACCTACGTCATCCACATTCCCAAGGACCAAGTCTACCGTGTCCCCCCGCCGGAGAACGCTCGCCGCTTCCAGAGCCTCACTCGCCACAAAATCAACTGCCGCCCCTGCTGCGTCTGCCTCTGCTGGCTCCTCGGCCTCCTCGTTGTTTTCCTCATCCTCGTCGGTATTGTCACCGGCATCTTCTACCTCGTCTTCAAGCCCGAATCGCCCAACTACTCCATCGACAACATTACCATAAGCGGCCTCAATCTCACGGCGGCGGCGGCGACAGCGACGACCATGTCGATCCTGACGGTCTCGCCGGAGTTCGACGTCACCGTCAGAGCCGACAATCCCAACGACAAGATCGGGATCTACTACCGGAAAGACAGCTCCGTCGAGGTCTACTACTCGGACGTTCGGCTGTTGAACGGTGTATTGCCGGTGTTTTACCAGCCGTCGAACAACGTGACGGTGTTTCGGACGGCGTTAAAGGGTTCGGGGATCGAATTGATGAGCACGATGAAGAACTCGTTGGTGATGAGGCTCATGCATAGGTGAGGAAGAGGGGTAGAGGAGTCTGGTCCTTTTTTTGGGGAAAACATGGAGGGTAAAATCGTCTTATTTCACTTGACAAAAAAACCCAAACAGTACTCACGCACACAGTAACTTCACAAACCCTTTTGTCAAACAGGGCCATAATATATATGCAATTATATTGCTAATCTCAAGGGATTAACTATCAATAACCACCATCAACGGCAGGATCCAAGGAAACATTTAAATATAAATCAAAGATTAGACGACGGGGACCCAATTCTACCGACAAGAAATTGTTTTCGATTGGCTAATATGACTGAGTGACCGGGGCCTTATCCAAGCCATGGGAAAATAGTGGATAGAAGCAATGGCTGGGGTCAGTTCTATCTTTTGGAACCTCTGGTTCGGTTGTCAGATGTTTGTTTTCTCTATTATTTTATAGGTTAGACTGAGCACGTGCATGCACCAACGAGGAAAAAAACAGCCAAGATTTTGTCCTTCAGTTTTATTGGAATCTTGGGAAAGTTTGCATTTGAGCAAAAAGTACATTATTTTTGAATGATATATAAAGCATATATATGTGAGACGCATATATATAGGTCTAATTAAGTTTGCAATGGAAGAAGAAAAAATAAGCATTTAAAGTTTTTATTATTTTTGAGCGTTGATAAGGGTATTACAGTTTTTATTCTCCTACAATTTGAAAGAATTTTTCTCCGAAAATGTTGATTCTTCACTTTGGCAGAGACCCGTCTTCTTCAGAAAATCAAAAGATAATTTTTTGCCCAAAGCTTTTTTTAAAACATAGAGAGTAAAAATTTAATAAAAATATACTTAATTCTTAACTCTAACATGCCGTATTTTTCAAGCGTTTCGATACAAATTAAGAAACTGCCTAAATTCTGTCATTTAAGAATCTATAATTTATGTTGTTATCGGACACAACAATGATGAATAATATATAATCAAAAAGAGAGAGTTGAGACACGAATTTATGTGGTTCGATAAGGTGCCTACACTGCGCGCGCCTACGTCCAGAGAGAGTGTAGCTATAATTTACTATTAATGATTCATGGTTACAAACTTACAACAAAACATATATGGAAAATGCTAGGAGTTCTCCCCGTAGGTTCTCATGGCGTTCTCCCAGTCTTACGTAAAACATGATTTAAGAAAAAATAAAATTGTAGCGGCCTCCACCACCTTTTTTTAGGCATTAACACAAAATTTGAGGCATTAGCACCAAATTTGTGAGGCATTAGCATCAAATTTAGAATGATCAAATTCATTTTGGGTGATATAATCCCTAAAGGGTTAACCTTCCACCTTTAAGTTTTAGTTTTGAATCCAAAAACAAGTTTTAAAGCATTAAAACATAACTATTAACTCATAAAAATTAATCTGTTAGCAAAAAAAGGTACAACAATTTTATTTTTTCTTAAATCATGTTCTACGTAAAACTGAGAGAACGCCAGGAGAACACTACGGGGAGAACCCCTAGCAAACCCCAACATATATATATAATGCCTAAAAAAACGGTGGTAGAGGCCACTACAATTTTATTTTTTCTTAAATCATGTTTTACGTGTAGCTGGGAGAACACCAGGAGAACCTACGGGGAGAACGCCTAGCATTTTTCATATATATATATAAGAAAATCTTAATTGTACGAATGTATTTTGAAAATCTCTAAAATACCATGTACCATACTACTAGGGCAACGGTAATTTTTATTGTATATTTAAGTTGTTTGTACTTTTTATAACCAATTTACTATGATTAGTGTTTTGGAGTTTTTTTTTTAATTCAATTATAAGTTTTTAACAATAAAAAGTCGGGTAATGCTATATGATTCAATATGTTTAAGGTATATATATATATATAGTGGGAATGAATGAGGAGTAATCTAAAATAAAATTAAATACTCAACTCTCATCCTATTTGGTTGATGTGACAGTGTTCATTACTTTTTGGATTTTTTTACTTTTTTTTTTAATAGAGACTTATTCAGGAGTTAACGGGCATTATCACATTTGCCTAGTAAGATGAGAGTGTGAAGGAAATTGAGTATGTAGCATTAATGAATGAATATATATATATATTTGAAAAAAATAATATCAAAAGATTTTTAGAAAAAAATCTTCTGATATTATTTCAATCTCAAAACAAATAAACAAATAGTCAAAGCATTCAGCTCTGAAGCACATCTCTCACTTAACATAATGAATGAATATATTAATTAAGCTCATTCGTCCCTTACACCGATATTGGTTATGTTCCATGATTTTACAGCAAGCATAGTCATTTAGAGAGATGTTTCATTTTGCTGTAATTTATGTCACATGAATTCTACCGTGGGTTTAGGACCCAAACTTTCAAAAGCCAAAAGATTACAATTATAATAAGAAACAAAAGAGAATGTTGAAGAATGATTGCATTATGTGAATGCTTTTACATACACGTAACGGGATAGATTGTTACGTATATACGTTTTCCTTTTCAAATACGAAGTTTGGAATAATTTTTTGATCTCTTTATTCATAACATAATGGCCTTTAAATAGACAAATTATTATAATATTTTCTAATACTGAGTCAACAGCTCTTAATTATTAGAGTATAAATTAAGATGAGATATGCTACAATACAATATAATGCTCATATTTTGTTCATATTTAGTGACTTGTCTGATGGGGAGAGAATATTCGAAATTCAAATTTTAAATTTGAATCATCATTTTCATTTGATTGTCCATCTGTCACATCACTAAAAATGGGTCAAATATGGGCATTATGTTGTACTAAAACATTTATTCAAATATAAACTAGAATCGAGTCATCAAGACTCTTACATAGAATAAAATAAAGACATCAAATAAAACAAACACAATAAAATATCCTACCGTGTCATATATTTTGATATATCATAATATTAATAATTGTTCCACATAAAATTCCGTTCTCGTAACAGATTTTGAGCACATGCTTTTGGATCCTCTATAAATACTGACCAACAATAATCGTATTAATCCAAGTAAGTAGTAGTGTCTAGTGTCTAGTAATAGTGAGAGTATCCATGGCCAGAGTTCACGTGTCCTCCCTAGGCTTATCCCTTTCCTGCATACTAGCTTTCTTTTTCTTCTCTAAGCTCTGTTTTTGCTTCAATCCAAAACACCTAAACTTGTCAACAATTACAGCCCATTGGTCTTCTGCTGGAGCTACCTGGTATGGCACCCCTGATGGCTTTGGAAGCGAAGGTAATGTACAGAGAGAGAGTGAGAGAGAGAGAGAGAGAGAGAGAGATAGTTTTTGTATTGTTTGCTAATTGTATATATATTATGCAGGAGGGGCTTGTGGGTACGGCAATACGGTATCACAACCTCCATTCTCTTCCATGGTTACGGGAATAGGCCCATCTCTTTACAGCTCAGGCAAAGAATGTGGTGCCTGTTATCAGGTTCAACTTTTGTTCTAAGCTACACTTCGAGAGCTTTTTTTATTATTTTTTATTTCTTTTGGAAGCATGCAAGAAAAACTATATTATATGCCCTTTTCTATTTATTTCTTCCAAGTCTATATATGTACATGCTTCAAATTCCTGGTTCACTTGTGCAAATTCTTTTATTACTGGTTGGAGAAAATTCACTTTACCCTCTTAAAGTTTGATATGTTTTTTAACTTAAACTTCAATGTTTAAAAATTTGCAATGTTACCCCCTAATATTTTAAAAATTTGTAATTAACACCATCCGTTACTAATTACCATCTAAGTAGACGAAAATGACATCACATGAGTCTCATGTAAGATTTTTATACTACGTCTTCCAATTTTGCACCCAACCTAGCTAGCTAGTGAAGTAACATAATTGTCCATCTTTAAAACTCAATAACTATTTTGATTTTTTTTTTCTTGTCAACCCCTTTTGGGTGTTGTGTGGTTGTTGGAGTGAAAAAGAAAAAGAGCAAATGCCGTTCACCTACTCATATGCAAGCAATTTTCGTATACTTAGACGACAATTAGTAATGGAAGGTTTTAATTGTAAATTTTTGAAACATTAGGGGTACATTGCAAATTTTTAAACATTAGGATTCAAATTGAAAAACATCTCAAACTTTAAGGGTAAAGTGAATTTTTCCCTTATTAGTTATACAATAATTTTAGCATTTTATAGCTTCTTAAAAAAGTTGTGTGAAGAATATTTATAAATATTAATTTTAGGAAAAATTACAGTTTACCCCCCAAAGTTAACAGTGTTTTTCAATTCGAACATTAAAGTTTCAATTTTTGCAATCCACCCCCACAAAGTTTCAATTTTTTTCAATTCGACCAATACTATTCCAAAATTGCCATATTGCCCCTATTTTTATTTTTTATAAATAAAAAAAAAATTGGTGGTGCGAAAATGGCCAGAAGGCCAAAGGGATGGATACAGCTACCCATAATTTTTTTAAAATTTTTTTATAAAAAATTAGGGGCAATATGAAAAGTTTTGGATACAATTGATCAAATTGAAAAAAAAAAAAAAATGAAACTTTGGGAGAATGAATTGCAAAAATTGAAACTATGGTGTTTAAACTAAAAAACGCTGTTAACTTTGAGGGTAAACTATAATTTTTCGTAAATTTTAATACTATGTTAAACCAGTACTTATTCTAGAATTGTAAGTTAATATAAATGAATAAATTTAATCATTTACTTTACATTTTTACTAGTGTGTAGTACTGTTTGGACCGATCTGGTCAATATAACACAAAATTATCTCGACCAGGTCAAATGCACTAAACACCGGTCTTGCTCCGGCGAACCGGTAAGGGTGGTGATAACAGATTTTTGCCCCGGAGGTCCTTGTGCGTCGGATGCCGCACATTTTGATCTCAGTGGGACAGCATTTGGTGCCATGGCGGTTTCTGGTGAAGAAAACAAACTTCGTGACGCGGGAGTCTTGGAAATTCTTTTTGCACGGTACATATATACTCAATTTTTCTATTCTCATAATTATGTTTTTTTTTTTAAACAAATAATTAATTTCCGTACAAGTTTTAAATTTAAACTTTAATATTCTAAGGGTGTCTCTAAGGAATAGTTTAATCGGCTGTGACTGTGTACCACGCCTTATAAAGCAGATGTCATTAGTTTGAATCTTTCATTCCCCTTCCCTTGTGTAAACATGTTAAAAAAAAAAAAAAAAAAAAGGTCAAGTTTAAATCTTCCCTTCCCCTTCCTTTGTGTAGACATGTCAAAAATAAAAAAATAAAAAAATCTAAGGGCATGTTTGGGTGTGCATTTGAGAGACTTAAAAGTACATTTAACACTTAAAAAGTCAGTTTGAAAAAAAAAAAAAAAAAAAAATTGAAAGCACTTTTAAGGACTCAAATTTTTAAAAATTGTGAATATTTAAAAATAGCCAAAACGCACATTTAGTAAAAGCTTGAAAATAAACCTTTTGTTAAAAATTTTTTTTTTTTTTTTTTTTAACTTAAAAGTTCTATTTTTCAAACACAATTTCAAACATGATATAAGGGTTTGTTTAGGTGTGCGTTTGAGAAGCCTAAAAGTGCGTTTAACACTCAAAAAGTCCGTTTGAAAAATTAAGTACTTGTTTGGTAAAAAAATTGAAGCGCTTTTAAGAGTCAAAAAATCTAAAAAAATGACTAAAATACACTTTTGGCAAAAAATTAAAAGTGAAGCTTTTTTTTTAGTTAAAAGCCATATTTCTTAATGAAGAGGTTAATTAAGCTGGATCCCTTTATACTTTGCAGTGTGGCATGTGATTATTCAGGAAAAAGCATAGTGTTCCATGTGGATCAAGGGTCAAACCCTTACTACTTTGCCATGGTGGTTGAATATGAAGAGGGAGACGGAGATCTTGCTTGTGTTGATCTAAAGGAGGCTGGCTCAACAGGGTCCGACAAATGGCGCACCATGCAGCAATCGTGGGGTGCAGTTTGGAAGCTTGACGCTGGGTCAAGACTACGACCTCCACTCTCCATTCGCTTGACCTCCCAATACTCAGGCCAGACCCTTGTGGCAAAAGATGTCATTCCAGATGGGTGGCAGCCTGGTGCAACCTATAGATCCTTGGTTAATTACCTATGAACACAAGTTCGAATCTTATCTCCAATGTTCACTTATATTTTAATTAAATATCCACCGTGTTGGATCTCAATTTGATTATCGAGATTAAATTGTTCTTTTGATATGCCACATGAAGCTCTGAGCTCATTTTGATACTACGTACAATGAGCTCGTTGTAAGTCGGAAAAATCACATAATTGGTTTTATATTTTCCTCTTTATATTATCTAAAGTTATAGACAACTGTGTCAAGTTTTACAATATATAAAGAATGTAAAGCAAACAAGTGGAAAAAGATGAATGGATATAATCCATTGGGGAAATGCTTGAGATCCCAAGGTTTTTCCCCGAATTTAGTTTCTCGAATGATGTGGAACATACGTGGCATCAGCCACGTTGTCTCAAGTCTTGTGCATCATCTTTTTTTTTCTTCTTCTTCTTCTTTTTCTTTTTTCCTCCACTGCACACTAATTTAGGAATGAAGCAAACCCCTCTCTCTCCTCTGTCGGCTCACATTTCCCACCATCTCTTAGACTCTCACTCACCCTTTCTCCCTCTCGCCCTCTAGCTCATACTCTCTCTCTCTCAAAATCAAAATCTACAAGAAGTTCAAGAGCCCTACCGGCGTGCCACCACCACCGACAAATTGCTATGTTGATGCAAGTTGCTGCAGGCTTTTTTGCTGGTTTTGGTTTTGTCTCTGTTTTTATGGTCTGTTTACAATCCCTATGAGGCTGTGTTTTAGCCTGTTAAAGGGATTGTAATTGGTGATACTTTGTCTTTGGTTTTGTTTTGCTTCAATGAATTGCTTATTCGGCCTCTGTGAAGTTGAATCTTTTTCAATTTTATGTAGTTTTTTGTGTCAAAGGTTGGTTTTGGGAGGACCCTCTCTCAACCAAAAAAAATCTCGTCAAAGGGCCAATTCTCTTGTCAAAGCCAGAGCTCTGCCGGCAAAAAGCATAACTCTTGTCCAAGACAAAGTTTTGGCTAAAAAATCAATCCAACTAACAACTAAAGCCAAAATAACCACAAAATCAAAATCAACCCAAATCACAACCCAACAAGAACGCTTCAACCCAAACAAATCCGCTCTTCGCCGGTGGCTGAACGCTTTCGCCAGTGTGAGAGAGAGACAAGTGACGGAGGGAAAGAAACGATAAGCGGCAGAGGTGGCCGTTGGCCGTAGTGAGAGAGAGGGTGAGCAAGAGAGGGAGAGGAGATGGTTTCTTGTGATCTTTGATTCTCAGCCAAAGAGGGAGAGAGGGTGGGGAACATCTGCCGACAGAGGAGAGAGAGATGACTTTTTTTTTTTTTTGTTATTTTAAAATGAGTGTGCTGCAGAAGAAAAAGACATAAGAAAATAAAATAATGCACACAAAACTCGAGACAACGTGGCTGATGCCACGTACGTTCCATGTCAGTCGGGAAATAATATTCAGGAAAACATTCGGGACGCATAGCAGCTCTCAATCCATTGTACCACTTGTTTTGTGGATACTTGTATTGAACTTGACTCTGCACTGTTTTTTGAACACACAATGCTCATAAAAGTCAATAGATCTTGTTTTCTAAGTCACAAAGCAAAACCTTTTTGCTCAAGATTGTCATCATCTTCTCACTCATATGAACTAACCACATATGCCATAAACGGGTAGTGTCTAAATCTGGATCATCTGAAGAAGACACAGCAACTAAACCTGTCACCGTACTACCTTGAAGAAAATAGAGACCATCGATCTTGTTACCTTTCATTATAACCGATGAGTATTTGCTAATTAACCTAAATGACTCCACCTTCACTGGAATACGTGTATCCAAGAGAGTCTAAAGTGCCCAAATAAATAAGATTTTTCTTCAATTCTATTATGTTTCGAACATTCTTCAAAGTTCTCACAATCTTATCATGCATCCTTATTCTGATTGTACCAATACAAATAATCTTGCAGGTGACATCATTTCCCATCAAGATTGAACCACCACTGACTGACTCATATGAAATGTACAAGCAGTATCAAGGACCCATTTGTCATGAAAAATGACCATCAGAAATGGTAACTGTATGGATAAGTTCTGAGTTCTCGGAATTTCCTTCGACATCACTAGCCCCTAAAGAGGAATTTAACTTATCACATTCCTCTTTATTTTTCAACTTCGGACACTCGGATTTATAATGCACATACCTTTTACAATAGTAACACTTGAATTTCTTTTCGACTTTGACTGTGACTGTGACTGGCCTCTTAATTTTCCTTTACCAAAATCCTTCTCACTAGTCGACCTCTAAAATTAGAGGAATTTTCTGAACAACCCTTAACAAATAAATCATCTGCCTAATTATCACTACCTTTACCATTTAATTATGTTCCCAACTCCATAAAATTCAAAGCAGATTGAACATAAACTAAGAAGATAGTATCTCTACCGTACAACATTGAATTAACAAAATTATCAAAGATATCAGGTAGTAAACATAACAAAATCAGGGCTTGATCCTCATCATCTACTTTAATATAATATTTTTTAGATCCAACATAATTCTATTAAAGTTATCAAGATGATCACTGTTGGGAATAAATTCACACTACGAGCCCATCTAATTATGGGCCCAAGGGCCGGAGAATTGCCGTATAAAAATATTAATTAAATAACAAGGGCTATTTAATTAATTAATACAAAATATATTCCAATTAGGATCGCATTGGAATATTGGAGTCCTACTTTAAGTCTACAAGTCAATAGAAGCTTAATTCTATCTCAAACTCCAAGAGAACCAATTCAATTCAACTTCAGTACTTTAGCCTATAAATAGGCCCCTACGGCAGGTACAAAAATATATTCTCTCTCATAATCATAAATGATTGAGCATATTGATTTATTGTGCGCCGAAGTATAATATTTCTCTTAGATTTTAACTTTGGCATCGGAGTGCCCGCGGTAGAAACACCGACGGGCCCTTTGACACTTTTCGCTCTTTTGTTGCAAATTGGAGTGCACACAATGATGTCTTGCAGATTTTGAAGGCCCTGAAGAATGCGCATCCACTGTGGGGAAAACTGTTCTAACAATCACAAAGAGGCATACCTTCTTTCATCTTAAAGGTATATAACCGTTGCTTCAAATACAACCTGTTAGTGAGGGACTTATTCATGTACAAGCTCTCCAACTTCTTCCAAAGTCCATCAGCAGTTTCTTCATCGGCAATTTCTCTCAAAACTCCATCCGAAAAAGACAACAAAATTGCACTGTGAGCTTTTTCTTCAAGTTTCGCAAGTTCTTCAGTTTCTTCAATTGCTTTGATATCAATTCTTTCTTCTGGTAGTTCCAAAACCTTCGCCAAGCCTTGTTGTCATAACAAAGTTCATATCTTGAGAAGCCAAAGATTAAAACTATTTTGACCGTCAAATTTTTCTGCTTCATATTTTACAATATCCATCCCGCAAAATAAATACCCAAGCTCTGATACCAGTTTGTTGAGATAAAATAATTCTAAGATCTCCAATGAAGTAGAAAAATAGCAGAAATATAAACTATCAATCAGTTACACAAGACACCAGGATTTAAGTGATTCAGTTTAACAAACCTACATTCACTTGCATAGATGATTTAAGAGAAATTCACTAACAAAAGGATGGAATACAAAAAATAGTACAAATAAACCACTTAAATCTAAAAGCTCCAATACACCCAAGCTCACTTTCACACAAAAGAGAATTAAATATAAAAGATAAATTATCTATTAATTCCCTAAAGTTTGCTGTCTTTTCTCTCAAAACCCACGAAGCTACTGCTATCCCTCGCTCAATCACCGAATGGCCAAGTCTTCAATATATATAGAAAAGAGACGGCCAGGTGCTCCACGGTGAAGGGAAATACTTCTCCATGAAGTAAACTTCTCTTTGAAGAATTCTGCTGGGTGAGACAAAATGTGATAGAGAAGAAAAAGTAAGTCATAAAAGATTGGGCCCACGGTAAGACTTGAGAAAATCAAGTCACCTACGAGTACGACAGTTAGCATTTTATATGAGAGTAAAAAGATATGATGGTAATTTGCCTTGGGTCCCTATGGGCTATGAGGGCTCGCCGTTGGTGAGAGAGAGGCGAGACTGGCGTATTTTTTAGAGGATGACATGCTTCTCCTTCAGCCCTTTTTAGATGGATTCGCAGGGGTGGAGGAGAAAATACCCCTAAACGGATCCGGCTTAGGTGCGGAGGTGCGGTAATGCAAAGTTACCGCACCATGCAGTAGTTTTGGGAAATAAAAAAATAATTTTTTTTTAAGCAAAATTAAAAAAATTAAAAAACTAAAACTATTAAAAAAATAACAGAAAGAAAAAAAAAAAAAAAAAAATCAAAAGAGCCACCCCAAAACCCAAACATATATATATAATTTTTTTGGCTTTCGGTTTTTTGGGGTGACCAGACCACCTCTTTGACAATGGGGGTGGTTTTTCCACCCCCAGACTGGCCATGGGGTGGCTGGGCCACCCCTTGGCCAAACTGGGGTTGTCCAACCACCCCAATTTGGCGAAGGAGATGGCTGGAGCCATCCCATTGGCAAAATTGGGTGGTTGGCCAAACTGGGGTGGTCCGGCCACCACAATTTGGCTAAGGAGATGGCTAGAGTCACCCCCTTAGCCAAACTAGGGTGGTCCGACCACCCAGTTTTGCCAAGGGGATGGTTGGAGGAATCCCTCAGTTTTTTTTCTTTTTTCTTTTACTTTTTAATGGTTTTAGTTTTTTAATATTTTATTTTTTAATTATTGATTTTTTTAATATTAAATTAATTTATATTATTACTTTAAAAAAATTATTTTTTTATTGCCTAGCTACCGCATGGTGCAGTAGTTGTGCACTACCGCACCTAAGTCCGATCCCCCCTAAACAAGGTCCCTCCTTCTCATTTTATTACTAGTTGCAAAGAAGGTGGACACGTGTCATATGGTGAGTGGGTGTGGGCATATGGTAAATAAGTATAAGTGAGTGGGGCCCATGGAAAGATATTTTCCTAAACAGATGTAGATTTACAAGACATTCTTAAGTGGTTCAAATTCGATAATGCTTGCCTGATGGTTTTAGGCTTTGATCCTGTTGATGCATGTTTTTCCCTCAACAATCTTTGATTGGTGTGAGCTTCAGGTTCTTCGAGGTGTCTTTGATAATCGTTCTTCGTGCTCCTACAAAATAATAAGAGTGTCAAAAGGGTCTACGAGGAAGGCCTCATAGACCCTCTAATGCTTAAGTTAATAGTCGTATATTGGCCCATATGGGGTAAAAATGTAGCCGGAGCTAGCCAAATAAATTGATCGATCGTTTACCAATGCTTTGAATTCCCTTTTATTGGGCTTTATCTGTGTAACTGCTTCCTCGATCTTCTCCATTCAAATGATTTAAGGATCGTTTGAAATAGTGGAGAGATAATGTGAGGTAATTGAGATAACGTAGGATCTTATGAGATAATTGAGGGTTGTTGAGAGTTAGTGGGACCCATTGTGGATTTTATCCCCAATAGTTACCTCGATTCCCATGGCTAACTTATCCATCTAGTCAAGCATTAAGAATCTTATGTGTATTTGCAACCGAAGCTTTGGAGCTCCCGAAGCTGGCCCTTCTGAGGCTAAAGATAGTTTTACTTTGTACTATAAACATTTATCCGTTATGTAAATATACATTTTGAATCCTTTAATGATAGGACTTTTTGTTAATCAAACTCTTTGTTTTTTTGCAATGAGATTATTAATATAACCTTATCTTAATTTGCAATTCTAGAAAATAACATAGGTTTAACTTCTATGTAACAATCTTTCCAACAATTTAGACCCAGTAGATCTAGTTTCCTTTTCTGCTGAATTCACAAAACAGAAGTATGAAAATGCTTTTCAAGAGATAGAAGATGCTCTTTAATTTATACCGAAACATTATGCCAAAATGGTGTTGGAAGTTGCAGAAATGGTTTCAACTCGAACTGAGAAGAAGTTGAGAAAAGCTTTTGATCGATTCTTAAACCAATATGCATATATCTCATCAAAGCGAAAAGAATTAAGCCAATGCAGAACCCAATTGGAGAAAGAGGACTTCGAATTATTGAAATCATATATAATGCAAGAGGAACAAGGACTAAGGAATACAAGTGTTGTACTTTTTCTTTATGCAATGGGAATGATGGAAGAAATATGGGGTGAAGATTGCTTGCAATACAAACAAGCCAGATTTGATTGTATGCAATAATCTATTTATAGAGAAAGGTATTCTTTTCTAGTTTTACATTAACAACAATAAAGTTAATTTATCAATTGTAACTCTTGTCTCTTGAATTATTGTAACTCTTAACTCTTGAGTTCTTTATCTCTTGAGTTCTTATGTCTTGAGTTCTTTGTCTTTTGAGTTATTGTAAATCTTGTCTCAATAGTGATCTTTGAAGAAATTTGTGCATTGCGGGCATGGGATGCGAAAGTCACTATGGCGGACCTTATTGTGACTTTGGAGGCCTCCCTAAAAAATTCCTTCACACAGTGATAGCAATAATTTTGTGTTGGAGTTAATGGCTTATATTAACACCAGTGGAAGGCCAAGTAAACGAGAGCGAAAATGGTCTTATGGTTCAACCAACCCCAGCCTTCACCAAAGCAGTGCAGGGGTTGGTGGACCATGTTGCGCTGTCACCATGTCACACTCCCTCATAACCCCAGCTGACGCCGGGCAGAACTAAAAATGTTCTGACAGCGTATATTTGCAGCATAAGCTAAGAATTGAAGATAGAAAAGGGAATTCAGGAAGAGAGAAAATAACAAGTAGGGAAGAGAAAGTCCCTAATTGCCCTAAATAAGCAAACAGAGAAATAACTCTGAAAGACTTAAATTTAATTGATTATATAAACTGAGTTGAAAAATAACAAAGACTAGATGCCTTTATATAGGCTAGGTATCTCCTAGAATAACAAGGAAAAGGAAAAAACAAATCTAATTGGAAAAGGAAAACAATTCCTAATAGGAAAAGGAAAAAAATTCCTAATAGAAAAGGAAAAACCTATTCCTTATTGAAAATGGAAAACTAAAGCATAAATAATTTATTATTATTATTCTCCTGCATCAGTCTCCCCGGGTTGGAAAGAACTCACCCTCGAGTTCATGTTGCCTTTGTCCACATCAACAAAACATGGAGTCAAATGCTTCACATTAAACACGTCTGAGATCTTTAAATGACTTGGAAGACATAGCCGGAATGCATTGTCATTTATCTTCTGTAGAATCTCACAAGGCCCAATCTTCCTCTCTTGTAGCTTGTTATACTCACCGGCAGGAAAACGATCACATGTGAGTACAGCCCAAAATAAATCACCAACCTCAAAAGTTACCTTGCGTCTATGGCTGTCGGATTGGGCTTTGTACTTGACATTGCTATCTTCTATCGCTTTCTTGACCTGGTCATGAACTCCTCGGAGATAATCCGTCATCTCATTAGCCTTAATACTCAATCAACCAATACGGGTAATAGGTGCTAGGTCAAGCACTCCCGATGTGTTTTGCCCATACACGATCTCAAAATGGCTCAACTGAGTCATTCTATTCTTGGACCGATTGTAAGCAAACTTTGCCTATGACAAAGCCATATCCCACTGCTTTGGCTTATTTCCAGCTAAACTCCTTAAAAGATTTCCTAAGCTTCGGTTTACCACCTCAGTTTGACCATCTGTTTGAGGGTGGTAGGCACTGCTAAAATTAAGCTTGGTCCCCATCTTTTCCCACAGACTCTTCCAAAAATAGCTCATGAATTTTGTATCTGGATCTGATGTAATAGATCTTGGAACTCCGTGCAAGCAAACAATCTCCCTAAAATACAAGTGAACAATTCGGGCGGCATCCATCGTCTTCCGGCAAGCTACAAAATGGGCCATCTTGGAAAATCGATCAACCACCACAAGAATAGAATCCATGCTCCTTTGAGTGCGAGGTAACCCCAAAACAAAATCCATGCTGACGTCAAGCCATGGGCCATCGGGCACTGGTAATGGGGTGTATAGACCCGCATTTGTGAGGGTCCCCTTAGACCTTTGACAAATAAAACATCGTTCCACGTAACGTGCCACATCACTAGTGAGCTTGGGCCAATAATAGTCTGATGAGACCAAGGCCAAGGTTTTGTCTCGCCCAAAGTGACCTTCTCCATGCAACTCTCGTATTATTTGCTCCCTCAACGAACTATCCGGAATGCATAATTGTAAACCCCGAATAGATAACCATTAAGAGTAACATAATCATTGCGCTTACCTACAGAAACCTTAGCAAATATCTTCCCGAATGAAGGATCTTCTGTATATAATTCTCGAAAAGTGTCAAAACCCACAAATTTGGTATGCATAGTAGTAAGGAGTGCAACCCTCCTACTTAGAGCATCAGCAACTCGATTCAAATTCCCGGATTGGTGCCGTAAAGAAAAAGTGAACTCCTGAAGGTAAGCAACCCATTTGGCATGTCTACGACTGAGCTTCTGTTGGCCATTGATATACTTGAGGGCTTCATGATCAGTTATAAGGATGAACTCCTTTTGCACCAGGTAATGACGCCAATGTTTCAAAGATTGTATAATGGCATAAAACTCCAAGTCATAGGTGGAATAGTTCTTCTTGGACCCCGACAACTTTTCACTGAAAAAGGCAATCGGACGTCCTTCTTGGCTTAGGACACCACCAATGCCAACGCCAGATGCATCACAATTAACTTCAAAAATCTTCTCGAAGTCTGGAAGAGCGAGAACAGGTGCTTCCGTCATTTTTTCTTTCACCAAGTGAAAGCTTGCATCGGCTTCTTCAGTCCACTGGAAAGCCCGACCCTTTAAGCACTCCGTGATTGGTGCAATCAACATACTAAAATTTTGGATGAACTGTCGATAGAATGATGCCAATCCATGGAAACTCCGGACATCATGTAGACTCTTGGGTGTTGGCCATTCTAGAATTGCTGTCACCTTAGACTGATCTGCATGAACACAATCAACAGACACAACATATCCGAGGAAAGTGACAGTGGTAGTAAGAAATGAACACTTCTTTTGATTGACATATAGGCATTCTTTTCGTAATGTATCAAGAACCTCCTTAAGGTGTTTTAGGTGTGTCTCATGTGAAGAGCTGTAGATGAGAATATCGTCAAAGTACACTACAACGAACTTCCCCATGTAAGGTCGCAACACCTGATGCATGAATCTCATAAGGATAACCCAAATGGCATAAACATCCATTCGTACAACCCATGATGTGTTTTGAATGCCGTTTTCCATTCATCTCCAGGCCTAATTCTGATTTGGTGATACCCGCTTCTAAGGTCAATTTTGGGAAAAACTTTAGAACCTGCTAACTGATCTAGCATGTCATCTAAGCGAGGAATCGAGAATCTATACTTCACCGTGATTCGATTGATGGTTCGGCTGTCGACACACATACGCCACGACCCATCCTTCTTCGGAACTAGGAGAGCAGGAACTGCACATGGACTCATGCTCTCTCCGATGTAACCTCTTTCTAGCAACTCTGTCACTTGGCGTTGCAATTCTTCAGATTCCTTTGGGCTGAGGCGATAAGCTGGTTGATTTGGCAAGCTTGACCCTGGCATGAGGTCAATATGATGTTGTATATCTCTCATGGGTGGTAAACCAGGGGGTAGATTCTCTGGCATTAAATCAGCAAACTCTGTAAGCACCTCTTGTAGCTCTACTGACACTTCATCCTCTATGATGGCTCCTTCTTCACATGGCATCAAGGCGTATACAACTCCCTCTTCTTCTGCTTCTCCAGGAATTGAGACATTGATAGGAGATTAGTGCCCTTTTCAATCACTGGTGCAAGAGTGGCTACTTCTCGTTGAGGTGCTAACACCACCTTCTTTCCCTTGATGCTCAAGGTATAGGTATTATGTTGCCCATCATAGATAACACTTCGATCATACTGCCAAGGCCTGCCTAATAATAAATGACATGCATCCATAGACACTACATCGCACCATGCATTATCAAAATATTTTTTTCCAATTAAAAAAGAGACTAAACACCTTTTATCTACTGTTACCTCACTCCCTTTTTTCAACCATGACAATTTGTATGGTTTTGGATGGCGATCAATCTTCAGTTGAAGCTTCTTAATGGCTTCCTCTGACACCACATTCTCACAACTGCCATTGTCAATAATAAGCTTACAAACATGCTCTGCGATTGTGCATGTGGTATGAAAAATATTGGATCTTAACCAATCTTCTTCAGAATCACCTTTTGGAGTAAGCAAGCTTTTTCTGACAACAAGAGTCTCATTCCCATCTCCATACAAAATATCCATGTCATTACCTTCATCAAAAACAGGATCTCCAATGTCGACTTGCTCTTCTATTGTCTCATCCTCAATCAAGAGATTCTTACCAGTTTTGCTCGCTGATTTTTGGCAATCTGTTGATCGATGACCGAGCTCCCCACATCTGAAACAACGAATGTTGGAATTGGAACTCTGACCTTGTGTAAATTGAGGATTAGGATGAGGCTCTCAAGGACGGGTTCCTCGTGTATTTTGATCTCCTCTTGGTGTAGATCTAGTATTATTCCTGGCCTGCTGCTTTTCTACAGTCAAGGCATGCTAGTAGGCTTCAGAAACCGTCCAACTTGAGTGGAGACTAAGGACATCTTGTAGGGACTGTCGCAAACCGCTCAGGTACCGCGCCACCAACTGCTCCTCAGTCTCTGACAAGTCATTCCTAGCAACCAACTAATAGAACTCTTCAGTGTAATCATCAACAGATCTTGCACCTTGTCTCAATGTATGAAGCCGCTGAAATAATGTGTGCATGTATCCGAAGGGTAAAAAGTGTCCATTCATCTTTTTCTTCATCTTCTCCCAATCACAAATCTTTGGCTTGCCTTGTCTATCTCGCGATCGTTTTAGCTGCTCCCACCAAGCAGATGCACGACCCTTTAGTTTGATGGCAACAAGCACCTTCATACGATCTGAAACCTCCTTATATTCAAAGATCCTCTCTACCTCATGTAGCCAATCAATGAAGCCTTCGGCTTGTAAAGTGCCTGAAAATTCTGGAAGCTCAACTTTAAAGCCTAAGTCTCCATGCCGCCAATCCCGAACACGCTATTCCCGACCCAGAACAGGATTGTGATACGGGTTCTTAAAATTGGATTCTGAATCGCGATCTCTCTTCAAGTTTTGCGCCTCTAGACGCTGGGTTAACTCCGCAACCTGCCTCTCCAAATCTTCAATCATCACGTCTCATACATTGCGTTCATGGTAGGGGACTTCCTCATTCGGAACCTGCCCACGCCGACCACGACCACGACCACCAGCCATTAAAAACTGATGAAAAATTCACCCCAAGAAGACGCTTGCTCTGATACCAACTGACGCCGGGCAGAACTAAGAATGTTCTGACAGTGTATATTTGCAGCATGAGCTAAGAATTGAAGATAGAAAAGGGAATTCAGGAAGAGAGAAAATAACAAGTAGGGAAGAGAAAGTCCCTAATTGTCCCAAATAAGCAAACAGAGAAATAACTCTGAAAGACTTAAATTTAATTGATAATATAAACTGAGTTGAAAAATAACAAAGACTAGATGCCTTTATATAGGCTAGGTATCTCCTAGAATAACAAGGAAAAGGAAAAAACAAATATAATTGGAAAAGGAAAACAATTCCTAATAGGAAAAGGAAAACAATTCCTAATAGGAAAGGAAAAACATATTCCTTATTGAAAAGGGAAAACTAAAGCATAAATAATTTATTATTATTCTCCTGCATCACCAGCCCACAATGACATATCACTCATTTTGAAGATCTCATTCTCATCCTTAAGCCACTCATTTTCTTATAAAAAGCACCCAACCGTCCACCAACCCCAACCTTTACCAAAGAAGCGCAAGGGTTGGTGGAGCGTGCTGCGCTGTCACCATATCACACTCCCTCATAGCTGCAGCCGACAATGACATATCACTCATTTTTAAGATCTCATTCTTATCCTTAAGCCACGCACTTCCTCATAAAGAAACACCCAACCACGGACCCGGCGCACCAACCTGAGCATACACCTTACCTTTAAAACTCTCTTAAACCTAGTCTAAAAGCTAGTCCAAGTCAGAGACATGGAGAGAGACGTAGACAAGAATATTTTTCACATAGTAAAACAAACAAAGAAGAAAAAGTAAAAACCGAGAGAGAGAGAGAGAGAGAGTGAGAAAGAGAGAACTAAAAAGGAGGCAAAGAAAAGTGTCTTGTTGGCTTCGACCAAACACGACCTTGTCAATCCCTTACTCTTTCCATTTTCATTTCGTTTCTCTGTCTAAATCCCAAACCCTAACCAATTCGCCTCCGATTCTGCTAATTGTACCAACTAGATAAGTTGAAGAACAAGGAGGAGAAAAACTCTCTTGAGGTAATACTCACTTTCTCTCTCTCTCTACGGTTAGGTTCTTTTGTTTTGTTGTTTAGTAATCTATCTCTATGGTTCGGTATGTGTATCGTCCGTCCATACAGCTAGTGGTTAGGTATGACCGTATGGGAATCTATGAGATCGGGGTTTGTGGTGATGTTTGGTTGATGAGAAAGGTTGTTCCTTGTGCTCGATCACACATGGTTTTGTAAATCTGTGGCCTTCTCTGTCAAAGTGCTCGATCGCACAATATTGCTTCCGCTTGAGCGCACACGGTTTTGCTTGTTTGCCTGATATCCTTTAACATTTTTCTATTCTTATAATTATGTTTTTTTTTACCAAATAATATATCTTTTAATTTTCATACAAGCTTTAAATTTGAACTTTAATATTCGAAGCATAGTACCATGTGTAATGAATAGGTTGCCTTTACTGCATACGACTTCTTACAGAGTTTTTTTATCATTTGTCACCGCCTTGTGCATCTCTTAGAAATGCCCGACTTTTTTGTGGTTCCTCTAGGATCATGAATTAAATCATATATTGCCAATTGTCTAGTTCTATATCTATTTTTGTACTGTATGTTCCGTTTGGGCTTTGTTGTTGGGGTCAGGGGTGGAACTAGACTTTTAGGTTTGGGGTGGGCAAAACTAAAGAAATAAAAAATAATAAAATAAAAAAAAAATTGGGTGGCAAAAATAAATGTTTTTAAAGGTATATTTAAAAACAAAACAAAAACAAAAAATTATGGAGAGGGTTTTAAAATTTTGTGGCCCCCCAAACCATAACATGGGTCCGCCCCTGGTTGGGGTGCCCACTCTTTTTAATTTGTGGTTGTTTTGGTTTTCTGTAACCCGCTTCTCCTTATTTGAATAGGAAAAAAAACAAAAAAAAACAAAAAATTGAATAGGTTAATTAAGCTGGATCTTTTTATGCTTTGCAGTGTGGCATGTGATTATTTAGTAAAAAGCATAGTGCACCCCATGCAGCAATCGTGGGGTGCAGTTTGGAAGCTAGACGCTGGGTCAAGGCTACAACCTCTGCTCTCCATTCGCTTGACCTCCCAATACTTAGACCAGACCCTTGTGGCAAAAGATGTCATTCCAGATGGGTGGCAGCCTAGTGCAACCTATAGATCCTTGGTTAATTACCTATGAACACAAGTTCGGATCCTATCTTCACTGCTCACTTATATTTTAATTAAGTATTCAACATGTCAGATCTCACTTGTTGTTAATTGAGATCACACGTGAACAAAGTGTTAAAATATTAATTTAAATGATTAAATCTATCAATCATTTCCTATCAACTTAAAATTTTGAAATAAGTGGTGATTTAATATATATATATATATGTGTGTGTGTGTAAGTGTGTAACCTATATATATATATAGATCCTTGGTCAATTGCCTATGAACAAGAAGTATTCCAAAGCCAGCTTCAACTTATGACTTAATTGGGAGCATGTATTTTGTACAAAGTGTGGTTAGTATTTGGCTTTGCCTCCAATATAGTTTTTCACTAAATTAGGTTGAAGATTTTTTTTTTTTTTTTTTTTTTTGGTGAATGAAATTTTCTATAACACAAAGATTACAAAAACCTTCCAGCAGGAACCTGCTCGAACTCAGGTTACTTCAAAGCAGCTTACAACAACAACTATACAAAGCCTATACAGACAAATCTCAATCTTCTGAAATTTAGCCTAAAGCATTCTCCTATACAACAATTGCAAATCCACAAAAGAAGCAACATGCAGACAACTTTACAACCCTAAAAAACAAAGACATAAAAAGAAAGCTCAAGAGTCACAGAGAAATCTCAATCTTCATTTTATTGATCTAAAGCTTTGTCCCTTAGCATTATTTTCCCAAAAAAAAAAAACATAACAAAAGAAGTTAGCTTTAGCATTAGATTAATATCTTGCTTAGTTAATAAAAATGTATGCTAGCCTCAAAATTATTTTGAGGGAAAGTTGTGTAATGCTTGTAAACGTGTAATAAAAATTTGGGGTAATTACCTTTTGCCCCCATGAACTATAACGTCTTAACATTTCCCCCCATGAACTACTAATTATGACACTTGATCCCATCAAACTACTATCTTATGACACTTTCTTCCCTTCTGTTAGTTAAAGGAGTTAAAATTAACGGTCAACAGTCATGTGGCTAGCATGTGCCATTTTAAATTTTTTTTATTTCCACTTTTGCCCTCACTTCCAATTTTTTTCATGTGTTGGATCAGGGTTTAGGATGGTATAAACTTTATTTTATTGATCTAAAGTGAGGGCAAAAGTGGAAGAAAAAAAATTTTAAAATGACACATGTAAGTTATATGACCGTTAATTTTAACCCATTTGACTGACAGAATGGAGGAAAGTATCATAAGATGGTAGTTTGATGGGGTCAAATGTCATAGTTGGTAGCTCGTGGGAGAGAAGTGCCAAAGTATTGTATTTTATAGGGGCAAAAGGTAAGTACCCCTAAAAATTTTGTAATTAATTTGGTGGATATTCTAAAACGAATCTTTTTGTTTGCTGGAGCCTCTCACTAGAGACTCGCCTTATATATCTTTCTTAGTGCTCTTCCTCCTAATGAGGTGAAACTTTGTGAAACATATGGGTGTGTATTGCAACAATCTTGCATTGTTTGTCGGAGTAATGATATAAGGAAGACTGGAGTCATCCTAAATGTCATGTGGCATTTAAAATTACTATTCAATTTGAGATGATCATTATTGGTAATTTTAAATGTCACATCATATTTGGGATGACCTTAGGAGGACTTGAGTCCTCCTTATATCATTACTCTGTTTGTCGTCTAAGTTTCCTAAAAATATAAATTATAAAGTCAAGGTTCAAATTCAAGACCTCAACTTGAATCACCTCTTATTCTAAAATATTAAATTAATTGGAAACGATGAATTTGATCTTATTTGCTTCGGCGTAAAATGTTTTCTACTAAAAAGCATTTTCAGTTAAAAATATTTTTCTGCGTTTGGCTTGTACGGAAAATCAATTAAAATTTCTTATATTTTCATATAATCTAAGAAACTATGAGAATGAGAGAGAGACGGTGAAGAGGAGCTAAGGCCTTTGAAGGTGGGATTGAGATCCAATACATTAATTGTTTTCCCATATTGCTTATTGTTAGAATATATTTTTATATTTTATATTAATAATTATTTATATTTCCTAGTATAGGTCTATTTATGTTTTTGGGATTGCGATTATAATAAGTGCGATTTTAAAAATTACGTTTTTAAAAATTGTGTTTTTAAAATCGGTACTTTTTAAAATTGCAAAGGCGTTTAGTAAAACATGTTAAAATGTACTTTTTTTATTAAATATTTGACTATTTGTTATGTGAAACCATAATTTTTGTTTAAATTCACGCCTTTTCAAATAAACACATCTTAGTCTGCTTATAGAAATTACATATTTTTTTTTCCTATTTTAAATTAAGTACTTTTTAAATCGCAATGTCAAACACCTTATGCTTTGCGAAATCACAATTCCAAACGGACCCTAAGTAGATTTAGGTCTACTTGTATACGTCGACTTATTCAACTATAAATAAGGACATATGTACTATAAAAAATCAAGTCAATGACAGCACAATATAGCATTAGGGGCAATTTTAAGAGATGGACTTGAGTGTCTAACATCAAATCACCCATTTTTGTGATAATATTCCTTCTGCTTTACATGCGCATTGCTGCTAACTGGTTTTCAATTAAATTAAAACATCGAGAATGATTTCCATCTAATTTAGGAGAAAAATCAGTTGGGTCTTATCCACATTCTCCATGTTTCAAGTTACATCAGTTAATGTTAGTTAATCAGTTAATGTTAGCTAAAGAGCTTTGGTTAACAATAACGAACAGGCCAGAGTTAGGTAATTAAATTAGTTACGTTTTCTGTTTTTCATTCTATTATTCTATTTCTTTGTTATTATAAATATAGGGGAACAATATTGTATGAAGCAATTGCAATATATATATATATATACAGAAAAGAATTATCTTCTCCATTTATGTTCCTTCCTTGTCTGTTATTTCATAACCATGGCCAGAGTTCACGTATCCTGCATACTAGCTTTCTTTTTCTTCTCTAATCTGTGCTTTTGCTTCAACCCAAAACACCTAGACTCGTCAGCAATTACAGGCGAATGGTCTTCTGCTGGAGCTACCTGGTATGGCAGCCCTGATGGCTATGGAAGCGATGGTAATGTACACAGAGAGAGAGAGAGAGTGAGAGAGAGAGAGAGTTTTTGTATTGTTTGCTAATTGTATATATATTATGCAGGAGGGGCTTGTGGATACGGCAGTGCAGTAGGACAAGCTCCATTCTCTTCCATGATTACGGCAATTGGCCCATCTCTGTACAACAACGGCAAAGAATGTGGAGCCTGTTATAAGGTAATGCGGTGTTTGTGTTAAATTACGGATTATCTCAAACGCTTAAACTTATAAGAAGATGTAAATTAACAGTTTGGACCGTTCTCATTAGGTCAAATGTACGGCGAACCCATCTTGCTCCGGCGAATCGGTAACCGTGGTGATAACTGACTATTGCCCCGGAGGTCCTTGTGCGTCGGATGCCGCACATTTTGATCTCAGTGGGACTGCATTTGGTGCCTTGGCAGTTTCTGGTGAAGAAGGCAAACTTCGTGACGCAGGAGTCTTGGAAGTTAAATATTCACGGTATACACTACTCCAATCATTGTCAACACATATATTCAATTTTATTTTATATATATATATATAATGAATAAGCTGCACATCATCTTGATATCCATCTCTTCCTAATTTGATACTCCTAACATTTATCCTTTCAAAAAACCTCTAACCTTGAGTTGTGTTCCCGCACGCTCATGTTCATTGCATTAAGGTGGGTTTACCAATATTGGCAAAAAGGTGGGAAACAAGATGAGCATCCATCGGATTGAGATTCTCTCAAATTTTCTAAAATACGATTTTTTTTATATTTAAAAATTTGAGCTCTCTATTTCATTTAACGGTCAAAACAAATGCAAAAGTTTGTGTACGTGTTAACGAGGTAATTAATTTTAGTTTTCAATATATCAAATCTACTTGCCTTGGTAACACAAACTTCTGCATTTTTTGAAATTGTTAAAAATGAAATGGATATCTCAAATTTTAGAATATGAGAATCTCATATTTTATAAAATTTGAGGGAATCCAAATTTGTATCCAACAAGGTTACTTAATTAGGGCAAAAATAAATTTCAAAGTTGACAATTTTAACCTGATCTACGAATCCAACACCAACCATGCATACACAAAATTATTGGGTTAGGGGTAAGAGGTTTGACACATTTAATCAAATGAGTCAGGTTAATCTTATACTTATGTTTCGATACAATCCTAAATCTAACACGAAGTTAACGAGTTAGGGTTAAGAGGTCTAACCTATTTAATTAAATGCGTTGATTAAAGTTGACCTATCTAGTCTTATATATATGCTTATCAACATTTTAAACGCCTAATTCAAAAACCTAGCTCCCGCGTTAATTACATTTTCCTCCTAGTTTAATTTGATGCATTTCTATATATATATATATATATATATATATACCTTTAAGAATCTGATATGAATTAATGGCTTATATATTCTAAGATATTATAGCTACATATCTCTGTGCTTTGTTTGCAGTGTGGCATGTAACTATCCAGGAAAGAATATAGAATTCCATGTGGATCAAGGCTCAAACCCTTACTACTTTGCTGTGGTGGTTGAATATGAAGAGGGAGAAGGAGATATTTCTGGTATTGATCTGAAGGAGGAGGGCTCAGGGTCCGGTGAATGGCGCGCCCTGCAGCAATCGTGGGGTGCAACTTGGAAGTTGGACGCGGGCGGAGAACTACATCCTCCACTCTCCATTCGATTGACCTCCGGTTCCGGCCAGACTCTTGTGGCAAAAAAGGTGATTCCAGAAGGGTGGCAAGCTGGCACAACCTATAAATCCTTTGTTAATTACTAATGAACAGCAACCGTCCAAAGCCCATCATTTCACCCTCATTCTATTTAGCTGATGTGCCCATCAAGATTGACTGATCGATGTACGTTGCTACATCAACCCGAAAAGGGTAAAATGAATAAGGCTTAGTATATAGCATTATTCTATGTACAAAATGTACATTGGGCTTAAGAATATTACATTATAAAGGTTTTCACTAAAGTGGGTTGACGAATTTTCTTTTAATTCAATCTATTAAACTAATATGTGTTCAAAATATATGTCATTACCGCATGTATATATAATAGAACATATAAGAATCACATGCATTTTGAACACATGTCAATTTAATAGTTTGAATTTGAAAAAAATTCTTTCAACACAATTTAGAAGAAAACTTTGCACTTTAGCATTACTTTTCGGGGAAAAAAAAAATGGAGGTCAGCTTTAAAATTAGATTGATATCGTAGTAAATAAATAAATAAATGTATGCTAGCCATAATCCTTTTGAGAGATGTTGTGTGATGCTTTAAAAAGTTTATTAACTTTTTTAAGTGAAAATAAAATAAGAACTTCTTTATTTAAATGAATAATTTGGTTTTTATGGTATTTAATTTAATTAAGTTCTACCACAAATTAATTGGTAACAAAATATGGTGATGAGTTATCACTCCTTCGCATATGTCACACCTAAAGGTTAATTAAAGACAATTAAACATACTATTAATTTAATTCGTGATAAAATTATTTCAATTTTGTAATATCTCCTGCATTACTCAAATCGATTTTCTCTAATTATTACTATAATGGATTAATTTTAAATAGTTCTAAAGAAAACAACAAGTATACCTTATGATAAATAGAGATTAATGCATACATATAGCACATAAAAAATCAACACCTAGTTTCTAAACTGTTTAATTTCCTCCGCCACAAGGTCATATCGCTCAAGAAGCCATTCAAGGCAAGATCGATCTTGTCGAATAAACTTAGTGCCCCCTCAACACGAATTGAGTACGTAATTCTCTTACTTTATTAGCAAGCTGGCCTAAAAAAAAAGTTTGCACTCAAAGAGATTCGAACGTTACACTTAGGCTCTGTTTACTTCAACGTAAATGGTTTCTGTCGGAAATTAATTTCAAGAAAGTCATTTTTCCTGAAAATGTTTTCCGTCAAAATCATTTTACGGTGTTTACCGTGCGCACAGAAAATCATTTTTTTTAATATTTTCATTTAATTATATTTACCTATAAGATGTAATTTTTATTCACAATATAAAATGCTTCATGATTTCCAATTGCCCAACAAAGAAAGAAACCAAAATCAAACAAAAATTACCAATAAAAAAATTCATACATTTGAATCGCTTCATACATATGATTCAACCAAAAAAGAGAGATGAGAGAACCTGCGTCGGATTTGAAGAGTGAAGCTTGGCTGAGAGAGAGAGGAGCTGTGCAGCCTATGCATGTTGAGCGTGAATATGAAGGAGTGAAGCTCCTATACGTGTAAAGGCTTTTTGGTCAAAATCATTTTTGGTTTGATCACTATTTTACATCGTAGTAAACATCGTAAAATGCGAAAATGATTTTCTAGAAACTATTTTACATCGAAGTAAACGAAGCCTTAATGAGAATATCGGCCAAGATCAAAACTCTTACTAATTGAATCAACTCCTTAGATAGCATTTTCACATGATCCCTTATTTTTTATTCCATGAATATGGAAGATCTTCTTTTGTAATCCTTTCTCATTCTAATAGTAAATAAAAAAATAAAAAAAATAAAAAAGTAGCTTTAAGCCTGTAATGATTGACAAAAAGGTTGATGATATGGGCTCAATTAATGAAGAATCCAAATTGAGTAATGGCCAGACCACTTCGGTGGCAATGGAAAGAATACAATGGGCCTAGGCTCTAGTGTTTCAACTATTGGGACATAAACCATAATGGCTTCTCTAGGACTTTGAGGACAAGGTCCATGAATTATTCTAGAATGGGAAATATGACCTAAACGATAATACCACACATCAGCTGAAACATCTTTGACAGGAAGAGGACAAGGTCCATGAAATGGACAGAATTCGTTTAATGTAATTAAGGGGGAATATTTGTCCAAAATATTTTGCCAAAAAAAAAAACAAATGGACAATATTGCCTTCTTAATGCATTAAATTGATCATTTCCATTTCACTTAAAATCGAGATAATCTTTTGCCCATTCAAAGGCGAGAGGAATGTTAGTTGTTACCGATGAATTTAGGGTATTCTAAATTTAGGGGAGTAAAGGTATTCAAAGAAATTATATTCTAAAGGGAAAAATATACTTTATTCCCTTCAAGTATCCGCACATTTACATTTTGGTGTCCAATGTTTAAAAATTGACAAAAGATCCCACAATGTATCTGACGTTGGCAAAAAATACCATTCGTCCATCAAATCTATCAATTTGGACGGAAACTAAGTCACGTGCATGGCACATGACATTTTTCAACCGAAACTTTCAAAAATGCCATCGAGAGTAAAGTGTAAACATAAATGACTTTAAGAGGGTAAAGTGTAAATATAAACCTAAACATAAACATTAAAAAAAAAAAACACTAAACCTAAAACTTAAAACAAAAGGTTTATATACAAAATTAATAATAATAATAACTAAACCTAAAATATACACACACAAAAAAGTGGGGGTGGCTGAGCCATTTGTGGGTGGCATGGCCCCCTCGATTTGGCAAGGGGGTGGCTTGTCTACCACCATTCGGCCTGTACGGGGTACCGTCCTATGGGGGTGGTCCGACCACCTCATATGATCGAATGGGGTGGCCAAAACCACCCTAAATGGGGTTTTTTTGTTTTTTTTTTTTAACTTTTTTGTAAGTTTTAGGTATAGTTTTTTATTTTTAGTTTTTTAATTTTGTATATAAACCTTTTTGTTTTCGGTTTTTTTTTTTTTTTTTACACCTTACCCCGAAGTCATTTATGTTTACACTTTATCTCGAGATTATTTTTGAAAGTTTTGGTTAAAAAAGATCACGAGTCACGCACATGACTTGACTTCTATCCAAATAGACAAATTTTATAAACAGATGGTGTCTGTTGCCGACATCAAATACATTATGAAGATTTTTCGTCACTTTTAAACATGGGACACCAAAATGTAAATGCATAAATACTTAAGAGAATAAAGTATATTTTCTCCTATTCTAAAACTTATGTTTGAGAGAAGTCAATAAGAACCTACCAAATTTTATCCCACTAGTCACTTGAGAAATTAAGCACGTAAGCAAATCCCTTAAGTGAAAATCAATTAAATAACTACAAAAAAATATATTTATTTAAGCTCATATAACTTTTATTTTATTAATTTTTAGTGTTTATTTTTTACTTTTCTAAATGAGAACATCATAAGTGAGTGGCTCTAGCAAAAGCAAAATGACGACGTTTTCCTCCGTATTTTACTATCTTCCTTTACCAATCAAGATATTGGTATATAGTCCGTAAAAATATATATAATTGCAAAAGATGAAATGGGATTATTAAGAGTAGGATTTCAGCATCGTCGACTCTTTCGATCCCAAGTTGTCCGTCTTCCACACCACTATTTCCATCAAAATCCAAAACCCTTTCCACAAACCTCCTGTTACCCCGTACCATCTACACGTGCGACGAGAAGAATCCCACCGGTGAGAGCATCATCGTCAGCAGTTCCCAAAATGGTCAAAGCCATCAGGGTTCACGAGCTTGGTGGTCCTGAGGTCAGGGCTCTTGAACCCAAAGCAGATTCAAGCACATATGTCTAAACTGGTTTCTGGGTTTTGGGTTTTGTATTGAGTTATGTAACTTTATACTCTGTTTTCTGAGAATCTGTTTTGGTTATGAGAATAGGTTCTGAAATGGGAGGACGTGGAACTAGGAGAGCCAAAGGAGGGGGAGATTCGTGTGAAAAACAAGGCCATTGGGCTTAATTTCATTGATGTATATTTCCGCAAAGGAGTTTATAAAGCCGCTGCATTACCCTTCACCCCAGGTTTGGTTTGGTTTGGTTTGTTGTGTTGTTTCTGCAGTAAAACAGAGTTTTGTTTCAAGCAGGCATGATGTCTCTAATAACTTACTTCTGGGTGCATACGTTATGAAAAATAATTTATATTATTGGCAATTGCAAAAATTCCAAAATAAGGATTTGGGTGATGATTAAAACAGTCTTTCAGAAATTATGTACTGGCAGTCTGGCAGTATTGCATATAAATACATCTTCTAGGAAATATGTAATATACAACAGCTCTCAAATGTTACTGATAACAGAATCATATGAATTTTCCCAACTATGTAAGTTTCAAAATGGAGTTCGGATTCCAGCTCACTAATTTTCAGAGTGTGAGCAAGTAAGTTCGAAATCATCCTCTTGTGGGAACTGTCAGTCTCATCAGAAAATTGGGTGTGACACATCCTATTCGAACTTCGTGCTACTTAAGACAAGGTTATTGACATTCCCTATGTAATCCTAAAAGCTTAAACTTGTCAGGAAGTAGGCTAATGATGTATATCAAGATCACAAAAAAGTTAGCACCAACAAAAACCTCGTTTTTTTGTGAGGAAAGTAAATACCTTGGAATCATAGCTTATTGAAAAGTGGTTTCTTTACAACTATAGTACAAATGTGGTCTTAGAGATCTATTGAAGTATTTGTCAATTTCTGGAACTTGCATTAGTTATGATACAATTTGGAATTTCTTTTTAGAATGGGAATAGAGATGGATTTTCCTAGAAAATACGATGTTAGGACCTAAGGTGGGATACAGTTTATTAATATTATTTTCTAATTCAGGTATGGAGGCTGTTGGGGTGGTGACAGCTGTGGGTCCTGGACTGACTGGCAGGCAAGTTGGAGACCTTGTAGCTTATGCTGGTAGCCCAATGGGCTCGTATACTGAAGAGCAGATCCTTCCTGCAAACATTGTTGTGACTGTTCCTCCCTCTATTGATCCTATCATTGCAGCGTCTGTTATTCTTAAGGGTATGACGGCCCAATTTCTACTCCGCCGATGCTTCAAGGTAGGTTATATTGTTTACCGCAGAAAGTTGTAATTTATATTAAATTTAGCCTGTGAAAATATTAGGACTGGAAATCTCGATAAATTGTGAATGTCATCTTACATTAAGTTAGTTAATATCCTCCATCAATATGTATTGGCATACGTCTATACAAATGTAGCCTGCTAATGCTTGAATTTACCAATGTAATTGATATCTAAATGAAGGATCTTCATCAGCATTGTCAAGTGCTTGGCTTGAATATGAATGTGAATGTATATGCACGGCTATGATGAACACCAAAGTTATGATTCTAGTTTATGGCCAAACTGTGTTGTGGTGTTGACATTATTTTTGCTAAATACTTTTTTCTGATAGCAAAATACAACTCACATATCCATATGGGATTGAACCCTTGTATTCACATTCCATGGCTTCTTTGGTCTGAATTGAGTGGATTGACCATCCTACTCAGTTGGACAGTCTGAGAAATAAAACAAGAGATAAATTTCCAAATAATATAAGATTGATTGACTAGATTTTTTCTTTTTTTTTTAAGTTGACTGACTATAAATTTAAGATTGATCTAATGGTGTCTCTTTTTCAATCATTTGAAAAACTGTTTTTCACAAGTATCTCTATGCATGTTCCTTTTTCTTCAAAGTTGCAATTGTAAAACACTCAGAAGCTAGCATCTTGCTAAGATAGTATGCCTAAAATTGGTGAGCCTTAATTACATTTACTACTAGATGTGAATTAATTGTTTTGTATACAGGTTGAACCTGGACACACAATCCTTGTTCACGCAGCAGCTGGTGGAGTTGGATCTCTACTAAGCCAGTGGGCTAATGCCCTAGGTGCCACTGTCATTGGAACTGTCTCAACCAAAGAGAAGGCAGCTCAAGCCAAGGATGATGGGTGTCACCATGTTATAATCTATAAGGAAGAGGATTTTGTTGCTCGTGTCAATGAGATTACATCAGGCAATGGGGTTGATGTTGTCTACGATTCTGTAGGAAAAGATACCTTCCAGGTACTGGCTGCTTTTTGTCTCTTCTCTCTCTCTCCTCCCACTCTTCTCATTTTCTGTATTGAGATAGCTTCATCTTCTGCATAGTTGTCATCAAATACGCATTTCAGATATATTTAAATTAGGTTTCGTGGTTAGCTCCTTGCATTATCTCAATATGGTAGCCAAGGATGCAAATTTATTTAGATTGGTTTAGATTGGTATATTAAACAATTAAGGGTTTGGTGTATCAACTTGAGGCACAACCGAGCACATCGAACTGTTAACAATCAGCTATTATTTTAACCCCGAGATTTTCTAGGACCAATCTGCCAAACCCAGGTATTCCTATTTCAGATGAAATTTTGAAAAATTATAAAACATGTAAGATAATTACTGAATCAAGTTCTGCCAGCTTAAGTTAAAACCATCCTAGTGTGAGAAGGCTCAAAATAAAGGAGAAAATACACTTGGCCACGCCCAAAAAAAACCCACTTTCGCACTTGTACCTCTAAAGCTTAAAAATTGACACTCAAACCCACCAACTATCTAATGGTTACCACTTGACACTTGACACCATCCATTAGTTTTTTCTTCAATTTGAACGGAACTCATATCACATGTGCTGCACGTGACATTTTTGAACCAAATGTCTCCAAAATGCCCCCGTTCATGGATTTTTGAACCAAATGTTCAATACAGTGAATAATACTTTGAAGGTCCTAGCGTCAGGCAAGAGCTTCTGGGACTTATCCAAAAGCCACGTGGCTTTAAAAATGTTCTAAGACTTCATATAAAATCCAAGAACGGCAGAAGATTTGGTTTGAAAATGTGGCATACGGCACATGTGACGCGAGTTCCATTGGAAAAGCTAACGAAAGGTATAAGTGTTACAGTTAGGTAGTTGTTGGGATTTGGGTGCAACTTTTTACACTTTGGAGGTACAAGTGCCAAAATGGTGATACTTTGGAGGGTCAATTGTATATTTTCCCAAAATCAAATGAGAAATTCCTAAAACGTACTTGAATCTGCTGAAATTGGTACATTGGTCTGCTTCATCCATTATGTCCTGGAAAGGAGTTCCTTATTGAGAAGTTAACGTATACAGGGATCATTGGCATGCTTAAAGACTCGTGGGTACATGGTGAGTTTTGGGCAGTCGTCAGGTACACCAGATCCAGTTCCATTGTCAGCTCTTGCTGTGAAATCCCTGTTCTTGACCAGGCCTTCCCTCATGCAATACAATACAAATCGGGATGAGCTACTGGAGACTGCTGGGGAGTTATTTGCTAATGTCACATCAGGTGTCTTGAAGGTTCGAGTAAATCATACCTACCCTTTGTCTCAGGCAGCACAGGCACATGCAGACCTTGAAAATAGGAAGACTACTGGATCCGTTGTGCTGATACCATAAGGCATGATGCGTTTTTATGTCCTTGCTTCCAAATATCTTATTGGTTTATCCATTTGAAATTCCTTGTAGTCTGTGTGAAAAGAACTTGAATGAATGTCTTCTGGATATAGCCGGGTTGCTGGATGCAAATCTATGTTATGAACTAGCTATCAAGAGAGATGTTGTGAGATCAATAAATGGATTTGAACTTGTATCTTTCCTTCTCCCAGGATGTGTAATTTTCATGCTTTTGATATAAATATAATGAATCTGTAATCTATAACTTTCCCTTTTCTTTTCATTCGTATTTCTTTTTTCTTTTTATTTCCTTCCTGTTTCTTTCCCAATCCTCGTCGTCCTCACAGTCGCACCCTATCAAGTGTATATTTTATATCACACAGCTGTAAATACAGCTGTGATTTACAGTCAATGTAAGTTAGTCTTGTTAAGCTTATTAGTTGAGAGGTTGAGATTGTTGAGATTGTTAAATGGTTAGAAAGGAAGTTAGAATGTATTTTTCACACGTGTATTATTCAGTAGCTTAGCATTCATAGTATATATACTTGAATGTACTCAGTTGATCAATGAGAATTTATTATCTACATTCAAACAGTTCATCAAATCCATCTTCTTCTCTGCATTTCTTCTTCTATGTTATTATCAAGTGTATATTTTATATCACACTGCTGTCAATACAGCTGTGATTTACAGGCAATGTAAGTTAGTCTTGTTAAGATTATTCTAAAATGGGAAATATGACCTAAACGATAATACCAAACATTTGAAACATCTTTGACGGGAAGAGGAAGTGATGCATTAACAGTGGCAGTTATTGAAGGAAAATGTAAATTAGAATCATCTTGCAGCATTAGATGAAACAAACCACCATTCTCCTTACCTAATCCAATTGTCTTCCAAGTGAGCAAGTTTTGAATGAAGCAAAAACCAACAAGAAAGATTAAACAACATTTGACATTTTTGGTAAGGTTACTTGCAGAGATTAGGTAAGTTGAAATTAAGAGCCTATTTTCAAGGTTTGAATGTAGAGAATAAATTCTTATTCATCAACTAAGTACATTCAAGTATATATACTATTAATGCTAAGCTACTGAATAATACATGTGTGAAAAATACCTTCTAACCATCTAACAATCTCAACAATCTCAACCTCTCAACCGAATAAGCTTAGCAAGACTAACTTACATTGATTGTAGACAGCTGACAGCTGTGTGATAAAATATACACTTGATACACCCCTTCAAGCTGAATGGAATAAGTTAAGGACATTGAGCTTGGACAGTAACGAATGAAAAGTAGTACGAGGAATGGGTTTTTTTTAGAATGTCGGCTACTTGGTGCTGAGATGCACATGCAAGGTCTTGATCGCTCGAAATTTTGTCACGAACAATGTGACAGCCAATATCAATGTGTTTCGTCCTCTCATGAAACACAGGGTTGGCTGCAATGTGTATGGCAAATTGGCTATCACAAAAAATCAAAGCAGGCTCACTATGTAAGAGTTGAAAGTCTTTGAGAAGAGCTTTAAGCCAAGAGATCTCACAAGTCACTGCTGCCATAAATGATCGATACTCTACCTCTGCTGATGATCGAGAAACAGTATGCTGCTTCTTAGACTTCCATGAGATCAAGGAATCTCCTAGGAAAACACAAAATCCAATCACAGATCTCCTGGAATCTTGGCAACCTACCCAATCCGAGTCATAGAAGGCCTTCAAAATGCAAAGTGGAAGCTGCAGAGAAGAAGATACCCTGGCCTAGTGAAGACTTGAGATATCTTACAACCTTGTGTGTATGCTGCATCCAAGTAAGGCTTGTGAGGAGAGTCCATAAAGTGACTGAGGAGTTGAATAGAATATGAAATATCTGGTCATGTGATGGTTGAATATACTAATCTTCCTATCATCCTTTGAGAGTTGGTAGGATCAGTAAGCAAATCACCATCTTCTCTAGAAAGCTTCACATTAGGTTCCATAGGAACAAGATCTGGTTTGGCTGCCAAGATACCACAATCATCTAAAATCTATAAGGCATACTTTCTCTATGAAATAGAGATGCCTTTGGAGGTGCGTGCAATTTCAAGACCAAGGAAAAACTTAAGAGGACCAAGATCTTTTAATTGAAATGCAGAATGAGAGAAGCTGTTAAGTTTGAGATAGCTTCAGGATCATTGCTTGCAATAACTACGTCATCAACATATACAAGCAAAGCTAAGAAAGCATAATCCTGAATCTTTGTTCACAAAGAATAATCAAATTTGGATTGTGTAAAACCATGCTTAATCAAAGTAGAAGAAAACTTTGAGAACCACTGCCGTGAGGCCTGTTTAAGACCATAAAGGGACTTTTGAAGTTTATATACTTGATTCTTCTCTTTAACCTCAAAACCAAGAGGTAGTTTCATATAAATATCTTTATCTAGACTCTCATGCAGAAATGCATTATTCACATCTAGTTGATGAAGGTGCCAATCCTTAACAGAAGCAAGAGCAATTAAACCCTCATTGTTGTGAGCTTTGCCATTGGGGAGAAGGTGTTAGAATAATCTAAGCCTTCTCCTTGGGTGTATCCCTTAGCTACCAGCCTAGCCTTATACCTTTCCACATCACCATTGGCTTTATGTTTGATGTTATAGACCCACTTACACCCAATAGGATGCTTGCCTAATGGGAGATTAGTGACTGTCCAGGTATGATTCATCTCTAGGGCATGAATTTCTGCAGTCATAGCTTCACGCCATTGAGGAGAATCAACTTCTTGATGATAAAACTGAGGTTCTATGTGGGAAGAAACTGAAATACTGAAATGTTTATAAAAAAGGGGACAACATGTTGTAATCAAGGAAAGAAGAAAGACTATAATGTTTACCTGATTCAAAATATGCTTTTGAAGTAACAACCGGGGAGGATGATTGAGTGGCTAAATTGCGGTGATAATGTTGCAAGTAACCTGGTTTACATTTAGTCCTAGTTGATCTTCTAGGTGGAATGGGAATGGGAATGGAAGATGTCAAATTACATGAATTTGACAGATTATGAGAAACTTCTAAATTGATTGAAGTTTGATTAAAATTTGTATTAACAGCTGGTTCTGCTTGATTATTATAAACATGAAAAGATTCATTGAAATGCATATCAGGTAATGGTTTAGGAATAATTAAACAACCATTAGAATCAATTTTAGAAGTAGGAAAAGAAAAGGGAAAAATGTGTTCATGAAAAACAACATTTATAGATATGAAAACATATTATTGGATAGGTTTAACAATTTGTGACCTTTAACACCATGAGGGTATCCAAGAAACAAACAAGGGCCTGCTCTAGCATCAAATTTTGTTCTATTCCTAAGCAAGTTTGAAGAAAAACAAAGCATCCAAAAACTTTTAGATGCTTATAAAAAGGAGTTTTTGAAAACAGAAGTTCATATGGTGATTTATTGGATAGGTTTGGAGTTGGAATTCTATTGATGATATGGGCAAAAGTAAGAATGCAATCACCCTAAAACTTAAAAGGTAAATGAGCTTGAAATCTTAGGGCACGGGCTACACTTAACAAATGTTGATGTTTTCTTTGCACAAAAGAATTTTGTTGTGGAGTTTCAACACAACTCATTTAATGGATAACTCATTTAGATTGGTAAAAATCAGGCATGATGGATTCAAGACCCTGATCAGTCCTAACAACTTTTATATTTACTCCAAACTGAGTTTGGATTAGAGTATAGAAATTTGAAGTAGTTGTCTGGTTTGAGATTTTGAATGCAGTAAATAAATCCAATTATAACGACTAAAATCATCCACAATTGTAAGAAAATAACTATTGCCATTTATTGATTCAATTGAAAAGAGACCCTAAATGTAACAATGAATCATATCAAAGATAGATTCTGACTTTGAAGTACTAACAGGAAAAGAAAGTTTGCGTTGCTTAGCGAAAGGGCAAACAATACATGTAGTATGTTGTTTACATTCAATATAAGGAACAATAGAATGTAAACAACTTATTCTAGAATGGGAAATATGACCTAAATGATAATGCCAAACATCAGTTGAAACCATCTCTGATAGGAAGAGGAGGTGATGCATTAACAATGGCATTTATTGAAGGAACATGTACATCAGAATTATCTTGCAGCATTAGATGAAACAAACTACCATTCTCTTTACCTAATCCAATCGTCTTTCAAGTGAGCAAATTCTGAATGAAGCAAAAACCAACAAGAAAGATTAAACATTTGACATTTCTGGTAAGCTTTCTTGCAGAGATTAGGTTGAATGAAAAGGAAGGAACACAAAGAACATTTGTGAGTTATAAAATAACTAAAATAATTTTAGAAAGAGCTGTGATAGCCAATCTACCATACACATTGCAGCCAACCCTGTGTTTCACGAGAGGACGAAACACATTGAGATTGACTGTCACATTGTTCGTGACAAAATTTCAGAAGGATTGATCAAGACCCTGCATGTGCAATCTTAGCACCAAGTAGCCGTCATTCTAACAAAACCCCTTCCTCATACTGCTTTTCATGCATTGCTGTCCAAGCTTAATGTCCTTAACTTATTCCATTCAACTTGAAGGGGTGTATCAAGTGTATATTTTATATCACACAGCTGTAAAATAGAAAGAGCTCGAAGACTTGAAATTAAGAAGCAAGTTGTCATCAAGCTCATTTACAAGGTAGGGCTTACTAATTCCTTTTTCAGGAAAATCATGATTATCAAAACTATTGAGCAAGGTAGCATCCTCATAATTCCATATCCTGATCCGTTCACTCTCATCTGCAGCAATAACAATAGGAGAGAAAGGTTGGAGCAATATTGTTTTGGAACCAGTTTCGAACCTCGTATCCCAGCTAGCAATTGGATTATTAAGCTTGCTAACATATGAGTGCTGTCATTTTGTTATGTGCTCCAATGCAAATTTCTCCCTCTCCTCTCTTCTAGCCAGTATTTCTTCACTATCATCTGATGGAGTAAGAAGTGGCTTGGAGAAGTAGCCACAACTCCAATTGTAGATTGTTGATTGTGGAAGCATATTGCATTACGAAGCCCCAGCGCCAAGAAGTGGGTCAGCTAATCCTGTCTCTGGAAAATTCAACACATGAGGCTTGAACTCCAAAGAATAAACTATTTGCATTCCCATTCCCGCTAAAAAATTAGGTCGAGGGGGGCTGACAGGAGGAGTTTGGAAGGTTAAAGGCAAATGACCAGCGTTCATCTCAAACCATGAAGATGACTGAGCTAATCTAGCAAGAAGAGTAGGAGATGATGTTGTAGGTTCACCAGATTGAACACCACTACTGGACTTTAAAGGTTTTGCCACAACTTGCTCAATCTCTATAATGGACAGCACCCGACGACCAAGACTTGCTATGCGTGGAGATGGATCCTTGGCTAATGTACACATAGCCAACACGCATTGCGAATGCATAGCATTGTTCAGTGGTTTTGACCTTGAATGGTTAACAACCCCATTTCTGACACCATCATTCAATATTCCAGAATCAGAATGTAGAGATGAATCATCAGTCAAAGGAGAACCATGCATAATGCTTGAGTTAGCAAGAGGGCTGCTGGTGGAGACCCTTCCATCTCGAACCATTGATGGATTGTCATTGTTGATGGTGTACAAATTTGCTTGTATTTGCAATAGCACGAGTCGTTCATGTAACGTTGCGCAAGTACGAGATCGTATTCGCAGGGAATCGCGCTTGTTTAAAATTGACTCTAAGTCTAGACTAATATTATCTTAACCTAATTCCAAGTTGGGTGTTTTTGTTAAAGAAAGAAAACATAAGCTAATTAAAGTGCGGTAAAATAAACAAAGGAAATACTAAGGTTTAAGACTCCACCTCACCAAATCAAAAACACAAGTTAAATACACTAAGTTCACTAATCCGTCTATCGATTATAATCAAAGCATACTCTATTGTGCCTATTGAAGGATTCAAAGAATCCATCCTTTTGACAAAAGACAAAACATATCCAATTTAGTTCAAAGGATCCAATGTGAATATGATTAACAAAAACGACAATGGATAAATAAACTTAAATCAAAAGATGAAATGTATCCATCGGACAAAACACAACGAATAAACAACTATGGCACAATCAATCTCAATCTTGTCACTAAACTGAATTGAAACGAGTAAACGATATTAAATGACTGAATTAAATAAACTTACTGTAAAAACAAGCATAAAATTAAAGGTGAGGCTTCATCTTCAACCTTAATTGAAGATTTAGCCTCCCATGCTAAAGAGAGACACAATAAAGCTAAAACAAAGCATTAATTTAAATAAAGCAAGTAAAGTTTGACAATTATACAGGTTGAGTAGTGCCAAACAGTGGCTGGTGCTCTCAAAAGGCGCCCATAAAACGTAGGTTTTAAAATTTACGCAAGTGGTCCTATTTATAGGAAAATGTATGCTGTCTGGAAAGAGAAGGTGTGCCCGATCACAGTGCACGCGATCGCGAGGTGTGCGCTCAATCGCACATAACCGCTCATAAAACCCACGGCGCAGCAATGAAAGCGATGGCGGCTAGGACGACGCACGTTTCCCAGGTCTACGTGGATGCGCTCGATCACAGACCATGCGCTCGATCACGGTGAGCTCAATCCTGGTCCACATGCTCAATTGCAGGTGCGCTCGATCGCACAGACAGGGACTCCTTGCTTCTTTTCCACCTTTTACAGCACTTTGATGGTAAGGACCTGTAATACCATAAAACACTAAAACTAGCAAAAATATTAGAAAACAACAAGGCTAAGGGCTTAACAAACATAAATTAAGGGGTTTAAATGTACAACATCATGCCCTAGAGATGAATCATACTTGGACAATTCACTGATCTCCCATCAGGCAAGCATCCTATTGGGTGTAAGTGGGTCTATAATATCAAACATAAATCCAATGATGATGTGAAAAGGTATAAGGCCAGGTTGATAGCTAAGGGATACACCCAAAGAAAAGGCTTAGATTATTATGGCTTAAACATCTTTGACAAGAAGAGGAAGTGATGCATTAATAGTGGGAGTTATTCAAGGAAAATGTAAATCGGAATCATTTTGCAGCATTAGATGAAACAAACCACTCTTCTCCTTACCTAATCCAATCGTCTTCCAAGTGAGCAAGTTCTGAATTAAGCCAAAACAATCACATAAGATTATCACCATGAAGAGGATGAGAAACAATCACAGATCCTGGATTGTCAGCATGATGAGGAAAGAAAGGATTGGAGGAAGTATTGGATGAAGGTGGATTGTTCGTCGAAGCTTCAGAGGATTCAGGTGTGATTGTCACCATTGAATCGTAGCAGAAGATTAAGAGAAGAAAGAAAAGAAAGAAGAAGGAAGCTTAAGCTTTGAAGAAAAAGCTTAAAAAGTGTTAATGGTGGAAAACTAGAAAGAGCTCGATGGCTCTAATACCATAATAGAAAAGAAGAAATGCAGAGAAGAAGATGGATTCGACGAAATATTTGAACGTATATATACTATGAATGCTAAGCTACTGAATAATACACGTGTGAAAAATACCTTCTTACTTCTTTTCTAACCATCTAACAATCTCAACCTCTCAACTGAATAAGCTTAATAAGACTAACTTACATTGATTGTAAATTACAATTGTATTAACAGTTGTGAGATATAAAATATACACTTGATACACCCCACTGCCTATATGATCAACTTCTCTATTGCTAGATTGGCACCTAACGGAATTTGTCGCAACATGAATTTGATTATCGGGATTAAATTGTTCTTTTGATATACCACATGGACCTCTGAACTCATTTTGATATTACAATAAGCTTGCCGTAAGTCGGAAAAATCACATGATTGGTTTTATATTTTTCTCTTTATATTATCTAAATTTATAGACAACTGTGTCAAGCTTTACAGTATGTAAATAATGTAAAGCAAACAAGCGGACAAAGATGAAAATTCACTCTCATTTGAAAAATGATAAAAGAAATAAAATCGCAGTAATTTTGCTTTAATAATTTGAATAATCCTAATAAAATAAAGGCAAAAAGTTGATAAAGATTAAAGAATACACTTTATTGGTACTATAATTCCTTGCCGGTGAGGGAGGGAGGGAGAGAGAGAGGGAAAGAAAGAGAGGGATGGTGCTAACGCAGAAGCTTCACGAAGCCTTCAAAGGCACGGTAGAGAGAATCACAGGTCCTCGCACCGTCTCCGCCTTCAAGGAGAAAGGCGTTCTCAGCGTGTCCGAATTCGTCGTCGCCGGCGATAATCTCGTCTCTAAATGTCCCACCTGGTCATGGTCGGTGATGTCAAAATTTACCTCTTTGCCACTTCAAATTATATCAATTTCAATCTAATTTAATTTGATGAACTATTTTTCGGTAGGGAATCAGGTGAGCCAAGCAAGAGGAAACCGTATTTACCCCCGGAAAAGCAGTTCTTGATTACTAGAAATGGTAAAAAAAAAAAAAAAAAGGGCATCGCTTCGGGCCTTTTGATCAATTTCTTTCGTTCTACGCTTCACGATTTTGATGAAAAGCAATGTATTTTATTTTTATACATGCAAATCATCGGGAATTATAAAATTCTTTCAGTTCCTTGTCTACGAAGGGCTGCATCTGTAGAAGAACACTATGAAGCTGCTGGAGGTGAAGTGCTACTTGATGGGGAAGATAATGATGGTTGGCTGGCAACTCACGGTAAACCAAAAGGTGTGTGTTTCTAATTTGAGCTGGGAATTTTTTTGACTCAGTGTACCCGTTTTGATCTGTGCCTTGTATTTTCTTTAGAAAATAAATGCGATGAGGATGATAACTTACCTACAATGGAGACCCTAGAGATCAGCAGGAAGAATCCTATTCGGTCGATTCCTTCGTACTTTGGGGGTGAGGAGGAAGAAGATATTCCAGACATGGCTGACTATGATGAACCTGACAACCTTATTGAAAATGATCCAGTAAGTTGTTAATCTATTCTAACTATTATGCAAATGCCTTTTAGAATTGCTTGACTTGTTCCAATTTTTACTTGGTAGCTCCTTTCGTGGTAAGTTCTTAGATTTTGTAAAATTTAGAAAATCTTGCAGTTCCTCAAAGTGATGGAAGAGGCTGTGGCATTCTAGCCTTTATCAGATTTTAAACTTAAAACACGTCCTTAGAAGTTATTTGCTTTTGGAAACATTAATATATAAAATATCGCATGACTTTTACCACATTATTATGTGTCATTTTTTTTTTTAAATGTTGATGGCCATAATGATGTGTATGATTGTATCACATAAGTAATGGTGAAGCCATAAACAAGTATTTCTCTTATTGCTATTGAATTGAACATGCATTGGGAGAGTTATAATCATCGTGATTTATTTGTCTATATACTCAATGCAGGCAACACTTCAGTCTACATATATTGTGGCTCAAGAACCTGATGAGGATAATATTATTCGCACTCGAACTTATGATGTCAGCATCACGTAAGATAAATTAAAGAAAAAAAAAATTAATTACATTTTGGACTTTGATGATCTTTAGTCATCTTTCAGTAGAATTGTTATAGGAAGCAAGTTTCTTTATTGATAGGAATATGCTCTTCTTTAATGATTCAAAAATCCTTGCTGGAAATTACTTTTTGCAGATCTGAATCCTAGCTGGTTTTTACATCTTGTATTCCTTTATTTCCAGGTATGATAAATATTATCAAACACCTCGAGTATGGCTTACTGGATATGATGAGGTTTGTCACCTAATTTAGCTTTGTAGCTTCTATGTGTTGGATAATTGGAAGTAGTGCAAATTTGGTCCACTGATTTTGATTTTGATATTTAATTATGGCATTGGCAGAGCATGAGAATGCCTTTCATAAATGTAGCTTAGGCATGTTATATGCAGGAAAGATGTTTTCTCCCACTCTCATGGCCTAATCAACCTCAGAAGTGATTGTCAGATTCAAATGCTCTCAGTTCTTCTAGGTTGCTAGAATCTAATAAAAAGAATGAGGAAATCAAACTTAAAAAGAACGAAATAGAAATGAATTACAATACTTTGGTCATTTGTTCATTACCTAATATTTGTATCTTCGTCAAATATTGTTCATGTAGTAAGTTGAATATATATGTCTTTCAGATATAACTTCCTAGTGCTTAATCAACTCACCACCTGTATGATACTATACTATAGAGGTAAAACTTTAACAGTTCATTTACTTTAACTTATGCTAAGATGAGCTCATATATTAACATGTAAATGAACAATACATGCTAAATCATATTTAACTTTGCAACTGGTTACCAAATCCTTTTCACAATTCCCTTTCTATATGATTTTTATCCAAATAATATAAGTCTTTTTCATCACCTTCTGAAAACTCTTTGCATTCAGTCGCTTAAGTTCCTTTTTTAGATATTTTTCTAAAATTTCTTACCTGTACTTGAGATGTACCCTCTTTTTTTCGTTTTTCTTTTTGGAAGAAAGAGGAAAATATGTTACTTAAAAAAAAAAAATCCAAGATCCCTCTCTCTCTCTCTCTCTCGCTTTCTCCCACAGTTTCCAAGCTTTTCATTCTTTTTTTTTTTTTCATTAATGACATGGTATCCAAGCTTTTCTCATAGACTGGCCAAATGCATGACAGCTAGAAGAACCATGAGAAGCGACATGTTTTCCTGATTACTTCCAAGTTTTCTTACACTTGAACCCTAAATCCCCTTTAGTGGTATATTTGGTGTTTGTAGCTTATCAGTAAATGCAAAACTCGATATCTTCTCATGCTTACAGAAATATGTTTTTTATCATGATGGTAGTTGATTTAACTGTTTTTATACTAACCAAGCATGTACAGGAATTGTCAATGTATTGATCATTTAATCAGAGCATCCGTGTAAAATCAACTGTTTTTCCATGTGATTATTTAACCTCATCATTGAGCACTTTCCGGTGTTTTGTGGCAGTCAAGGATGCTTTTGCAACCAGAACTTGTACTTGAAGATGTTAGTCAAGACCATGCACACAAAACGGTGAGATATGACAATGAAATTCTTTATTTTCTTATACATGTTTGGAGTTCTGCCATGATGTCTACCAAATCTTAGTTTGTCCAGAATTACTGGAACTGTAAGTGATTTGCAAGTCCTCTTTGGAAGCTAAACACTTAAGTTATGAGTTCATGTTATGTAAGGATTTTTGTTACAGAGACAAGCATCCATGGTAGCTTATTAGTTGTTAGTTTCTCATTATAGTCTATATTCAGCTTTTATTTAAGTTTGTGAGTAAAAGGTAGTTTAGTAAATTCTGGTAATTCAGAGGTTATTCTTATGAGTAAAAGGTAGAATTTTAGTATAAATTCAGATTTTATTTAAGTTTTGTGAGTCAAAAGTAGCTTAGTAATTCAGTTATTGTTGGATGTGGGTCATAGTTGTGGATGCTAGTCCAGAGAAGTCCATTGATAAGTCTCAGAGATTATTCTTATGCTTCCAACAAGAGTACTTAGTGGTTCTATTTCTAGAATAGAATGTCCTACTTATCATGGTTTTGGCCATATGTGATTCCAATGTCCTTCCAAAATCACTTCACACTGATTGCTTTCCTAATTTTCTCTTCTGCTGAATAATCTACTTTTGTAGACATCTCTTGTTTGTTTAATTTTGATTTCGATGATTGATATATTTATTTTCAATTTTTTGGCTATATGTTATTATTAATTCAATAATGTACAGGTAACCATCGAAGACCATCCTCACTTGCCTGGGAAGCATGCATCTGTTCATCCATGTCGACATGGAGCCGTGATGAAAAAGATTATTGATGTTCTAATCTCACATGGGGTTGAGCCAGAAGTTGACAAGTAAATTTCCATCTTCATATCAGTCATTGACGTATTAAGATTTGATTCCTCCATACTTTTGAAACTTGGCAATGTCTTTAAGTTATTTGACAAAATTCATGCTGTCAAGTTGAACCAACTCAAACTGAGACTAATCAATGCTAAGTTGGATTGGATTAAACTACTCACGACCTAACCCCTGAATTAATTTTTTTCTTATCTTGTTTCCCATCATTACTTTTTCTGTGGAATTGTTCATAACTAAAAAAAACTAATAAATGAAAAATGAAGCAAATATTTTATGCTTGCTAATATTCTGACATTGATATATATGAGAGACCATATAGCAATATGTCCGTTGGTACATGAAGAATATAGTGTCCTATACAAATTTTTGAACCTTGTGTATGTTTGGTTTTCAATATTCCCGGGTTTTCTCTATATTTTTCCTTCATATATTTTAATCTCTCACCTAAATATGTAGGTACCTCTTCTTATTCTTGAAATTCATGGCCTCTGTAATTCCAACTATTGAATATGACAACACCATGGACTTTGATGTTGGCAGCTCAAGCAACTGATGAGATGTAAATGCTGTCTTATGTCTCCTTAATATGTTTTTTAGCCATAATTTTATTTTTGATATTCTTCTGTGTGCTCATGTTATTTGTGTTGGGTCAGTTTTGTTGGTTCTTTGGATTTAGTGTTAGGTCCATCATTGTATTATTGAAATATACTGAAGCTAACGAAGAAAGTATTCAAAAGACCTTGCGATTGCATTGTGTAATGTATCTTCTCTTGGGAGTGGTGCCTAGGAACCCTATGGATGCCTAGGTTCTCCATCTTCCCTTTCTTGATTTTCCCTTCTTCTATGATGTACTTTCCAGAGTTTTTCACCAGCAGACACCTTTCAGCTATATTTCTGAGTCTTCACCTTAATCAATAAACCAGTCCCAACATCCAATATTGTTGTCAATCAGCTTTTGGTCCCAATCCTGCTGTTCCTCTTGCTTGTTTGGCATCGATTGTGTCTTTTATTGACCATATCCTTCTTTGTGATGCCTCTAAAAGAGAAATGACTACCATCGAGTTAGAGTTTATAAAGTAGGCCACTATAGATGTCATATTCAGAAGCGTGGTAGAATACTACGATCTTAAGGGTTAAGGGTTTAACCAAATCAGTATCTAACAATCTTGGGACTTTTGGATCAATGGTTAGGCCTTTAATACATACTTAAATTATTCTTAAACATTGAGCATGCCCTTTCTTTTGTTAGGTGTGCTTGCACGTCTGCAAACCTTATTAGTGGTGTTTGAGTTCATTTCTTATGGAGTAGGTGTGCAACTAATCCCATCAGAACCTCCTAAAGTTAGGGATCTTTTGGTTTTGATAATAATAATACTAATAGTAAAGAATAATAAGGTAATAACAACACCATGATAAAGGGCCAAACTTTTTTTTTTTTTGACATGTCCACACAATAGGGGGAGGGGGATTCGAACTAGTTATCTCTACTTTATTAAGCGTGGTTCCAGCCGATAAGGGCCAAACTTATATTAAGGTATAACATTTTAAATTGCATTGGTTCACCAGTATGCCTGGCTTTGAGTAAATTCCATGCTTGGTTTTCTTTCTTGCATATATCCAGTGTCGCATAATTTTTTTGATTGTGATTACTGAAATATGTTGGTGTCTGACATCTTTTTTCATTCAATGTTTATATGCCAGGTGGAGAAGCTTTAAAAATTCATGTAAAATTCCAGCAATATCCTCTTGGTTACTGCAGTCGGTCAACGGTACTACACGAGTATTGCTGTAAGTCCCTCTTATATCTTTCTTGAGTCTCTCTAAAAATGATGTGGCTATTAAAATCACCATTAAACTTGTGATTGATCATTATTAGATTTTGATTAAATTGTGATTTTTATAACCACATCATTTTTAGAGGGACTTAAAATGGATACAAGAGGGACTTTTAGAATTACTTGTAGTACACAGCCATCCGTTCTTGTAAATAATATATAAATTGAACTATTTATTAATAATTATATGCTATAATGTGTTTTGTAATTATCCTTGTACAGTTTCTTGTATGTTAACAGAGGCTATCAGTTTTTAATTGTATGGTTGACGTGCCATGATCAATAACCCAACGGTGAAGTGGAACTGCTTATTTGTTGGCATATGACAAGGTTGTTTTAATTGAAAATCGTAAAGAAAGAATTTCCTCCGAATTGGGTTGAATTGAATTTTCTTTTCAATTCAATTTATAAAATTGTCATGTGTCTTTTGAGTACATGCGATTTTTAATAGCATTAAAGGAAATTCTATTAAAAAAGCATGTGTTTTTAACATGTCATTAAAAAAAGTTGTGGAGAGAATGACACAATCCTATATGCAAAATTGGGTTGGAGACCGTCTTATGCATAGAGTTAGGAGAAGTATTTGGTCGGCTCGAGATTTGCTCAAAGATGCTCCTGTATTTGTATTCAAGATATTGCAATTTTTTGGGATATAAGAAGAATTTGTATTTTCAAATTATATTATAAGAATTTGCGAAAATTTTATGTTCTCTTCAATTAATATCTTCTTTGGAAGGAACATAAATTGTAACATATAATTTACTATCCATTCATTGAATATATTTGTCTTCTTTTAGGGAACAATTTATCATATTTATGTGGCGGATGTACTAATTAATACCTTCCTTGAGGATTGTTGGTACTATATTTATTAGGAGTATTTAATTTGAAAAGCACACAATTAAAAACAAAATTCAGGCTTAAATTTTCTTGACCAAATAATGTTATGATAAGCTTGCTTACCATAGGATGTATAGTTTTGCTAACAAATTTAGTTTAATTCTAGGAGTAATTTCATAGAGGGGTTTTTTTTTTTTTTTTTTTAATTATTATTATTATTGGGAAAAACTTCACTTACTCTTCATGAACTTACGCGTCTCATGAAATTACTCTTCTTTCTACTTTCCTCATTCTGTTAGGATTTACTGTTAAATCCTAACGGAGATGTGAAATTACTAAAATACCTTTAATCATTTTTCTTTTTTTTTTTTCGTTTAATTTAACTGTAATATTTAACGATAAAGAGGTATTTAGAACGAAATGAAAGTTCAATACACCAAAGTGAGAAATTTTGAATATTGAAATGGCATTTGCAAAATGTGCGTAAATTGATGGTGGGGATAAATTAAGTTTTCCCTTATTTTATTATTATTATTTCCAATAGTATTTTCTAAAAGAATTATAAACTTTTTGACTTTTCAATAATTTTGTTTCAATTATAATTAGAGAATTTATTTCAGAAAAGCTTGAGGTGGCAGTCCAAAATTATTAAATCTTTTTGTGTTTTTTTCTTTTTGGACAAATTACTCATTGGGTACGTCAAACTCTATAATAAAATCCACCTGTCTAATTTTGTTAACTGCCGTTAGTGTGGGTCAAAATGCACCATTTTGACCCGTTAAAATATTATTATTATTTTTTTAAATTTAATTTTAAAAATACCCCTTGATTAAAAAAAAAAAAATTCAGGGGTGAGCGAACCACCCCCTGTTTAATATATATATATATATATATTTAGAGGTTTGATACGGACACAACAAAAACCCAACTTCTTTCCTACATGACAAACTTCTTTCCTACCTGGCATAAAAAATAAATAAATAAATAAAATCCTCTTTTCCCCAAATCAATCGTTTTTTCCCTTAAAGTTTCAGAAACTATTTTTCTTTTTTATCAATCCCTCACTCTCCCTCATGCAATCACCCTCTCTCTCCTCCGACGCTCACCCTCTCTCCTCTGCGCTCTTTCTGGTTGAAATCAAACCCAGAGAATTTACATTTTGATTGTGTTGTTCGGCTCTCTGTATGTGTGTTGTCACAGGGTTGGCTAGGTACTGAAGCTCAGAGCAGTATGCAGCCATGGCTATCTCTGCCCCTTTGAACCCATAATCCAAGCTTGGATTAGGCCCTCCACTCAAATTAGCTAGAAGGCAACCCTCTGTTTGCAGAAGTTCTCTCTGCTTTTTTCTACGAAGTTATGGTCGGCAAGCCCAAGTTCACAAACCCATTGACGCATGAGCGTCGAAGGAGGGAGACGCCGGGTGAGCGCTGGACAGGAGGGAGAGCGAGGGACTGATAGAGAGGAAAAATGGTTTCTGAAATTTTAGGGGAAAAGACGATTGATTTGGGGATAAGATGATTTTTTTTTTTTAAAGCCATGTAGGAGAGAAGTTGGACTTAAGTTGGGTTTTTGTTGTGCCTTTAACATTTTCTAACATTTTCCATATATTTATATATATATATATATATACAAGGGTGACTGAATCACCCCATAGGACCACCCCTCCGGCCATGGGGGTGGTTCGGCCACCCCTAGACTGGGCGATCTGGGTGTGGCTGAGCCACCCCTATGGCCTAAGGGGGTGGCCAAACCACCCCTTATTAATATATATATATATATATATATATATATATAAGGGTGGCTAAACTACCCCCTGTTAAAAAAAAAAAAAAAAAATACAGGGGTGGCCGAACCACCCCCATGGCTTAAGGGTGGCCAGCTACCTCTTATGGGGTGGTTCAACCACCCCTGAATTATTATTTTTTTTAAAAAAATTATTTTTAATAGGGAGTGTTTTTAAAATTAAATTAAAATAATAATAATATTTTATTCGTTTTGACCCACATTAACAGCAGTTAACAAAATTGGATGGCGTGAATTTTATTATAGTTTTAACGTACCCAAAAAATAATTTGTCAAAAATTAAAAATTAAAAATTTTAAAATTTTAAACTACTAACTCAAGCCTTTCTAAAATAAATTCCATTATAATTATTATTTTCAATAGTTGATTCTAAAAAAGTCATTATACGGGTAAAAGTAGGAATCCGCCAGGTATAAAATAAAACCCAGAGGTTCACAACCTTTTTCTTCAGTCCCCGCAGCACTGAAAAACCAAAACCCAAGCGCACACCTCTTGTTTTCCAAAAATCAAACCAAATCCATGGACGATCTTCAACAATACCCTAATACCCAAATCGAAACCCTAGACGATCCTCTGCAACAACCCTCTTCTCCCCCTCCTGCTCCTCCACCAGAAACCCTAGATCACATCCCAACCACCGATTTTCCGCCCTCTTTTCCCGCCTCGGATCCCCCCACAGGCGACAAGCCTGAGATCCTCAAACCCCTGCTCTCCGAGAACGGATTGACCAATACCCACAGCGGCACCACCGACAAGGACTTATCCGGCGGCGAGGAGGAGACCACCAGCGGCCGCCGCCGACGTCGCAGTCGATGGGACCCCCAACCGGACTCCAACACTGACAACGCCAACAACACCCAAAACGGTGACGATTCGGGCAGCGGAGCGCGGAAGAGGAAGTCGCGGTGGGCCGACGACGAACCGAAGCTGCCATCGTCTCTGCCGCTTCAGCTCCCCGATTTCATGAAGGAGCTCACTGGAGGTATCGAATTTGATCCCGAAATCCAAGCTTTGAATAGTAGGCTTTTAGAGATTAGTCGGATGTTATCGTCCGGTTTGCCTCTAGACGACAGAGCCGAAGGGGCTCGTTCCCCTTCGCCCGAACCGATATACGATAATATGGGCATTAGGATTAACACTAGGGAGTATCGCGCGCGAGAGAGATTGAACAAAGAGAGGACTGAGATTATCTCTCAGATTATAAAGCGTAACCCGGCTTTCAAGCCGCCGGCAGATTATCGGCCACCAAAGCTTCAGAAGAAGCTCTACATTCCGATGAAAGAGTACCCGGGTTATAATTTCATCGGTTTAATTATTGGGCCGAGAGGGAATACCCAGAAGAGAATGGAGAGGGAGACTGGTGCCAAGATTGTGATTCGGGGGAAAGGCTCGGTGAAGGAGGGTAGGTTGCAGCAGAAGAGGGATCTGAAGATGCCAGATCCTTCTGAGAATGAGGATTTGCACGTGCTGGTTGAGGCAGAGACACAGGATGCGCTTGAAGCTGCAGCCGGGATGGTGGAGAAGCTGTTGCAGCCAGTGGATGAGGTGTTGAATGAGCATAAGAGGCAGCAGCTTAGGGAACTGGCAGCCTTGAATGGAACCATAAGGGACGAAGAGTACTGCAGGTTGTGTGGTGAGCCAGGGCATCGCCAGTATGCCTGCCCTTCGCGTACTTCGACTTTTAAGAGCGATGTGTTGTGTAAGATATGTGGTGATGGTGGGCACCCAACTATTGATTGTCCGGTGAAAGGGACTGCTGGGAAGAAGATGGATGATGAATATCAGAATTTTTTGGCAGAGTTGGGAGGGACGGTGCCTGAGTCAGCCACTAAGCAAAACAGTACATTGGCACTTGGTTCGGGATCGGGTAATTCGGGAAGCAATCCTCCTTGGGCCAGCAATGCTGGGAATGCTGCTGGTGCATCACAAATAGGGTTAGGGGCAACTGGACTCAAACCTGCTAAGGAAATTGATGATACAAACTTGTATATTGGATACTTGCCACCTACTCTTGAGGATGATGGTTTGATCAGTTTGTTTTCCCCTTTTGGTGATATTGTGATGGCTAAGGTTATCAAGGACCGGGTTACTGGATTGAGCAAAGGTTATGGTTTTGTCAAGTATGCAGATATTCAAATGGCCAATAATGCTATTGCGAGCATGAATGGTTATCGGCTAGAGGGGCGAACTATTGCTGTAAGAGTTGCTGGTAGGCCTCCTCAGCCTGTTGTGCCTCCTGGCCCACCAGCCTCGACAATGCCCACATATCCTGTTTCAAGCCAGCCTGTTGGTGCCTATCCATCTCAGCAATTTACTGCTGGTGGTCCTTATGGGAATGCGCCGCCTCCAAATTATGGGGTCACTCCAGTTCCATGGGGTCCTCCTGTTCCTCCACCCTATGCTCCTTATGCGCCCGCCCCTCCTGGTTCAACCATGTATCCTCCTCCTGTCCAGGGTCAACCTATGCCACCTTACGGTGTACAGTATCCTCCACCTATGCAGCCAGTTCCCCCTGGTTCTCAGCCTCAGCAGACAACTTCAAGTGAAGCACAACAAAGTTACCCTCCAGGAGTGCAATCTGAAAATAGTACTTCTACTCAATCTCTACCGCCCAATATATATGGGAATTCTTTAGCTGGAATGCCACAACCTACATATCCCACAACTTCATATGGCTATTCAACTTATTACAGTGCAGTTCCGCCACCACCTCCTCCTCAATCTGTTCCTGGCTCAACTGGTGACCAATCACAGAGCACTGGGAACATGCCTTGGGCTGCAAATCCGCCATTGCCCCCTCCTGTTTCTTCTGCAGAGAAGGCAACATATGGTGCAGATGCTGAGTATGAGAAATTCATGTCAGAGATGAAATAATTGGGGTCCCTTTTCAGCAACAATTTGAGAGGTATGCTGACCAAATCCATTTGCTTCAATTTGGTCATATTCATTGTCGTTTTGATTGATTTTTTATGTTGGTTAATCTTGATAGCTGCTCTGCCCATCGGATGAAACTTGAACCTGATTTGGTCATTAACAGTTTGATCTTTTAGTTTTGTCACTTCAAATTAGTGGTGTTTAGTTTCTGCTGCTTATTTAATTTTATTTTGATTAACAAGTGGTCTCTGCAGCATCCAGTGATCCTCATATTGGAGCTAGGTATGAAAGGAATGTAACAATTTGTTGTGGCAAGGGGATTTATTTTTCACATGCGAAAGCTTGTTAAACATATACAGCTGTTAATTTTTACTTCATCAGTATTATACTTGGACAAGAAACATGAGGATCTTAGTAAGACTTAAGTCACATGTTATTGGGAAAAAAATTTACAGTTGCTGTTTATAGTTTTGTGTGTGTCTAGGTGTAAATTCCCCATCTGATTGACTATTGCCTTTTTGGTCAAAGGTAACACAAACAATGTAACGATCGTGCAGCATTTTAAGAGAGTTCCAAGAGTGTGAAACTCTATGGTGTATCGATCTATTTGTGGCCCATGATACTTGGAAACAGAATATGTTTAGATCAGAACTCTCTCTAGGTCTTTTTTTTCTCTCTCTCCTTTTAAAGGAAGGAGAGGCTACATTCCAGATTATTTTACTTATAAAAAAAATTACTTATCAAAAAATTTTACTTATAAAAGAAACTACATGACAGATTATTTTGATTTCATCTTTATTTTCTGTTTGGTTGTTAATGTGAGTTATCACCATGTCACATTATGCCATCCAAATACGATGTAAATAAATCTTAACATCTCTGTTTAGTACCCCCCCCCCCCCCCTTCCCCCTTTCTCCCCCACAACATCTAAACAGTGCTGACAGAACAAAAGAATTGGAGAGCATATTTTCGGTACTACAGTTGGAAATGCCTTTACTTTTCTTTATTTGAACCAATCTGTAAGCATTATCTTGCCCTGAGGGATGTGATCATATATCTAGAACTACACTTAAGAGTTTCCACATGTTGTTTTGGGTAAGAGACGCTTTCTTTATAATTTTCTACTTTTAATAGATTTGATTTGTATGACCAGAGTAAATTGCATGCACCTTACCACTGCATAATTTGTTTGTTATATTGTTTTTTGCAGTTCTTAACTCTTCTTCATTGTTATGCTGTAAAATTTTGACAGGCTGATGTTTCATGGAGATCTTGTGAACCTGATTTCTTACCTCTTGCCATGATTTTGTTGGAAGTTGGGACTCACATCTTTAACCTTGCTGTACTGTTATGACATTTGCAGAGACTTGGAGAAGTTCCAATCGTAGAGTCTTGTATTGGAGAAGCCACTTTAAAGTTATCATTTTTATTATTATTAATCCATGGGTGCTCTTGTAGGAGTCTTTTTTTATCTTTCGGTGGCTGCTTATTGCCTTCTACAGAATGTCTGTTTCCTAATGTTTTCTTTCTGTCAGTTATCTGAACTTTTTTCAATATATGTTACTGACGTCTTATGTTACATTTCATTTGACTTTTTCGGTTCCTAACTTTTATTGATTGCTTCTCCTAACTTGTTTTTAATTTTGAGTATTAGTTCCCAGTTTTATTTTAAGGGATTTTAATTATCCTAATGCCTCGGTGTTGAAGCTGTCTCTTGGACGCCTTGTATCATTCTGTGCAGAAGGTAACTATGCCTTTCTATTTTAAGGCATTTTGGGGTAGGTGGAAGAATATCTTGCTTATGACTTTCGTTATATTCATTGTGTTTCTATGTGTACCCAATCCCTTTTGATGTCTTCTCTCAGTTATGTGGCAGGTACAAGAATTCAGACATGTATCCATTAGCACAGGCTTTTTTTAATGATTTTTTTAATATCATTTGAAGGAAATGGCTTGAGGCAAAGATGAATGTCGGTCAAGTCTCTGAATAGGATGGATGAGGCTTTGATTTCAGTGGGCTGAGTTTGCAAACCATTTTAATTGGAGTATGAGCAAGGAAGTGAGGTTGTAGGATTTTCCCCCCACATATTGGCTCCTAAGTTTTTCATGATTTGGGTTTTCTTTGATTAGGAAGTAGTGATATTGTCCGATATTTATCGCTAGAATAAGTGACATAATCAAATATGGACAAATCTGTCTAGCATGGTAAAAAGAAGAATAAAATAATTTTAGAGCATCACTCTTTTGATATATGGAAGGAAATATGGGATCATGTCATATGCATCTCCTACTTTGGGATTAACAGTCAGCTGCCAGCGTCATGCAGCTGATTGTGTGTGCTTGTTGCACATAAACAGGAACAACTGTAGGTACTTTAGGGGTTTACATGTTTATGGATTTAGTTTGGGCTTGACATGAAAATGACAAGGTATTATTCTTACTAGGATATAGCTAATGCCAGTGGATTTTTAGGATGTGTGTGGTTTAAAAGTACTAATGTTGCTTTTTTAATAGATGGCATTATGATAGCGAAGTACAACTCAAGAGTCGGTAGTCTATATATGATGGCATCAAAAGGAACATTTTGTTAACCCAACTCTTCTAGTAGTTGTATCATGTTTAGTGGTCTTTAATCCTTTTGTGTAGAAATTCTTGGGTCTTGATATTACACACATGCATACCCTTTTAAGTAATAATTGCAAGTTCTTTGATCGCTTTTGCTGTCACATATATGCATTTAACTGGCAGTGCCTTGCATATTTCATGCATATTTGAAACACCGCATGGTGCATTTGGCCTTTTGTATAGAAGACTAAGTTTGTAATAGAAGTCGTTTGTGTGTGGTGAGCTTTCTTAACATATTTGCTCCTAAATAATGAGCTTTGCATGTTCCGATAATTCTCTGATATTGTTCTTCCTATTGAATAATTTCTAAATTCCTATTGAGACTATTTCCCCCAGCCACATTCAGATGCCCCAACCCATGTTTTAGGTAAACCCAGGACAATCTTGTGGGGCTGATCTCATGTTCAGTCATGAACTTGGGACCTCAGCTTCATGAGGTGTAGGCTCAAATTTTCTATCCTATGAGTGTTACTTCTGATTAGCTAACTTGTGAGTGGGGACCAAAATCATCGGCTTTATGGCTTTGCATCTAAGAAGATGTCTAGAGAATGTTTGCTTGCTATCTTGATGTTGTTGTTTTCCCAAAATGATGATTAGGAAAAAAAATGTCAATTCATCAATAATTTTCTGAAGCAACAAGGGGATTTTTTATTGTTCTTGTGTATGTCTCAATACAATTATGCATATTTGAGAATCTGTTAGCTTGCACTACTTGTTGCTTGATTCTATCAATATGTGGGTAGTATTTATTTATCTGGCCTTCACAAGTTCACTAACATTTCACTGCCACTAATGAGTCTTTGACTTGCACATGGTTATTTTTGTACCATCTGTGACATCTGCTTGCTCCCATTACTGCCCACAAAGGGCTGCTGGTCTATTTTGGGCAGGCAATGTAACCTTCGCCCCTAGTTGTTGACTCATTTTTTGAGATTGTACAAAGTCAAGTAGTGGCCTCCAGGTTTTTGTAACTATTATCAATGTGCTTACTTGATTGTGACTAAATTGGTCAGGATTACTTTTGTGAGGTGATATAAAGTTCTGAAAGGTGTTTTTGCTGTTGCAAGATCTGCAGACCCTTATCAGTGAAGATTTGCTACAGCTCTCAAGCTAGTGTTTTCTGTTAGAGCTTTTTCCTGCTAAACAACAAAAAAAAAAAAAAGTGAGGGTTGGGGGGTGGGTGTTGGTTGGTTGGGACTTTGAACCAGAATTCTTGTCCTTAGTTTAGGTGTGCCAATGAGTAGTTCGAATTGTGAATTTACTTGTATGCAGCTATTGTACAACTGCAATTATATTTTAGTACTCTTTCCTATATTTCGGGCTCGATTGTTTTCATTATGCTGATGGTGACGGTACTATATAGGGGGCAATAATCAACCATACTGTACCAAACACATAGTTGAGTATTGTGTTCTTATGCCTGCCGGTATGCCATTTCTTGGCTAATCCAATATGTTGTTGGTTGAATTCCATTTTATATGTTTTGGTTCAATATTTATGCACGTTTCATGGATGTTTTCTAAGACCCTGGCTACTTGTATGTCTGTTTTCTTCAAGGTGGGATGTCTCTATACAAGTGGTATATATGAAATCGTGTTTATCAAGTGATTATAAATTTACGCATTATATGAATGTTCATGAATTTAGGAAGCATGGCTATATTGATGGGTAGGTGAGATGAAGGTGGGCTTGTGGGATAGTGGAGTTGGGTAATATACGAGTTTCTGACGAGACTTCGATGCTTTGGCTGTAAGTATGAATCTAGTGGGAAACATTCCATAATTAGGATTTAGATCCAGCCCAACGAGTTGGGCTGTATGGGACAAGTTCTCGGGTAGTTTATGCGTGTGCTAGACTTGACGTTTGAATAGTAAAATGTCATCTTTTAAAATGCCTAATCGAAGGTGGGACTCGGCAGCCTCGCACACAATAGTGCAGTCAATTGCAAGGAATTTCAGTCACATTAGGGAAGGGGAGAAGCAAATTATGCTTTTCGTCATCCGATCGCTGACAGCTTGAAACGAGGACAATGATTATCAAATTCTACATGAATGGTTAAAAGAAAACTCATCCTACGAAATGAGAGCAGTATTAAATGCATTACTTTTTAAAATGCATTAAATAGAGGAAATGGAGGGATTTTGAAATGGAGATGATCCTTTTCCATGTGGAGCCAACTCGGATTAAAGCTTTAATTTCCTTTGAATTAATGATTTCACAAAATAGTTTTCTTTGCTTTGGAATATTTTTCCCTTATCATCCCTCTAAAAACTTGGTTAAGCGGATTGTTTTTTTCTTTTTTATGAAAGGTACAGCCTAGATGACAACTTTAAATTAGAGATTCTATTCTTCACAACTATTTAACTCACTTATTTTATACTCGTACTTTAAGTGAAAAAAAAATATAAGTGGTTAATATGAGAAGTAACTTTAAGCACGTAACATGTGAATGTGTAAATAGTAACACTAGTGTTAAATATTACAATTTCATTATCTTTCTAAGCTCAGTAATTGACAAAGAAAGAATGATTTGATGTTCCTTAGTGTATTATTGGTCCTATTGGAGTAGTGATAAACATAATACCAGCGTGAGTGAACAGTATTCATACTGGTGTATTTTATAATATAAAATATTATTAAAAAACATTTTGAATAGTACTATTAAAAAAAATGATATTATAAAGTACACCAGCATAAGTAAACAGTACTCATGCTGGTGTTATTTTTATCACTACTTGTATTATTGTGCCGCTTTTTTTTTTTTTGGGCAGCAATGGAAGTACTGTTCACAGTAGCATGCTCCAAGTCCTACATCTATTATGGGTTGAACCTCAAACCTCCATTATTGAAAACAGTTGTACCAATTTGGCATAAAACAATGGCTGATTGGCTTATTTGGGATTGCGTTTGAGGTGCATAAAAGTATTTTTAACACTAAAAAAGTCTGTTTGAAGAAAAAAAATACTCGTTTAATAAAATAATTAAAAGCGCTTTTAATGGTCAAAAAAACCTAAAAATGACCAAAATATACTTTTGTCCAAAAGCTTTTTTTAACTTAAAAGCTCTATGTCTCAGAACATCTCCAACAGAAACTCTAAACTAGCTTTTTTGTTAAATTTAGTCATTTTCATACTCCAACAGACACTTCAAAGTAAAGGCTCTCACTAAATATATGCTACGGTGAACTTTGATATATAAAAGTTCACTATAGCGCCTGTTATGTATATTATATTGTTCTTTCTCTCTCTTGTTCGTTCTCTCATCACAGACAACATCAACCCAGATGAAGACGAAGACGAAGAACCTCTAATGAGCAGAGCAACCAATGAAATTAACAAAGCCAACAAAAAAAAAAAAACCTCAACCAAACCAACCCGAAAATTTAAAGGATTTGAGAAATCCATCCAAGAACTTGATTAAAACCAAATCGGAATCAAATTCATAAAGGAATACCAGGACGAGATTAACGACGAGGCCCGAAAGGAAGAAAAGAATGCCCAATGGGACGATGACACCTGCCACTGCAATCGCCATGTCCAAAACGAACAGCACCACCCACTCACTCCCTCAGATTCACAGAACAACCCAGATTCACAGAAAGACAGAGACAAGAGAGAGAGAGCGAGAGAAGAGGAGCGAGAGAGCGAGAAGAGGAAGGAGATGCAAAAACAGAGGGGGAAGAAAAAAGAGAGGAAGAGAGAGATGGGGAACAGGAAGAGAATGGTTTCCGGAATGTTCTTTAAGAGGAGATGGTGAAGAAAATGTCCGTTGAGAGAGATGGGGGAAGAAAATGAAAAGATAAAAAATAATAAAATAATATTAAAAAATAATATTTAATTAAGAGGGAATGGTTAAAATAAAAGCTCTGTCGGAATGTGTAGTTAAAAACTAACGGTTAAAATGAAAAAAGATGTATAGTGAGCGGCTAAAATCAGGGGCGGAGGGAGAGGGGGTCGAGGGGGTCAAATTCCCCCCTTCAACCCCAAAACTTTTCTTTTTTCTCACTAGAAGTTTCCCTCCGCCCCTTGTTGCCCACCCTCAATCACTTTTTAGGGGACAACAATTTTCCACAGTACTGGGATTCAATACGTGACATCTCAGAATTTTGCTCTCTCGTTTCATCAGTACTGTTTGTCTAACTGTGTCTGTGTTTCAAATTTTCAAAGGCTTAGGGCTAAAGGACGAAGGTAGAAGACAACTCAAGTCTCCTACCAAAACGCTGCGTCTCACTTAAGTAGAAACATTGCGTTTTAATTCACGCCTCAATAAAAGACAAAAAAACGCTGGTAGTACGTTTTTTAATGCTGTAAGAACCACGAGTCCACCAAAATTCCAAATGTTCAACTTTCTCAAACAACCTTTCGTTTTTTAATTTTTTTTTTGGAAATCAACTAAACCGATCTAAATTGGAATCAAATTTTAATAAGAAATAATATAAATAATTTGTTTGTTATTTGGACACCTACAAAAGAAAAAGAAAAATATGAATATTAAATCATTTAGACATAAATAATACTTTAATATTTTTAAAATAAAGAAATGTTAGAAACTACTATTTTTTATTTTAACTGTCACGTTAATATTATGAAATAGTTGAAAAATAAAAGTGAGATAAAGAACTTTATAGTAGTACTACATAATATGATTTTAAACTTTTATAGTAGCACTGCACAACATAATTAAAAAAAAAAAAAAAAGCCTAAGTATAGGTCTTAAAGCCTTTAATATATAATTCATACCAATTGCTTGTAAAATTTTATGATTAAACTTTTTATATTTAGATGGTTCAATTAAATTATTTTTCTTATGAATATATATTTTTTGTTACATGTTTTAGTTGTATGAAATACATAATTTTAATTGCCTAATATTATGAAGATCACCAATGATTTCAATAAGTTCCAATCAAATTCTAACCAAGTCATGTCAAGGTAGATTTAGTAAATTTGCCAATAGATATTTGCTTAAGAAAAAAAAAATCAGAAATAAAGACCAAATTCTAAAGACCTTATCAACCAATTATGAAGTCTTTTAAAGGATAATTGAATAAGATAACGGGATAGATGTAACCAAATAAATTATATGTTACATTTATATGTTTAAAATAATAATTAAATTTTGTTAAATTATTTATTTATTTCATTAGTTATGTTTTTAATTTTGTTAATTAACTCTTGTTTAGTTTTAAATTTTTTTATTCATTAAAAAAAAAAAATTATTGACCTCCCTCGACCAAAATCCTGGCTCCGTCACTGGCTAAAATAGCCATTCTTGTTGGAGATGCTCTCAAACGCAATCCCAAACAGGCTCTTAAAAAACTACTAAACGATTGTCTTATGATTTGACAATGTGAAAATAAATTCAAACCTTAGATCATCACTTTAAAAAAAAATAAAAATGAATTGTTATTTTCGTTACCACATTATTCCAGTTGTAAGATAGTCATATAAATGGTTATTTATTTATTTTTGTAATTCTAAAAAAGAAGCACAATTTAAAAGGTTATTACATTCTTCAATTTGTTCTTTGTTGTTAAGTATATTGTAGCTTTAAGCTCTGTTTGTTTTGATATAAAATGTTTTCGGTTAAAATCATTATCTTAAAAAATAATTTCAATAAAAACATTTTTCAACGTCTTATTTGTACAGAAAATCCGCAATGACGAGAGAGAGTGTGCAAGAAAGAGGTCAAGCACTATGTAGATAAAAAGGAGAAGCTTGAACTCATAAAATGGTTTTATATTAGAAAGAAAGGAATCTTTAGACTGTCAATAGTATGGATAAATATTATAATTTGAGGATCCTACGTAAGCGAGTTATAAGCCTAATGGCAAAGACCTCCTTGGTTGTCTCTGCGGTCTGTTGTTCGAATCGCCACACCTTTATTTTTATTTTTTTCCCATTTTTCATCGTCGCCGTCGTCTTCTTCCTTCTCAACCTGAAAACGATGGAACGAGACCAGTCCTCTTCGGCCCCTAGGAAGGTAAAAGCTTTTTCATTCACGCCCTCAAAATCTATCTGAATTCGAAAATGGATCTGGGTTCTGAAAGTCTTTGCAATTCGACCTGGAAAGTCTGATTAAATCTCTCTCTGCAGCACAAGTTTGCACCCAAAGCCCCTCCTCGCAGAGCGCCCAAATCCACCGCTCCCAAAACGTAATCTGATAATCTCCCTTCATTTCCCTTTTTAGTTCTCTCTAATTTTGCACGTTAGTCTTATTTCTGGTTGTGGGTAATAGTAATTACCATTTAAATTATATGGAAATTTTGTTTTATTTTTAATTTTAATGTATTTTTCGATGCAGTGAAGTGGATGACGAAGATGGAGAAGCTGAGCAGGTCCAGCATCTGCTTCGCCGCTTCAATGTGTGTATTTCTTTCCACTTTTATAAGCATATTTGGGTCTCTGTTTTTAATAACAAATGTTTTTAAGGCTCTGTTTGGCTGATAAGAAATGGTTGGCGAGGAAAAAATATATCGGAATTTGGGGTCTTAACTCGTGTTTGGTTACATTTGTTAGACTTAAAAAGTCATCAAGTGGGTTTTTTTTATTTTTAATTTATTAATATTATTTGAAGATAATACGATGTTAACAGAAGAAAATATGTACCACGAAATAGAACGAAGCACCTGGCACTAACCCCATCAGACATAAATTTCTTACGAACTAGATAGTAGGAGTTTTCTACTAACCAATCTCTAAAATAAAAACATATGCTAATTTAATAATCATGTAAGGTGTGACGTGGGCCAGGAATCATTTTATTTTTGGGCAAGTGGAGGAAAGAACAAATTGCCCAAATGCAAGTGAAAATGTTTTGTTTCTTTACTTCTTTTTATCATTGATCTCATTATATTTTTTTTAAGAGATTAATACACCTAAAGTATGAGATTTACTATTTTGGTGAAAATCTTTATGATTCTTAAGTCGTTCTTTATTCGGTTGTTTTGATGAGATGGTATTTGCCATTAACATTGACTTGTTTGCCTCTCATTTATAGGAGAATCATGCAAGACGGAGGCTTAACGACGAAAAGAAATGTAATTTCTCATCATATTCTTTCATTATTATTTTCCCAAATTTACATTTGAATTCCTCGAACATTCATTTCTTTATTTACATTCCAATCCGTTCTAGAAGTGAACATGCATAGATGCAAGTATGTTGTTTGTAAAAAGGCTTCCGCGTTCAGTTGTTGATAATATAGATGATGTGACTCAATTGCTGTGACTTCAACTTCTCAGTTTTGAGAAGCATCTTTAGAAGCAATGAGCTCATTGAATTTGTCCCGTGGGATTTTTTTTTTCTTGCCCTAGAGGTAAAACATGAATTCATATCCATTTCTTTTAGGCACAAGTTATCCAGCACCCATTGTTCATGGAGAAGCTCATCCCACTGATTGGGAGCCGAATTAACAAGATGACAATTTAGAAAAACATTTTTCAGAAGGTATGTCAATGGACTTGAGAGAAAGTTGGTCTAAAATGTGGCTTTAGGATTTGATAGACTGCTATGTATTTTGATGTGTAAGTACCACGAAGAGATCAAAGGCTGCTCCTCTAGAAATAAATATGTAGATTGAAAATTCTGGAGTCCTGAGAAGATTCAGTAGAGTGGCTAAGTAGAAGTTATGAAGAGTTTAATAAAAAGTACAACTTTTTAGAATGGAGTTGCTCAATAGGCTCAACAGTTAGTGTAAACCCTTCGATATAATTGGAAGAAAACCGCGTGCTTTAGATGGGCGAACTAGATGGAAGAGTCTGTATTACCCATCAATATAAAATATATGAGAAAATGTGGATCGTAATGATCATCATCATTGTGGATCCATCTCATGTTGTCGTGCAAACCTGCAGCTTCCGTTCAAGTTGTATTTGGTCCTGGAGAGACACCATCAACTCAGATAAAGAGATACGGGAGTGCTAAGGATGGGAATGGTGGCAAAAGCAGTGGTTCGGACACAAAAAGTTCTGATTATGGACAAACTCTCTTCTCTTTACCTTCAGCTGCCAATGAAAATGTAAGAGAAGCATGTTCCGCAGATTCTACCAGTAAATATGGGGAGCTTGTCAAGAAAGAATATAGAGAACCTTGGGTAAGAAATCACTACCATGCAGATCTCTCTCTCTCTCTCTCTCACATGTACTAGGCATCTAATGTCCATCATGCTGCTGCAGGATTATCACAACACTTACTATCCTACTACTCTTCCTTGGAGGAGACCTCACTCTGGTGACCCAGGTATGCCTTTAGGTGCATCTAGAAATAATGGCTCTAATTGCAGATGAACGTCAATTATCTGTCCTTGTGAAGAAAGATAAAATTCTCCTTGTCACTTATGGTGATCTTCTAAAATACTTAGTCAGTGAATGTGACCCTAGGCCTTTTCAATAAATGAGAACTGCCTTTTCTTTGCAATCTATATTAGTTCATCTTCATTTGCATCGATGAACATGCAACTCTAACCTGCAGGTGGTGAGGCACTGAGGACTGATATTAATGCGTACTTCTCAATATCATTCTTTGTTCCTTGGCATAATGTTGACGCAGTGAGAAGTCTGCAAAACCAAAATTCTTGCTGCAACCCGCTAGCTAAAGGCTAAAAAAGCTATTAAAGGAGAAATGCAAACAATTTACCAAAAAAAAAAAAAAAATACCGTAGTCTAATAAGTTAGCATCTCCACATTTTCAGTTCAAAAGTGATAGGAAGACTTAAGTCAGGTTTAATGCACTTAAACATTCTAGCCAAATATTAGCTACATTCATAAGTCCCTAGGTCTGTAGTTAAAATACAGGAAGACTATTTCACATTCTAGTCACTGCTTGAGTTCCCAAAACATCACACTAGGACTGATACTAAAATTATGCTTCATTGTCAGGCTACCCATGAAAAAAAAAAAAGAAAGGAAATTACCTAGACTTGGCAAAACTTCTCACAAAGCTTTTTGTACTAGTTTCTCTTGGAAGTTTAAGAAAACATGTTTCATCAGATGTACATATACTGTACTAAAGAATAACAAAAGGTAACAGCAATCTTGTATCAAAACTGTTAAAGTGGTTATTTGAGTGATTGTAGTAGAGTTTTTCAGTAATGAGTGTAGGGTGATTATTGCAGTGATTCCTATCTTAATTTTTATTTAACTCATCTAATTATGTAATGCTAAATGCAATTGCTTGTTTTCCTTTCAGAACTTCTTGATGAAGCAGAATTTGGGGAGGCTGCAGCAAATGCAGAGTACAATGAAAATGCAATAAATCCTGCTTCAGAGCTTGAGCTGATGGTTGGTAATCAAATTAAATGTTTTAGAGATTGTTTCATATTTACTAGAGCAACGTATTTAGCCATATTTACTACAAACTGGTGATTGGTGACAGGAGGAAAGTGAGGAAGAAAAGATGTTTCTCTTTAAGCTTCCTGATAATCTGCCATTGCTCAAGCGATCGTCTACTAGAAAGGGGAAAGAGAAAGTTGAAGCCCATACATCATTGGATGGAGGAGGCGTTTTGAACATGGGCTGCAGGTTGGAAGAGTTGCCAGGTGGATATATGGGCAAAATGCTGGTTTACAAGAGTGGAGCAATCAAATTAAAGCTAGGAGATGCCCTGTATGATGTGAGTCAAATCATGAGCTTGCTTAAACTAGGATACAAGCACTAGCACACATGAAGTGCACATGCACACACTGACACGGACACTCTATTGTTGCCTTACCTGCAGCCGGAAGGGCCAAGCCAAGTTTACTTTTGCCTAAGATTAAGAACTCCAGTAATTTCTTGCTGGTTTGTCCAGCCAAAACTTATATTTTTTTGTGCGGCTTTTGGGCCTCAATTAATGATTAATTCAGATTTTTGCTGGTTCAAACAGAATCCTGAAGAAATTTAAAAGTTTCTCTTGTTTCTGTTCTTCAACATGAGGGAAAAAATTCCTGCTTTTTTTTTTATTTATTTATTTCCTTTTTAAAACTGATTTTTATTCTTGGTTTATTACATCAGGTGATCTGTTTCATTTGTTTGCCAGATAAGATAATATGTCTATTGTCTATGACTTGTTTTAGAACCTCCCTTGGTAGGGGTCATTGTGTAACTCCAGTTTTTGAGCATTTAAATGTATGTTGCATCTTAAAAAAGAAAAGAAATGCTATTTAGTAGACTATTATACCGTCTATCTATTGGAATGATGTGACAATGAAAATTAAATTTTGAATTTTCATTTTACAAACTTTTGCAAATCGGAATAATCTATTAAATAGCATTACTCCTTAATAAATAGGTGTTACACCTTATATTGTGATCATAAATTTTTGAGAAATTATTGATTGTTGTGTTGTATCTTATCAAGAATCCTCCCCCTCTCTGTTCCTCTTCTGTTGTCTTAATTGATTTGATTCGTGCCTTGAATTATTTACATGTTTTCCATTACTTTCAAAACTAGTGGCTTTAGCTATTACCTGTAGAAACAAAAACAAAATAAATAATTTTTTGGGGCTTCTGGTTTATGTGCAGGTTTCACCTGGTTCAGATTGCACATATGCTCAAGATGTTGCAGCAATCAACCTTGCAGAAAAACGTTGTTGTGTTCTGGGAAAGCTTGACAAAAGGGCTGTCATAGATCCTGATGTTGATTCCCTGTTGGATGCCGTAATTAACTTGGACTAGCGCAACGCAAGGACCTTGCCTGAAATATAAACACTTCATCCATGGCGCATTATAGAGCTATCATATGCAAAGAGGTAGATAATGAGTAAATATGTAACTCCAACTGCTGACAAGGCGGCTTGTGCCGAGCTTAGGATGTCAAATTCCGGACCTACATTTCTCTTCAGAAAATCTCTAATCTTGGTGTACAAAGCATCTCTAATGGAGTAGTCTGTTTTTCTCTAGTGACTCAATGCCCGGGGTGGTAACTCTATTCATATTTCGAGTTTAAGTTGTTAAAATATAGGTATAAAACTATATGTCAACCCTAATTAAAAAATTTAATTTAAAAGGTCAAACTCTTCAACCATAATTCACTAATTTTGTAATTCATCTAATTAAAAGGGTCAAACCCTTCGACCATAATTCACTAATTTTATATTATGTTTATGTCATGCTTATGTGTCGTATATAAAAAATTACTAGTCCTATTATTACTTATCAAATTCAAATTGTGTCAAGACATGAATATAAAATTATATATGCAAACTCTAACTTAACTGATTTAATTGAACAAATTAAATCTCTCAACCCTAGCCGCTCTTAACCCTAACCATTAATTTCTTACTGGATTTGTGTCAAATTAGCAGGTTATATAAAAAATTATGCCCTAATGGAGGCCTCTCTCATCTTTCTACCCTAACCATTAATTTCTTACTGGATTTGTGTCGAATTAGCATATTCTATAAAAAATTATGCCCTAATGGAGGCCGGCCTCTCTCATCTTTCGACATCGAGCTGATAATATGGGACTAGAATAATTCAAATTGATTCAGGAAAATCAAGCACATTATCAGTAAATAAATTTCCACATCGAAGCTGATAATATGGGACTAGAATAATTCAAATTGTTTCAGGAAAATCAAGCACATCATCAGTAAATGAATTTCCACACGCTTGCAACGAATTGAAACTTAATATACATACTTCCAAGCAGAGAGGGGTACACCATCCAACATCCCTGCTTGGCGACCTCACACACCCCAACTCCATGCATGCCCTGCCAGCAGAAAGGTCTTCACTTCCATTGTTTATATACCAAGCATAACTTGCCCAGAGGGAAACTTCTACCCATACAAGTTCCCACGGGGGAAAAGCACCTGTAATGTCGTCAAATTCCGGTCAAGCCTTATTGGCTCGACCCAACACCACAACCAACAGGACCACAACTGAGAGTAGGAACGATGTCTTCAGCTTTTCCTTGAAGGGATCGGTGGCTCCTGCCATTGTCTTCTCGTCATCGGCGGACTGAAATAAGTTGTTCATGAGCTTTGTGATTTTATTGATCGCCTCCATGAACTTAGCCTTGGTGTTGTCAAAAATCCACCTTAATATATTCGTTGCTTCATTGGAGTCATCAGAACTTCCAGAACTCTCATCTGGATCCAGGGGACTCATTTTTTCAACTGCATCTATCATGAAAATTTCATGTCCAAAATATCAGTAATAATGCATTATTTCAATGTGATTTGAAGTCTCAATGAGAAACAATCAAACTTTAAAAAATAATAATAACAATAAATAAATTGATATTTTGGTTATTTGGCTGTAATGCTTTTAAAGACACAATAACCAACATGACAATATATCCAATCATGAGTCTATCCAATGTGAGGTGGACTGAATTAAAAAGCTATGCACCAACATCCTCCCAATTACAATGATTAAAATGGCAGCAGCAACCACATTAGCAAAAGATAAAAGTTGGAAAAAGAAAATTCATGAACTTAAATAAATGTTAAATTAAAGCTTGGTGGTTCGATTTGGGGTGAGAGAACTATTTCGCGACCTACAAGAAAGTACAAAAAATTTGGCTCTACCAGTTTTCCAGTCTTCTCTAGCCTTGTCACACAAGGCCACGCCTTAGAAAGACAATTGCAATGTAAAGTACAGTAAAATGCTGGTACCTTTGAAAGAGTAAAAATAATACCTTGATTATGTTCAAGTCCTACACATGTTTGCACATCGCAGCCTGTTAAAGCATGCTTAGAGCATTCAAAGTTCAGCAACTTATTATGTACCCTACTACTAAAAATTTATTTAAAAATCGGATAATCATTCTAGATTAAATATTTGATACTTCAAAAGAAAAAATAGTATGTTGCCAGCCCCATTTTATCAGATGACATGATCCTATATAGCAAAATATAATCTTTCATGGACTTTGCACGTTCAGTTAAAGGAAAAACTAATGACTAAAGCCCGAAATACAAGATCCATATAGAATATGAATGTTATGATCAAATGAAATACAAATATTTTGCAACACTGACTATAATAAATATGACTTTTCTCTATAACTTGAAATGTATTAATCAAATACATTTAACATAATAAGCTAAAATCCACAGAACCTGCATAGTATGAGTCCCTGAGCTCCCGCACCACCTCATTATTCATAACAGCATCCCAAACTGCTTTATCTGATGATAATGATATGACCATTTTCTACACAAGAAATACTCTTGTTACAAACATAAATAATCCTTTTTGATAAAAAGAAACATAAATAATCTTGATAGAGAAAAGAAAATGCATGCTTTGATATAGTTTAGTCTAAAACATAAGAAAACAACTATAGCCGTTCTATACATTAAAGCAAGATCACAAACACTGCCACTTCCAGTTGTTAAGTCTCCAATTCAAATGCATGCTATCTTGTATATAGCTTTATCTATTCTTGCATCTAACATTAATTCCAAAAAACGCATTCAATAGGCATAAATGGTCAAAAATTAAATGATGATGATATTGTGCGTTGGTTTCAACTCTGATCAGAATTTCTTATAAAATTTGTCAAAAGCATTTTTGGCACTTGAAAAGATATTGATTTAAATCTCAAATTTCAATGATCTTCAATCTTCTCCTACACAGTCAACCTCCAATATTTCTCCAAAAAGAACCAAAAAAGTTTAGGTAAGTTCATGTTAAATTCATCCCCACAGATTATATGGAAACCTAGATTTGGTGCAAGTATAAGGCACCTGAACAGACGGTTCGGTATGCAATAAATGAAAAGCATCATAAACTCTATCAGATCCGTGAGGTTGCAATGTTCTTGAATTACAGAGATGCAGCGAGGGCTCCATCCAGTCTAACTCCGACCCTGTAGGAGTTTTAACTTGATCAGCTACATCCTTGTCCAAATCAAAAGCATATTTGTCCCAGACAAGCTTGGAGTTTCTGGCAGGATCAAACACCCTATAAATACAAAACCATTCCAGAAACAGCAATGTTACAACTATACAATGTCATAATAGTCATAGTGAAAAAGTGATTGAGTAATCCTCTAAAAATATGTATTTAAAGTCACAAACCAACATTTATGGAAGAAAACAGCTCATGAAAATTATACTTTGAATTATTTGCATCATATCCTAAACATCTTCCAAGACATGGCATTATCATACTATGTAAGGCTGCATTTGTTTTGACATAAAACGCCCCCATCAAAATTGCAATACCACCTACCCTCATAGAGGAACCCAAACCCCCCGCCCCCCATTTACCCTCTCGACCGCGATTCTCCAAACCCTGTCTTAACCCTCCTCCCTTGCAGCAAACCCCACGTCCACAAAAGAACCCAGGTGCCCCCTCCCCGGGTGCTACCATCCTCCAATTGTCGCCTATCCCTCCCCGGGTGCTACCATCCTCCAATTGTCACCTATCATCCCCCTCTCCATCAGAGCCTCCCAAACAACCCTCACGATTGCCCTCGTCTCCCATGTGTTGTAGCTCCCCATCAACTCCTCTCTCCCCCTTGGCTTGGAAAAAAAAAAAACTCTTCCTAACTTGTAGTCTCCCTTTCCTGCCTGGGGGTTTTGTAGATTTTTTTTTTCCCTGAATTGTTAGCAGCAATATTTGTCTTCGTCTAAGAATCTTCAAAGGATTCCAATTGGGTTTCAGTTGCAACAGGAAAATAATTTTCATACCAACAAAAATTTGTTCGATATTATTTTTAGTCTTAACAATACAAAGAACATCAATAATTTTCCCCAAAAATATCTTTGACTGAAAACATTTTCCTCCAAAAACCATTTTATGTTGAAACAAATACAAAACTAATGAGCATGGCAAAAATTTAATAAGGAGATCCTCTTAAAATGTGATTCAAAGGCATGAAGAACATTTATGGGGAAAATTATCAGCTCACTAAGTTGACGTCTCAAATAGGGTGTATCATATGCCAGATAATCACTTAATAGCATTTAGAAATAAAATAAGAGAGGTACTCCTGAATTGATATTTTGGATGATACAGGAAATGCTGTTCTTGGGTTGGAATCTTACTAACAAATTAGCGAGCCAAATCATGCTTCAGCCATGTTTTACCATTCCTAAGTTACCAAGTTAGCAGTAACTCAAACAAGTCATATAAACAGATACAGCTATATCTTGCACTTCTTTTCATTGGTGCTTTCGATACCCAATGAAGTGTACCGGAGACAAATTCCAACCTTAGTTGCATGAACCTTCATAATATGTCATACCATGAAACTCCTATACCAGATCACATTTCAAAGGTTTCAGAAGAAATTCTAGGACTAACAGTTTTATTGCAGATAGACTTCAAACTATCTTGAAACAAACTTGGTCCATCAGAATACCTAGTTTCCAACCATCAATTACCTCAGAATCTAAAATAAAGTCGTTCATTCTAAAATCTTAAAAATCAGCCACTACATACTTGACAAACAAAATAAGATAAGTGTTTATACTATTCTTTCTACCTATGCAGTGCAGGTCAAGATTAGCCAATAGTTTAAGTTTATATCCTTCACTGCATCAGTGTGCTTCTTTAGATTATAAACCCTTTAATACTTTGTTTGGACTGATCACAGTACTTAATCCTAGCAATCAAACATATTATAAGAATGAAGTACAATTATCTTTATCTTCAACTCAAATCACAAATCGAGCATAGAAGGAGTTGATTGGGAAAAAAATGGAGTCTATTTTCATAATTGTATTAATTAAAACTTTCATAGATCTTTAGGGTTGAAGATTTCTACTTGTTCTTGGACAGGAATTTCTAGTGTAGGTTTATTGTGCTTCTAAGGGTCCTGCAATCAATATGAATAAGTCATCTACAATAGAGACTGCATAGACGCTGCAAATTTGGAAATTTTTGCTTTCTGTTCTGTTTTTCCACATGTATATAAACCAAGAAATTGCTGATAAATTGAACAATATATGAAGCATAGAAGTGACTTCAAATGAGAATAAAGTGGACCACTGTTGCCAAAACGTGTGTGGTTTCTTCCACTACATTTAAAACTAATATGAAAATGAGTCATTTTCAATTGCCAGCGAAGCAAACAAATCAAATCCATGACTAATCTGCCTATCTGCCTATAAATTATTCATCTACTTCCATTTACCCTTACTTGCAGGCCACATATTTCCCTTTACGTGCTTGCCATATACATATATATTCAGCATCACCATATATAATGCCATAATCCCATAGCGATCCCCTTTGCTATTGCCATCACTATCAACGTTATTACAACGTTATTGAGTGCAAGACTAAACACAATGCACTTGTCATATTCTACCACCGTCATCAGCAACCCCACCGCCATAACCACAATGACAATAATTATACTGGAAGCAATTGATGCTTTAATGACAAGCCTAGAAAAGAAAAATAAAAAAAATAAAAAAATAAAAAATCGATCTTTCTAGGTTTACTTGCTCCACCCAGTGTATCAAAATCAAAACCTCCAACACAACAATAACAAAATCGATGGGATTTTCCAAATAACAAATTTAGAATATTTCCCCCTTCTAATTACCCGCGTATGCATATAAAGAATAATGAACAACAAAAAGGAAACCCTAAAATTAAACTTAAATAAAATTGTTTTCAGGGGAAAGAAAATTAGAATCTTACTGTTGGAGAGCAGAGACAGCGTCCTGGACTTCATCCTTGGAAGGAACAGGGCCAAGAACAAAATCATCAAAATGCCCATGTGACTTCTCATCTTCGGCCCCATCCACAGCGACCCAGTCAAACTCATCGCACTGAGACAAAGGAGGAGGCCATGTGGGTACCCCAGAAGCTGCAGAAATGGGAATATTATGTGAAGCAAAAGGCGAAGAAGTGGAGGAGAGAGAAAGGTGGGTTGAGGAACCGGGCTTATGGGTAGTCCTGGAGGTTGGACTGGTAGCAGTAGTGGAAGAAGTATTGTGAGTGTTGGCGGAGGAAGAAATGGGTTCCTGAAGAGCACCGCCGGCAGCCACGCCGGTTGTTCTTGTAGAAGTAACTGCTCTTCCAACTGTCCTCCACATGCCTCCTCCTCCGCTTCCACCTCCCATGCCTTTGCCCCCAAACATGGACTCTCTCTTTTATCACTCTCTCTTTTCTCACTGCCCGCGCCTTTAGAATAATGTCTATCTCCCCGACCGACTGACGATGTTTTCGAGAAAGAGTAATGGATAGGGTCACAGCATTTTAACCAAAACAATGTTCCATTTGGCGTCATGAGTCTATTTCAAGAAAGATTCTTCTGTTTGTCTGATAAGGGCCCGAGTCTTTTTCGAGTGTTGCAACTATAAATTACTTTTTACCAATCAATTGAGCAGCTATTGTCAACTATGTGTGACGTTTTACCTTCCAATTAAATTTGATTATGAGGTCTCCTATAAATTGTCGGCTCGTGGGTTAACGCATTTTACTGTTATAAATAAGTTTTGAATGTCAAATTATTATATATTTATTTATGATTTGTAATTTTATAACTTTAATTATAATTTTCTTAGAATTTTTATTCTGTCACGTAAAAGCTTTATACTCGTGATCCTTCATCAATTAATAAGGTTATAATATATATATTTTTTAAAATGTAATACCCTATTACTTTTTTGTATTTTTCTATATGACAAAATTTTTGGATACCAAACTTTTTTACAATTTTTTTGCGAAGTGCGGTGTTATTTCATGTGATATTTTAACATTAGTGGTAATTAAATTGAATTATTATTTTTATTTAATAATTAATGGGCACTTAAAAAAAAGCCATGTGACAAGTATACAAGTTACCTAGAGTTTTGCGTGTAGACTTTGAAATGTATTTTTTATTCTAAGAGCTTTCACGTGCACAAACTCTTAACAAACTTTTTTGCAACGGTGCTAATTTACTGAGCACATACTAATTTTGATGCCTGTTATTTAGGGGATTTAGTCCTCAGCCACACAAGCCAAAATGGAAATTTTTTTACTATCATTACTGATATTCATCATAATCTCTCTAATTTCAAGTCATAAGTTTGGGGCCCCTACTAATTAAAAGGGCTAAAAAGCTTAAGAGCGTTTACAATCGTGAACTCATATGGTGATGAACAAAATAAACAAATTCATCCCGATGAAGAAAAGGAGATTGAAATTGGCTCTAATTCATTGACGGAATTGTAACCTATTCGAGTCAAAGTTTTGATGGGCTCACTTATTCTCCAATTCGATGTGTAAAACCCACTTATTCATATAAATAGACCTTATTGAGGCCCTTATTGAATTGACAGATCAAAATTATGCAATTTGAACAATCAATTACAAAAAAATCCAGGCAGGTGAAAGAAGATGAAAGAGAAAAGGCATAATTGGAGTCCTCTAGAAGGTGATATGAGTGATATGGAACTCTTGTGCCTGGGTCAGTACTGTGTAGAAAACACTGACGTGGCAGCCCAAATGAAGTATGTACAAAACCCAAAAGACCTTCAGGCCCAAGAATCCCCCCCAAAAAACTTCTAAAAGGAAATTAAAAAAAAAAAAGAAGAACAAAAAGGCAAAGAAGCCCTTCAACACATCACCAAAACATAGCACAGAAGTGTCAAAGATGGAGGGGGCATTTTGGTCTTTCCGAGTTCGCACCACAGTGACATGATATGATATTCTCCAAAACCCTAGTTTGAATCCCCTCTGCCCTGCAGTCTCCCATAGTCCCATATACTCTCCTCCCACGCGGCCTTCCTTTCGAAACCCAGAGAGGAAAAAAAGCTTCTTTTGATAATGGGTATGTATTTCCACCCTCTTTGTTTGATTTACACTTTCTCTTAGCATCTTTATCTGTAAATTGAAAATGGGTATTATTGTTTGGTGTTCATAAAGTTTGTGGGGGGTTTTGTTCAATATTTATGTGGGGTTGATACACGTGAATTGAGAATGTGATTTGTTCAATGTTTATGTGGGGTTGATAAATTGTGGGTTTGGTGTGAATAGGGGCATACAAGTACGTGTCGGAGCTATGGAGGAAGAAGCAGTCGGATGTGATGAGGTTTCTGCAGAGGGTCAGGTGCTGGGAGTACCGCCAGCATCCTTCCATTGTGCGCGTCACGCATCCTACCCGCCCCGACAAGGCTCGCCGCTTGGGCTACAAGGCAAAGCAGGTTTCTTTATGCACACATCTTCTCGACCTTTGAGATTCATTGTCTCCTTCCTCGTAGTTTTGCCACATTTACATGCTTGATTTGTTTGCTTCATATTTGTGTGGTTCTTGTTTTTGGGGTGTCCTGCATGCATTATTTTATTTTTTGAAGTCCTTGAGGAATTCTTTTGTTTGTTATTAGTTTTGATTTGAACACCATGATGAGACTTCTTTGTAATGACTTAACTTGCATTAGACTGCATTAATTAGGGATGCAAACTTCAATGCTATGTTAGAATGATATATATATATATAAGATCTTAAAGTTGCTTTTTGGTTCGTGAGTGACTAATCCCTCCTATCGAACTTCACGAGCTGCCATCTGTCATTTGCTTACCATATAAGTTCAAAAGGCACCGAGTGCGAATTGAACTTGCATTTCAGAAAATGCTATTCTTTTCATGGTTTATCAGGTAAGTTATGATTTCAATTATGGAAAACGGGGTCTATAAATTCGAAAATACTTTACACCAGGAAAGTTTTAATTTGCATTGATCCCTTAATCTCAGCGATCAGATGGAGTGAAAGGGTATGATAGATAGTATATATATGTACACACATATACGTTACTTGTTCCACTTATCATTTTTGTGTTTTTGTGCACGAGTTCTTAAAACATCCTTCTAACTGTTGCTCAGAAAATGGCTGCATCATAATAGTGTCCTGAATCATAAATGTTATAAGATTTAGTTTTCCATTACATTTTTACCTTGGGTAGATGCTCGTTTTGTTCTTCATTAACTGAATAGCATTCGCTCTTACAAAAAGCTTCTGCTTGATTGATATATTTGAGGATATTAGTGATGGTATTAATACCAACTGAATGATTTTCTCTGGATTTTTGCTTACCATGTTTGAAGTGGGTGTTGGTGTTGTTGAGTACACCAAAAGAGATCCTTTGTAGTTAATGGTCTCCTTTTAGAGCTGAGCTTAAAACAAAAAGAGAAGGTAAAAATGAAAAAATAAAATTACAGTTGTCAGTACAATCTACTTGATGCACTAAATTGTCCGTTTTACTAAATGCCATATTACAATGTTTGTGAAAAGTAAGAAAAGTTGCATCTCTTTCTTAGGTATTATGCTGCTGTAGCTTTCGCTATACTTGCTTTGGTGATGTACTTATAATATACCTGTTGCATTCTGCACTTAGTGACAATGGTAATATTCTCATTAGGGTTATGTGATATACCGTGTGCGTGTAAGACGTGGTGGACGGAAGCGACCAGTTCCTAAGGGTATTGTGTATGGCAAACCCACAAACCAGGGTGTCACACAACTGAAATTCCAACGCAGCAAGCGCTCAGTTGCAGAAGAGCGTGCTGGACGTAAACTGGGCGGTCTTAGGGTTCTCAACTCTTACTGGCTGAATGAGGTATGTATAAACTGTATTGTATTTCCAAACAACTTGTCATTCTTTTTTGTAACTCAGGACTTCTAAATGATGGTGGGAACCCATCAATTGAATGTGTCTTATAAACAGTTGGTAAAACATTGTGAGGAAATGGGTTGTGGACTGGTGTTTGGACATGGGATTTTCTTTAAAGGGTTTTCATGTAAAATTTTGTATTATCTTTGCCATCAATGTATAACGCACCCACAAGGCTTGCCATGTGTGGTTACATTTATAATTTCACTTTTCCTCCATTTTTTTTTTTTTGGATGGATCTCTTTTAGTATTTTGATGCTTAGTAATCTCATTTTTGCAGGATTCTACTTACAAATACTATGAGGTTATCTTGGTTGATCCTGCCCACAATGCAATCCGCAATGACCCAAGGATCACGTGGATCTGCAAACCGGTTCACAAGCACAGGGAACTTCGAGGACTCACCTCTGCCGGGAAGAAATTCAGAGGTCTCCGTGGGAAGGGACACACTCATCACAAGGCACGACCTTCAAGAAGGGCAAATTGGAAGAGGAACAACACTCTCTCTCTTCGCCGCTACCGGTAATTTGCAAGACAGTTTTGGTGCATCTATCATTGTCCTAGCTTTATCGCTTGTAAGATTTTAGTTTTACGAAAGTAGAGTTGTTGAACATGGTTATTCAGGTCATGTTCAAACTTCAGCGTTTTGAGCTTGTTGAATTGGTTTGGGATCTGTCACCACATACCAGCATTTGAAGCTTGCAGACTTCTTGTTACTGGATTTACTGTGTTCTTTTTTGTTAAAGAAATGGTTTGTGCTGATTCATTTTGAAGGATAAGCCCTTTTGGACCCAAAGAACATAAGCAAGAAACCTTTTAGGTCTAACTCTGGTAGTAGCAAATATAATCTTTGTTAAAGAATTTCTTTTTCTTGTTAGGCGTTTCTGCTTGTATACTTCCAGTGTACTTAGGGGCGTACTTAGGGGCGCCTTACGCTTTTAATAAAACTTCTTACTTATCAAAAAAAAAAAAAAAATCTTTGTTAAAGAACAAACCTTTTGAGCCCAATGAATGTCTTTTGGGTAGTAGAACAACCCCTCATTGTATTTTTTTTTTTTTTTTTTGGGTCACAATTCCAATTTAGTTCTCGAGTTTTTAATTTCGACAATAATTCTTAAAATTGTTCATGTGATTCAAATTAATTTTACGTTCAAATATCATTCAAATAATATGATACACATGTGACGTGAAGAATTTATCATGTAACATCGGTCAAAACAACACATCTGTTTGTCACTTACATATATATTGTGTCACGCATTAAAAAAAATAATTTTTTTTTAAAAAAAAAGGGAAAGGAAAGGTTCATGTATAACCTTCAAACTTCCGGTGCCAATGTTCTCTTAAACAATCAAAATTGTCAATATCAGCGCCTAACAAAAATATTCTTCACAAAAAAAATAAAATTAAAAATATTTTTTTAAAAAGGAGACACTTAAGAAGATGGGTGGGCCTTAGGGAAGTTGTGTCTTTAGACCCAAATATTTTTGTTGTCAATGTGTCTTTTGTGTGGGCCCATTATTAAGATAATTTCGGAAAGGAAAATGCTAGGAGTTCTTCCCGTATGTTCTCCTGGTGTTCTCCCAGCTACACGTAAAACATGATTTAAGAAAAAATAAAATTATAGTGGCATCTACCATATTTTTTTAGGCATTAGCATCAAATTTGAGGCATTAGCACCAAATTTGTGAGGCATTAGCACCAAAATTGAGGCATTAGCATCAAATTTAGGATGATCAAATTCATTTTAGGTGATACCATCCCTAAAGGGTTAACCTTTCACCTTTAGGTTTTAATTTTGAATCCAAAAACAAGTTTTAAAGTATTAGAACTTAAATATTAATTAATAAAAATTAATCTGTTAGCAAAAAAACGGTATTACAATTTTATTTTTTCTTAAATCATGTTTTAAGTAAGACTGGAAGAACGCCATGAGAACACTATGGAGAGAACCCCTAGTAAACCCCTTTCGGAAATATGTTTAATAGCCTCAGGAATATGCATTTGCTTAGATTTGAATTTTGAAATTCAGATAGCCTCGGGAATATGCCACCCACTAAATAATGGATGCCTAATTCTAAGCTCTTAGATATATTCAATGGGTGAGATTTGCAAAATAATTAACTAGCAATTTTTAAGGTATTGTTAGGAATCTTGATTCATGAAATATGCCAGCCATTGTTGGGAAACTGGGCCGGCCAACTAATGGTAATAAGTATGCCAATCTAATGAACAGGAGTGTTATATATATTTTTTAGTGTTCAATTCTTTTAATAATAAAATTATGGGAAAATATATAATAACTCCTTGGGTCTGCCTTCCAAAATTTTTAAATGCTTAGGTTTTTTTTTTCGAAAATTTACTCCCTGGATGTAAGGAAACTACAATAAAATCCCTGCCGTTACACTTTTTGTAACCGCGGTTAACAGATCCAAAACGCACCGTTTTGGGAGATTAAAATATTAATTTTTTTTTTAATTTTAAATTTTTAAATCTAAAAT
>CM017325.1:22163970-22425249 GCA_006937295.1 Carpinus fangiana
AAATTTTTTAATTAAAAAAAATTAATATTTTAATCTCCCAAAACGGTGCGTTTTGGATCCGTTAACGGCCGTTACCAAAAGTGTGACGGCAGGGATTTTATTCCAGTTTCCTTCCACCTAGGGAGTAAATTTTCGAAAAAAAAAACCTAAGCATTTAAAAATTTTGGAAGACAGACCCAAGGAGTTATTATATATTTTCCCTAAAATTATTATCAGATGTTATACGTATTTTTATTAATTCATTATTTAATTTAATAGTGATTTTCACTTCTATGTCGAAAAATTAGCACTAACGAACTCTCAGACATGTATGTGTAACATTTTTCATTTATTGAATGCTTGGTGGTTCAACCAGGGGTTCTACCTGCACTTCGTGTTGCAATAGACTTTGTGTGCTCTCCAGTTGCATAAGAGCAATGTAATAAGCCAAAAAAAAAGAAAGAGCTTAGTACCCTCCAAATTTTAGGATTCGTCACACTACTCTTTAATCTTTATGAGTTATTAGAGGTGATAGTAGTTATTGTCTAACGTGTGATTTTATGTTCACGACTATCAATCTCTTCGAACTAGTTGACACCACTAGATTGAGTTGTCCCAACCATTCCTATTGGTCAAAAGGAATTGCACAAGAAGACAAAGTAAAAGAAAATACAAAATAAGAAAGAAAATGAGAAGCCAAGCCATGCGTTTAAAGTAGGGGTGTCAACTTGGTCCCGGTTTCTGGTTATTGACCAAAATCGAGAACTGAAATCGAGGTACCATTGTTATTAGTTTTGGGTAACCGAAACAGGGTTATCAGGACCCGATTAATCGGGAACCGGTTAACTAGCTAGTTTCAATTTGTACCCGGTTATCCAGACCGAGTAACCGATTTTTAAATAAAAATTTATTTTGGATTAATTTAATAATCTTTTCATGTATTCTTCACACAAACACATCGTTAATCTCAAAAATTAAGGATATAAAAATATAAAAACATAGGTTCACACATAGAACATTGAAGCAAAAATAAAATAAAATAAAAGCAAAAACAAAACAAAAATTTAGGAAAAACTAAAAAATATTAATATATATATAAAATAATAAAATATATTACTATATATATAGGCACCAGGTTACTTGGTTATAATCGGGTGTCAAAAACCGAAACCTAAATTAAGGTCCCCAGTTTTTGATTTTTTCCAATTGGAATTGATTCTCCGGTTTCTTGGTATTTTTTTACATCCCTACTTTAAAAGAGTAAGTAAAAAAATAAAAAATAAAGAAAAAAAGGTGGGGCCAGCTTAACCGGGCAAATGCAGTAAAGAAAAGAGAAAATAATTAGAAAAGATCGAATAGGCGTGAAGTTACAAATCAGAGGAAAACCTGGCTGGGTGGGAAACGTAGTAGGTTTTTCTTATTATATTCTATGTATATAGAAGTCACACGGACAAACAAAAAAAAAAAAGGGAAAAAGGAAGAGGGTGCGCGGCTGAGGCTGATTTTTGGAATCCAGCACGACACAGAGAAAAATAGTAGAGGAGGAGAATAATTTATATACTCAACTTGTACAAAAGGTATTTTTGTACAGGTCATTCATAATTTGCTACCTCAGCATAGAACACACAATCAAAATAAAACTAAACCTACCTAATTATATGAGGAAAGAAAAGAGAGAAGAGAAAAATAATAGAAAGAAAGAAGGAAGAAACGAAGAAAGAAGAAAACGCTAGAACCCACGTTGGAAGAAGACGTCGGGTGACCCACGCTGCGCTGGAAGAAGACGCCGGAAAAAGAAAACACCGGGTGACCCACGGCCGGCCTGGCCTGATCCAGGCCAGCCACCGGCTCCGGCGACTTTATTTTTTGATTTTTTTTTATGGATCTTGCTTTAGATATTTTTTTTTTGGCTTTTTCTTTAGTTTTTTGCATGGCTCCCACAACTTTTAGGGTGATTAAATCCCAAAAAGGGTTAACCTTCCCCCTAGGTTTTTAGTTTTGAATCCAAAATTAAGTTTTGAGGCATTAGAAATGATTTTCTGGCATTAGAATCGATTTTTGAGGCATTAGAAACAAGTTTTTAGGCATTAGGATCAATTTTTGAGGTTGGGTAGTTTCTTTTTGTTCGCTGAAGGTGGCCGGAGTTTGGTGGGTGGAGGCGGTGGACGGCGGACAACGGCTGCGTCTGGGTGTAGGTGGAACCAGCAGCTGCAAGAGTAGTGGGTGAGGGACGATTAATCATATGCTTTGTTAACATATAATTTTTTTACAATTTTTTGAAATAAATGAGGTGTCAAATGATGAATGGGGTGCACAAAAGGTGTTGTGCACCATCCACACCCAAGACACTCTCGTAGAAGAGTTGTCTTTTCTCTATGAGAAAACCTTGAATCAGGTCATGTCTGCAAAATATCACTTTTATAGCACTCACTCAAAGTTGACACCTAAGCAAATGCAAAATAATTTCACAAAAATATCATACACTCATACACACCATATTTTGAGCTTATTCAAGCTGGGTGATGGATCACTAGGTGGGTCACGGCCAGACCCACGTGGATTCATCTTCTCCGATGCTGGAGTCATTTTTTCCAGTGTTAGAGTGATAAAATCCTCTAAGGGTTAACCTTCCCCTTCTAGGTTTTAGATTTGAATCCAAAAACGATTTTTGTGGCATTAGAAACGATTCATTAGAAACAATTTTTGTTGCATTAGAAACGGATTTTGGCCATTACAAATGGGTTTTATAGGCTGGGTTTTTTGGGTTTTCCATCGGATTCATCTTCTCCGACGCTGTGGGTCTGGCAACTCCGATTTTCTAGTCTTCTCTTTTGCCCTCACTTGAAGCCTTTTGTTTCCTCTGAAGAAAGAAATAGAAAGGCTGCTGCTGTGGGTTTAGGCTGGCGATGTGCGTTGATGGAGCTCCGATTGTAATGGTCAGATCTGTGCACTTAGGCAATGGTGTTGTGCCGGTGTTGGGTCTCCAGCAGTGTGGGTCGCGCTGGCGAACGGTAGTGCAGCGTGGTGCGGGTCAGCGGCAGAGAAATGAAAATTGTTGCAGAGATCGTTTTGGAAAAATCATTTGAAGTTGCTGGATGGGGGGCGAGGGAGAATTAATGGGGATCTGGAAATAAGAGAGAGAGAGAGAGAGAGAGAGAAGAAAACCCATGTTTGGATCTCTCTTCTTCGGAGTCAATGCACCCAAACCAGTTTAAATTTTCTTCAAATCTGGTGAAACAAAAAATCTAACACCGGAAGCAAGGGCATCATGACCTACAATTCATAAATGCATGAGAAATTAGAGCCTCTAATGGCACACAAATCCTCGTCCATTCAACAAGACCAAGAAATTAGGGTCTCCGGCAGTGGTGTTGCGCAGCCGTGGTCTTACCAAACCCAGGTAGGGGCATTTTGGTCTTTTAATGTGGATTGATTTGCTATTTTTGTTTCACTTTAATTTTTTGCAATTGGTAATGTGTCAAGATGGGATTGAAGGCTATAAAAGGCACCTTTTGCAGATGGTCCGAACCTAATGGGCTCTCTTTCTCTATTGTTTTATGATGAGGATAGTATTCAGTCAAATTGTATAATTTTTTTTTTTTGACATGTCCCTAATTGGCTAATTATATTGAGACAAAAATTATAATTATACTAAAACATTTTGATTTTTTAAAACCAATAAATTGTCAACAATTTATACTAATCAATTATAAATTATTATTTACTTTAGTAGAAAATGTTATGGGATACATGTTAAATCATATGCTTTTGATTTTCAATCTTTTTTTCATTAATAAATCATATACTTTTTGAAAAACAAATCATATACTTTTGAGGTTTGAATCTTTCATAGAGCTACTGCTACGGTTTACCACTAACAAAAAAGTACTTGATTTTTTTAAAGAGAAGTGGGATATAGGCTATACAGCTGTAAGGCTATATAGCTGTAATGCATTCATGCTTCAAGAATGATATGGTGTTTTAAATAAAAATGAGTTCTCTATTATTAGCTATATCTAACGAATGTTATCAAATGATAATAATGAACGTTCAGGATCATATGTTACACCGATTTTAGATGTAAATATATGTAGGAAATAAATCTATTGTTGTCTGCTCCACACACCCCGATGGCAGAGACTGTTGAAGCATTTAATGCATTGCATTGAATGCAATTATGCAATGGCTCTCTCTCAACTACTTGTTATCAAAGACAGAAAATTCAACGGCTTGATTTCCATTCTAGGTTTCTAGCATTTGATCTAACGGCTTCTAAGCCATCTAAACCAATTTGGTTTTGAGATTTTAAAAGTTTTAAAATCCTTTAAGTCGAGCTAGAACCAGATGGTGAATCCTTTATTCTTCCTCCTCCTTTTGCAAGCCATTGATTGCCAAAAAAAACAATTCATCAAGCAAACAAATTCAACATATCTATCAAAATCGAAATCCATCAGGTTTCTAGCATTTCACAAAAATTAAAAAAAAATAATAATAATAAAAAAAATCCATAAGATTTCAGATATCTAAGACTTTAATGCTGAGTGGTGCGGACTGTTGAAGCATTTAATGCATTCATCAGAATTGAAATCCATCAGAATTGAAATCCATTAGGTTTCTAGCATTTCAAAAAAAATAAAATCCATCAGATATCTAAGACTTTAATGCTGAGTGGTGCTGACTGTTGAAGCATTCATTCAATGCCAATTATACAATGGCTCTCTCTCAACTACTTGTTATCAAAGACAGAAAATTCAATTGCTTGATTTCCATTCTAGCATTTGATCTAACGGCTTCTAAGCCATCTAAACTAATCCTTTTCGTCGAGATAGAACCAGACGGTCAGACGGCCGAAAGATAATACAAATAAGAAGGATTACCTATCCCATCTCGCCTCCATTTCTCTGATTTTGCATGTTTCTCTCCTCACATTGTCACACACACCGATGGAAAAGGCAAATGAAATTCTCGATCTATGCTACTCATCATCGCCATTCGTCGGTACGACTTTCAGTCTATTGATTTGGTTTACTTGGGCGTGGCTGTTTCTTGTTTACTCATTTGGCCAGTCCCTTATTATGCTCCCAATTTTCTTCCACACAAAATTGAGAGGAAGAGCATTCTGAATGGTCCGAATCGAGAACCCCCACAATATCTCTCGATTCTTTAAGAAGACTTTAAGCTACAGTTATGTTAAATTTTTCCTTTGATTTTCGTATCATTTTATTTCTAGTTGGAGTTCCATTTTTAGTATATGTAAGCTCCAAAGTTTATGTGATTTTTTGCTTTTTAATCTTTCAGGGATAACTGTTAAATTTTTCCCTCTTTGATCCTAATTGCCGAATCTGTAACTACAAGACACAAACCCGCATCCAGATACAACAACATACTGCCTCTGTCACTCTAAGGTTATTTTCATTTGTCATGAAATGTATAAACTAAAATTTTGAAAGTGGGTTTTGTTCAAATCTTTAAAATTTCTTGATTAATGTCAGTCTTTTTTGTTCAAATTCTTATTTGAAATTCGTACATAGTTTTAATTTTTATTATTAGGGTTTTAATTTCTCTCATTGTTATTCCCTTAGACTCTATCCATGGAAGAATATATAACTATATAAACTATATCATTATAACTGGACTCTACTGGAAACCCCGCTCCTGGAAAAAATTAACAAAATGTTCTTTTAATAGAAATTGCAGAAAAACCAAAGTATTGTGCAAAATTTCCTATTAGCAGTAACGATCAACACAATTTGTCTAGAACTTCTAACAATTTCCCCATTTACTACATGGCTGAAATGCAAAATATTCACAGCATATCCTAGCTTTTTTAGCACCTCTCATCTGGCTTTGACATCCTTAATCATGTCCCTGGGAATTCTTAAACCATATTCAAACCTATCATTGTGTCCCATTCACCATATTCGTATGGGTTCATGTTTCCAGTTCACTTCTGATGTCATCCTAATATATGTTTTGGTTTATGCTCTGATTTATGCTTAATGTTTAGCTTTTTAGTTTATATTGCGTTTCAATTTTTGGTTCATATTCTAACCCTATCTTTCTCTAATAATACATATTATAATATCTTAGAAAAGATGGAGGAGGGGGATGTGAACAACCTTGAACCAGTTGAGGTAGAAGAGTATGAAAACAAAGATTCATTTGGAATTAGTAATGATGTTACTGCTGCTGACCCAGAAAAAATTAGGGACCCGGTTGTAGATTCTGCTGCTAATGAAGTTGTTAATCAAGAAAATCCATTGGATGCTTATCAAAAAAAGAAGAGGGCGAAGACTTCAAAGATTTGAAAAGATTGTACTGAGGTGAAGATAAATGGTGTGGACAAGCACCAATGTACTTAGTGTAAGAAGACATTCACCATATCCAAATCAAGTTGTACAAGTACGCTTGGTAGGCACTTGAGAAAATGTTTGTCATTCAATGGTGCCAAGAATAAGTAGAAGCTTTTGGCAATTGATGATAAGGAGGTTGATGGTGTGGGTACAATCTCTAATTTTAACTATGATCAAAGGAAGTCAAGAGAGATGTGCTCCCAGATGATGATGTTTTATGAATACCCTTTTACACTTGTGGAGCATGTTATGTTTAACAAGTTTGTTAAGACGCTAACACCCTATTAAGAAAGAATTTCTCAGGCTACTACAAAGAAAGATTGTTTTACCACTTCCAACAATGAGAAGCGAAAATTGAAGGCTTTATTGAAAGGGATTCACAAAGTTAACATAACAACCGACATGTGGACTTCACGTCAAAAGTCTTCATATATGGTTGTAACTTGTCATTACATTGATTCTGAGTGGCGTCTAAATAGGCATGTGCAAATTTTTTCAATGTTCCGCCACCACATTCCGAGTATTTTATCGCAGATGCACTACAGAAAAGTTTTCAAGAATGGGGCATTGAGAATAAAATATCTTCAATCACGGTTGACAATGCAAAACTGAATGATACATCAATTAAGACCTTAAGAGATGTATTTAATTTGAGAAAGACTTTGCCAGTTGATGGTAAATTGTTCCATGTACGTTGTTGTGCCCACATTACTAATTTGTTGGTGCAAGATGGACTTAATGAGGTAACTATGATTGTTGATAGTATAAGGGATGGAATTAAGTACTTGGTTGTATCGGAGGGAAGGTTGCTGAAATTGCAAAGCAATTGCAATTGCCTTCCAAGAAATTATTCTTGGATGTACCCACTCGGTGGAATAGTATATATTTGATGTTAGCTGAAGCACTTGAGTTCAAAGAGGCATTTCCCATGCATTCATACATGGATTCTTCTTTTCAATGGTTGCCATTAGATGAAGATTGAGAAAAAATTGAGAATGTGTGCCAACTATTTGGGGTCTTCAACCAAGTAACAAACGTTGTATCGAAAAGTGACTACCCTACTTCCAACTTATTCCTCCCTCAAGTGTGGAGGATGAAAGACATCTTGAAATCAAAGTGTAGAGATCTGAATTAATACATTCAATCAATTGCACGTAAAATGAATGTGAAGTTTGAGAAGTATTAGGGAGAGGTCAACTTACTAATGGGAGTTGCTGCTGTGTTGGACCCAAGGTATAAGATGACTTTGATACGATTTTGTTATCATATAATCTACCGAGATGGCCCAATTGGGAATGCTAAAATGAATATCGATCGTCTTAGTGATATTATGAAAGAGTTGTATAATGACTATGTTTTAGAATATAACTCAAGTGTTATGGAACAAAATTCACAATGCAATGCTCTAGAGAGCTCTTCAAGTATTGGTTCGATTACTGAGGCCAATGTCCAAAGTGGTGTGGATTTGTATGACTCATTTGTTCGAAGCGTTGAAACATTGTAGCAACCTATTAAAATAGAATTGCAAGTATATTTGGAGGAAAATGTACTCATTTGTGAAAAGGGTGTGGAGTTTAGTGCATTAGGTTGGTGGAAAGCAAATGCACTTAAGTATCACATTCTGTCTATTTTGGCCAAGGATGTATTGTCAACTCCAATTACCACTGTGAGTTCAGAGTCCACATTAAGTGCTAGTGGAAGGATAATTGATCCTTATAGAGCTTCATTAACTCCAGAAACTATGCAAATGTTGGTATGTGGGGCAGATTGGGTTAGGGCATTACATGGGCTAAAAAGGACAAGTGATATAAGTAATAATTATGTTTTGTGAAAATTGTTATTTTCATTTGAAGTTACAAGGTATTGCCCATATTTTTCTAATTTTATATATATATATTTACCTTAGGTGGAAGATGACATAGAGGAGATTACCTTACCAACGATACAATAACTCTTTACTTTTGTTACTATTAGACAAATTGTTAATTAAGTTTTAAAACTATTTTCAATTCGTAATATAACTGCACTGCTACCACTATGTATTTGGTTGGGGAATTTTGATGCACAATATGATTTTGTTGGAGTCTTGAAGCTCTTTTTTGTGAGGTAATGTATGACTTCCTATTTAATAATTATGGCATATTTTTCATTTACAAAATACTAAATATGTTTTTTTTTTTTAAAAAAAAAAAAAAAAAAACCCTAGGTGGAAGGCTGGATGCTGAAATAGAGATTGCCGAATTGTCTTACAACTCTTACCAACCTTACTTTTGCAACTTTACGTATGTATTAATTTTTAGAGATGATAATATTATTGCATATTTGATGTTTGACTTCCTATTTAATGATTTGTTGGCCAAAGTAGTTGCATATTTATTTGTTGATTATTAATTGGATTTATCTTTTTCATCCAAAATACTATATATTCTGAGCCTGCAATATTCCTCCAGATATTGGGTTTGGATATATTTGTTTTCTGCTGGGTATGTGGGAAAGTTGCTTAAAGGACAGACAATTTTAGGAAGCAATCCTTGTAAACTGTAGTTGGGGGCCTGTCATCAATGAAGTAGCTCTTGTGGAACATTTGAGAGAGAATCCTATGTTTTGATTTGGTCTTGATGTCTTTGAGGTAACCTCGGCCTTGTTTGTCAACGAACCGCTACATTCCCCAACACATTTATCACTGTTCATGGAATAGTAATGTCTGCGACTATTAAGTGTAACCCCGCATTGCGTGAAACTCACCTAACCTGGGAAATTACCATACAATCCTTAAATTTTTTTTACTTAGTCCAAAATGTCCTCACGCTTTGATACTGATAAAAGGCCCTTCTTCTTCACAAACAAGGCCCTTCTTCTTCACACTACCGTCTCCTGCCCCATGGTCAGTACGGCATCTGCTCTCCAGGGAAAAACAAAAAATCGTCTCCCTTATTTTCCTTTATTTCTTCCCTCAGAAATCACGTGACTCTTGCACCCTCATTCAGTCGTCTTCATATCCGGTCCCTGTTTCACAGTTAGTTTCACGGTGTGGTGCCCTGCCAGTTATGCCGGTGGAGAGCTCCATACAGTCATTCCTGACATCTCCCCCATCAATGACAAAGATGAAGGTTTGCTTAATTTCGCAGATGTCAACCATCATTTTGATTTTTTCTTCTGTTTTTGTGTTCCATAATTTTTGGGGTCTATGTTTATTACACTCTAATCCTCTTAAAGCCAAATGCCGTTTTTTTTTTTCACCACCCATGATATGTCTCTGAGAATCCCACAAAAAAAAAAAATATAAATGGGTTTTAGAATTGAGAATTTGACTGATCAATTTGGTTTTCTATTAGTTCTTGCGGAATTATTAGGGGGGAGGGGGGGGGGGAATGTGACGGTTCTTTGCCTTTGTTAAAGTAATATTCTGGAATATTCAAATAGGTGTTTGTTTGTGGATTATGTGCTAATGTGTGTTTGGTTGTGGAGAAAATGGGGGATGAAAGTCGTGAATTTGAGCTCTTTGTGTGTTTATGAATGTATCTTGGGGTTTATGTGGTGAAAAGGGGAAATTGTGAATTTGAGGCTTGTATATATGTTCGTATTTTCAGTATTATGTAGTGAACTTGGTGACTATGACTGATCCGAATAACTATATTGATTTCAGTTAAGTGGAAACTTGTTGGCTTTGGTCTGGTTATGGGCCATACAGAGCATGGAATTTGGCGTTGTACTAGCTGTTTTCCTGAAATTAAAAATTACATTGTGTTCAGCTTTGGAGAGAAATAAGGAAAACGGAAGGGAAGAAAAGGAGGGAAATTTTTGAATTTTGGTGTTAGTTTGTTTTGGTTTCTTAAGAATGATAGTTTCTGTTAAACTGAGCTATATAACTGCAGTAGGTGCTGCCGAGTGGTGGGGTTGTCTTATTTGGTCCTGAGAAATATATATTTAAGATGTAGTTTAATGGAATAATTTTTTTTCCTACATACATTTAGGGTCGGTAAGATGAGGAGGAACTTTAATTTTCTAATTGAAAGTTATGAAATTTGAAGTAATTTGGCGGCTATGTTTTGCTGTGGAACTTTGGTTTTAGAATTGAGAATTTGGCTGATTAGTTTGATTTTCCATTAGTTCTTGATGGATTATTATGAGGGAGGGAGGGATGGAGGGGGGGAATGTGACAATTTTGCCTTTGTTAAAGTAATATTCTGGAATAAGTGTTCAGATGGTCTTTAATGGTATAATTGTTTTTCCTATATACATTTTGGGCCGGTAAGATGAGGAGGAACTTTAACTTCGTAATCGGAAAGTTATGAAATTTGAAGTAATTTGGCGGCTATGATTTGCTGTGGAACTTTATCTCACTGGTTTTGCTATTTTGCCATGTTCCAGCGTTGATGTAGTTTACTGCAACATCCACCTTCTAAGTATGGGATATTTTTCTTGACAATAAAATTGAAAAATATATATTTATATAATTTACGTTTGAGATAGAGATGTCCTACTTGTGACTTACATGGTACGGCTGAATGGCTTTCATGTTTGCACCTCTGATTGTGCCAGGTTAGTCTTTACATTATTTGATGACATAAATTGATGAACTTCATAAAGGGAAAAAAATTTATGTTTAGGGTTTAGTGCTTGTTTGAGTGTTTGATTGAATGGAATCATTTGTGGAAATTTTATTAATTTATAATCACATAGAACACTTGTGTTGCGTCTCATCATTCCTTATGCTTCATCTATTTCCATTTTTCGGACTTTTGTGGCTTTCGAAGATGGAGGATGAAAGGCTTTAGAAGATAGTTCACCAGACCTCCCTTATACTTCCATTTGGCAACTCTTTGTTATCATCATATTGTTTTTAAAACGTATTTTTTCAATTTTGAGTTCTGATTGAATTTAGACATATTAGACATTTCTTTTATTAGGTCATATATAGACATATTAAGCATTAAAGTAAATCCAGTGAACAATATATTGATAGAGCTTTTAACAAAGATTTTAGTATATATTTGTTAAAATGTTAAAATGCTTTGTTGAGGTTTGTTATTGATCATTGTAGATGTCGGAAACCTCGTCCACCGCTTCCACACACAATCTCAGCAAAACCAGACATTGCTCCTGCGGCATGGTCTCATGCATTCAAACCTCACGATCGGAAAGAAATCCCGATAGACGCTTCTTCGGATGCTCGAAATATGGCACGGGTGAACCGCACTGTAATTTTTTCGAATGGTTTGACGCCCCATTCTGTGAAGGCTGTTGCAATCGTATACCTGCGTTAACTAGAAAAAATAAATTGTTATGTCATGAAATTTGCAACAAGGATGCAACAATTAGGCGATTGCAATTCAGTTTTATTGCTTTAGGTGCGTTAATACTGGGAATTATGTTGGCTCCTACCATACTTCCTTGCAAATCATCGGGCGGTTGTAGTAAACGTATGCTGCCATTTTAGATATGTTACTATACTTTACTGTTCGCCCGTGCACTTTTTGTATTTATTACTAACAGAATATGTTAGATCTACTGGTGTGTATTTGTTGTCAATCATGCCCAATGACCAACACTATTGTAATATATCTCGTCGAACAATGCGTATCATTTTCTTTTCCTATAACTACTTGAAAACCATTGTGTTATTATAATTGAACGCCTTAACTGTTAAACCTGACAGAAACATATTATTTATATACACAGTTCCACCTAATACGATTGCAGTATGCAAAAAAATGAAATCTGATTTCATTATAATCAAGTTATGACAACACGCTGTATGTGATACTTATATAACACTTTTTATCAACATAATACGTTTTGCATATGCTAGTTAGCATGATGTCCTAATAAACAAGTAATAAACGACATATGAAGGATATAAACTAAATAACTAAATAATCCAAATACGAGCGTTTACATATATAATATTCAAAAAAGTTAAGATGAATACACGATATAACATATCACAAACTATCTGGAATGAACTGTACTCCACATGTGCTCCGTTACCGCAGCCTGGTATGTAACCATGTATTCCTTACTCGCCTTTGTTCGGTCTGGTAGTAGTCTTGGCTCTACGTATTGAGTCCTTGGCATATTATTACGCAATGACAAATCGACCCAATCTTCTCTGTACATCTGTTGTAAAGCTTCCTTAAATAATGGATCAGTTTGACCTTCATGCTTGCGAATAAAGTTATGAACTGCGCAGCACACTACCACGAACAATCGTTGTGCCTCAATCGGATACGGGAGCATATCTTCGAATATATTAAACCGAACCTTCCATATATCGAACGTTCTTTCAACAGCAGACTGGAGCGAAGAGTGCCTTTAATTAAGGTTTCCTGATGGTATAGTTCATTCCGATGTGGGGGTAGAAATCCCTTGTAGCAACCGTATCCAGAGTTCACCAAGTAATTATAATCTACAAAACAAAATAAATTTTCTTAAGATGTGATACATGGTACAACGGCATATTAGCTTACACAGATCATGCGAAGTTGCGTGTTTATATTATACCTTCGACTGGGGTGGAAAGCGTGCCTTTGGGTCGTTAATACACTCGATAAAAACCCGCGAGTCATGTGCACTACCCTCCCAACCAGCATAGACGTATGTGAAGCATAGGTCGAAATCCACAACGCACATGACATTCTGTGTTGTGATTGACTTTCGCCCTCGATATGGCACGTTGTTGTGACCTTTGAGTTTCGCTTTTACATGAGTGCCATCAATCGTCCCAATGCAATCCTAACAAAAACATGAAAAAAAACAAAATAAGACAACGTATTTTGACAATGACATATTTAAAGTTGAACCGATTAAAAAAAAAAAAACAAAAAAGAGGTCAGAAAAAGGGAACATATTTAAAATTTGTGCCGTAAAGGAAAAAAAAAAAAAAAAAAACAAAACAAACAAACAAACCCAAGAAATAACATTAAAGCCATAAAAATAAAAACATGAAACCAAAAAAACCAAAGAGCCAAAAACAGGAAAACCAAAAAAACCAAAAAAAATAAATTGGTAAAGTAGTCATACATTATTATAATAGCGCCTTACCGCAAACCATGGATAGTAGAAGCTATTTTCCCTAATGTATGGTGAGACACTTCCATTGCAAGTGGTTGTATGATGCTTTTACCAAGGTAACACATCGCGATTGCAACTGCATTAACGTACTTGCTTATTGTTTCCAATGAGCGTTGTAACCTATCAGCCACGGCCCTTTGCTTGTGGGCATGTGCCATAACTAGGCAAAATGCAGCAACTTGCTCTGTTATCTTCACATAACGACTACTTCGTAGAAAACCATTTATTTTCAAAGTGTTGTACAAGTTTAAGAATGTCTTCAGCGACATCCGAAACCGCTCATAGCATATAGTTTCGTTCTAATGTGTTAACACCCAGTGTACCCACATAGGGCCAGTTAACTTTGAATCCCATTGTCGTCTACATGCTACCCTCACTACCTCTGGGTGCGCTAAATGTTTGTAATATTCTTCCATTAGTTCCAACATGCGGAGTAGCAACAGCTCCAACTTCCATAAGTTGTGGGTCCGTATTACTCTCTTCATCATCTTTTGATTCTAAGCCCTCTGTGTTTGAAAAGTCAAATTGATTGACAGTATCCTCCCAATGTGTGTGCCTAGCGTTCCCACCTGACGTTCCGGGATCATTCATAGCGATAATAAACCTAAAACAAAGTGCATAACCATTCATATACTAGTTGTTCAACATTAATGACATGCAACATCAAAGTAAACAATTTATGAGATAATAAAACCTAAAACAAAATGTTATTCATGACATGCAAAATTAATGTAAATAACTTCTGCATCAAGCAAAAATTGTAGGTATATATTTCATGCAACGAACTAAAAGAGAACAACCAACCATACCAGCGTTAATTAAAACACGACCATCATTAACATACACATATAAAACCAAAGTGTCATCAAAACTAAAAATTAACACACAAACATACTACTGTTAACGACAAAGGAGTCAACAACATATTATGGTCATTTAACATAAGCTAAAATGTAAATAAAGTTTTTCGGTCGGGGTGCTCAAGTATCTTCGGGCATAATTAGCTTCACCAGCCACCTTTTGAATGCGAGTTCATTCATTTTAACGACTATTCTGGCCCAATTTTCATCATTGACTTTGTCACACACCTGAAGATACAAATCTAAAGGCATCTGCATCTCATTCGGAACGAATTTGTTGATTCTGTCCATGGCCTCTTCCGAAAGTGATTGGGCATGGGGGGCCTCTAGCACGAGAGCGGGAGCAGGAGTAAGAGCGGATGCATGTGAATGTCCAGACTCATTGACATTACATTTCTTTTTATAACTGTTGTGCAAGAAGCTTAACCTTTCTGTAACCATTTCAAAAACACTTGCACTTGTTGTTGAACGCTTGTTGCTCCGCGATGACTCCATCGGAGATGCATGCCTCTTTGCCTTCCCTTTATCTCGTGACACTTGTGGAGGACCTGGATGGGGCTCCGCTAGATCCACGATTGCGTGTGAGATATTGACGTGTTGGTCGCTATGTGTAGAGGGAGGAGGGGATTGTGTGCTGGCGTACCGCAATTTCCTAGTAGTTGTTGCCCCATCAAAGATGACGCACAGTTTATCCCAGTTCGAAGGTGCCCCATCTCGGAATTTGTAGTACTTGGTCAAACTCGGAGTCTGAATGAATGACAAATAAAAAATGTAACAATCAGTACCACCATATATATAGTAGGTAAATTTGGTGTTCGAAAAAAAAAAAAAAAGAAAAAAAATTAAAGTAAATGTTACCGTCATACCACTCGAAAATGCTCCCATTGATCCTCACTCAATACAACCATCTGCATATCATCATCCCATCCATACCCTGTACCATGCTGCTGATTCTTCAGTTGAGTGTAATCCCTATGTAACTCTCTCAATTTTCCAATCTTCCGAGATATTTGCCCTGTTCCATAGCTACTACCATCTTTCAGATATTTGTTAAATTTTTTCGTTATGCGAGGTATTATCGCTGTTCCATAAGGGTGTCGGACACCTTCTTCTTGGAGAACAATGAGAACGTCAAGCAGTTGTTCCTCATGTTCTTTTTCCCATTTTTTATTGGTGTGATGTTCATTGTCTTGTGAAGGGGATGTGACCGCCTTACCCAACTTTCGTGGTGACTTAGGCGGTGTAGTGCAATAAGACATCTACGAATACATTTATATATAATATTTGACAATAAAATTTAAACTAATACACGTTACATGTGTTTGTGTATGAAATTATGTGAAAACATCAAAACATGCAATATAAGTAACATGATAGTTTCAATTGATTGCCTACCTGTGGATGTGTGACTTTGTGTGGTTGTGTCAGTTGGTGTGGTCGTAGGTTATACCCGCCATACTAAAAGATAAGCAACATTTGTATTAGTGATTTATAATACCCTATATAAAAGTTGTAACAATGCAACTTCATTCAAGAGAGACCATATGCCTATTGCAAAACAAGAATAGTAACAAATAAATGATTTACACTTTTCTGCTGGGCAACCTATTGCTTTAGAAGGTGCTAACGGAATATGTTTCATATATTACCTATAAATCATTGGAATTTTTTATATATTGAATCAATTGAATCAACCATGGAATTTTAAATTCCATATGAAATAGTTCAAACTTCTCTCCCATCAATCTTGACCACTCTCTGTCCATGCCAAAAATCCTATCTCAGCAATCAAACTAACGGGAGTAACAAGCTTCATCTTTCTATTTATTATTTATCATTTGAACCAAGTCAGAATCAACTACCAAAAATATTCAATAAATTTAAACATAGCAGATCAAGTAGGAGAAGCCCAGCAAGAACGACTAAATATTTTCATTGTTCTCGTAAATTTTTAGAGATTGTTTTAACATTTTCCACGGATTTCCCAGCAACCCCACAATGTGATAGGTATTGACAATAGTAAAAATTAAAAAACAAAAAACAAAAACAGAAACAGATGAACACCACAAGCTTGGACAAAACAAAGGAACGATAAACACACTAACCTTCGTCGTTGATCTGGTCCGAGAATGTGTCTGTGCTTCTCTCGTACTGTCCTGAGGCATATTACACAAATATATGGTAGTCGATTTTTCAGCCGGTAGAGTACAACGAAGTGGAGTGTGAAGAATACATAGTAAGGGTTTTTACTCATCGGTGGTGCACAGGTTCAGATGGAGAACCCAGTGACCAAGCCGATGAAGATGCACCTGATACCCTTTCTCTGTTGACCCTCCTTCACGCCGAGCCAAAGAATGGGGGAAAGAGAAATACTAGTCACAGAAATGGAGAGGAATTTCTCGCTGATGACGAGGGGTGGGGTAAGGGGTGGAACAAGGAAGGGGCTCGCCGTGGGATTTCACAGTCACTGTGTGGGTAAAGACGCAGAGCTCCGGTAATGAAATAGGTGTTTTTTAGTTTTTTGCTGTGTCTGTGTAGGGGTCAAATGGGTAAAAGGGCAAAAAAGGAAAAAAAAAAAAGAAGAAAAACTTCACGGATGCGTTAAACGGGTGTTTTCTGAATTACCAAGTAATAGGCAGCTGACATGAACAGTGGTGTAGGGATGACCTGGGGGACTGTGTGGGGGAGTTTGCCAAACTTCACCCTCCACACCTTTTGCCTTTTGCTTTTGATAGTGGAATGTGGAAAAGAAACTTGAATATTACATGTTGTGCAATAGGCCAAGATTCTAATATGAATATTTTGATATAGGTTAAGCATAGTTAAATGTTTCCATTAATGATGCTGATAGTTTTTGGGGTTTTTAGGTACCCTTCATACCTCTTGCACAAATGCCCCCTCATGGGCCTCACCTATCCAAGAGAAAGAAAGAACAGCTAATGAGTCAATCTTTGACGGTAATAACTTTTTGCCCTTAACCTTGTGTGTTGTCATATTTTCTTTAAACTATTATTAGTACTTGATATGCTACTCACATTTCCTATGTTATCTATATTTGTCACCGAGAAGAATCCTCTCCATTTCAGTTAGGCGTAAATGAGGGGTAAAATGGTCTTTTCACTAGACCTTTTTTTTTAGTAAAAAGACCATTTTACCCCTCATTTATGCCAAACTGGATTCTTTCCATTTCCCTTGAAATGGAGAGGATCCCATTCCAGCTTGTTTGTCAATAAAGTACCCCCCACTATTTTTTCGCTTGTTTATGTGGTTTTGTTTTTGGTACAAGGAAAACAAAAATCTCTCAAGAACAACAAACAACTTGGCCAATTTAAGATTTGCTTCTGGACGTTGTGCTTTTGACATGGAAGCCAAATATTGGAAATGGAGGCTACAATATATGAAATTTACAATTTTTACTTTTTATATTTGCTGTGATTTGTAATTTTTAATTTGTGATTGTAATTGAAGACTTGAATTTATGAGATTATATTTGTAAATTGTAATTGTTTAGTGACTCGGAATGAAGTTAATTTATAAGATTGTATTTGTAAATTGTAATTGTTTAGATGAGTTAAGTGAATGATAAAAAGAAAGTGTAATTGTAAATTTGTTTGATTTTACTATTTGTAATGGATAGGGCTAATGGTATTTTTGGTTAAGTGTGTTTCATTTTATATCGTTTTTTATTTCTAAATTCCAACTGAAACTATGTTTTGAAAATTGGATTTTCGAATTTAATTTTATGATTTGTTTTCTTCATTTTTTATTATTATTTTTTAAATTATAATCGGGTCGAGCGAGCCAGGTACCTGATAAGACACCCGGCTCAGGTTGTGGACGAGCTTGAGTTCAAGCTTGCACACGATGTTAATGTCATCGAGCCGGTTCAAGCCCACCATTTAGGGCTCGTCACGAGCTCGAGCTTAGCTCAGCTCATGAGATTTTCCATGTAGGCCGGGCTTAAACACCCCCAACTTGCTTGAACTCGGCTCGATTACAGCCCTACCCTTGCCCATTTTAAGCTTTCATAAATGTTTTAACACTTTCTTAACATTGTGAGATGTTGTGTTAAGCTTTTTACTCAAAAACAAGAAATGTTTTCAAAATAGTTTCAAAAGCTCCTTTGATTTCTTGTGTTGCATGATGTTGAGTTTTTCTATGTTGCATTTGCTTATTCATTAGCCTAGAAGAGATACAGTAGCCTATAGATTCCGTAGGAATCATTTAAGCCTTAACAAATTGCTGAACTCATTGACCGGACGTACAGCCCCAAGCCCAAACTTACGGTCAGAAAGCTAGGCATCTGCCTTAAGCCTTATTCTCATGTATTTTAGCATCTAGCAATATGTTAGTTGATTGATCACGAGTATGATATGAGCAAGCCTACTTTTATAATTACTTGATAACTGTCATACAACTTGATCGTAAGATGCATTATATGACATGATATACCGGTACGTGTAGCATAACGGCCATAAGCTTACTATATAGACAAGTTATCAATTAAAATTCACAAAGTAACAAGGCAAATCGAAATCCTTAAAAAAAAACACGACTATTAGTTACATGAATGAAAAATATCCTCATCAAATCGAAATCCTCTAAAAGATGAGTCGTATTTTTATTATTTTTTTAATTTTTTTTTTTTTTCTGTTGCACTAGCTCCAAAAATCATTTTGGATTGCACGTGGGCTATCTTTTGTTCGGCCATTCAACTTTCTCTCTCTTGGGCTTTCTTTTCATTTTTCTCTGTCTTTTTGGATTTCACGTTGGCTCACTTCTCATTCCCACATATTTTATTTCTTCCTTTGTTTTTTTGTCTTCTTGCATGTGGGCTCCACTTCTATTTGTTTGCAAAAAGTCATCTTACTATAATTTCTACAAAAACAAAATAATTTCTTGCATTAATAAATCAATTAAGATAAAGATTAGTAATTAAACATTAATCTATGATTAAATATAAAATGCAATAATTAAAATTGATATCACTTATTTTAATAGAGAAAATAGGCATTTTAAAGCAATTATCACACCCTCCAACCAGCTTATTACTAGTTTCTAGCAATTCAAGCGAGTCAGAGCGATTTGAGCAAAGCATAAAAACAAAGAATTAGGAAAAGAGAAACTTTTTTTTCTTTCTTTCTTTTTTTATCCTTAGCATGAAGAATTAGTTAAAGTTCAAAATACTAACAATTACTAGAGAAAATTCACATGCCTTCAAAACTCAATGTGGGTGAAAATTTTAGCCAACACAAACACTTTCTCAACGTCCAGATAAACATGACATCGAATTTCTATCAGAAAGTATGTTTTGATTCAAGCCTTACCAGTGTTAACACTCAACAATTGAAATCACTCAGAAATAGGTGCCACTCTCAAGAATATGTGAGTGGAATAATAAGCAAAGTCAAATATCTCACATATAAATCATAGAAAAAAACGTTTAATCAAGATAGAACAAGTAGTCTCATGAAAGGATGCCAAAAATAATTTACACCACTCATTGATTTCTCATGAAAATCTTTGAACCATACACTCCTCAAGATCAAATAAGGACTTTTATTGGGACGTAATGTAGGTTTAAGAAAAGGGAAATAGATAACAAAAAGGTGATGGTAAAAGTGAGAAGTGTTTCAAGATAATTGGAACTTCAACTTCTTTTGTATTTTCAATCAATTTCTCTCTCAAATTTTCCTTCAATAAAGCACTTATTTCTTTTCCATACTATACCTTTCACCCTCGCACATCATTTTTCTTTTCTCTTTCAATCATTTCTTTTGATCATTTTTTTTTTCTTCATCTTCTTTTGAATCACTAATCCACCACTAAGATAATTTGATAAAATTCATTCTCGAAATACTTGAGAAAAGGTTTAAGAAATGAAGGTTAATTATATGGCTCAACGGGGTGACAAGTGACGGTGTATCATCCGAAGAAAGTTGAGGCTCAAAATAAAGAAAAATAGCCTAATCTCATCTCTCAAGGATTTGCATAGTTCTTCAAAATTCATGACTTCAAAAGATTCAAGTGTGGCATAAAATATATGATTTTTGCATTCGGCCAAATAGAAGAGTAGTGAGACTAACACAACAAATTTATTTCTGCACTTCCAAATGAAATATGATCTCATGAAAATTTACCCTCTACAAAAAATGATTGGCTCAAAACTCACAAGGGTTAGAAATCTCCACATCTGTTATCCTCAAGATATTCTAAGTCATGTCTATCCTTAACAAAGAGTCATGTTTATGTGGCTACGTGCATGTGCAATAAATTGAGCATGAAGGCAATGAAATTCTTTAGCAGAAGTAGCATAATGAACTTAAAACATAAAATTCATGCTAAAGAAGCAAAACAATTTCTTTTTTTTTTTTTTCACAACTATGTTCCCCCAAACCTAAATCAAACATTGTCCTCAATGTGTTCATTCTTACCTTAAAATGATGAAAATTATGTTGATAACAAGTAAAAAGTGTAAAAATAAGAAATATAGTACTTGAGTGAGCTTGTACCGCATGATTGCTATCAACGAAGAATTAAGCATTAGAGCACATGAACACATGCCATAATCATATAGAAGGAAATAAAAATTAAAATAAGAAAAAAAAATGACATGGAATGAATGGAATGGGTTGCCTCCTACGAGCGCTATGTTTATAGTCTTCGGCCAAACATCACAAAAGGGCATACAAATGTTTTCCTACACCCTTAAACTTAAATCACACGTTGTCCCCAATGTGTAGTAAGGACAATGTGTAGTAAGAGATACAATACCAGGAGGAGAAAGAAAAGTGGTGAAGGGTAGAGCTCCCCAAAAAACATCTGTCCTGAAAAATCAAAGCTCAAAAGACCAAGCATAAATGTGCACAGATGGCAAAAATCAAAAACAAAAATGAAACACAAAAGGTGACACATTGTCCCTAATGTGTAGTAAGAGATACAATACCGGGAGGAGAAAGAAAAGTGGTGAAGGGTAGAGCTCCCCCAAAAAACTCCTATCCTGAAAAATCAAAGCTCAAAAGACCAAGCATAAATGTGCACAAGATGGCAAAAAACAAAAACAAAAATGAAACACGAAAGGTGATTTGCTTTTGCTTATGTTTTGTTTTGTTTTTTAAAATAAAAAGGATGGAGTCTAAAACGAAAGCAATCAAAAACATGCAAATTGGGCTACCTCCCAAGTAGTGCTAAGTTTATAATCTTCAGCCAGACTGTGTGACTCTCATGCCATTCCCTCATTGTTTTCAATGACTTTACCACTCCTAAGGATTGTCACAGCCTTGAGCTCCTAATGACCTCTTGGGTTTGGTGTGGTTTGTGATGGGAATTCTCCTCTCTTTCTCTCACTCAAATCCTTGGCCAATTGCCCTACCTATGCCTCCAATCTCTGAATGGCTTGACTGGTTGTTGCTTCTAGTTTCTGAATGGTCTGACAAGTTGAGTATTGTGAATTTATGTAGTTTTGTAAGGATTGGATTTAATTTATGTCATTGATTTTGAAGTAATTGATTGGGGGTAATTTGGATGGTGTGTCTACTGTTATGTCTCAATATAGGTTGGATTCTATGTGATACTACTATGTAGTGTATTGGGGTTCTCTTTTGATTCTTTGGCTTTTTTGGGCTCTCTCATATGAGTTTTGCATCAATTCTTCTTTATTCTGTCTTGGCCAAATGGGGTAAAGGTTTTTCTTTTGTTAGTAATATTAGCTATTCTGTGTTAAGGCATTCATGGTGGATTTCTTATTAATTTTTTTTTCCAGTTCCAGTCATTCTGTGGGGCGACAGATCTTCCTCACTCCCTCTCTATTTTCATCACAAGAACACATGGTGTACTCCTGGAGAATCAGTTTGGTTATGTTGTGTTCATTGGTGTGTAGTACCTTGGCATTGAAGCTCCAAGTAGTGCATCATGACCAAATCACGCCTCCCTTTCCATTGACCAGGTGGCGTACTTGGTTCCGGTGGCGTACTTGATTCCGGTTGGGATTGGTAGTCCCCTAACCACTTTGTACTTGATCTTTGACGTGGGAACCAACGCTCTGTGGGTTCACTCTCACCAGAATTCACCTTCATTCACGGAAGTACTGCCCCTGTGTGGTTGAAGGTTGTGAGCGCCTTGACAACACTCATTGTCATAAAGGTGAGTGTGTTTACAAGGTCCGCTTTTTGGATAAGTCATACATTGAAGGCAAGGTAGGGCTCAATACCATCACAATCGAGGGCATGGCCATTCGGAATGCGGCCATAACATGTAGATTCAAAAATGAGCGTTCTTTCACACAAATCCCTGGACTTTTGGGTTTTGGGGATGCTTAAAGGTCAGGTGTCTGGAATATTTTTGGAAGAAAAGTTACCGATTTTTTCACCACGCTTGATTTTTTATATAAGGTTAAAGGTGCAAATTGCATTGATTTCATAATTAAATCCCAAGTTGGGTGTTGTACATGTAAGTGTGGTGTAGGGAATCTTGATTTTGAATAGATTGGGAATCTTGATTATTTATTTGGAAATATTAATTGTTCTTTCGGCACCCCCATAATATGGATCAACCATTATCTCAAATCGGCAATTACTCACAGATGGGTCAAATTTCTTAATAATAGAAGTTTTGTTGAACATGCAAGCTGCTTCGAATTGATTATTGATTTGAAAATATTAGTTGAAGGTTTATGATATGGTGGCCCGAGCATCCAACTCTCCGCATGATATCTCATAGTCAAGGCTAGAGCAATCAGCATGCTCATAGGCATAGCTCACGCTTGTACCAAGGTTGGACTCATTAAGTTTCGTAGATGGCTTCAAGATGCACCACTTTCGGTCCAAGTAGTGCACATCTCGTGCCAGTACCAAGGACCCATGCTTTATGGTGCCAAAGTTCAGCTCGTATTTTGGTATGTCATCAAATGTAAAAAGCCCTCAGTGGCGTTCGAACTTGCCTGGATCAATGTTCTTGGCATCCTCATTGAACGAGCTAGACATGTATGCCTCAGTTAGCAACGCAAATGTCATTGGTATTTCACTTTTCACATGTGATTTAAAGCCCTGGTTGAACAGCCGAGCACACAATAAGTTAGCATTCTGATCTCCATTGCTTGGCCATCCAATCTCCCCAACTACTATCCGCATCTTTCCATACCCATTCTTCCTCAAAGCCCACACTAGAGTATCAAAACTGACGCAAATAAATTATGGTACAATACTTCACTATCATCTAGAGGTGTTGCATTACCATCAAAGAAATCATACTCTAAGGGGAAGTGTGCGTCGGTGTAAAGGCATATGAATGAGTGGATGTTTATAGTAAAGGGAACATAAATGGCACTCAAAAACTTGACAATGCCAAGCATTTGATTGTAGATGTCACTACGGAAGTCACCTTAAGAGGAAGTTCAGTTGAGCTATTATACGTATCGATGCTCATGGGGACTGTGACCATTATTTGGTTGCTGATACCAATCTTTGTTAGTGCTAACTGTTTGTAGGGCTAACAAGATTGCATCATGGTATCAGCATGACAAAGGCTAAACGATTTACAGAGAGGTGACACTAGAGAAAGCTTCTAAGGTTCACAGAGAGCGATTTTACGCTTTGTGTGTGAGAGAGAGAGGCAGACGTGGACTTATATATCACCTTGTCCAAAGACCAAAACAACTAGACTTAACGCTTGCTAGGGCCAATATGGCAAAGTGTCATTCATTACAAATTGCTTTTTTTCTTTTTTTCTTTTTTCTTCTTGTTCCATTATCACAAGTTTGGTAAGCGGTATATATATATTTGCATGAATCTGCATGTACGTTCTTGAAGGTAATGAGCCTTTGTCGGAACCATACCATGGAAGCTTCCTCGATGCAATCTTTCCAACCCTACAAAACGTAGGGTTGGCATTAACAAAAGCTGGTATTAGCAACCAAATAATGGTCACAGTCCCTATGAGCACCGATATGTATATAGCTCAATTGGCCTTCCTTCCGGTGGTGACTTTTGCACTGAAGTTTACGACCAAATGCTTGGCATTGTCAAGTTCTTGAGTCCCAATTCTGGTCATTTACTATAAACATCCACCCATTCATAAGCCTTTACACCGACCCACACTTCCCCCTAGAGTATGCTTTCTTTGATGGTAATGTAACACTTCTAGATGATGGTGAGGTATTGTACCATAATTGATTTGACGTCAGTTTTGATACTCTAGTGTGGGCTCTGAGGAAAAATGGGTATGAAAATATGCGGATAGCAATTGGGGAGATTGGATGGCCAAGTGATGGAGATAGGAATGCTAACTTATTGTATGCTCAATGGTTCAGCCAGTGCATTACATCAGATGTGAAAAGTGGAACACCGATGACAATTGTGCTGCTAATTGAGACATACATGTTTATAGCTCGTTCGATGAGGATGCCAAGAGCATTGATCCAAGCAAGTTCGAAAGCCACTAGGGGCTTTTTACATGTGATGGCATACCAAAATACGAGCTGCATCTTGGCACCACAAAGCATGGGTCTTTAGTTTTGGCATGAGATGTGCACTACTTGGACTGAAAGTGGTGCATCTTGAAGCCTAGATACGAAGCTTAATGAGCCCAACGTTGGTACAAGTGTGAGCTATGCCTATTGAATACACTATTGCTCTAGCCTGGCTATGGGACATCATGCAGAGAGTTGGATGCTCGGGCCACCATATCATATGTCTTCAACCAATATTTTCAAATCAATAATCAACTGGAAGTAGCTTGCACATTCAACAAAACTTCCATTATTATGAAATTGGACCCATCTGTGGATAGTTGCTGATTTGAGATCATGATCGATCCATACTATGAGGGTGCCAAAAGAACACATGGGTGTCTCTGAAGGCCGATGGCTAGGGTTTTTGACAAAGAGATAGAGATGGTCCCAACTCCATGCATAACTTTAACATTTTGAATTGCCAAGTGGAATTGACTTTTCCCATAAATATGCAAAGATGGATGTAGATATCTTTCATATAGACAAGCCCAAAAAGGTAGGAGGAAACTGACAAAAAAAAGAATCACATGAACACATGTCTCCCAGTCCCACTTATCAAGGCTGTAACCCTCTACCTTTCTCCTTTTATTTTATGTTCTTTTTACGACGGTGAATGTCGTCGTCCACGTTAAAGTTATTTAACTATGACAATGACCTGATCATTCCATGTGAATACATGTGGCATGTGACGTATCCGGCAAGCGGGCCTTGTAAACACACTCACCTTTATGACAACAATGAGTGTTGTCCAGGCGTTCACAACCTTCAACCCCACATGGCAGTACTTCCGCGAATGAAGGCGAATTTTGGTGAGACTGAACCCACATAACGTTGGTTCTCACATCAAGGATCAGGTGCAAAGTGTTTGGGAAACTCCCCGGTAAAGCTATTACAACAGATTGAGAACCCCAAAAGATGCTTCATATCTCCGAACCGGGGAGTTCTCCAAAAAAGTTGTTCTTATAAAGCTGAAAAATCTCCAAGTTCTTAAGATTCCCGATTTCTTCAAGCAACTTCCCATACATTCTGTTGGCAGAAACATAAAATTTCCCTTAGAAGTGTCAAGTTCGCATGCTCGTGTGGGATTTCTCCGGTCAAGATTCTCCAATACATCCAGTTGTTAAGATTCTTCAATTTTCCAATTGACTGGGGGAAGTTCCCGGAGATGATGTTGTTCGAATATCCAATGTCTCCAACGCCTGGAGCTCGAAAACTGACTCCAGAATCTCTCCTTTCAAATTAGCACTACCTAGATACAACCACCTCAAATTCTTCAAATTCCTAATGCTCACAAGAATCTCACCCTCATCAAAATCATTCTGGCCTAGTCCCAGCGCAACCAGTCCGGTTTAACTTCCAACCCAACTCGGGAATGAACCCGAAAAGTAGTTGAAGGAAAGATCAAGAATCTCCAAGTTCCTCAGCTGAGAAAGATCAGGAATGCGTCCAACAACATCATTTCCAGTGAGATTCAACTCTCTAAGATTTCTAGAGTTACTCAGCTCCTCCAGAAGCTTGCCGAAGATGTTATTCGACGGCAATTACAGTACAGTCAGGCTCTCAAGGACAGAAATAGACGGCGAGACCACACCCGAACGAGACTTGCTATCGAGCGAGATTTCAGTGAATCTACTGGATACCAGGTAGCACTTAATCCCGGAGAATTCACAGGGGGAATCTGAAGCTTTCGTCGGTTTCAACCGTTAGGGGCTCACAAGGCAGGAAAAAATTGGAGGAAAAGAAGAGTAAGAATAGGAGCGTTGGGAACCAGAGAGAGTGAAGAGAGGTCTACAAAATAAAAAAAAAAATCTGGTGCGGCCTGGTTCTGGATGTGAAACGCCATTATCGCCAATGGGTCACCACCCCAGAAACAGCTGAGCAGGAAACAAACATTCTCATATCATTGAGACTATACTATACAAATGATATTGATTTATAATAAATATTCAAAAGCTAGGAAATAAAATATTCAAAAGGTTTAAAACTAATTAACAAGACAGACAACTAAGTTGACGTTAAAATGTCAATTTTGTTTCTAGTTGTGGACAAGATGGGATAGTGCTTCCTATAATCTCTAGCCTACTTGCTCAAAAAAGATCAATCTTACTGGTCAGATTATTAACAATCAGTACAGTAAATAAAATAAATACTAGTGGAGATGGCACGTGCAATGCACGTGATTGATTCTCTGTGTTATGAATCCAATGTTACTTAATATTAAAAATTCAAATTCAAAACCATGTATAAAAAATGTTTATAACAGTTAGTATTTAAATTCATGCGATACATAATTTTTTTTCACAACTGAATGTATAACATAGCATTAAAGAAATATTTCAAAAGTGAGTAAATAAAAGATTCAAGAAAAGATAGAAGTTAATTCAAATGGCACACACATACCGAGTATATGTTATTGGTTTTTACTTACTAATATTGGAAGACAAATTACGTCACATAAAAGAGTAAAAATGTATTTGCTTGTCGATACCAACAATAGTTTCAAAAAACATCACTTTTCAATCTTCTGAAGCTTCCTTCATAAAAAGACCAAAAAGTTTTGACTCTTTAATACTCAGAGGGAAAAATGGTAATTTGAATATAAAAGAAAAAAAATATCCATACAACTTTTTAAATTCATTAGATTCAGGAAAGGCAAATTAGTAGTTTTGCAATCTAAAGAAATGTCAAAAGACAAAAATAACCTTATCTAACTTAATCATGATGAACAGAGAGTAAGGGCAAAATAATAAACTGACAAAGAAAAATCAATGTTAGGCTTGCATATTCCCACTTTTTATATCTTTAAGTAAAGATATAGAGCCACATAAATCAAACGCATTTACTTACAAAAAAAAAAAATCAATTATTTTCACTTGAGAATTTAAAATTAAACGAAATTTTTTAAATCAGACTTCATTGCCTGAATAAGTACAAATGAAATCAAAGCTATTAAAACTTAAAGAAATGTACAACATTAACATAAATAACTTTAATAAGTCTACTTTTTGAAGCTTTATATCAAAGTTTGAAACCCTCAATTAGTTCAAAATTCAGAGATTACAAACAGACAAAACAAAACCAAAAGAAAAATTAAAAACAAAATCTCTTCATTCTCAATCAGACAACAAATTCCTCACTAGCCCACAACAATCATCAATTCATTATCAATTAGACAAAAACTTCCTCAAAAACCAAAACAATAATCAACAGACGTGATCCATTCTGTTCGTAATCCCCATAGAAGTGTAATATAATAAGTTCACGATAAAGATCTGACCTTCCCATAAATAATAAGCCAACAATCTTTGGTGCTGTTGTGCTTTGCCACTTCTTCAAAAACGTGAACCTTCGGATCTGAGGCCATTTTTTACTGATACCAGCAACAAAAACACCAAAACTCAAAAACCCATAAATAGTTTCAAGCCAAAGGAATATAATTTACACGTGGGGTGGATCTAAAGAAACCGATCACGAAAACAGCCCACAAAAGAAAATAAAGAAAACCCATCAAATTCAAGAAAAATTGAAAATTTATCTATAAAAGTCATACTATGATCTCTTCGATACACCTCTGTTTCAAACAAACCCACCGAAAAAATTGTCAAAAACCCATTAAACTCAAGAGAAGACAACAACAATTAAACTTTCACCTTCTCTTTCTTTCACCGTTAGTGTACATGAACCACTAAATCAACTTCCCACAAAAAGCCCAGCAATACCCAATGACTAACTTGTGCTGGATAGAGAGAGGAAGAAATTGTTAAAAATCATACAAAGAAACCAATCATCCAAAGGTCAATACTTTACCACTAAATCAACTTCCAACAAAAAAGAAACCAAGCAATACCAAATCACTAACATGAGGAAGCAATACCCAGCAACAACTCTCTTTAATTTGTTTCTCAGCTTCTCCCTCTATCTCAGCATCTCACTCTCCGCTCGTCTCTCTTGATCTTCCTCTTTGCTCTGTACAATCGCAAAAACAGCCCACAAAAAAAATAAAAATAAAAAAATAAACAAAGCCAATCAAATTTCACCCGGGAAAAATTGAAAATTTATCTATATATAAAAGTCACACTCTGATCTCTTTGATACAATTATTTTCTGAAAAATCAAATAAAACAGTCTTAACCATTGACATGCACCCTTAAAAGGGTCCCCAAATATGATTCCTAGCATCCAACAAAACTACCTTTCTCCAGACAATGAAGAATAGAAAAAAGTCAGCCCAAACACACATCTATCAAAGAAAAGAAATAAACCAAAACATACACCGTAGATTCTCAAGCAAAGAATACCACTTGAAAGATAAAAATATAGAATTGTTCAAAAAACAAAAAGAAGAAAAGAGAGAAAAATATAGTTACAGTAGAGAGAGCTCATGAAGACCAGCATGAGTCTTCTGAAAAGGAAAATCAATGAAAACTTGTAACGATACGAAAAGACAAAAAAGAAAGAACTAAATTCTTTTATACCTCACCAGATCACTTCAGTCAACATACTTATTAAGGGCAAAAGAGTCACAATAAAAGGAAAAGACAAACAAACCAAAAACAAATCTTTAACTCTTTAGAAATCGGAAGGGTAAAACAGTAATTTTGTTTTAAAAAAAATGTTATTTTAATGAACCATACCACAAAGAAAACGTGCAGTACAGAGCAAAAATCTGAATCAACGATTATGTCACCTTTGTAGACTGAGAAATTGAGAGATGTTAGAAACTCGAAGGCAGATGAAATCTGATCATGCTCACCCACAAAGCAACTCCTCTCCAACTCTGGATGCTAATCAAGAGAGAATGAATTTTCTGGTGAAAAGAAAGTAACTTTTCAATCTTCCAAGGAGAAGCCAGCTAGCAGAGCAGAGTTCTCTGGCCTCTGAAACTTCTTCTTCCCACACGCTTTAAAGAGAAGCCAAGGACCCAGAAAAAAACTGAATGGAAAGTTTCTGAAAAAAATGAGAGCAATGGCAGAAGAGACTAGAGAGAAGAAGAGGGTGGAAGACTGTGACCTAAGCAATGGATCATGGTAGAAGCCTGTTATAAAAACTGCAGCTGTCCAGCCTTGATCAACAGCTCGGTGAAGATTGGAATCGGAGAAAAGGAGAGGAAGAAAAGGAAGAAGAGGAAGAAAAGGAAGAAGAGGAAGAAGAGAAACGAAAGATAGAAGAAAAGAATGGGTAGAAAGAAAAATGAGAAGAGAGAGGAGCTGATGAATGCCCATAAACAGGTGCGAAAATACTGAAGAGAGGAGCTGATGAATGTCCATAAACAGGTGCGAAAATACTTTGTCTTATATAACTATGATGAACTTAGATCAAGTGCAAACTAGTAATTAAGATAATCAAAAGACGAAAATAACCTTACTTGATTTAAGCATGAAGAACAAATAATATGGGTAAAATTGTAAAAATAATTGTGAATACCGAAAAACAAAAATAACCTTATTTTATATAACTACGATGAGTAAAAGGCCATATAGTAATTAAAACAAACAAAAAAACAAAAATAACTTTACTTGAGTTAACCTTGAAGAAAAAAAAAGAAAAAAGGACTAAAATGTATTTTCAATATCAAATTTGCATAGTAGCTTTTTACGTATAAAATATTAGGTAAAGATTCAAAAGCTAGGAAAATTTGCTGATTGATCAGTTCAGTTGAATGGCATGTGAGGTTTATATTTCACTAAATTTGAAATATTAACCGACAACTAGTAATTTAACAGACATTTCACTAAATTTGATATTACCGTTAGTACATTCCTAAGGAATTCTGGTAAATAACCTATTGTCTTTTCAATAATTTTTGTATTATTTTTTTATGAAATTGTTTCATTTATAATATACTCGAGATTGTCTTCAAGAATAGGACGGTGATCGACTTTTGGTATGATAATCCATGTACATGAAACATGTGAAGTCTCGAAAAGGTTGGACAACACAATAATAAGTTCGATACAATCTTCTCAGTGGACGTAAACATAATTAAAAGAGGGTGTGTCAAATAATTAAGACGTATGTTGAAAAGGGTAGATTAATAGTATACAATTTACTTGTTAGTTATTTTTATGAAAAACAAAGGATGGTCGAGAGAAATATTAAGGGAAAAAGGAGAGAGAAGTAGAGGTGTCAATGCGGGCGGTTGCTAACCGCTAACCGTTATAACTGTCAACCGTCTAACTACCTAACCACTATAACCGCTAACCGCTATAACCGCATAATGGTTAGCGGTTAGCGGTTATGGGGTTTACTAACCGTAACTGCTAACCGCTAACGGCTTTTTATATACTATATTTTTATAATTATAATTATAATAATATTTATACATATAACATAATTAATTGATCATTAATAATTAAATCACATTTTTGTTTTAAATAATTAAATCATAATTTGAGTATTAATATATTATCACTATAATTTATATGATTATATTACATGATTAATTAATCATAAAATCATTTGATTATATAATAACAAATTATATATATTCATAAGTCATAAGTTATAAATATGCAAGTTCATATTAATACAACAATGATCAATTAAGTATTTATAAACTTAGTTCCAATGTATGTTATCAACTTATAAGTCTATATATGTTATAAATTATAATTATACATTATACATATATGCAATTATGCATATTGAATAATATAAATATAAAATATCAATACTTAATCATATGATTCAATAACAATTCAAATACTTATTAAAGTTAATAATATTATTAATGTACAATGATAATGTGATTCGTATAATATCAAATTAATTAATTGACATTGGATTAAACAATGTGTTACTTATAACCACAATTGAAGTATTAATGTATTATCATTATAATTTATATGATTATATAATAACAAATTATACATATATAATATTTATATATGATATGTTTGTAACTTTGTAAGAATATATGATATGTTATGTAATAATATTTATAGATATATATATTTATATATATATATGATATGTTAGCAACAAGTAACATAAACTACATAAGTAACATAATTATTAATTAGTTTGTAGTTACATATTAACTAGCTTTGTAAGTACTTATATCATACATTCTTATTCTAATATTTTGTAATTTAGTATATATTAAGTAATTATACATATATGCAATTATGCATATTGAATAATATAAATGTATAAGATCAATATTTAATCATATGATTCAATGATAATTCAAATATTTTATTTAAGTTAATCATATTATTAATGTACAATGATAATGTGATTCGTATAATATTAAATTAAGTAATTAATATTGGATTCATTAAACAATGTATTACTTATAACCATAATTGAATCAAAACATTATTAGATATTTTATACTTATAAAACATATATCACATTATCTTAAATTCTTAGATCTAAGATAATTTTATTATATTAATATGAATTATGATTTGTGAGATAATATGATCATATAATTTAAGTATGAGTGTATGACCATTATATCATTAAGAATTTAGGACTTAGGAGTTTGAGCATTACCATTAGATAATAAGTTCAATTAAAAAAGCTTATAAGTAAATATGATAATAATTTCATAAGGAGTGAGACAATTTATAAACTTACCTATCTTAGTATCATAGTATGAGTGTATGATCTTATAGTAATAAAAGCCCAAAAACACCCAAAAAGCCAAAAAAAAAGCTCAATTTTGAAAAAGCGGGTAGCAGACGGTTACCTATTTCACTAACCGCTAACCGTTAGGCGGTTAGTCGTTGCAGTTAGTGAAATCTACTAACCGCTAAGGCGATTACGGTTAGCGGTTAGCGGTTGTTGCCACTAACCGTTAACCGTAACTGCATTGATACCCTTAGAGAGAAGAGATTACAACAATGAGTAAATAGTTATATATTGAAGGATGCAGAAACAAAGAGAATAGAGCTTAACTATCCACACACATATCGCAACAGCCACGTGATGGTACCGTGTTCACACTCAAATAGTGACAAATGTCAAAATCTTGTTGGTGACAAAGATACAATCATACATATATATCCTGATAGAGAATAACTTAAGTTCGGTCGTGGCAAAATAATATATGGAGTTTTTTGCCCACCAATAAGAAGATGCCAAATCAGCTTGGAGCAAACACATAAAATGAGAACAAAGCACCTAATTTTTATCCTCTTCTACCACGCAAGCTACAACTATCCCATTTCTTTCTTTTCTTTCTTCTTCTCCCATGGCCAACGTCTTCTTCTTCCCAATTCATTTTTTCTCTTTTTCCAATTTCTTTCTGCCGCAAGCGAGAGACAGAGGCGAAGAAGAAAGTGAGATGGGTGTGGGTTTGGCGGTTCACGGCTCTGGGTCATCTTCTCAGGCGCTTTGTCGGCGCTGGAGCCACCTTTTTCCGACCTTTAGGGTGATAAAATTTCAAAATGGTTAACTTTTCACCTTTAGGGTTTAGTTTTGAATCCAAAAACGATTTTCGAGGCATTAAATCGATTTTTTAGGCATTAGAATCTGATTTTGAGGTTCGGTTTGCATTTTTTGGTTGGGTTTGGCCGTCGATGAAGAAGAAACGGGCTGCGTCTTCCATGTTTTTTTTTTCTGGTTATTTATAGATGAAGAAAAGAAGAAAAAAGGGTTTGGGAGGGAGAAAGAAAGAAGAAACAGCCGGCTAGCAATGCTGGGTTTGGGAGAAAGAAAAAAAGAAAGGAGGGTTTGGTAATAATATGGTGTAGTTGTGTTTATTTTGTAAACTTAAGTTTGGTAGGATTGGGTTAAGTGTCAACTTTTTATTGGTGGCAAAAACCCCCTCTTTTTTGCCACAACCGAACAGCAGCAGCACTCATCCTAATATCCCAGAATTTTAGCCCTAAAATAAATGTGTCGGTGAAATGCCCAAATCTTTTATTATATGTAAAAGGACCCTTATCGTATTTATACATTTTTTTTTTTCTCATTACAATTAACTGGATAAAGTTTCTCTTCAAAATAGGTCAGATAATTTTTTTAATTAATTTTGTAAAACTAACATATGTTCTTAAAGTTGTAATTCTTATAATCACATGTATTTTTAATAGAATATGTGACAATTATATGTGTAAAGGATAACTTTCAACTGAACTTTCATCCACAACATTTCAATTCAAAGTGACAACTAGATAGACTCATAGATGATATAGATTACTCATACAGATCACTATGAGATTAGATAAATAAAGCTAATACTTACAAAAACAATATAATTACGAACAAATATCAATTAAATAAATAAATAAAGCTAATACTTTAAAAAAATATATAATAATTTGGAGCGGAACTAAGGCCATTATAAATGAAATCAACACCAATGTTTTGGCAAATGTTAACGAGCAGCCATGTCGAGAATATTGTAGCCTAAATATAACCAAAAAGAAAGAAGGAAAATAGATGTGAATAATGTGGAGGAGGCATGCAAGTCTCCATCAAAATGAGTGCGACATAACACGATAGTGCAACAACTAGCTACCTTTTTTTTTATAGCTATTAATCTTGTCACGGCTTTTAAAGAAAAGGGAATGCCATTAATTGACCCATCATATCATTCAATGGAAGACAATACATTGCTTCAAGCTGAAACAAATATGGTGATCATGTACTTGGAAGCATCGGGCAAATTTCAAAAGCTACTTTGATGATGGTGAGTGGTGAGATAACGAAATTTTCTTTTAAATTGGGTGCAATTAATTTCTCCAATTAATTATATTAAATTGATATATGCTTAAAATGCATGAGATTTAAATTCCAAAGAGTAGTACTGCTGCATAATTATCAACAGTAACATTGTTTGACTAAGGTTCAGGATTCCTTTAATATAGAAGGATTAGAGGCAAACATGGGAATAGGTGGTCAGATCAATGTGTACGTAGAAGATACATGAATACATGTGGCTACGAATCCACCCACACCCATTCAAGTGGACACATTTTTCATGATGATTAACATAATAAAGTCCATGTCTCTTTCATTTTTGGGCTTGTTTGGCAATGGACTGGACTAACCCAAAATCCCAAAAAAAAAATTCTTAAAATCAACCCCAACATTCATACTTTTTTATATTACATCAATCACTTTTATTACTATTCAAATAAAAAAATCACTACAAAACAAAAAAAAATTATTTTTTTTATATAAAGCATTCTTACTTTTTTTCTTACATCAATCAAATCTGTTATAGTATCAGGTCACTTCCTTAAGTCCAGTTCATTGCCAAACACAGCCAAATGTGTCTCTTTCTGATTCTGTCTATAGATTCTTGAGGCACGTGAAGTCTCAAATTGATTTTAGGCACCGCTAGCAAAAAAAAAAAAAAAAAAAAGGTAAGTGGTAAAACATGACTTGGTGATTTAACACGGTATCAAAATTAAGTTATTAAGTCCAAATGTGAAGTTTAATATTAAAATATAAATTAAATTCAGCCATACATTCCTATAATTTGGTTTATTTCATTTTGATTAAGGTGAATCGAAGAAAGATTGGTTGCTATTATGAGTTGAGTTTTAATCTTTGAATGGCTACTCTGCCTCTCTACATATATTCTGAATTTATATATTGATCATATATATATATATACAATAATACATTTCAATTATCATCTTCTTGAGGACCCCACATGCAAATTAATCCTTACAATCCTCACAAACTACATTTCATTCATGGACATTAATGCCCCTGAAAACAGAGAGATCGATGACATTCTGCATGCACTTCTTTGCTTTGCTTTTTCTTTTTGACTCTGAACAAAATGAATTACCCGGGTAAGCAACTAAGCAAGCAGGAAATGATGACGGAGGGGTTTGGCTTTTTCTTTTTCTCTTTTCTTTCTTTGCTGTCACAAGCTGAATAATTTGAGTATTTTTGGAAACCAAACTCAAGTATATCTTATTCATGAAAGAAACTCTCTTTCTCTCTCTTTCTTACTCTCCTATTTCAGCTAAAGTTGTCACCCTCAACTCTCTCTCTCTCTCCCCTCTTCTATCTTTGCGCGCCTTTTCTTCCAGAAAGAGAGTTGGCAAGGACAAGGAGGGAGGGGAGGGAGGAGGGTCATAGATAGAGGGCAGCAGCTTTGGGGAGGAGAGATTGTTATTTACATGAAAATATAAAGGGTAGGACTGTATCCAAGCCATTCTTCTTTAGGGAAAAGGATAGGACAAGAATCACAAGGGACTATTTGCCTTAAACTATGGGAATGCAATTGAGGTCCTGGTAAATGTGATCCAACACATACCATTCATGGTCTAGCTAACAGTTGATTGTAGAGTAATGTTGGCCATAACTTTTCATTTTTCTTGCCAATATCCAGCTGAATGCAAAACTGTTGTGATTGATTATTGCAAAACTTTTCATTTTTCTTGTTGACACGCACATGACACATAATTTTTGGGTTAGGGTTTAGGTTAAACGGTGACCCGTTTAGTAAATGTGCTGCAGATTTTGCGGATTGACCCGTTTATATATATAGCCAATAAGAATGGTAAAAAAAAAACTCAAGTTTGGGTCATTGGTGTCATTCGGGTCGTGTCAACCCGACACAACTCGTTAATTAAATGGATCACACGAGTCATGACATGCCACTTGTTAAATTAGCGTATCATATTCGGGTTGACATAATAAATTGATCAAATTCGTGTCAACTAAAATGGGTTGACGAGGCAAGCGGGCCATCTCAAACTTGAAACGCCAACCCATTTTGCTACCCACGGGCAGGCAGCGCCCCTCACATGATGGTGGCCACTCGCCAGTAGGTGGCTTTTGATGAATTGATGGGTGAAAAAAAAAAAAAAATCATGTCAGTAAAATAAAATAAAAGGTGCTTTAATTACATGCATGGCATAAATGAGATCCCAAATTTATGTATTAGTGATTTTAAAGCTTCTAAGTAAGATAAGCCTGCCCACAAAATATAAAGCATGATTTTTTTTTTTTTTTTGAAGAAATAGAAAGCAAGATTGATATGGAAGGAAGGAATCTGTCATAAGTGAAAAAAAAGAAAGAAAAAGAAAAGAAGATGGTCCCAACTCTCAACTCCCAACTCCATGCATAAGCTGATAAGCATAACTTTAACGTATTGAATTAAGAAGTGGAATTGACTTTTCCCATAAATATGCAAAGGTGGACGTAGGTAACTTTGCCGTAGATAAGCCCAAAAAGAAAAAAAAAAACAACCACGTCACCCGATGCTCCTGATCCTCATTCCATGTGAATCCCTGAGTATCATTAATATATATGCCTCATTTAACTTTTTGTCAAAAACCGATTTTTAAAAAAATTTATTTTAAACGATTTTTTTTTTTTTAAAACGGTAATTTTTATTTAAAAGAAACATTTTAAAAATAAATTTGTTTTAGAAAACGAAAATTTTTATTTTCTAAAACGAAAATTCAAAGGGTGGCAAATTTAAAATAAAAAAGAAATTCATTTTTTTTCAGCCCATCAATTCATCAGAAGCCACGTGCTGGCCAGCATCATGTGACTGGCGCTGCTCGCCACAAAACGGGTGACAAAATTAAAATTAAAATAAAATAAAAGGTGCGGTTAATTAGATGCATGACATAAATGAGATCCCAAATATATTAGTAATTTTAAAGCTTTTGAGTAAGCCTGCCCATGAAATACAATCATGATTGATAATGAAAGGAATATGTCAGAAGTGAGATTAAGAAGATGGTCCCAACTCTGTGCATAACTTTAACAGTTTAACGTCTTGAATTGCGAAGTGGAATTGACTTTTTCCATAAATATGCAAAGATGGAGCAGATATCTTTCACGTAGACAAGCCTAAAAAGGTATGAGGAAATTGACCAAAAAAAAAAAAAAAACATGAACATATGTTTCCCAGTGCTTTGTCTTTTTATTTTATGTTCTTTTTACTATAGTTTACTTTACGTCGTGGTTCATGTTAAAGTTATTTAATTATGAAAAAAAAATGAGTTTATAGGTTCAATAATGGTAAAAGTCTTTTTTTTTTTTTTACATGTCCGCACAAGAGGGTATAAAAGGGGGAGAGAGATTTAAATTAATGACATTTGTTTCATTAGGCGTGATTTCAACTAATTAAGCTACCTCTTAGGAACAAAACCTTTAACCGCACAAAAAGGGAAAGGGAAAATTCGAACTAGTGACCTTCACTTCATTAGGCGTGATCCCAACCGATTGAACTACCTTTTTGGAGACCAAAACCTTTTATTTTGAATAGTGGTGAAGGGTTCGAAACTTTATTTGTAATGTTTTTATCTTGGGCTTGGTCATGTTTGCGGGGCTGCATGCACACCCGGTGGCCCATATCACAGTGTGGTAGCTAATAAAAATAAACTGCAGATGTGGTGAGTTGAACCCACGCAATTGCAGACAAAGGGCCACCTCTGAACCATTGAGCTGATTGCTTGACAGAAGTAAAATTATGAAAAGCGTTTTAATTAATTGTGTACTGTAAATCTATAAATAGAGCATTTTGCTCTACTAATTATATAACTTTATTTTCTCGTTTTTCCTTAATCAAACACACAGTTTTATAGAAAATCTCTGAAGAACAAACTTAAGAATTGTTGTCTATAGTTAGTGACTTTGTTGTATCTTGAAGGTAAATTGCTTGTGGCCTAACAACAAACGCTTTTAAGTGAGGGCAATTATCACCTTAAAATTAGTGTTCATACATGCCTCAAAGTTGCATTGATTTTTTTTTTTTTTTTTTTTTTGGAAGAAATAATTTTGCTGAATTCTCATAGACAAAAAAATCAGACGAGAGAAGAAAGTTTCATCAAAATAATGTCACAAATACAATCCAGAGTAGTATCAATCCAGTTCCTATCTATGACATCTCTCGTTCCTGCCTTGGCTAGACAATGGGCTGCTCGGTTGGCGTCTCTACTCACGTGACAGATTTTTCATCGGGTAAAAGAGCTCAATATCGTCTTTACATCGTCCATCAAATGGCCATATCTACAACTTGTGGAGTCTTGCTTTTGTAGGGCCGATATAATCACTTGTGAATTACCTCTATAAGTAAAGTATTAATCCCCATGTCCTTTGTCGCATTGATTTTTCTAATTATTGTTTTTACTCGATTTTTCCTCAACAATCATTCCATATGAATCCCTGCGTATTGATGCCTCATTTCACCCTTTCTTTTTTTTTTTTTTTTTCATGAAACATTGAGTTTGTATCAACCTACCTGCATGCTAAAAGGAAGAATATCGGATCTCCAAATTAATTGATTTGTAACGTACATTTTTCAATAATTAGCAAAAAGATTTTGTCAAAAATAGAAATATTTCCACAGATAAAAAATATTTACTTCTTTTTTCTTTTTCCCTGTCCCATATAGATGACATACACAATGTCGCAAAACATAGGAATGAAGAAATCTTTAATGACTTTCTTCAATGTGTCTTCTTCCCCCACTGTCTCTATTCTTTAACAGCTGGCCTACTATTCCAGATTTAAAAGAATACCTCTATGTCTGCATCGATAATATCAATAGGATCCTTCAACAACATAATTGGTCTAATATATATATATATATATATATATTATGCCGGGTAGGGTTTTTAACTCATAAGGAAATTGGGTCTAGTGTTTTTGGGCCACTGAGTGTGGGTTTATTTTAACCCAAGCCCGATACAATTAAAAAAAAAACTGGGTCATTAAGTGGGCTGACCTAGAAGCCCAATCCATTAGCCCATCCAGATTTTTTTTTTAAAGAAAAAAAAAAGGAAGGTGATTTGGGCTCATGTAGGATTAGAACGTAGGGTCTCAAGGTAAAATAGCATAAGATATTCTCTTAGACCATTAGGCCATGTATGATTAAATGTTTTATATTGCAATTTAATATATCTTATTATTTAAATTGTTGAGCATTGAGATTATTATTTCTTTAATGCATGGACTTAAGATTAAATCTTTATTTTATTGTTTAAATAAATTGTTTGATGCCTAAGCCTAAGAATAATTAACTAAGCAACACATATGGTACTATCCAAAATTGCAATCGGAAAGCTTTGGCAAGGAAAATAATGGGATTTAAGTGTGCCATTGTGCACCCCCTCACATTCCTAGGACCTTATCCGGTTATACTTCAAAAAAATTACGCACTGACAGTCTGACATGTTGGTTTTGTCCTTTATTCTTGAAAACTTTATTTTGGCATCTATACAGTTATTTGATGTTAATGAAATCGTGATTATCATAATAATTTTGGGAGAGCCACAACATCCCGATTTTATAATGATAATTGCATTAAAATTATATATGTGAACTTCATAAAGAAAATTAACATCATGTTGTAATTAATTAATTCATAAATTTAATTGCTAATCCCCACAAGGATGTTTTTATTTTTATGACTTAATTAGATTAAGATAGTAAATTTAACATTGAAAATAAAATTTCTCTTAGGCCCACAGGTATGAAATTTTTTTTTTATTAATGCAAAAATTTCATTTTTATTTTTTTTAATATGTTTGGAGACATTTTTTGCAACCCATTTCTCAGCACCCTTGACGTTGGTGGCAAGAGATTGAAGCATGTGATTTGGAATCTCCACCATGACCTCAAGCCCAAAGTTGCCTAGAGCTTTCATTGCCATTATTGAGCATATAAGGATTTCTGAACTGACCCTTGACACTGATCATCAAATTAATGTGTTGTTTTGGTGAATAGATGAGGCAGACGAAATCTTGAAACTGGATCGAACATTAGCGATTGCCGAAGATGAAAACAAGTGTACAACATTGGAACAATTGGCAAAAAAATCTTTCGCGATGTCAGCCTGGGAAAGATTCAAAGGCTTCAGTTTTTTTTTTTTCTAAGCAAATAAGAAAAGGGCTACAGGGAAGGATCTTTCCTACTTTTGATCCGAAAAGAAGAAGAAGTGAGAGATCCTAAAAACAAACACGAGGTGGGCTCCCTAACAATAAATCCAAAACAAAAGGGGAGGGCGCCCCAACAACAAAAGGGGAGGGTAAAATGCAGTGCAAATATAAGAACAAATTCTGGATCCGGTCCAAAAGGACCAAACAGTAGGCAATGGTGATTACCAATGACTCAAAAATAACCATAAGTAAGCCGAGCCTATTCCAAGGCTGCACAAGGCTGTGTAAATTGTAAAGAAACTCTGTGAAGAGTCTAATGCGGGTAAAACAACCACCATTGTAAAATAGTAGTTGCAAAGCAAGCACAACAAAGAACCAAATGGGAGCCGAAGGATGACCACCAACATCAATCTTCTTCTCGAGATCAAACCACTTCATGGTAGGGAGATAAAAGCCCACGAAAAACAAAACAGACAGCAACATAAAACTGAAATACTGAAAATAAACAATACAAGGAAAATAAAAAGAGCAGAAAAAAGCCCACTGAGCAGCGGCTGTAACAGAGGACAGGGCGAAAGGAGGTTGGCGGAAGAGCTTGTGGCAGCAGCTCAAGGCGGACACGGCGGCGCATGAGATGCACGCGCAGGAGATTGAGATCCACGCGCGGGCGCGTGCTGACCACGTGGCGGTGCGTGGTGGCTAGAACAGGGCGGTGAAGACTTCGACGGGTAGTTGGGATGATGGGGAAGACCCTAGTGGGGCGCGTCAGAGCTGTGGAGGAACGAAGGTCCACAGATCGAGCTTAGAGAAAATCGAAGTTGAGTACCACCATAGAACCGAGAACGATGTGACTGTAGGGGGTGGAAAGATGCCAGAGGGGGCCGACTAGGCGGCTGAACAACAACACTGGAGCTCAGGGGAAAAAGAGAAAGGAAAAAAAGAAGAAACGGCAACGGAGAGGGGGTGAGAAATGGCCGCACTAGGCGGAGGGGAAGAGGGGAGGAAGGAGAGAACAAAATCTCTCCCCCCTCCCCCTGACAGAACCGCACAGCGGTGGTGGAGGAACCTCACTGAGGAGGTGGAAAAAACCAACGAGAAGAAAAAATAAACCTTCTCTCATGAGAGAGAAGAAAGCGTTGTATTCAAAGGCTTCTGTTAGTTTGCCTCTAACCCAAACTTTCTTTCCTTGCATAATCAAATAAATAATGTCTCTCTCTCTCTCTATATATATACATATATATATTTAAGTACTTGTTTTTTATTACATTAACCAAAATTTGATTACCAGTTCACTCACTACTTAAATCACTTTGGAATGAGAAGTAGTCTTGCTTGATTTCATCAAATATTTATATAGTATATACTTGCTAAAGTGTTGTGATAAGATCTAATGAGATAAACGGTTTTCTATTTGACACCAATAGAGAACTTGGAATTGTTTCCTTTATAGACACCAATAGCATAGTTGGTAGCAATTTTTTCTTTTCTTTTCATGGTACAAGGTAGCTTTTCTTTTTTCACATAATTTTAAGGAAAAAAAATGCAAAAACCAGTCCTTGTGGTTTTACTGATTTGCAATAAGCTTTGTATAGTTTTAAAATGGTCTGGTATGCAAAATGAACAAATTAGTCTCTATTATTAAATTCGGTTACCCTAGATATGACTAGGAAAGCCTTCCCAGATGTTGGGGTGGCTTCTAAGCCGTTGAGGGTGGGCCAATTACAAGTTTGGGGTGGCTTAGGGCTCATACGCCTTTTTGCGCTGGTTGAGTCACCAATAAGGTGGCCCGCGAGTCACTCCCAGCCACCTCATAGGGTGGTTTGTGAGCCAACCCCCCTCCCCCTCTCCCTCCCCTTTACGTTAACTTAATTTTAATATATATATATATATATATTATGGATGAAACATGCCTTAATTTTATTGGATTTAATGTGGCACACTAATGGAATGCATCAAGTTTTTTGATGGAATTTGATAGTAGAGACTAATTTGTTATTTTTGCATTATCACAGGTAGCTCTGAAAACATTTTAAAACCACATAGAGCTTTATTGCAAATTAGTGAAGTCATGGGAATAGATTTTTCATTTTCCCCTAATTTAAAAAATATAGCTTTTGTAATAGTTCATTTTGTTATTTAAGAATAGGCTATTGATAAATTTGTAGGATAACTAATTCCAAAAAAATCTTAAATTTAGTTACTTTCTTAATGAATAGATATCATATTAATCAAATTTGTTAGCGATTTAGTTGTCTTTGTTTTCTATTCTTAAGTCAAAAGACTAATACAAACAACTCAAAACATACAACACTGCTCAAAATACAAAATTTGTTTTCACCCTAATGTCACATCATAACATTTTTTCAAAGAAAAAGTAACCCCTAATCACAAAATAAATCACTATTGGTGTAAAAGTAATAAAGAATTCATTGCGAAGCCTATAGGTGGAGAGCTGCTGCTGTTCGGTTGTGGCAAAAATCAGGGGATTTTTGCCACCAATAAAAAATTGACACCTAACTTAATCTTACCAAACTTAAGTTTACAAGATAAAAAAAACTACACAATATTATTACCAAATCCACCTTTCTTCTTTTATTTCTCCCAAACCCAGCATCGTTCGTTCTTCTTCTTCCCCTGGTTTTTCTCTTTTCTTTTTTTCTTCTTCTCCCTCATCCCTCACGCACGCTTCTTTCTTCCCCTGGTTTTTTTTACTCTTTTTTTTCTTCTTCTTCTTCTCCCTCACTCCTCACGCACGCTTCTTCCCCTGGTTTTTTTCTTCTTTTTTTCTTCTTCTCCTCCCTCACCTCTCCGGCGACGGCACTCACCGGCGACGGCTGACCCAACCGTGACCCACCATTTCCGGCCAAACCATCTCCGGCGAATTCTTCATTTCCGGCCAAACCCAACCGGAAAACACCAAAAAACTCGAAATCCAACCTCAAAAATCGATTCTAATGCCTCAAAAATCGATTCTAATGCCATAAAACTCGTTTCTAATGCCTCAAAATTAAAACCTATAGGGGAAAGTTAACCCTTTTTGGATTTAATCATCCTAAAACCCAAGAAAAAATCATACCCACCGGAAAAAAAAAACCAAAGAAAAACTAAAGAAAAGCGCCGGCGAGACGCCACAGACGGTCTCAGTGGCCAGCCAGATCAAGGCCGGTCGGCTCTACACAGTGGGTCTCAGCTTTCTTCCTTCTTCCTTCTCCTCCTTTCTCTTCTTTCTCTTTTCTTTCTTTGCTGCATCGTGAGACTCTTTTCTCTCTTCTGCGTTGTGGTCTCATGCGGTAGGGTGTAGAATTTGTTTTTGCATTTGTTTTCTTTATGTGAGGTGGCAGCATGTGGTTGGTGGGCGTAAATGTGCCCCTTTACGCACAGTCCGAACGGAAGATATTCCCCTATAGGTGTCTGTCCACAATAATAATAATAATAATAATAATAATAAATATATTGATAGAGAAATCAATAAATGATACCAAGAACTTATCTAGTATAAGAACTCAACATCAAATTTTAATCAACATGGCGTTCTCAAAATTTTATTAGATGATGAGGAAATAGGCAAAACTCTTACTGAACTAATTGCCTAGCCACTATAACAATTAATCAGTTTATTGATATTTCCCATTGATCCAGAAGTTTTCTTCATTTACTAAGAAAAAAAAAAAAGTTTGCTTAAAATATCATAATCTAAACAGTACATTTTTTCCTAACGTATTATATATTTGGAAACAGAATCAAAATCATAAGCAATAACACTAGAGCTTGTGGCATTTGATATGCTTCAAAAGATAAGAGATACAAGTGTATGAGTTATGCCAAGACAAAACATATCCAAAGAAGTCCACAACTAGGGCATAAATAACTGTATTTGATGCATTACATTATCTTCATTTTTTTAATGAAAATTTCAATCTCATTTCTTGTTATGGATCTTGTTAATATATCTTATACATAATAAATAAATTGGTATGAAATGATATTTGAATGGATTCTTTTCCTAATCCTAGGGTTTAAAAGCATCTATTGCAAAGCTTCGATGCAGACTTTAGCCTATCAATTAGTTAAAGCCCTTCGGAGAGAAGTTCAAAACTTACAACCAGCACAACGAAAAAAGTATTCCTCTACAAATTTTCTTGCTGCGGAATTAGGAAATGTTGAATTTCTAGCAATACTCATACGCTCTGATCCTGAGCTCATATGGATGACTGATAGAAAGAAGCGAAATATATTTCATATTTCTATTATATATCGGCAAGAGAGTATATTCAATCTAATACATGAGATAGGCATTTTCAAAGATATGATTGCAACCTATTGCGACAATGATGGGAACAACATGCTGCACTTAGCTGGAAAGTTGGCATTTGCAAATAGACTGAATATCGTATCAGGAGCAGCCCTTCAAATGCAACGAGAATTACTATGGTTTAAGGTGCGTTAATATTATTTCAGCTTTCTTTCTTCTAGTTCCATATATATGGGTTGTAGACTTGTAGTTTCACTATTCAATTTACACCTCCGTTATTATAGGAGGTTGAATAGATTGTGCCCCTTGCATTGTCAAATGGGAAGAATTTACAAAAACAAACGCCCAATGATATATTTAAAAAGACACATGGAAAGTTACAGAGAGATGGTGAAAATTGGATGAGGAACACATCGACAAATTGCATGCTTGTGGCAACATTGATTGCTACTATGGTTTTTGCTGTAGCCTTCACTGTGCCAGGTGGAAATGATCAAGTAAAGGGAAGTCCTATTTTCTTGGAACGTAAGTGGTTTACAATATTCTTCGTGTCAGATTCAATAGCATTGTTGTCCTCTACAACTTCAGTATTAATTTTCTTGTCAATTCTAACATCTCGTTACACAGAACATGATTTCCTCTATTCATTACCTAAAAGGTTGGTGTTTGAACTAACCATGCTCTTCATCTCCATAGTGGCCATGGTCGTAGCCTTCAATGCAACCTGCTTTTTGGTCTATAAATAATAATAAAAAAAGGCAGCTATTCCAGGTGTTACAATTTTTTTAGCTTGTATCCCAATTTTATGTTTTATTCTGCTACACTGTGGACTTTTCTTTGATATAGTTTGCTCACGATTATGGTCTAGATATCTTTTTCAGTCAGGTAGACGGAAGCTTTTCTAGCAAGTGGAAGATGTGTAGTAATCCAACACTTTGTAATGTATTTTCCCACGCTACTGTCCACCGATGTTTTCTATTCAGTTGGTTTTATTATTGTTTTATTTTCTCATTTATTTTTTTTATTTCTTTGTGGTTCATTTTTGGGTTTGTTTGTCTTCTCTTTAGATTTGATTTCTTTGGCAATCTATGGGGTGAAGGTTTAGTTGTTTTCTAAGGTTTTGTTTGTATAAATCCTTAAGAATAACGACATTGGATTTTAGTTTGTCCAAAATCGTAAAGCTTCACCTTCTTAATTTTGTTGTCTGTGAGAAAATTTACTACGGCTCTTGAAGCCCAACGATGACTTGCTTGAATGCCCCAGTCGACACCAACACTACCACTTACCAAAATGAGATAATGGAAATGGATGAAAAAAAAGAAAAAAAAAAAAGAAGAAGCAATTTGTAATGAACGACATTCGGCCATATTGACCCTAGCAAGCTGGGTGGAACTCAAATCTAACCCCAAGAAAGTAGCCAAGTTTTTGTATTTAGGACATGGGGATGTAGCACTTGTGGTTGAAACATGGGCAAGCGTTATGTTTCTAATTTTTTTGGACAAGGTGATGTAAAGTACTATGGTCGTGGTGATCCTAAGGACCCCACCCACGCCTGCCTCTCTCGCTCTCTCTGGTGATCCCCATAACTCCACCCACGTGCCTTTCTCTCTCTCTCTCTCTCTCTCTCTCTCTCTCTCTCGTGCATATAGGTCCCTTAGACGTGCATTATGCATATCATTCACACAACACGACACGGAAATTGAGGATGTGGTCCATGCATGCCTTAATTGAGATTACTTCAACCGTAGCTAAGTGATACTCTTCAACTGTAGGTAGATGATAAACTACTTCAATTGTAGCTAGGTGATAGAATTCAACTATAAATGGATGATAAGCTTCAATTGTAGATAGGTAATAATCTTTAATTGTAAATAATGTTTAAATATGACTAAAATGATAGTTGTCAACTGTAGCTAGGTAGTAGCCTTGAATTGTAGCTAGATGATAGCCTTTAACTGTAGCTATGTGATACTCTTCAATAGTAGATAGGTCATAGACTTCAAATATAAATAGATGATAGACTTCAACTGTAGATATGTGATAATCTTCCATAGTAGATAGGTGATAGTCGATAGATAATAATATTCAACTTTAAAGAGATAAAATTGTCCAAAAAATTAAAATGACAATTGGTTAATATCAATTTAATTATGTACAAATGACAAATTAACTACCTTATAGATATTTATTAAATTTTGAGTTCTTAATTATAATTGAATTATAGCGTAGCTAGCTCATGAAAGATACAAATTAATTAGTATTTATCATGTAAGTCCAACAAATTCTTATTTATCACTCGGATTCTTTTGAAGATAAATATCAATAGAATTAATATCGTGTACTGAATTAATATCAGTAGAATATCTTGACATAAAAGATCACGACAAAAAGTGACAAGAATTAGGCATAATATTTGAAGAATATTGTGTGAATAAAGATCTACACAAAAATGAAATGAGTCAAGCAAAATAGTTTAAGATTATTTCTTTATCTACAGGTATTTTACTTTGTCCAATCTCTCTCTCACACTCTCTCTCTTTCTAGTAAAGCTTTGAGCAACAAGCTCCTATTTATAAAAGAATTAGGGTAGAAGAGAATAATCCAGATTGTCTTTAGGTGATAATTTTTAACTATGACCAAGTAATAGTCTTCAACTGTACCTAGTTGATATACTACTTTAATTGTAGATAGGTGAGATTACTACAAATGTAGATAAGTTATAGTCTTCAATGGTAACTAGATGATAAACTACTTCGACTGCAGCTAGGTAATAAACTTCAATTGTAGCGATGTGATAAAATTCAACTGTAGATGGGTGATAATCTTCAACTATAGATGGGTAATTATCTTTAATTGTAAATAGTCTTTAACTATAGCTAGCTAATAGTCTTCAACTGTAGCTAAATGATAGACTTCAAATATAGATAGATGATAAACTTCAACTATAGATATGTTATAATCTTCAACTGTAGATAGGTGATAGATGATAATCTTCAACTGTAAATATGTGATAATCTTTAACTGTAGATAGGTGATAGATGATAATCCTTAGAGAGAGAGAGAGAAAGAGGCAAGCGTGGGTGGATCTCTTTCAATTAAGGCGGACTACATCCTTAGAGAGAGAGATAGAGAAAGGCAGGCGTGGGTGGGGTCTGGGGATCACCATGGCCACATTGTTTAGTGAGAAAGAGAGAGACAAAGAGAGAGAGAGAGAGAGAGACAAAGAGGGGCAGGTGTTGGTGGGCTCTGGGGATCACCATGACCACAGGGAGGAGGAAAGCTAAACGATTCAAGAAGAGAGAGAGGTGACGCTAGAGAAAGCTTCTGAGGTTCACAAAGATAGCTGTTTTATGCTTTTATGTGTTTGTGCGTGTGTGAGAGAAAGAAAGAGAGAGAGAGAGAGAGAGAAGGAGAGAGGGGCAGGCATGGGCTTATATATCACCTTGTCCAAAGACCAAAACAACTGGCCTTAACGCTTGCTAGGGTTAATATGGTAGAGTGTCATTCATTACAAATTGCTTCTTTTTTTTTTTCTTTTTTTTTCCCCATTATCACAAGTTTGGTAAGTGGCAATGTTGGTGTCAACTAGGGCACTCAAGCAAGTCATCGTTTCGCTTCAAAGACCATAGTGAAGTTGCTCATGGACAACGGAATTAAGAAGGTGAAGCTTTATGATGCCGATTATAAGGCAATGAAAGCTCTTGGCAACTTTGGAATTGAGTTCATGGTGGGATTCGAAATCACATGCTTCAATCTCTTGCCACCAACATCAAGGCTGTTAAGAAATGGGTTGCCAAAAATGTCACCAAACATTAAAAAAAAAAAATGTCTAGATAAGGTGATTAGCTTCCTTCATTTCTCCAATTTATTTTCTTTTTAATTATTTTGACCTTTAAAGTACGTTGTTGTAGGAAATGAGCCTTTGTTGGAAGCATACATTGGAAGCTTCCTCGATGCAATCTTTCTAGCCCTTCAAAATGTACAGTTGGCACTAACAAAGGCTGGTATTAGCAACCAAATAATGGTCACAGTCCTCATGAGTGCCAATACGCATTAGAGCTCAAATGGCCTTCCTTCCGGGGGTAACTTCTGCACTGACATCTACGACCAAATGCTTGGCATTGTCAAGTTTTGAGTGCCAATTTTGCTCCCTTTAATATAAAAATCCACCCATTTATAAGCTTTTACACCGACCCACACTTTCCCCTGAAGTATGCTTTCTTTGATAGTAATGCAACACCTCTAGATGATGGTGGAGTATTGTACCATAATTTATTTGATGCCAGTTTTGATACTCTAGCATGGGTTTTGAGGAAGAATGGGTATGGAAAGATGTTGATCGTAGTTGGGGAGATTGGATGGCCAAGTGATAGAGATCAGAATGCTAACTTATTGTATGTTCAGCAGTTCAGACAAGGCTTTACATCACATGTAAAAAGTGGAACACCTACCAATGACATTTGTGTTGCTGACTAAGGCATACATGTTTAGCTTGTTTGATGATGATGCAAGTTTGAGGCAATTGAGGGCTTTTTACATTTGATGGCATACCAAAATACGAGCAAAATCTTAGCACCACAAAGCATGGGTCCTTGGTTTCGACACGAGATGTGCACTATTTGGACCGAAAGTGGTGCATCTTGAAGCCATCTATAAAGCTTATTGAGCCCAACATTTGGTACAAGCGTGACCTATGCTTGTGAGCATGCTGATTGCTCTAGCCTTGGCTATGAGACGTCATGCAGAGTGTTACGTTGTCGAGACTCCGAGCGCGTAACTGGTTTATGAACTGGAAAATTACCAGGATCGTCTTTCCTTAATTTCCCTATTATGGAGAAAATAAATAAAAACAACTCTAGTGGTAGGAATTTCGAGGAATCCTAGACCTCTTTTGGTAGAGCAATTAGAGGTGCTCTCAACTTTTCAAACATAAGTTTGAATAAATTCTTGACTGGTCTTTTATTCCATAGCAATGCAATATTTAAAGAACAAAATTAGAGTCCCACACGTGTGTGACTTATGACTCCTAAAGCAATAATGAGAAGATCTCCTTAAGCAATAAGAATAAGTAATCCTAAAGCAATTAAATAACTAAGCTACGTGATATACATCAAATAGCAATACTAACAAACTTAATGCAAATAAATTACTGCATTACCCCCCTTTTTGACACATCCACCAGCCCTTAGCCACTTGTACGTAACACTCTCTTCCCCTTGAAATTGTCCTTGTCCTTAAGGACAAAAGATGGAAACCGAAGCTGCATGTCGTTCAAATTCTCCCAAGTCGAATAAGAAACAATATTAGAAAAATTCCAACTTTGAAAGGAGGACAAACGTAATCTAATATCAGAAACAATATTAGAAAAATTCCAAGAAGGAAACAGAGAGGGAGTATTGATAGCCAAAATCACAAGAAGAGCGTCACCCTCCAAAAAAAGTGTATCAAAACCCAAGGATAAAGCCAACTGAGAAGCAAGAAGAGCGGCTGAAGCTTCACCAATAAGAGGGTCAATTAAGAGTAACTTCTGAGTGGCTGCCATAATAATATTGCCAGAGGAATCACTGATGACAACAGCAACCACAGCAAAAGAATCCCTAACAGCAACATCAAAATTTCCTTTAACACAACCCAACCTGGGAGGAGTCCAAAGGGAAGGCAGGGAAACATCCTACCATGCCGAGAGATGATGATCCATGGAGGAAGAGAGCTGTTTAAAAACCCTGGAAGGAACTGGTTGCAAAGCATCATGGATTAATTTGTTCCTAGAAAACCAAATGAGATCCAAAGTGAGAGCTACAAAAATTTGGAATCTCCTAACTTCATTCTTGGGAATGAAGAGGATAGCAAGAACCCAATCTGAAATGGGTCTAGCAGCAAAACTAGAAATTATAAGAGGCCAAGAAGATGTTCTCCAAAGAATACGTGCTAAGTCACACTCCAAAAAAATATGACACAAAGTTTCTTGGGGGCCTTTGCAAAAGGGACAAACCCAAGCATCAACATCCACCAGAGCCACAAAACGACCAACGTTACCACGTGAGGGAAGAATATCCCATGCAATCTTCCAAAGAAGATGTTTAAGTCTAGCTTGAAGTTTCAAGCTCCAGATTTTGTGCCAAGCTTCAGGAGGAAGAGGAGGAATCCAGCCCCTTGAAAAGAGAGAAATCTCATGAGCAGATTGCACCGAAAAAAGGCCAAAAGGAGAAGGCGCCCAAATCCATTTATCAAATCCAATGGTTTGGGGCAAGTGAATATTCAAGATACACTGAACAGAATGGGGATCAAACAGATCCTGCAAAAGCATCCTATTCCAAGACCTCAATCCAAGAAGAATTAAATCTGCAACACAAAAATCAGGTAAACCAATATTTGGGATCTCATTTATGCCATGTATCTAATTAACGCACCTTTTATTTTATTTTACTGGCCTGATTTTTTTTTTTTTTCTCAGCCCATCAATTCATCAAAAGCCATGTACTAGCCAGCATTATGTGACGAGCGCTGTCCACCCGTGGCGGTGTTAAAACGGGTTGGTGTGTCGAATTTGGGTCGGTCCACTTGACTCGCCAACTCGTTTCAGTCGTCACAAATTTGGCCAGTTTAATAAATGGGTAAAACATGTCAACTCGAACACGACACGCCAAATTTAACGGGTGACACATCAGGACCTGTGTGACCCAGTTAATTAACGGGTCGTGTCAACGCAACACGACCCGAATGACACCAATGACCCAAATTTGAGTTTCTTTTTTTTGTTTTACCAATCTTATTGGCTATTTACTTAAAAAACAAAAATTATAAATATATATATAAATATAAACGGGTCAACTTGACCCAGCCCATTTATTAAATGAGTGACCCATTTATGACCCTAATGCATTTAACTTAAACCCTAACCCTAAAATTAGAGTGTCGTATTTGTGTCGGATTGTCGGGTTAAATTATTAGCCCATTCATGTCCCAGCAACCAACTTGGGATTTGATTTACGCTACGCATGCGCGCAATCTGCTCCTATATTTTTGTTTCTTCTTTTTTTTAAAAAAATATTGCGTGCTCAAAAGATCCGTCCCCAAGAGGTAGATCAATCCGCTGGAACCACGCCTAATAAAGCGGAGATCACTAGTTCGAATCCTCCTCTTGTGCGGACATGTCAAGAAAAAAAAAAAATGGAAGAGAAGGCTATCTCCCTCTACAACTATGAAATTTGACATAAAGCAGACAGGTCCGTCATAATATATATGAAACATCTTCTACGTTATCTAAGAATTTTCTTGATGGAAAAAGTAAAACAGATGTGTATTGGTATCTTTCTTTTGCTTTTTTTCTCAACCAAAAAGATAAAAGAAAAAGATTTTATGGGCTTTATTATCTATGTTCACTATATGAGGTAAGGAGCTAGGCACTCATATTTACTTACAATTATGTTTGAATAAAAAAAAAAGAAGAGATCGAAGATAATTTTAACCCTTCATCAATAATTGAGGAATGACTGAAATTTTCATCAATAATTGTAAGTATATTTGTTTTCTTGTATATATGTTGTCGCTGGCAGCTATCTTTGGAAAGATTCTTCTATTTTTCTTTAATACCACAAATATTTTAATGGATATTGTGGGCGTAAGATAGCATCAAGAAGTAGAAAAGAAGGCTGATTTCAACCTAAGGATCCTTTTACTTTTTGGTGGCACCGTACCCCATACAGCAATTCCTCACATGCATGTACGAATCAATTAATCTCATTAATTACTTTTAATCATATTATCGAAATTAATAGAATAATTTGGAATATGGACTTGTGATCCAAGTCCAACGTTTACAAGATTTCATTGTTCATATACTTGCTTTCAAACATTTGAGCTAATTAATATCTTACTATATATGCACAAACTAAGTCATAAAGTACACTTATCTCAATTTTCCATGGATTGATTCACTTATCCTCCAAGAGAATCGGAGAACTTCTAAATGGTCCAAATACCATCAGACCCAGAAAAAATGCCCTTCCATGAAGGCCCACCAAATCTAGACAACCAGACAATCCAATAAATTGAGAGCCTTAGACCTGAGTATATACCCTCACTCAAGTACTACAATGACCTACAGTCTAATTTGTCATGGCCAACTCGCTCAAACGCTTGCTTATAACATGCACACCACCAGGCAACCATTCCTGATATTATCGGGAAAAATCTCCACGCAAAAAAAAAAAGAAAAAAAAAAACCTGGCTAAAGACCCTAAAATTCTATCTCCCTCTACAACTGTGAAATTTGAAATAAAGCAAATAGGTCCGTCATAATATATATGAAACATCTATGTTATCTAAGAATTTTCATATTGGAACCACCACTCAATTGAATTAAGCTTTTTGGTTCAAGCTATGAAGTTGGTGAGGTTACAAGCTTATAGGTATGTAGAGAACATCCCATTTATCCCCATGGACTGAAGGCATTACTACTGCGGATCACCTAAATATCAAGGGAGCCTCTATACAGTATACCATACCCTAAAACCATTCTCATCACTTGCAACTGGCTATATGAACAAGGGGAAGATGGAGACAGCGGTCAGCATATGACCTAGCATTTGTATGTCTTACTCACGTTCAGTTCTCGGCGAAGACGGAAAGCTTCCCCTTGATCCCCGTTTAAGGACCTTCTCTCCAAGCAGCAAGCAGTTAGCTGCCTCAGTAACCTCTCAAGGCATGATTGCAAGAAACCATGTGAGTCTTTCAAGTTGGGATTCGTTGACAAGATCATGGCGTTCACCGTGTCAGCCACAACTTCTCGCTGTGACTCTTCAAGCAGATATCCAACCGATGACTCTCGTGGTTGTTCATATGCCAACAAGGCAACACAGTCCTAGAGAGAGAGAGTTAGAATTATTATTCAGCTCAAAATTACCAAAAAAAAAACGGAAGGATCTGTTCAAGCAGATTTCCAGTACCTGTACAAGATCCTCAAACCCAGACATCCCAAAAAACTTTGCCAATTCAATCCTTCCATACTTCACAGCTTCCTCTAGTGCCCCAACCTATACATCAGGGAGAGGTGTTCAAACTATAAAAAAAACCAGTTGATTAATTAAGTACAGGGTCATGACTTTGTAGGTTCTAAGACTAGCATTGTTCGTGACAAGTCCAACAATTAAGGGTTTTCTAACCATACCTAAAATAAGTCAAGATACGAGAATAATTAATCCATCAGATAAAGCAAAAAGAAAGTTGAGAATGCATGCACATTGCAGTTTCCACAGAACACAGATCTATATCTATGTTCATGTTCATTGTCAATAGTTTAAATAATACCCATTGGACTTCAAATGGTAACTTGCATTAATTTCTGTCGAATAAACAAAAACCTTCTAAAACGGAAGAAGTTTGGATTTGTGCAAAGCTACTAGTAAGCAACGTAAAGAGGGCAAAGAAGAGAACATACGCGAACCAATTCAATGAACTTCTGACAGTGAAGAAGAAAACAGGTAGCTGATTTATCATCCTGCAAAAAGCATAACCGGTTGTCATGGCCTGGATTAGTAAAGTTGTTCTGAAGAAGGTTAATTATAATCATTTGACAAAAAGGTAAAAGTAAATACGAAGACATATCGAAACCTGCATTGCTATCAGTACTTAACACTCAAATAATTTCTTATATTTTCTACCACAAGAAACAAGTGCAACCAATTTTCAGAATTAGAAATGTCACGCCATCAGAAGATGGGGAAATAAAATCAGAATGCTAAAACATGGTCTTCAATTTAACATTCATCTAGTCACAACGTACTCTTAGGTTTCAAACCTCACTGTATAACCATCTCTAACCCTACTGAAGTTCTCAATCTGCATATTTTTTGTCAAAACAAAATTTTGAAAATGCCCTTTTGTAGTATCCTAAGAATCTAGATTGCAAAGTCAATTAAATTAATTTGATTATGAAAAGCCATCTGTATATTTCCTTTCCTTAGTTTCCTTCCCTCATTCTACTTTCCCATGCTTCCTTTTTTCCTTTCTTTTTTCTTTTGAACAATGTATCCTGTTTGATATAACTGTTAAAAAGTAACGGTACATTACAGCCTCAACTATCCTTTCCCCTTCCTGAGGAAGGAACACATGGTAGACAAAAAAAAAGGTTAAATATACAAGCACCACTTGGTCAAACCACATCTCCAAATTTAGCAGAAACCACAAGGCATTAGAAGTACAGGCTGCATGGAAGATATCATGGATATGACGTCAATCGGTATAATATTCCATGTGTAGGGATGCACCCGAGGAAGGAGTTTGGGTGTGTTTGATAAACGTTTTAGGCAAAAACTTGGTTTTGCACTGTTTGGGGGCCCCCACATTCAATTATTTCATTTTTCCAACATTCTCTTACTTTTAACATTACATCAATCACTTTTTATTACTCTTCAAATAAAAAAATCACTACAAAACAAAATTTTTCATTTTTCTATACTAAACATTCTTACTTTTTTACTTTTTCAAAAAAAAAAAACATTCTTACTTTTTTTCACATCTTTCAATTTTTGCTACAGTGCGAAACCGAAACGAAATCGTTTATCAAACGAACCCTTTGTGACTGAGCAACCCAAGCCTGACATCCTGCTTAGTATCTCATCCTAACAACTTGCTCACTTCAGTCTCTCTTTTCTTCTTCATTCTCAACAGGAATGCATCAACAAAACTGCCCTTTAAAAGGGTCCTGGCATTTTTTTTGATGAGTTTTCTCCTCTTCCTGTTCTACTAACCTACCCAGTTTCCACAATGCATTTCAGAACTCAATTTTATATGTTCCAACCACATCCCAACTGAAGTCTCTAACATATTTCTCTGAATAACCTCAACTACAACATGGGTGAACTAAAAAGTATATCATATATCTTAGAAAAACCCATTATGACAAAAATGTTGAAGGGGAAAAGTAAATAATTTCCCCACAAAGAAAAGTGCTAAAATACTATAATAGGACCACTAGATCTTACTTTCCAAAAAAAATTCTATGAAAGTTCAACACTCTACTGAAGTGGTTAAAAAGGCATTGTACTTGGTTAAAATACTAAAGAAAGAGTGCAAATGGACATTTTCTAAAGGAAATTGTAAAAACAGCATCAATGAGTTGTTAGAGACTACTTCAACTTCTTGGGAAGAACTTTTTTTAAAAATAATAATAATGACTTAGGATTTGTCTTTCAAATGGAGAAGTAAGCCTTATTTGCACTTAAGCAAATAGCCAAAAACAAGAAACATGTAGAAAATTATGGAGAAAAGCATGTCAGGTTTCATGCTTCAAGCCCCATTAAAAAAATTCCATGCCAAGGGGACTGCACCCAATGAACCTCCCCATTCTAATATTTGGTTGACAAACTGATGAGAGCACATTGAAAATTCAAAGATAGTTGGAAAAGAAAAAAGGACAAGATTTAAGGCAGTGAAGCAGCTGAGATTGAATGCTTTATGAAATGGTGATGATATCTACACATGATAACAATCATCGTCAATGACATATTCTTGGAGAAATGGAAAGCCTGGCCTGGGCAAGGAGTGCAGGTGTTTTTAAAAAAAAGAGGCAGGGAGTGCTAGGAGTGCATGGATAAGTAACCTAAACAGACATGCCTTGTGGATGAGTATTGAACCAAATTTCTTGCATGTTAACAACAAAATATAACTTCTGAATATCAGACTTTGCATGGCAGTATGCTAACATTAACAAGAATCAATGAATATCAAAACTACACACAGAAGTTTGAGTCCACCTGAACAATCTGGGGATACCAGTCACGAAGTTTACCCAGTGCAGCATCAATCTCCCCTCTCTTTATTAGCTTCATGCCCAGGAAAAAAATAGTTCAGCCAAACCAATGATATTTGTACCCAAAAAAAAAAAAAAAATTGACAAGTAATCAAAATATCATTAAAAGTGTTAGGTGACCCAGGTACAATAATAATTGAAAAATTGAGGACAGTTCAACTAAAAAAAAAGCAAAAACACCAGAGCTAGAAAACAAAGCAGTACCAAGATAATAGCAAAAATCCATCATTTTAAATCTGAAATAAATTGGTCAGGTGAACTGGAGTTCACAAATCCTGGAAAGAAATAGCAATCCCCTAAAGCATGTGATTACTGGATAATGTTTTAATGTAACAAACTGCAAGCCCATTGTATTGATTTTGGTAATGAGAACCTGAAACCCAGGGACCTCACCAACAACCCAATATGCATTTTTGGTGAAGCTCTCACCCAACACACACGATGCGGGACTAACGTGATTTGTCCTGGTCTTTCTTATAAACTAACTCATTTTGTCCTGATCACACGGTTCTTAAAAACTTCATTATATGTACACTCTCACAACCTGTGGGTTGGGCCATATCCTTTTCTCTTTTTCTTTTTGTTCTTTTTTTTTTGGATTGATTGCTAAGTTGTACACACCTAACACACCTAATAGTTTGAACCCACAACAACACCATTAACCCCGTTCTCATGAAGGAAGGAGGTGCCCTTTGACCTAAAACTCATTTGAGGGCTCACTGATAACTACATTGCACCTCTTGATACTTCTTCATAATACTAAACTTCTATTATCGTGTTATTTATATGAAAAGGAGTGTTTAATTCATACTATGTTATTTCTCATGCAAAACACATTTAATTATTTAAAAGCCTAAACTGGTATTCCACCATTCAGAGAATGGATAAGATCCTATCACCCCTCATACAATGAACTCATATAAATATACATGTATATCAAAATTTAAGTGTAATCCTCATATTACAATTATATATTAGACAAGAAAAATGAAACGATACAACTGATTTCTCAACCAGAATCTCATATGGGCATAGCCATGGTGCAAAATTATACCTGTCGAAGAGTCTTTCTCTGGTTCAACGCATACGTGATATCCTGCTCACTAAAGCCATTCTCTTGAGCCATATAGACAGGAGGCACAGTAGTTTTACTAGCCATATCAAACGAATTTAGAGTATCTTCATAGCCATAGTGTAGTAAGTAGGAGCGAACAATTCTGTTTCAAATAAAAATAGATGATTAATTAAAGAATGGCAGTTGTAGACAAAATTACAGTAAGATGACTTCTCAGAACATAAAATGAGTGTCCCTAATACATATAGTTCTCAGCAATAAACAATCTCAACAGTTGTGGATTCAGCAGGATATTGGCAAGAAAAATGAAAAGTTCAATGCCAACACTCCACAATCAAACTGTTAGGTAGACCAGTATGTGTTGGATCACATTTCGCAGGACCTTAACAGCAACAAGCTGCCATTCCTCCAATGATCTAATTTGTTAAATTTGGAATCCAAACTCTATCTGAGAACATTGAGTGTCCCTAATACATATAGTTCTCAGCAATAATCAATCTCAACAGTTTTGCATTCAGCAGGATATTGGCAAGAAAAATGAAAAGTTCATGGCCAACACTCTACAATCAACTGTTAGCTAGACCAGTATGTGTTGGATCACATTTACCAGGACCTTAAAAGCAACAAGCTGTCATTCCTCCAATGATCTTATTGGTAAAATATGGAATCAAACTCTATCTGAAGAACATTTAGGATTTGAACCCGCATTTGCTGGATTTGGTCTCCAAACATTACATTTATCAATCATTAAGATTTTGAGGAAAAAGGAGTACTCAAAAGTAAGATAAATTTCTAGCTCTTTCAGCATAAACAAGACCATTCCCTACACATGTATCATAAGAACCCAAAAGGTTTCAATGAAAGCAGATATTGTCTTGGTCGAATAAGATTTAATTTGATGTGAACATACCCATAACTGACATTTGGCATCAAAGATATCTTTTCAATAGTCGTTTGTTGCTTCATCCTCTCTTGTTTTTCAAAATCCTAATCAAATGATACAATAGAAAAAAAAAAATTAATAACATCAACAATTACAAGAAATATTATTGAGTGATTTTCAGGAATACAAAGACTGAAAGCATGATATAAAATTTTTTATGTGTCATCTTAATTTCTATTCAGAAGACTCCTAATTCAAGTAGTTACNGATTTGCTTGTAATCTCTTGAAAATTGCTAGGTTCATTTTAAATTTGCTTTGTAATTTGTAATCTATATTATATGTATAGCTATTAGGTAATACTGTAATAGGTTGATTACTAGTCCTTATTGATGACAATTAAGGACGTTTGCTGATTTGTGATGAATATAAGTGTTTAGTGTGTTTTTCATTGATTTTGTGATGAATCCAATATGTGTTTATCATTGACTTTGAGTCTCTGACTATCACAATTCAGATTTCAGAATGTATTTTGGGGTTTTTCTTTGTTTTGAGGTTTTCTTTTCTTTTTTTTTTTTTTCCTCTCTAACGAGCCTAATCGGGCCGAGCCCACAATTTAAGGCTTGTGTGGCTCGTTAACTGGGCCCGGGCTCGGGCTCGGGCTCGGCAATTTGGCTTACAAATTTTGGTATATTTCCCGAGCTCGAGCCGGGCCGAGCCACTCGAGTACTCGGCTCGGCCCGAGTATTCCGTTTTTGCGAGCCCAAGCTCGATCCCGAGCAGATGATTTCTCTATTGAGCCGAGTTTGAGCATTTGAGTTGAAGCTCGGCTCGAGCTCGGGACCGGCTCAAATGTATTTTTTCATTAATGAGCCAAGCCGGTTTTGCCAAAAGCTCGGCTCGCTCGGCTCGTTTACAGCCCTATTTGGGACCATCCTCTATCTCTAGTGGAAACCCACTTCTGACATCATGTCCAACACCTTTAGTTGTCATCAATCGTGCATGCTTTATATTTTATGGGCAGGCTTACCTAGAAGGGGATTTGGAACTATGATTTAGGTTTTTGAGGTTACTGCAATTCTTTAGAATTGTAAGACGCCCTGAGATCTATGCACCTTTTTGAGGAAAGAGAATCAAAGGAAAGGAAAAGAAAGACAGGAAAAGAGAAATGAAGCTTCAGCTAAGTTATTATTTTATTTTTAAAATTTTAAGTGTAGGGAATCTTGATTTGAATGGATAGATCGGGTGTTATTATTATTATTTTACTTTTTAAAAAGCAAAACGAAGATAATTGGGGTTCTTTTATAACAAACTTGGTAAAAGAAAAGAGTGAAATCTAACTCGGATTCAATGTACTTTCTTTAACAACTGGCTCTATTCTTTCAGATTTAAAAGAATATCCCATGTATTGTTTGTATCGATAATATCAATAAGATCCTTCGTCAATATAATTGGTCTAATATTTATAAATAATTAATATGTTTAAAACATTGATATATACCGAACGAATATTGAAAACAACTCATGGGCTTTTCATATCTGTAGCACATGGTTCATCAGGACACCCATTCCTCTTTATTTCCTCCTTTAATTCTCGGATACAAATTTCTTCCCGGTTGAAATGGAGGATAAATCACCAATCTGAGAGTCGTTGCCCAGTCCTAATTAACTAAATCATTATCTTAACATTACGTGGATATTTATAATTTCATATTCGCTAATTATTTTCTTATAAAATAAAATTGTATGTTTGTGGACTTAATGTCATTAATTACCCTTGTATAAAATTTGCTATAAATTAAGCACGTCTGTGAGGGAGATACAAGCCAATTAATTATTTATTATTTTATTCATGAATATATACTTGTTTTTTAGGTGAATATAATATTCGTATAGTGATTCATTCCTAACATAATACTGCCAAAAAGTTAGTCCGCTAATCATATATAATTATCGTTAGCAAATTCCTAATTAAGGAAGTCAGGCAATTAAATAACCGATGATTGTCTTTCAATAATTTTTGTATTATTTTTTCAATAATCACGAAAAGAGATAAAGCAACTTTAATTAATAGAGCCTGAAAAGTAAAGTAGGTTGATCAGAAATATTATATATATATATATATATATATATATATGTTTCATATGAACTGTGATCGATTGTACTACTTTCTTTTTTAGGAAAGAGAATCAGGAAAAGAAAGACAGGAAAAGAGAAAAGATTAAGTCATTATTTTATTTTTAAAATTATAAGTGTAGGGAATCTTGATTTGAATAGATAGATTGAGTGTTATTACTTTTTAAAAGGCAGAACGGTCGAAGATAATTGGGGTTCTTTTATAACAAACTTGGTAAAAGAAAAGCGTGAAAACTATAATTCGGATTCAATGTGCCTTCTAACCCCACTATCTTTATTATTTTTTAACAACTGGCCCTATTCTTTCATATTTTAAAAAGAATACCTATTTTTCTGTATCGATAATATTAATAGAATCCTTCATCAACATAATTGGTCTAATATTTATAAATAATTAAACATTCATATATACTGACTGAATATTAAAACAACTAAAAGGATAAGAAAGTCATTACAAATTCCTTCGTTCCCATGTTTTGAAACATTGTGTTTCTCATCAATATGGGGCAGGAAAAAAGAAAAAAGAAGTGAATATTTTTTTTTTTATGTGTGGAAGTAATTCTAATTAATGAAAAATAGATCAATTAATGTGGAGATCCGATATTCTTCCTTTTAGAAAAAGAAAGTGAAATGAGGCATTAATACTCAAGGATTCACATGGAATGATCAGGTCATTGTCGTAATTAAATAACTTTAACATGAAAGATGACAACCTATAGTAAAAAGAACATAAAATAAAAAGATAAAGGTTGGGGGCTACCGCCTTGATGAGTGGGACTAAGAGACGTGTTCACGTAATTGCTTTTTTTTTTTTTTTTGGGTCAGTTTCCTCCTACCTTTTTGGGCTTATCTACATGAAAGATGCCTATGTCCATCTTTGCATATTTATAGAAAAAGTTAATTCCACCTTGACGCTAAAGTTATGCATGGAGCTGGGCGTTACTTAGGACCATCTTCTATCTCTATTGGAATCTCACTTCATGTCCCAGCACCTTTAGTTGTCATCAATCATGCATGCTTTATATTTTATGGGCAGGCTTATCTTACTTAGAAGGGGCTTTAAAATGACTAATATATTTGGGATCTCATTTATGCCATGCATCTAATTAATGCACCTTTTACTTTTATTTTATTTTTACTGGGGCCTGATTTTTGTTTTTGTTTTTTTTTTTTTCAGCCCATCACTTCATCAAAAGCCACCTACCGGCCAGCATCATGTCACAGCACCGAACTTGGGATCTGATTTACGCTACACATGCAATCTGCACCTTTGTTTTTTGTTTTTTTGTTTTTGTGTTTTTTTTTTAAAATCTTGCGTGCTTAAAATCTTCCTCTTCTAAAGAGTAAATAACCAGACTATCTCCCTCAACAACTGTGAAACTGATAAAAACCAGACAGGTCCGTCATAATATGAAACATCTTCTATGTTATCTAAGAATTTTCATATTGGAACCACCACTCAATTGAATTAAACTTTTTGGTTCAAGCTATAAAGTTTGTGAGGTTACAAGCTTATGGGTATATATGTAGAGAACATCCCATTTCTCCCCATGGACCGAAGGCATTACTACGGCGGATCACCTAAGCATCAAGGGAGCCTCTATACAGTATACCATACCCTAAAACCATTCTCATCACTTGCAACTGGCTATATTAACAAGGGGAAGATGGAGGCAGTGGTCAGCATACGACCTAGCATTTGGACGTCTTACTCGCGTTCAATTCTCTGCGCAGACGGAAAGCTTCACCTTGATACCCGTTTAAGGACCTTCTCTCCAAGCAGCAAGCAGTTAGCTGCCTCAGTAACCTCTCAAGACATGATTGCAAGAAACCACGCGAGTCTGTCAAGTTGGGATTTGTTGACAAGATCATGGCATTAACCGTGTCAGCCACAACTTCTCACTGTGACTCTTCAAGCAGATATCCAACCGATGACTCTCGTGGCTGTTCATATGCCAACAAGGCAACGCAGTCCTACAGAGAGAGAGAGTGAGAGAGACAGACAGTTACAATTATTACTCAGCTCAAAATTTATTACCAAACAAAAGTAAGGATCTGTTCAAGTGTTAGTATTTCCCAGGTGCAATGGACTTAATTATGCTTGGCAAATAATTTTCCAGTACCTGTACAAGATCCTCAAACCCAGTCGTCCCGAAAAACTTTGCCAATTCAATCCTTCCATACTTCACAGCTTCCTCCAGTGCCCAACCTATACATCAGGGAGAGGTGTTCAAACTATAAAAAAACCAGTTGATTAATTAAGAACAGGGTCATGATTTTGTAGGTTCTAAGACTAGCATTGTGTGTGACAAGTCCAACAATTAAGGGTTTTCTAACCGAACTTAAAATAAGTCGGGATACAAAAACAATTAATCCATCAGATAAAGCGAAAAGAAAGTTGAGAACGCATGCAAATTGCAGTTTCCACACAACACAGATCCATATCTATGTTCATGTTCATTGTCAATAGATTAGATAATACCCATTGGACTTCAAATGGTAACTTGCATTCATTTCTGTCGAATAAACAAAAACCTTCTAAAATGGAAGAAGCTTGGATTTGTGCAAAGCTACAAGTAAGCAAAGTAAATAGGGCAAAGAAGAGAACATACACGAACCAATTCAATGAACTTCTGACAGTGAAGAAGAAAGCAGGTAGCTGATTTATCATCCTGCAAAAAGCACAACCGGTTGTCATGGCCTGGATTAGTAAAGTTGTTCTGAAGATGGTTAATTATAATCATTTGACAAAAGGGTGAAAGTAAATATGAAGACACATTTTGAAACCTGCATTGCTATCAGTGCTTAACACTCGAATCATTTCTTATATTTTCTACCACATGAAACAACTGCAACCAATTTTCAGAATTAGAAATGTCACGCTATCAGAAGATGGGGAAATAAAATCAGAATGCTAAAACATGGTCTTCAATTTAACATTGATCTAGTCACAACGTACTCTTAGGTTTCAAACCTCACAGTATAACCATCTCTAACCCTGCTGAAGTTCTCGATCTGCATTTTTTTTGTCAAAACAAAATTCTGAAATTGCCCTTTTTTAGTATCCTAAGAATCTTGATTACAAAGTCAATTCTGTAATTTGATCATGAAAAGACATCTGTATATTTCCTTTCCTTAGTTTCCTTCCCTCATCCTACTTTCCCATGCTTCCTTTTTTCCTTTCTTTTTTCTTTTGAACAATGTATCCTGTTTGCTATAGCTGTTAAAAAGTAACGGTACATCACAGCCTCAACTACCCTTTGCCCTTCCTGAGGAAGGAACACATGGTAGACAAAAAAAAAAGAAAAAGAAAAAAAGGTTAAATATACAAGCACCACTGGGTCAAACCACATCCCCAAATTTAGCAGAAACCACAAGGCATTAGAAGTACGGGTACGGGCTGCATGCATGATATCATGGATATGACGTCAATCAATGTAATATTTCATGTGTAGGGATGCACCCGAGGAAGGAGTTTGTGACTGAGCAACCCAAACCTGACATCCTGCTCAGTATCTCATCCTAACCTACCCAGTTTCCGCAATGCATTTCAGAACTAAATTTTATATGTTCCAACCACATCCCAACTGAAGTCCCCAACATATTTCTCTAAATAACCTCAACTACAACATGGGTGAACTACAAAGTATATCATATATCTTAGAAAAACCCATTATGACAAAATGTTGAAGGAGAAAAGTAAATAATTTCCCCACAAAGAAAAGTGCTAAAATACTACTATAATAGGACCACTAGATCTTACTTTCCAAAAAAAAAAATTTATGAAAGTTCAACACACTACTGAAGTGGTTAAAAAGGCATGGTACTTGGTTAAAATACTAAAGAAAGAGTGCAAATGGACATTTTCTAAAGGAAATTGTAAAAACAGCATCAATGAGTTGTTAGAGGCTACTTGAACTTCTTGGGAAGAACTTTTTTTTTAAATATAATAATGACTTAGGATTTGTCTTTCAAATGGAGAAGTAAGCCTTATTTGCACTTAAGCAAATAGCCAAAAACAAGAAACATGTAGAAAATTATGGAGAAAAGCATGTCAGGTTTCATGCTTCAAGCCCCATTAAAAAAATTCCATGCCAAGGGGACTGCACCCAATGAATCTCCCCATTCTAATATTTGGTTGACAAACTGATAAGAGCACATTGAAAATTCAAAGATAGTTGGAACAGAAAAAAGGACAAGATTAAGGCAGTGAAGCAGCTGAGATTGAATGCTTTCTGAAATGGTGATGATATCTACGCATGATAACAATCATAGTCAATGACATATTCTTGGAGAAATGGAAAGCCTGGCCTGGGCAAGGAGTGCGGGTGTTTTTAAAAAAAAAGAGGCAGAGAGTGCTAGGAGTGCATGGATAAGTAACCTAAACAGACATGCCTTGTGGATGAGTATTGAACCAAATTTCTTGCATGTTAACAACAAAATATAACTTCTGAATATCAGACTTTGCATGGCAGTATGCTAACATTAACAAGAATCAATGAATATCAAAACTACGCACAGAAGTTTGAGTCCACCTGAACAATCTGGGGATACCAGTCACGAAGTTCACCCAGTGCAGCATCAATCTCCCCTCTCTTTATTAGCTTCATGCCCAGGAAAAAAATAGTTCAGCCAAACCAATGATATTTGTACCCAAAAAAAAAAAAAAAAATTGACAAGTAATCAAAATATCATTAAAAGTTTTGGGTGCCCCAGTTACAAAGTAGTGTAATAATTGCAAAATTGAGGACAGTTCAACTAAAAAAAAAAAAGAAAAAACACCAGTGCTAGAAACACTACAAAAAACTTTTTTTTACTAACTGACCATTAGTGGCGTGTCAAGACAATTGACAGTTTACTTACGGTTAGTGACGTGCCAATGGTAACGTGTGTGATGGGTTAGAAATGTGGACGTTAAAACTGAGATTTTAGTAACGTATCAAATTGTGCCACGTTACCATTTGGTAACGTGTCACAATTTCACACGTTACTAAATGGTAGTAACGTGTACCCCTAGGGTGACGTGGGGAGAAATGCCACGTTAAAAAAAAAAAAAATTACAAAACATTTATTTTAACTTTAGTAACGTGTCAAAAAAGTTAAAATAATAATTAAAAAAAAAAGTAAAGAAACATCAACAAGTAACAAAGAAAACAAAGTAATAATAATGAAACATGAACACGTAACATTAGTGAGAACTTTATAATGACTAGTAACAACCACCTTAAAGGATTTTTATTCAACTAAGTAAACAACACAGCATGTACAAAAAGAGAAAATCCTAACCTCAACTTGCAGTATCTAACATATTAATTCATGAACCAACTAAACAACCCCCCCCCCAAAAAAAAAAAAAACACAGGGAAAAGAAGAGAGTTGACAAAAAAAAGAAGAGATCAGAAGCTTTTGGGTCCTGCATAACTTACTGCAGTAGCACTACTGACATCCTTCCCGGCCATCTGCAAATTTTGCCTATGTTGCTGAAGCAATAAAGGGTTATAAGCTTTTGGCATATACAATGTCCATTCCCTCTTAATGGGGTATGATGTCTTCGAAATTTTGTCCCCTGATAGGTACATGACAGAAGTAGAAGCGCCCTTGCCTTCCAGTAGAAATAAATCGGGACATGCACCTCCAAATGAAAGATTGTAAGTTGCCCGAGCATTGACCTGCATGTTAAGAACCACAAATTAAGCAACTAAGGAATAACTAACTAGAACAATCAGTTGATGAAATATCTGCAAGGGCATCATGAAAACAAAACTCCAACCAACAATATTATCAAATGTTTGGATGAGCATATTAAAAGGACTGTTGGATGGCTTAGATATGTGATCTTCGAAGGTTCGTGGCACATAGCTCGTGTGTAAACCTCTATCTTTGAGGCACTATCCTCATAAGGTAAAGAAAGGTAATGTTCTCAGCTTCTCGCCTCCACCTAGTTTTATTACTTTCCTTTTCCAATCTATGTATGTAAGTAATACATTATATTTAGAATGTTTTAGCATAGTTATTAGTAAGAATTCCTTTAGAAGCACTAAAGGAATCCACACTTGACTTAACAAGACCCCAGCACAAACTTTTATAATTGGCTAGACTAGTAATGTTATTTATGTAACAAAAGTCGTTCAAAAATCAAGTGCTAGATAAAGCAATGGAGCTGGTCTCGCCTGAGATACAGAGAGGACAGAGAGAGAAAGCAAGAGATGGAGAGGGCAAGAAAAATGGTGACAGATGCCTACCACATCTAGTCAGATAATACAGGTCAATAACTTTTCAATGTCATCAAGATCCATTTGCATCTGTGCAGAGAAAACAGCAAGATGAAAAGATGAGGAGTGAAATTATTGTACAGCCAATGGAGAGAAATTTCATCATGTGATACAGAATTTCATGGAAAGAAATTATTGTATCGCCGGAAATCAAAACTCAATTGCTTTCACTTTCCCGCATTTGGTCAACTACCAAACAGAGCATACTTTCTTTTTCCCAAATTGTAAAAATAAATTCTAAAACTCCAAAAAAAATACTTATTTTCTCATTTCCTTACAATTTTCTCCGTAACCAACCAAGAGACATAGCCTGATGTCAATGACCTTAATCCCCCCCTCCCCGCTTATTCTCCAAAAACCCCCAAACAAAAAAATCGCTCAAAATTCACAAAATCACAGCAAACAAAGGGTATAAACATAAAATCTCATAGCATTTACCATGGGAAAGAAACGAATTAATCATTTAGTGAAACAATATGAGAAAACAATTTGCAACCAAACAAGGAATTTCATGTCCTAACATATACTACACGTATATACGTAATCAAATACCCTCTTCGGCTAAGCCCAGACTTGTCTTCTTGAATAACTTCCACATGCATGGTACACAGTTTACTATTTTTTGAGCGAAAAAAGATATTAATCCACAAGAAAGAAAGCTGAATCAGGTTAGAAAAAGAAAGCACCTTATCTTCTGCAAGAAGTGGTAGGTGAAGAAGAATTTCAAGGGGCTCAGCGTCTGCGACCATGACAACAAACTCTGAAATCCCCCTGTTCAGGGTCTTGGTAGCTGAATTAAAGCCCAAAACAAAAATTAAAAAAAAAAAAAAAAAAAACCCAAGAACAGGAAAAGATACAAGAACAAAATGCACTATAAAAAAAATAAAAAATAAATAAAACAGCTTCGATAGTCTTTGATATAAACAAATGCGTCACAGAATAATATACAAGTTAATCACAAACTATAGAGAGTCCCAAAAAAAACCAGAGAACAACTAAAACTTTTCGAACCCTTAATTTTAAGAAGGAAAAGACTTTACAATATTGGCTTGGGGTTGGCCGATTGTTGAATACCCACACGAAAAGAAGAACTAGGGTTTTAGGGAGGTAGAAGGAAGAAGGGATATGTATAGTTAAATACGATTTTGAACGTATTTGGAAACCTTAGGAGCAGAGAGAGCAAACAAAACCCTAACCCTACGCGAGTTTGTGAGAGTTTCCAAAGAGAGGAGAGGGATAAGTGCGTCGTAACAAGAGAGGAGATCCATACCTGAGGCTGAGGGTATGCCGGCTGGAGATGGTTTTGGCGGAGAGAGATCGAGTGACGGAGAGACTGGCCAGGCGACGGAGGAGAGAGTGAGTGAGAGAGAAAACGACGGAGAGAGCCAGTGAGAGGGTGAACGTCCGGCGACGGGAGAGAAGAAAAAAATATGAGAGAAAAAAAATGAGAGGGAAGCTACCAAAAAAAAAAAAAGAAGTAGGGATATTCTCTTTTTCATTCTCCCACACCCATCTCCCCACTATCTCCTCTCTCATGTGAGGAGATGGGTTCCACGTGAGTCCATTCTGGAAGTAAAATTTAAGAAGAAAGATGGTTGGGAGATGGGTGCAAGAATGAGCTGAAGCATCTCCCGGGTGGGGGGGTGTGACGTGCCAATGATTTTTTTTGTTGGTGTTGAAAAGTCAACACACTCACATGAGACGGTGGAGAGATGATTTTGAGAATGAGTTCAAGCATTTTTCCGTGCGAATTTGGCACGTCACCAAAATTGTGATGGGGCTGGAAGCTGCAAAAAAAAAAAGAAAAAAAAGGGGTTTGGATGCTGAAATTACAAAAATACCCTCACAATTAATCACTTGAAATTCTCTTCCTAAAATGCCCCTCTACATACCTCTAAGTACACCGAATTATCCCCTCTAAGCCCATTAAAACAAAAGACTCATAATATAATAAATATCTTATTTTATTTTACTACACCAATCTAATTTATATTTATTACACTTTATTAATCTAATAACATAAACCTATTTTATTTTATTAATCAATTGTAAGTTACTATAGATATATAACCCTAGATATATATTAAATAAGTTACTATTTAGGGTTTAGGATTAAATTAAGCTATATATATTAATGACTATATATATAACCTAATTAATATAATATATATTAATTACTATATATATAACCCTAAATATAAATATATAAGTACCTTAACATGTATATATTTTTTTAAAAAAAACTATAGATTACCAATAGGGTGACATGGCATATATGTCACGTTACTATAGCTTTTTAAAAAAAAATGAAAAAAAAAATATTTATATATATAACCTTCAAATATATATATATGGAATAGGATCCTCTCCAGTCCATATATCTAGATCATGGCTAGGATTCTTCTTAGAAATCCTAAAGCCACAAATTGGACACATGTTTTACTACAAAAAAATAATTAAAAAAATATTATTTCAGATTACAAAAAAATAAAATACATATTAATTAAAAAATAAAAGGTGGTTGGCCACCCCAATTGGGTGGCCAGACCACCCCAGTTGGGGTAGTCTTTTGGGGGTTGTCTGGCCACCCCTAAGGGCCAGATCTAAAAAAATATATATTGTTTGGCCCTTGGGGGTGGCCGGACCACTCCCGTTGGGCCTGGGGTGGCTTCGACCACCCCAGACCGGCCGTCTAAGGTGGCCGAAGCCACCCTCAACCCTAACTGGGGTGGTCCAGCCACCCCATTCCAGATCAAAAAAAAAAAAAAAATTGTTTGGCCCTTAGGGGTGGCCAGACCACCCCCGTTGGTGTAGTGACCCAAATATTTAACTAGACATAAGTAGCTTGGTTAGAAGGGTTAATTTGGACTTTAGGTCACTAGGATCTGTCAGAAGAGCATTTTGGGGAATTAGACTTCTAGACCGGACGTATGCTATTTTTTGGTGGACGTACGCTATTTTTTAGCAGACGTACGAAGGGGTTCACTTGACATATGCTGATAGATAGTACGCCATACTCTGTGAATGGTACACAGATATACGATCAAAAGTACCGAACGTACGCTACTTTTTGGATTGATCGCTGGGTAATACCTAGACATACGAGACAGCCATTGGACTGCTGTGTAATAGTACCGGACGTATGCCCCTTTGGCTGGACGTCCACTGCTTTCTGGCCCTATAAATACCCCCTTACCCCCTCTCCCATTTCACACCAAATCCGCCCCTCAACCCCCCTCTTCACCCCTAGGCTGCTTGTTGGCCGTTTGTAAGTGCTTGTGAGGTTTTGTGAATGTTTTGATGCTGCCGGAGGAGGAACTCTTGAGGTTTCGCTTCAAGGAGATAACGTTCGACTCCTTAGCTTTTTAATACGTCGTTATGCTGCTCAATTTGTAGCTAGTTGTAGTTGTTAGCTTAGTTATGTTTTAATATTGCCTAAGCTAGCGTTACGTTAGCTTAGCGTTGTTGCTTTGCATGGAGGTTTCAATCTGAGTTAGGAAGCTTTAGGAAGTTTGTGATGGCCTTAGGAGTCGGAGAATTGGTGAACAGTGGAGAGAAAATGAGGTTCTCCCTGAAAGACGTCGGAGTGGATGTATAGTCTCGTGACCGGACGTACGACCCGTCATGTCACAGTGGATGTACGGACCCAAGCCCGGACGTACAGCCAGAGTATTACAGGGAAACCGTATTTTCAATAGCCGTCCCATAGCTCCTATTTCCTTGTTATAGAGTTGTACTTTAGTATAAATAGAACTAATGATAGATCTTTTTTCAGTATTCCAGGTTATGGAGCCTCAAGGGAATTACATGGAGGAGCTTTATGGCTCGGGTGAGTACAAACTCACATGGATGCTTTGTTGTTACTTTTCATGCATTGCACGTCTATTTTATATACATCAAACATGCATATTTTCAACTCTCATGAAATACATTTTGGAACTACTAGAACACTCTTTTGTGAAAACGTATGTCAGTTAATACGATAATAATGAGAATTGTAAAACTGTGCATGTAAAAAACTGACAAGACTAATTGCATCGTATGACATGGTACACTGATATGTGCAATAGTAATGGTCATGGACTTACTATACAAGTTAGCTTTATGGTCAATGTGTGTGTGTATGTGTGTGTAGGGAGGCTTTGGATCCAATGGTTTTGTGACCAATGATGCAGTCATTCCTAATGGATGGTCACTTTAGGACAAATGTCATTAGCGGTGTGGGTCACCCGAGGTCGGACTCGGTCGTGTCGCTAGTGTTACGTACGCTACGATGTGCAATGGCTGACAGCGTCAACCCTTCTCAGAAGGGGTAATATCACGGGTAGACCATACTGTTGAACTATGACTGTTACTTTATATCATATGCATATTATATATATATCACCTGCATAATAAACTGTCATCTCATAATGTTACATGTGTTTTATAAATAAAAGAATCCACAAATTAATGATGGGTACGTCATGTGGATTCTACTCACTAAGTCGTCGGACTTACCCTTATATTATTTCCATTTTTATCTACATATACGATTATGCTGTTATAGATAGTGGATACCGCGAAGCATCCGGTTATGTTGAAGGATTCGATCCGAGAGATGCTTGAGGACTTATTGCAAGCTTAAGTGAATATTCATGGTAACTAGTACTTTTGAGTTATGCTGTAGGCTTAGGGTTTGATGCATGCTTGCATATTAAGGTTTAGCACGGATCCCTTGTACTGATGTTATAGTATGATTTCCGCTGCTTTGATGATCTTTAGTTAGACGCTCTGGTTATACTGATTTATGTTTATAGTACTTTGTTACTTCCGCTGCTTAGTATCCTTTGTTTTTTAGGAGTAGAGATCCCGAATGTCTTGTTCGGAGTGGAACAAGGATACGAAACGAACCGTGGAATTAATTACTAGTTAATTAATTCTCGGGGCGTTACAGTTGGGCCTGAGCCAACCCTAACAGGGTTGGTCCGGCCACCCCAATGAGGTGGCCAACCACCCTTTATATTTTTATTAATATATATTTTTTTAATCTAAAATAATATTTTTTTATTAATTTTTTGGTCGTGGACAGGTGTCCTATTTGTGACTTTATGATTTCTAAAAAGAAATCATAACCATCAACTGGATATTCTCCGGTCCATAATGGACAGGAAAGGATCCGGATCCCGAAATGTTGGAGTTCATTGTGTTGACGATCTTGAATGTAATGTTGTAATTCATTGTCCGTATAGAGGCTACTGCATAAACGAGTATTGTGTATGCGGACAAGCTAAAGGAGTAGTCGAACAACAAACTACGGTTGAAGTTAACCATTAGAAGTTACGATCGAGACACATGTTCCTCTCAATTCTCAACTAGCTAGCTAGGGTTTGATTCTGCTAAACTTATCTAGCTTGGCCACCAAATAAGAATTGAGGGTGATCAAGGACATGGTCTAGTGCTATTAATGTATGCATTATTTTTGCAGCTTCCTATTAATAAAATAAACATTTATGGTCAATTTTTATCAACTTGAATATATTCATGGTTAGCTTACTATATATAGAGTAGAGGGTTCTCATATATATATATATATATATATATATAAATGTTTTAAACATATTAATTATTTATAAACATTAGACCAATTATGTTGATGAAGGATCCTATTGATATTATTGACGCAGACAAAGAGGTTTTCTTTTAAATCTGGAAGAGTAAAGCCAGTTGTTGAAGAAAAAAGATAGAGGAGAAATTAAGAAGGCACATTGAATATTGAAAACAACTAAAAGGGTAAGAAAGTAATTAAAGATTTCTTCAATCTCATGTTTTGCAACATTGTGTTTCTCATCTATATGGGATAACTAACAAAGTAAAAGAAAAAAGAAGAGATTTTTTTTTTTTTTTTAATCTGTGGAAGTATTTCTATTTTTGACAAAAAATCTTCGCTAATTAATGAAAAATGTACGTTGCAAATCAATTAATGTGGGCTAGCTGTCAAAGAATAAAGATAAAGGTATTCTTGCTGGATGGTCGAGATTCACTTTCCTTTTGCTAAACATTGAATGATATAAAGTATTTACTCTTGTCCATTTTCCATCTTTCTCTATTATTTATTTTTTAAAATCAACCATTAGATTTGCCTTTACTTAAATGGTCATACACATTTAATGATTAATTTCTTAAAAAAATATAGTGTCTGATTTCAGTTTTTAAGACACTTATGACTGTTGTGCGAGCCCAATGATTGATGCAACTTTTTATTGTTACATGGTTTAATCTCATTGAAATTATGAAAGGGATTCCCTTTATTAAGAAATTAAGCATGTTCAATTTTGTTACATCTCAAAGTTATTCTCCACTATTTCAGTACGTTGAGATGATTCATTAGTATGGGGAAAAGGCGAACGGTTATCTATTAATCGCACTAATTGCTAACTCATAATCCCACTAATCACTAACCACTTTTAAGGGCACTTATGATTAGCAGTTTTAATTTTTTTTCGAAACCATTAACTGCTAACCACCTATATATATAATTAAATAATCAGGACATTGTCATAATTAAATAACTTTAACATGAACCCTAAAGACACAACCCATTTATTAAATGAGTGACCTATTTATAACCCCAACACGTTTAAACCTGAATTCTAACCCTAAAATTTGATAAACCTTAACCTTAAAATTAGATTATCATATCCGTGTCGGATTAGCGGCTTAAATTGTCAGCTCATTCATGTCCTGGCAACAAACTTAGGATCTGATTTACGCTACGCATGCAAACTACACTTCGTGCTCAAACTTCTCTTCCTCTTAAAAAAACTAAATAACCAGCTCTCTCTCTCTAAATTTCCCCATTATAAGCACTCCCCAAAACCCAAACAAAAGCGCACCCCCCAAGTTAAAGCCCATCATAAGTCCTATTTAGGGTTCTCTCAGACGAAACTAGGTTTTGAGGAGAATGTCTTCTATCGATGACAGGACGAAGGAACAGTCGGGGAATGAAACTATGGGGGAGGATCTGGAGACTTTATGTGGAAGGATCTCTCTCATAGGAGGGGAAAAGGTAGGAAACAAAATCTCGGAAGGAAAAGTCGCAACTGATAGTGTAGTGACCCAAATAATTAAGTAACATAGTTAGAGGGTTAATTTGGACTTTAGGCCGCTAAGATTTGCCAAAAAGGCATTTTGGAAAAATTGGATTTCTAGATATGACGTACGCTCCTGTTTTTTGTGCAGACGTACAAGGAAACACTGGACGTACGCTATTGTTTGTAGTGCGGATGTACGGTGGGGACCATCAGACGTATGTTGACAAATAGTATGCCATACTCTGTGAACATTACACGGACGTACGCTCAAAAGTACCGGACGTACGCTATTTTTTAGATTGATCGCTAGATAATACCTAGACGTACGAGACAACCTTTATCTCGGATGCGGGGAAAGAAGTATTGTTGAAGGCAGTGGTACAAGCCATACCTACCTATACTATGAGTATTTTTCAAATCCCAAAAACGTTATGTAATGAAATTAATTCCATGATGGCAAAGTTTTGGAGGGGGCATAAGGAGAATGATAAAAAGGTGGCTTGGATGAGTTGGGAAAAAATGGGTAAAGCCAACGAGGTAGGAGCATTGGGTTTCCGTGATTTAGAATGTTTTAACACAACTTTGTTAGCCAAGCAAGGGTGGCGTCTAATTCAAAATCCGGAATCTCTTGTTGCAAGAATTTTGAAAGAAAAATACCATCCCAATGGCACGTTCCTAGAGCCTCCTTTAAGCAAAAGGCCTTTGTATGTGTGGAATAGCATTTGGAATGCAAAATTTATGCTAAATGAAGGGATGGTATGGAGAGTGGGGAATGGGAGAAATATTAAAATCTGGGGAGATAAATTGTTGCCATCCCTGACGACATATGCCATCCAAACACCTGTTCAAAGCTTAGATCCCGAAGCTAGAGTGTGTGATTTAATTGACCCGGATGTGCAATGGTGGAACATACATCTCATTGAGGAGGTGTTATGGAAGAGGAGGTTGAAATGATATGTAGCATGGCCATCTGTCCACGAATGCAACAAGATTGGGTTGTATGGATGGGTAATAAAAACGGTGACTTCTCGGTACGTAGTGCATATCACCTAGCTAAAAAATAAAGTGGTTGCTCTAGGGTAGATGGTTTAATATCCTTGTGGAAGCAAATATGGCGGATTCAAGTGCCGAGATTGGTTAAACTGTTTTTATGGCAGACATGTAATAATATGCTCACTACAAAGGAGAATTTGTTCACCAGGAAAATATCAAATGACCCGCTTTGTTCGGTGTGTGGGCTAGAGGTGGAGACGGTGGGCCATGCTCTATGGAGCTGCTCTACGACATGTGATGTATGGCTAGAGGGTAATGCAAGTATTCGGAAGAGCTGTAGTGAAGAAGATACGTTCAGCCATATTCTGCTGAAGCTGCCCAGAGGACTGATGATGAACGAATTTGAGTTGATAACGTGTATAGCCTGGCAAGTATGGCTAAGACGTAATAAATTGGTTTTTGAGGGATTGTTCACCCATCCAAAGACGGTGTTCAAAATGGCAGGGGATCAGCTAGAAAGTTTTCTAAAAGGATCACAAGGGATGAGGGTAGAGACACGGGTGAATAATCAGCAAGTAAAGGAGAAGTGGGAGCCGCCACCTAGGGGGCCTATGAAGCTTAATTGGGATGCGGCAATTGATAAACATAAGAAATTTATAGGAGTTGGAGTTGTAGTTCGGGATTATACAGGTGGGGGAGTGGTGGCCACGCAGTGTAGGACGAGGTCCTACGTCTGTGATCTTGTGGTGGTGGAAGCAATGGCGATGTGGACAGTGGCAGTTCTGCTAGGGCAACTAGGATTCACTAATGCCATCCTTGAGGGGGACTTTCTGGAAGTGGAACAATCAATAAGGAGAGAAGGGAGTAGGTGGTCCAGGTATGGGGTTATGTTGGAAGAGGCTAAGGAGCTGCTTAATGGGTGTCGTTCATGGAAAATTCGTCATGTCCGGAGAGCTATGAATGAAGCGGCCCATATGGTAGCAAAAATGGCAATTTCTGTTAATGTAAACCAACTTTGGTTAAAAATGGATGTGTATTCGTATCTTTTTTATTTTATTGGATTTTTCTCAAAAAAAAAAAAAAAAAAAAAAAGAAGAAGAAGAAGAAGAAGATTTTATTGTCTTTATTATATATATTCTCTATATGAGGTAAGGAGCTAGGCACTCATATTTACTTATAATTATGTTTGAATAAAAAAATATATATCTCGAAGATAATTTAACCCTTCATCAATAATTGAGGAATGATTGAAATTTTCATCAATAATTGTAAGTATATTAGTTTTCTTAAATATATGTTGTCGTTTGGCAGCTATATTTGGGAAGATTCTTCTATTTTTATTTAATACCACACATATTTTAGCGGATGTTGTGGGCGTAAGAAAGCATCAAGAAGTAGAAAAGAAGGTTGATTTCAACCTAAGGATCCTTTTACTTTTTGGTGGCACTGTTGTAGCGATTGTGGCATTGTGCAATAATGGTAGACCACATACGCCAATTCCTCACATGTATGTTTAGATTAGTCTCAATTACTTTTAACCATATTATCGAAGTTAATAGAATAATTTGGAATATAGATTTGTGATCCATGTCCAACATTTACAACAGAGTTTTGTTTAAAATGATTTTAATTAAATCTTGACCGTTGCTTTTTTAACAACATATGTCCTATAATTTAAGCCGGATCTGAATATATCTATGCTTAGTTCCTTTAAAAATATTTCTATTTTTATTGTAATTAGTTGTAACACACACACACACATATATACATACATACATACATACATACATACATACATACATACATACATATATATATATAGTCAGCCACCTCCCAACTCTGAATTCTGGAGATACGATCATTTTTACTAACACAGTTCATTAATTAACCACTTGTTACATATCAACTAAGCAATCACACTACATTTATGTCAAAAGGTCATTAAGGTGTGCAAATAAAAAAATGAGGCTAACATACAATGTTGTTTCTCCAAAACATACATTTAACAGAAATTTGGCCCAAAGCCAATATTGTTTCCAATGGAATCAACAATAATATGGATCCTAGCCTATTGGAAGGTCCCAATAGTAACAAGGTTGGAAGATGATGGTTTGAAGGCAAAACAATAAACCCCCACTATGTGGCCCAAATACAAAATGTTTTTAGCCAAAAGGGTGAGGATGGTCTCAATTTCACCGAAATAAAAAGAGACAGTTGGCACTTGAACCGTCCCCAACCTTGTTAGATTAAAGAATGTATCAAAAATAGAGTCTTCGGGGGCGCGGGGGAGGTTGCTTGCTTCTGCAACATAGGCGTCGTGAAACTCCACGTAAGCCACTTTGGGCAGGCTTGTCACAAAGGCAATGGTGTTGATAATAGCCCTTCCATCACCTTTTGGGGTCAACTTTAAAATGCCTTCGAGGAGGGACACCCACCTGCTTCCAACTCCAAGGTCTGACAACTCCACGTCGTACACAGTTGGGTTCCATGGGTTGTACAACAAGCACACCCAGATAGGGCGATTGCCATAATCTTTCCACCCAGACTTGGGCCCTAAACTCGGTAAACAATAGCTGAAAACACCGCCAGACAGCCCATAAATTTGACCCAAGAATGACATACCCTGTCCGAGGCCCATAATTCAGGGGACTACAGTGAAGAAGCTGTTGTCTTGAGTTCGCATGCTATGGCTACGTCCCCGATTGTTGTTGTTTCTACTCCAACCTTTCCTTCGGTGTAGGACTTATCAGGCAAGTTCAGCTTGTAGTGACACTCGCCCTTATGACAGTGGGTGTTGGGAAAGCTGCACAGCCCTCAAGCCTGCAGGACAATATTTTAGCAAAAGATGGCGAAGGTTATAGCTGACACTGAACCCACAAAGTGCTACCGCTGATGCTCCGGTCAAGGACCAAGTAGAGGCTATTTGGAGGGCTACCCACCCCAATTGGAATCAAATATGCTGCACGGTCAGTGGTAAAATGCTCTTAGCAGAGGGAGGGCATTATTTGGGCATGTCCCACTACGTCTAACTTCAATGCCAATGAAGTGCACACTAGTGATAGTGACAGTGAACAACAAAATACAAAATAAATCCTCATGATTGTGGGTGTTTAATGGAGCTTAAAGAGGTTGTGAATTGAGATGGTTGTAGGTTGAGGATCTGCAATTTCTAAATTTTCCCAGTCTATGCACTCCCCAAAACCCAAATCAAAGTGCAGCCCATCATCAGCCCAAAAAACTTCGCCAATTTTATCTTCCATACTTCACAACTTCCTCCAGCATTAGTGCCCCAACCTATACATCAAGGAGAGGTGTTAAAACTATAAAGAAACCAGTCAATTAATTAAGTACATGGTCATGACTTTGTAGATTCTAAGACTAGCATTGTTCTTGACAAGTCTAATAATTAAAGGTTTTCTAACCAAACCTAAAATAAGTCTGGATACGAGAACAATTAATCCATGTCATCAGATAAAGTGAAAAGAAAGTTAAGAACGCATGCACATTGCAGTTTCAACACAATTAAGCATAACTCAATATTTTATCTTTAATAATTTTAATTTTAATTAATACGAAAACATTATTATTTATAATAAACGAGCTTGAAACCCATGCAATGCACGAATTGTTTTAAAAATGAGTGTCCCTCCATTGGAATGTTATGCCATCCTTGGTCCTAGTCACACCCCTAACCACCTACCAAACAACCTCATAGTACCTACCTGCTATTACCACAAGCCACATGGAATGCTTAAGGAATAACATAAAGAAAGAAAAGGTGTGCCAAGATAGAAGGGGGGAAGAGAGAGAGTTGAGGGTCAGTCTAAGTGTGCAAGCTACACTCTAAGCTGAAGTGCCTGTGTGTTCTGCATGTATTATTATTGTTCCTGTAATTATTATTTACATTTTATACATCACATTCACCATCCTAGGCAATCACCTAACACAATAATAGGCTAAGATTGATAACCAAGGAAGTAAAGGAAAGATATCACATAAACAAAAAGAAGCAAGAGGAGAATCATATCTTGCCTCAAGATCAAAAGCAAATGGTTTCTATCCAAAGTTGGCATGAACCCTGCCAAATTCAATAAAGACACATCTGAAAATGAGGAGGACCCGTGCCACTATGATAAAAAGAAACTATAATATACAATTACTATCCAACATGTAATGGAACAATTTGTAAGTGCAAGAGGATTTCATAAAAGGCAATTTATAATTTTTGACAATTGCATTAAAGAAAGGGGTTGAACTTTTCTATAGCTTCAACCAAGTATCTGTTTCTTTCTTTTAGGCTAGGAAGAAAGGGGGAAGGGGGGTTGAACTTTTCTATAGCGTCAACCAAGTATCTATTTCTTTCATTTAGGCCCGGAAGAGAGGGGGAGTGAGGGAGGAAATCTTCCACTGAACATCATGGACTCTTTTCAAAAACATATAAAAGTAGAAAACAATACCAATTTGCAAGAGAGGAGATAGACCAAATTCCTTCTCAGATCCACCGTCCCATCCTTGGTGTAATCATCAAGACTCAAGAGCATCAATCCGTAGCCATGCTTTTGGTTGCAGTCACCAATTTTAATTACTTGGGGTAGAAGTTGGTGAGTTATATAAATAGTGGGGATAAAGAGAAAGGTAAGGAGTTACTGCCATGATAAGTGGGACTGGGAGACTTCTATGTCTTCTTGTGATTTTTTTTTTCTTTTTGTTATTTTCCTCCAACCTTTTTGGGCTTGTCTACATGAAAGATATCTACGTCGGTCTTTACATATTTATGGAAAAAGTCAATTCCACTTTGCAATTCAAGACATAAAAAGCGCTGGGACCATCTTCGCAGTTCAAGACGTCTGATTGATACAATTACTACTAGACATAAACTAGGGGATTAGTTTATTGCTTATGTGAGCAATGCATTTTATTAGGGGATTTGAGAAAGTTGTCTAACATTTAAAATATTGAGATACTGAACAATATAGAATTTATTCCAAGCATTTAGAGTTTTCTCGCTAGGGTTTTCCGAGAGGAGAAGGAATAGTTTTCCTCGCCAGGGTACGATTGAGAAAGTAAAGAGTCTAGTTTTTCCACTGTTACTTGTTGGTATTCAATGGTAAACGATTTATCTAAGCTTTGGCCTAACTTCTCCCTATCGGAAGTGGAGTAGGGGGAGTTGGAGTCCAAAGAGAGGAGGTGAAGGGAGTGGTGCATAGGGGGCAGACCTGCGTGATAGGAAGATTGGTGGCTGACCGGAACGTGTGCAATGATACTATTAAAATAGCGCTCCTCCAATGGTGGAAACTGAAAGGTTCTTTTTCTTTCAAGATCCTCGGAGACAATCTATTCTTGATTGAATTTGCGTAGTAGTGGGACAAAAATAGGATTCTGGAAGGATGACCATGGGTTTTCGAAGGGAACCTATTCCTCTGGAAGATTCGATCCAGGAGATGCTTGAGGACTTATTGAAAGCTTAAGCGGATACTTGTGGTAACTAGTACTTTTGAGTAATGTTGTAGGCTTAGGGTTTGATGCATGTTTGCATATTAAGGTTTAGCATGAATCCCTTATATTGATGCTATAGTATGATTTTCGCTGCTTTGATGATCTTTGGTTAGATGTTCTGGTTATACTGATTTATATTTATAGTACTTTATTACTTCTACTACTTAGTATCCTCTGTTTTTGAGGAGTAGAGGTTCCAGAGGTCTTGTTCGGAGTAGAACAAGGCTGGAAGACGAACTGTGAAATTAATAATCAGTTAATTAATTCTCGATGCATTACAGTTGGGTTTGGGGGTGGCTTCCCAACCCTAACTAGGGTGGTCCTGTCACCCCAATGGGGTGGCCAGCCACCCTTTATATTTTTATTAACATATATATATTTTTTAATTTAAAATAATATTTTTCATTAATTTTTTTGTAGTGGACATGTATCCTATTTGTGGCTTTAGGATTTCTAAAAAGAAATCATAACCATCAACTGGATATTCTCCAGTCCATAATGGACTGGAGAGGATCCTGATCCCGAAATGTTGGAGTTCGTTGTGTTGACGATCTTGAATGTAATGTTGTAATTCATTGTTCGTATAGAGGCTACTGCGTAAACGGGTATTGTGTATGCGGACGAGCTAAAGGAGTAGTCGAACAACAAACTACAGTTGAAGTTAACCATTAGAAGTTACAATCAAGCCACATGTTCCTCTCAATTCTCAACTAGCTAGCTAGGGTTTGATTCTGGTAAACTTATCTAGCTTGGCCACCAAATAAGAATTGAGGGTGATCTAGGACATGGTCTAGTACTATTGATGTGTGCATTATTTTTGCAGCTTTCTATTAATAAAATAAACATTTCTGGTCAAGTTTTATTAACTTGAATATATTCATGGCTAAGCTTACTATTTATAGAGTAGAGGTTCTCATATATATATATATATATTAATGTTTTAAACATATTAATTATTTATAAACATTAGACCAATTATGTTGATGAAGGATCCTATTGATATTATTGACGCAGACAAAGAGGTTTTCTTTTAAATCTGGAAGAGTAGAGCCAGTTGTTGAAGAAAAAAGATAGAGGGGAAATTAAGAAGGCACATTGAATATTGAAAACAACTAAAAGGGTAAGAAAGTAATTATTAAAGATTTCTTCATTCCCATGTTTTGCATCATTGTGTTTCTCTTCTATATAGGACAACTGACAAAGTAAAAGAAAAAAGAAGATTTTTTTTTTTTTTATTTGTGGAAGTATTTCTATTTTTGACAAAAACTCTTTACTAATTAATGAAAAATGTATGTTGTAAATCAATTAATGTGGGCTAGCTGTCAAAGAATAAAGATAAAGGTATTCTCGCTGGATGGTCGAGATTCACTTTCTTTTTGCTAAACATTGAATGATATAAAGTATTTACTCTTGTCCATTTTCCGTCTTTCTCTATTATTTATTTTTTAAAATCAACCATTAGATTCGCCTTTACTTAAATGGTCATACACATTTAATGATTAATTTCTTAAAAAATATAGTGTCTGATTTCAATTTTTAAGACACTTATGACTATTGTGTGAGCCCAATGATTGATGCAACTTTTATTGTTACATGGTTTAATCTCATTGACATTATGAAAGGGATTCCCTTTATTAAAGAAATTAAGCATATTCAGCTTTGTTACATCTCAAAGTTATACGTTGAGATGATTCATTAGTATGGGTGAAAATGCGGATAGTTATTTGTTAATCGCACTAATTGCTAACTCATAATCCCATTAATCACTAACCGCTTTTGAAGGCACTTATGATTAGCAGTTTTAAATTTTTTTCGAAACGATTAACTGCTAACCACCTATATATATAATTCAATCATCAGGACATTGTCATAATTAAATAACTTTAACATGAACCCAACAATGAGCACAGATTGAAGAGATGGCAACTCAAATGGCAACAAAGAAATCTGAGAATGAAGCTCGTTTTCGGAGGCTTAAGGCCATGTTTTTGCATTCGAGTTCCTCCGGATCTATCCATGATGTGGCTCAACACAAGACTCAACCAGACAGAGGTAATGTTATATTTGTGTTGTTTTTGTTTTTCTTTTGTTAACACTTGTAGAGGTCCGAGTCAATCACTTTAATGATTATTGCTTAAGGGTTCATTGCAGCTAGTGCAGATAAGACGTTGGGTGATGATGCTATTGAGTTGGTGGATTGACGTGGTGATCGGGTTTCCTAGCTTCTATATATATTTCTTTCTTGTATTCTGTATGTATGCATTCCTTGTATATAAATACACGATAGCATGTGTATTTGTCGTAACAGAGATGGTTTGTTGAAATTGGTTTGTTTGTGTTTGACATATATAGGTACTGAAAAATATTTGTATTGGATATAATTGATGAAAATATATAGTTTGTTTTTTGTTATGTTGATGGAACTATAATTTGATGCTTTTGGTTATGTTGATAGAACTATAGCTTGTTTTTTTTATTATATTGACGGATATAGTTTGTGTAGTTTATTGTTGGTGATGAAAAATGTTTGTGTTGGATATAGTTGATGGAACTATATAGTTTGGTTTTGGTTATGTAGATTGATGGATATATATATATATAATTTGTTATTGATTATGTTGAAAGATATATAGTTTGTTTTTGGTTATGTAGATGGATTTGTAGTTTGTTATTGATTATGTTGAAGAATATATAGTTTGTTATTTATTATGTTAATGGTGTTAGTTTGAAGGATATATAGTTTGTTATTGATTATGTTGATGGTGTTAGGTTGAAGGATATATATTTTGTTATTGATTATATGTTAATAGATATATAGTTAGTTTTTTATTAGGTTGAACGATATATTGTTTGTTTTTTATTATGTTGAAGGATGTATAGTTTGCTTTTGGTTATGTAGATGGATATGTTGTTTGTTTTTTAATATGTAGATGGATATGTAGTTTGTTTTTTATTATGTTGATGAATATGTAGTTTATTTTTTATTATGTAAATGGATATATAGTTCGTTTTTTATTATGTTGATGGTGTTATGTTGAAGAATATATAACATATGTTATTGATTATGGTATTGTATATAGTTTGTTTTGGGTTATGTAGATGGATATATATATCTCCATCTACATATATATATATATATATATATAGTTTGTTGTTGATTATGTTGAAGGATATATAGCTTGTTTTTGGTTATGTAGATGGATTTGTAGTTTGTTATTGATTATGTTGATGGTAGTTTATGGTTAAGTTGATGATTGTTTTTGGTAAGTTGATAATTGTTTGTGGTTGCTCTTGGTTATATTGTTGAACTATTATTCTTTTGTGTTATGTTTGCAACGTTGAAATTTTATATAATTTGTGTGATGAAATTGTTTATTTGGGTAGAGGGTCAGAGAAGAGCAAAAATAAAATAAAATAAAATGTTTATTAGTAATTGTGGAAAAATGTATTTAATGAATTGTATTCTATACATGTATAATTAGATATTTTAGGAATCTTTGTAACAACATGTATTCCTAGAATTAGGCTGATTCTTTGTAACAGCATGTATTCCTAGAATTAGGCTGATTTGGTCAGCTTCCTATTCTATTAGAATATCCCATAAATCATGGGATCTAATATAAATATCCCATAAATCATGGAATCTGATATAACCTAGTTAGTTTTCCTTTTCTATTGCTAGGGTTGATGTATATAGCTTTGCTATATTATTTGAATTAATAAAGAAAATTCTTCCACAAAGTGTTTCTCAGTTTGTGTCAGTAATTGAAAAAATGTTTTTGATGTGACAAAATGTTTCTAACGTGGTAATAGTGACATGTCAAAAAAAATTTTGACATGGCAACAGAAAAATTCTGACGTAGCAAAAAATAGCACATCAAAAAATTTTGACGTGGCACTGTTTGAAACGTTAGAATTTCAACTTTTTTGACATCATGATTTTTAACATTCTAAAGACGTAAAAAACGCCACGTCAAAAACGGTTTGGACGTGTCAGATGGACTAACATGTCAAAAAAGTCCTATAAAAAATTCTACTGTTTTTTGTAGTGTAAACTTCTCTTGCTTTAGAGCAAAAGAACGACGACGAATATCGCCCTTTAGCTAGAACTTTCATGGCATTAAGTTCTTAAATATATGTATATACAATAAGCAAAAACACTTTCAAGGAATAAAAAAATAAAAATAAAAATAATAGAGAAAGGTACTAACCTGCTCACAAAATGTAAGATTATTGGAGTAAGCTACCATCAACCGACAACTATCCACCTTAGCACACTCCCTTTCAAAGATCTCGATGACTGATGTCACTCCCTGGCCATTGATGTCGGCAACCCTATCTTCCAAACTGACGTTACAATACACCAAACTCACAAATCTGACTAGAATCTTAAAACCCAAATTTATTCATCAAAGTCCAGTTAAAAAAGAAAAAGAAAGGAAAATCCAAAAAATAAAATTAAACCAGCAAAACACACAAAGAGAACACAAACAAGCAAAAACAGAGAGGTCATAAGTTAATCAGATTCAAAGAGACTTACAGAAAATAAGTTATCTCTGTCTCGTTCAACTGATCACATCGGATTTTTTTGCTAAAAATCCGCAGTTATCTGATAGAGTTCTTAAGACGTATCATCCATTCTAAATTTATCTAAGTATTTGTTGGATCTGAAAAAAAATTGAAGAAGACAGGGGAGAAAAATCTTTAGTTTCAGTCGCAGGACAAAGGAATTCGTTATATATGTTGCAATGACTAAAAAGCTTCTCACAAAAGCCAACATGTCACATTTGTGAAGTTCAATGGGCAAAACAGTAATAAAATTACCTAAAAGACAAAACTATCTAGGGGTGTCAATGCGGTTACGGTTAGCGGTTAGTGGTAATAACCGCTAACTGTAACCGCCTTAGCGGTTAGTAGATTTCACTAACCGCAACCGCTAACCGCCTAACTGTTAGAGGTTAGGGGTTAGTGAAATAGGTAACCGCTTGCTAACCGCTTTTTTAAAATTGGGCTTTTTTTGGGCTTCTTCTTGTGCTTTATAGGCTTTTATTATTACAATATCATATACTAATACTATGATACTAAGATTGGTAAGTTTATAAATGGTCTCACTCCTTATGAAATTATTATTATATTTACTTATAAGCTTTTTTTAATTAAACTTATTATCTAATAGTAATGTTCAAACTCCTAAGTCCTAAATTCTTAATGATATAATGGTCATACACTCATACTCAAATTATATGATCATATTATCTCACAAATCACAATTCATATTAATATAATAAAATTATCTTAAATTTAAGAATCTAAGATAATGTGATATATGTTTTATAAGTATAAAGTATATAATAATACTTTGATTCAATTGTGGTTATAAGTAACACATTGTTTAATGAATCCAATATTAATTACTTAATTTAATATTATACGAATCACATTATTATTATACACTAATAATATGATTAACTTAAATAAAATATTTAAATTGTCATTGAATCATATGATTAAGTATTGATTTTATACATTTATATTATTCAATATGCATAATTGCATATATGTATAATTACTTAATAATTACTAAATTACAAAATATTAGAATAAGAATGTATGATATAAGTACTTACAAAGTTAGTTAATATGTAATTACAAACTAATTAATAATTATGTTACTTATGTAGTTTATGTTACTTGTTGCTAAAACGTATATCACATTAAACAATGTATTACTTATAACATATCATATATTATTACAACGTTGCAAACATATCATATATATAAATATTATATATGAATAATTTGTGATTATATAATCATATAAATTATAATGATAATACATTAATACTTAAATTGTGGTTATAAGTAACACATTGTTTAATTCAATGTCAATTAATTAATTTGATATTATACGAATCACATTATCATTGTACATTAATAATATTATTAACTTTAATAAGTATTTGAATTGTTATTGAATCATATAATTAAATATTGATATTTTACATTTATATTATTCAATATGCATAATTGCATATATGTATAATGTATAATATATAATGTATAATTATAATTTATAACATATATTGACTTATAAGTTGATAACATATATTAGAACTAAGTCTATAGATACTTAATTGTTCATTGTTATATTAATATGAACTTGCATACTTATAACTTATGACTTATGAATATATATGTATAATTTGTTATTATATAATCAAATGATTTTATGATTAATTGGTAATGTAATATAATCATATAAATTATAATGATAATATATTAATACTCAAATTATGATTTAATTATCTAAAAAAAAATGTGATTTAATTATTAATGATCAATTAATTATGTTATATGTATAAATATTATTATAATTATAATTATAAAAATATAGTATATAAAAAGCGGTTAGCGGTTACGGTTAGTAAACCTTATAACCGCTAACCGCTAACCATTAGGTGGTTATAGCGGTTAGACAGTTAGGTGGTTATAACGGTTAGGCGGTTGGCGGTTATAACGGTTAGCGGTTGGTGAACGGTTAATAACCGCCCGCATTGACACCCCTAAAACTATCCAAATAAATCTCAAAACTCTAACTATTCAATAAGGTTAAGATAGTAATTTGAGAAGATAGCTTTAAGGATCTTTAGGTGATAGCTTTAAGGATCTTTAGGTTAAAAGACCAAAATAGCCTTGCTTGATTTAAGCATGGAGAACTACGAGCAAAGACATAACCGTAAATTGACATTATCAAATAAAAGTCACTAGATGCATTGCCTCTTTTTTTTTTGAAGTGGTACTGCCTTGTCTCATTCAAATTAATAACTATTATCAACAATAAGCACATCCTGAATAGAAGATGGGGAAATTCCTAGACAGACACTCGTCTCTCCTATTACAAAAGCTTGTTTAGCCATACAGCGGGTTGCAATGTTGGATCCACGCCTTACGTGCTTAAACTCCCACGTTGGGATAGACAATAACTCCTCTTTTGCCGCATTGATCATCATTCCATACCTTGCCCAACAACAATTCTCCTTCTTCATCGCATTCACCACCTCCAATAAGTCCCCTTCGAATGCAACGTGGTCTAACCCCAACTATCTGCCAAAAGAAACTGTCGTCCATGCTCCCACTGCTTTGGCAGTTGCTGGGTCCGAAATGGAAGGTCTCGTGCAGCACAAGGCACCCACCACGTTCCCAATGTGGTCTCGAGCTACCATGTTAACCCCCATCCTATCCCCTGGTCTGTCGATTGCTCCGTCCTAGTTGATTTTTATCACCCCTGCAGTTGGCTTCTATAGTCGTGGGACCTCAGTGTAGGTATGGGCAGCACCATGATCTCTCTGTTCTTGCTCTGCTCGTTTATAATTCTCTAACTGATAGTAGTAATTTGATTGACTCTAGTGGGTGAGAGAAAATTGCCCCCAAAGACGACCTTGTTCCGTCGAAACCATAATTGCCGAGCAACAAATGAAAACCTTTGGAACTCCTCTTCCTCCAATCATTCCCATAATTTATGGTATAGCTGTCCAAAATCAATCTCATCACTGGTGCACTTCTGAATTGGCTTCAGATTCTCCAGCCAAACATCACAAGCTGCAGCACAGCTCTATATAATATGCCCCAAAGTCTCAGTAACGCTCCCACATAGAGGACATTTTGGATCATCCACAATCTTCCTCCTATATAAATTATCGTTGGTTGGCAAAATGTTGTTGCATGCCCTCCGAAGGAACATCTTCAAAATCCTAGGACCCTTAAAATTCCATATAGATCTCCAAAGCTGGGACATGTTGGATGAGTCAGAAGTGCTACCTTCGTGTCTATCTGCCGCATCCTTAGCAAAATGATAGCCACTACAGACAGTGTATTCCCCGTTTTTATTCCCCACCTAAACAAGCCTGTCTCGTTGTGAAGAAGGACTGATCACTATTCTGCTTATAACTCTAGCCTCTTCCTCCATAAATACTTTCGATAGAACGTTAGGTTTCCACATCTTGGTTTCATCATCAATCAACGCACTTACTGTGGCCTTTCTATCAAGAAACTGAACCGGGGATTGAACTAAAAAAGAAGTTGGTGTTTCTAACCAACGATCCGCCCAAATTTTAATTGTTTGACCATCCCCAACACTTCACACCAACCCTTCTTGGAGAAGCTTCTTTGCATTCCATATGCTCCTCCATGCGTAAAAGGGACGGCGACCCAACTCTGAATTCAGAAAAGTACCATTACAAAAATATTTCTCCTTATATATCCGCCCATATTGAACCTCTCCAAATCACGATACCCCATACCACCCTTAGTCTTTGACGTGCCCATGCGTGCCCAGCTCATCCATGCTATTTTGGCTTCATTCTCTTTAGCCCCCCACCAAAACCGTCCCATCATAGAATTAATTTTTGTACACAACAATTTTGGTAATTGGAAGACACTCATCGTATAGGTTGGAATTGCTTGAATAACGGCCTTTATTAGGATTTCCCTTCCCGCTTGGGAAAGGAATTTCTCCTTCCACCCATTTAGTCTCTCCCACACCCTCACCTTAATGTCTGCAAAAGTACTTACTTTCGATCATCCAACCAAAGCCGGTAATCCCAAATACCGCTCATACGATTGTACAACACTCACTTCTGCCGCATTTAATATATCAGTCTTGACATCTGTTTTTGTATTTCGACTAAAAAATATAGCCGTCTTTCCACTATTCACCACTTGGCCCGACGCCTTTTCATAAATTGACAAGCTTCCCTGACATTTGTCCATTCAACCATGCTTGCTTTACAAAACAAGAGGCTATCATCCGCAAAAAAAAGATGACTAAGCCTCATCCCTCCCCTTGTTATTGGTAATCCTGTAATTCGACCTTCTTGCTCGGCTCTTGAGAATATGGTACTTAGCCCCTCTGCACAAAGAAGAAAAAGTAAGGAGATAAAGGGTCACCTTGTCTCAACCCCCTTATGGGATGTATCATGCCATGTGGTTTTCCATTTATAAGGATGGAATAGGACATCGTTCGAACGCACATCATAGCCATAGAAATTCAGCTCTCCGCAAAGCCAATTTTCCTCATTACTGTTTCGAGGAATTCCCACTCGACCCGGTTGTAAGCCTTACTCATGTCTAACTTGAGGGCCATAAATCCTTCCTTCCTCTTCATCTTCACATCCATAGTATATAACGCTTCAAAAGCAACAAGAATATTATATGTTATCAACTGCCCTGGAATGAAGGCGCTTTGGGATAGGGAAATTATAGGAGGGAGAACTCTCTTCAATCTGTTAGCTAAGACTTTCGTAATAAGTTTGTAAATTACATTGCATAAATTGATGGGACGAAACTCAGTTATGAAAGTTGGAGTCTTAACCTTCGGTATGAGTGCTATGTATGTGTGATTAACTTCATCATCAAAAATATCATCATTGAGAAACGCTAGCACCGCCTTGCACACATCCTCCCGAACTGTTGCCCATGCTTTTTGATGGAAACTAGTAGCAAACCCATCCGGCCCAGGGGACTTAAGGGGTTGCATCTGTGAAAGTGCCACATCAACTTCTACAGCTTCAAACTTTCGCAAGAGTTGATCGTTCATGACCTCTGTAACACAGGTCTCTAGCCCCTGCAAACATTCCTCCACCCTTCCTGTTACTCCTGATATAAACAAAGTCTCATAGAACTGTATAAATGTCCGGCCAATCTCCCTCTCTTTTTTCCATTCGCAGCCATTGTCGTCTTTAATTGTCCGAATGGTGTTCACCCTCCTTCTATGACTAGCCCTCCTTCTATGACTAGCCCATGCATGTACCAGTTTTGTTTAAATCTTTGTTTCCAACAGGTATCCTCTTGTTCCAAGATATCATCTATCTCTTCTTGAAGCTTTTTTATGGCACCCTGATTACTTGAAGTTTCATCTTGTTGCATCTTTTCCAACTCCTTATTTTTCTTTTTCAAATTTTCCTCTACATCACCAAATTTCCTCTTGCTCCATTCGGTTAAGGCTCTCTTGCATTAATCCAATTTATGGCTTACATCAGTAATACAGTTGGTAGAAAAAGCATCATCATCCCATGCTGACTTAATGATCGTTCCACACTCTGCATCTACCCACCATTTGGCTTCAAACTTAAACCCTCTACGCCCACTCCTCCTTTATTTTTTCTCTTCAGTAAACTCAACCAGAATTGGGTTATGGTCTGATGAGCGTTTTGCCTCAATTCTGACCTCGACCTCCTTGTACATCGTAGCCCACTCCACTTTAGCTAATGCACGATCTAATCTTTCCTTCGTAAAGCTCCCGTCACAATGCCTGTTGCTCCATGTGTATTTGGATCCACTAAAACCCAGATCACATAAAGCACAACTTTCTATAACTTCCCTGAATTTCGCCATTTGGCTTTCCCTATGAAGGTTCGCTCCCTCCTTCTCGCTTTGTTTCATGATTTCATTGAAATCTCTGACACCTAGCCAAGGTCGTGGTGAAAATTGCTGGAGGTGCCGCATAAGGTCCCAAGATTCATCTCTCTTTGAAGTATCGAGGTGACCATAAAATCCATACCCTTTATTTATGTCCCAGTGAATTTTCAACTTTTATTTATGTCTGTACCCTTTATAACTGCATTGATGTGTCTCTGGGAATAATTCTGGATTTCCAACCCCGCGTCCTCCTTCCAAAATAGTGCAAGTCCTCCACTCCGCCCAACCGGATCCACCGCAAACTTCTCGTCAAAACCCAACCTTACTTGTAACCATTCCAACTTGTGTTTTTTTGCTTATTGTTTCAATTAAAAACAACAAGCTAGGCTTCTTTTCCTTTACCAACTGGCAAAGGTCTTGAACTATCCGAGGGTTTCCAAGCCCCCGATAGTTCCAACTTAAGAGAATCATGGCGATTGGCGGGGCTGATTTCCAGCCTCCGCCAATTCTTTTTCGACGACATCCGTTACCAATGCCGTCTTTCATGTTCTCTTGCCTCCTCCATGCACACCCTTCATAATCCTGGCTTGTGGTTTCCTTTAGATCCCATGTGATCTTCTATTGCTGGCATGGCCCCACCAATGTCCTCTCCCCTTGCTTGCCACTTCCACCTTCTCAGTGAGCCATCCCTTTCTCTCGGCACAACTATGGGACACACTTGCTCGGGGGTGCCCTGAAGTTTCTGCAAAATCCCTCCAAGGCCCCTGCATAATTCCTTCGTGGAACCTTCCATCTCCATTGAACTCTTCGCCTTTCCCATGCACTGGGCTTTTTTGACAATATCTGCTCCATGTGTTTTGGGCCAACTCTCACATGTATCTCCACTCCTTTTCAGCCTATCATTGTGTTCTAGCATAGGGCCCATCATCACCACCAGTTGACTCCTTGGTGGAATCATATTACCTTCCCCATTTTTCGCCCCATCAACATGCCCCACCTCCCTACTAACCACCTCTACCCCAATTGTAACCCCCCTAGCGTGTCCCACCTCTAAACCGACCACGCCATCCCCCTTTGCAACCCCCGCGACATGTCCCACTTCCATAATTTTATCAACTGCCCCTCGTTCTCCCCCATGCGTACCACTTCCCTGACTGCCCTTTCCTTCATGGCCCTGAATTTCGGAGATAGACTCGTCCACGTTCTCCTTTTGGAAACCACCTTCGTCCCCACAACTAACGTTTAGTCGAGGCTGACTAGGAAGACTAGTTTGTCTGGCGGACCAGCCACGTCCCACAGATTGTGTCACGTCCCTGTGGTAGTCCCACCTGTGCCCCCTCCCTTCCGACGGTGGTGCTCATGAGTTCGCCTCCTCCTCTTGGCCAGAATGACCACCACTCTGTCCTCTTGGTTGTCGTTGACCCAAATCAGCCCTTAACCACACACCCTATTGAGATTCCCCTACCGATGCATGATGTGGCGTTGGCTTTCGTTCAGTGCACCCTTTTTCCTCATGGAGAATTCTGCCACAATTAAAACAGAACATGGGCAACTTCTCATATTTGAAGTTTACCCAATAAGATTTTCCATTGAGATGAATTTCTCTACCCTTCTCCAATGGATTCCGCATGTCAATAACGACTCTGATTCGTAGGCAATGTCCCCATCCCATACCGTCTCCTGCAATGTCAACATCGACAAGGCTCCCCAAAGATTCTCCTATTTTTATACCCACTGCTTTGTTCATGCAAACCAATGGTAAATCGTGAACTTGAACCCAAAAGGGGGAATAGGCAAACAACATCTGTGACGGGGGCACATTACCTTCCAACTCATTCAAGATTATTATTTGCCTATTGAAAGACCATGGCCTCCCTTCCAGGATTTGCTCCTTATCATCTGAGTCAGAAAACTCAAACAACCATGTATTTTCCTGGACTTCCTTGAATATCATCGTACCAACCATTCGCCACAGTCGCAACAGTACCGTTTTGAATGCTTCTTTATTCACTTTCCATTCCTCCCCGATTCTCCCCACCAGGCATCTCTCCCCTCTTTCACGTGACTTTGCAACTTCTCCCTTTGTAATTGCAATTCCATCCCTCTCTCCTCCAATTAGTGCTACCTTCCCACAAAGTTTGTCTACATCATCTGCCATTCTTCTCCCTCATTGCAGTGCACCCTAACAGACAAAAGTTGGGTAAAAAAGTTGGATCTTTATCATCCCTTTAAAATTAAAAAAGAAAGGTCGGGAGTTACAGCCTTCATAAGTGGGACTGGGAGACACGTGTTCAACAGTTCAGGTGATTTTTTTTTTTTTTTTTGTCGACTTCCTCTTGCTACCTTTTTGGGCTTGTCTACATGAAAGATATGTACATCCATCTTTGCATATTTGTGGAAAAAAGTCCATTCCACATGTTGAAGTTATGTATGGAGTTGGGGCCATATTCTAACTCTAACGGAATCTCACTTCTAACATATTCCTTATCTATTATGCATGCTTTATATTTTGTGGCGGGCTTACCTTTTTATTTTTTTTTTCAGATGAGGGAAAGGGAAAAGGGAGTGGGCAGGCTTACTTAGAAGCTTTAAAATCACTAACATGTTTGGGATCTCATTTATGCCATGCATCCAATTAACGTAACTTTATATTTTATTTTATTGGCCTGATCTTTTTTCTTAGCCCATCAATTCATTAAAAGCCACGTATTGGCCGGCATCATGTAAAGGGCGCTACCAATCCAGGACAGTGGCAAAACGGGTTAGTGTGTTGAGTTTGGGTCAGCGCACTTGATAAATTCAATCCGTTTAATAAATAGGTCAAATATGTCAATCCGAACACAATACGCTAATTTAATGGGTGACACATATATCACGACCTGTGTGACTTATTTAATTAATAAACAATATATATATACAGGTCAACCCGACCCAACCCATTTATTAAATAGGTGACCCGTTTATGACCCCAACTAGGGCTGGCAATTCGGGTTGCCGTGTCGGGTTCGGTTCCGACCCGAATATGACCCGACACGAGTATGCTCAACCCGACCCAACACGATTAATTAAACGTGTCAACCCCCTCGACCCGAACACGACACGATTAATAAACGGGTAACACAACACGAACCTGTTTATATAAACGTGTCATGTCACAACACGTGAACACGACCCGTTTACGACCCGAATGTAAATTTATTTTAGGTTTTTTTTTTTTTTTTGAACTAACAAATATGAGATTCTAAGGAGTGAATTGCATAACAATGTAACACGAAAATTATAAAAGAAACAAAACCTTCTACATCTCCAAAAGGCTCTGTTGTCCCCTTAACGACATTTTATGTGTCTTCTCCGGCCTGCCCACCTGAGCCTGTGACCTCCCATCCACCTGTCGCCTCCACTGCAGTCTTACGAACACCAATAGTCTATGGCCATAATTGTCCCCCGATCTTATCGGTGCTTTCTGTGACCAGTACCCCTCCTACCCACTCCGACGTCCCATTCCGGCACTCCTCCGGCAGCTCCTCAGTCTCCGATTGACCCTTTCGGCCCACACCTCTCGGGCTCCATCTTACCTATCGTGAGAGTGTGAGTGAGGCCGTGAGGGTGAGTCTGGTCTGTCTGGAGATACCGCAGTGCGTGAGCGTCGTGAATCTCATGAGTCGCACGGTTGGAAGACTGGGTGAGACGTGAGAGTGTGAGAGTCGGTGAGACCGTGTCCGTGAGAGGGTGCCGGCAGTGCGTGAGATCGGGCTGGCGGTGCATGATTGGACCTGGCGGTGTGCTTGAGATCAGACTAGCAGCGTGATTTTGAGAGAGAACGAGAGCTTTTAGTTTTAGGGCTAAAATTGAATCTGTGAAGTGTGATTCGTGTGAAGTGTGGTGTGTGAGAGTGAGACTGTGAGTCCGTGTGAGAGTGAGACAGTGAAAAAAAAATTAAACGTGTCAACCCGCTGGGTCGCGTGTTGACCCGACACAAACCGACTACAAACGTGTCAACCCGTGACCCGGCGGGTTGACCCGACCCGACCCGAAAATATAAACGTGTCATAAACAGGTCGACCTGTTTATGACCCGAACCCGATTATGCACACCCCTAACCTGAATTTCACGTGTCGTGTTTGTGTCGGGTTCGCGTGTCACGGGTTAAATTGCCACGTACTGGCTGGCTATGAGGGACGCTACCAATCCAGGATAGTGGCAAAACGGGTTGGTGTATTGAGTTTGGGTCGGCTTAATTGATAAATTCAACCCATTTAATAAATGGGTCAAATATGTCAATCCGAACACAATACGCTAATTTAATGGGTGACACATCACGACCTGTGCGACTAATTTAATTAATAAACAATATATATACAGGTCAATCCAGCCCAACCCATTTATTAAATGGGTGACCCGTTTATGACCCCAACACATTTTTAACCTAAACTCTAACTCTAAAATTAGGATGTTGTATTCATGTCAGGTTAGTGGGTTAAATTATCAACCCATTCATGTCCCAACAACCAACTTGGGATTCGATTTATGCTAAGCATACAATTTGCACCTATTTTTGTTTTTTTTTGTTTTTTGTTTTTTTTGTTTTTTTTAATATTGCGTGCTCAAACTTCTCTTCCTCTTTAAAAGACTAAATAGCAAGCTCTCTGGCTGTCTCTAAATTTCCCCATTATACGCACTCCCCAAAACCCAAACCAAAGCGCACCTCCCAAGTTAAAGCCCATCATCACTCTAATAAATGAAAAAAATGGAACAAGCACGTGAAAAGACCATCTCCCTCTACAACTGTGAAATTTGACATAAAGCAGACAGGTCCGTCATAATGTATATGAAACATCTTCTATGTTATCTAATAATTTTCATATTGGAAAAAGTAAAACGGATGTGTATCGGTATCTTTTTAATTTTATTGGCTTTTTCCAACAAAAAGAAAAAGAAAAAAAGATTTTATGGGCTTTATTATCTATATTCACTATATGAGGTAAGGAGTTAGGAACTCATATTTACTTACAATAATGTTTGAATAATAAATATAATTTTAACCCTTCATCAATAATTGAGGAATGACTGAAATTTTCATCACTAATTGTAAGTATATTTGATTTCTTATATATATATGTTGTCATTGGCAGCTATATTTGGGAAGATTTTTATATTTTTCTTTAATACCACATATATTTTAACAGATGTTGTGGGCATAAGATAGCATCAAGAAGTAGAAAAGAAGGCTGATTTCAACCTAAGGATCCTTTTACTTTTTGGTTGCATTGTGCAACAGTGGTAGACCCCATACACCAATTCCTCACATGCATGTATGTACGTGCAGATTAATCTCAATTACTTTTAACCATATTATTGAAATTAAAAGAATAATTTGGAGATTAAAGAGGTTGTGAATTGAGATGGTTGTAGGTTGAGGGCCGGGAAAGACCTGAGAGAGAGGGAGAGGGGGAGAAGGAGAGGGAGAGAGAGAGGTAGAGGTAGATAGAGATCTGTTAATAAGGAGAAGCTAACGACCCAAAAAAACTAAGTGGAGAGCTTCTATAATGAATGAGAGCAAAGGCAGAAGAGAGACTTGTTACGATGGAGCCATTTGTTCCTCTCAATTCTCAACTAGGTTGCTAGGGTTCGATTATGTTAAACTTATCTAGCTTGGCCACTAGATAAGAATTAGGGTGATCGAGGACAGATGCATGTATTCTTTTAAATAATTATGTTGATGAAAGATCCTATTGATATTATCGACGTAGACAAAGAGATTTTCTTTTAAATCTGGAAAAGTATGGCCAGCTTTTAAGGAATAAAGATTGTGGGGTTAGAAGAAGGCACATTGAATTTTGAAAACAACTAAAAGGGTAAAAAAGCAATCAAAGATTTCTTCATTCCCACGTTTTGTAACATTGTTGAAAAGAAAAAAGAAGGGAATTTTTTTTTTTCAACCTAAGGATCCTTTTACTTTTTGGTGGCACTGTTGTCCCGGTTGTGGCATCGTGCAACAATGGTAGACCCCATACACCAATTCCTCACATGCATGTACGTGTAGATTAATCTCATTAATTACTTTTAATCATATTATCGAAATTAATAGAATAATTTGGAATATGGATTGTGATCCAAGTCCAACGTTTACAAGATTTCATTGTTCATATACTTGCTTTCAAACATTTGAGCTAATTAATATCTTACAATATATGCGCAAACTAAGTCATAAGGTACACTTATCTCAATTTTCCATGGATTGATTCACTTATCCTCCAAGAGAATCGGAGAACTTCTAAATGGTCCAAATACCATCAGACCCAGAAGAAAATGCCCTTCTATGAAGGCCCACCATACCTAGACAACCAGACAATCCAATAAATTGAAAGCCTTAGACCTGAGTATATACCCTCACTCAAGTACTACAATGACCTACAGTCTAATTTGTCATGGCCAACTCGCTCAAACGCTTGCTCATAACATGCACACCACCAGGCAACCATTCCTGATATTATCGGGAAAAATCTCCACGCAAAAAAAAAAAAAAAAACCTGGCTAAAGACCCTAAAATCCTATCTCCCTCTACAACTGTGAAATTTGAAATAAAGCAAACAGGTCCGTCATAATATATATGAAACATCTTCTATGTTATCTAAGAATTTTCATATTGGAACCACCACTCAATTGAATTAAGCTTTTTGGTTCAAGCTATGAAGTTGGTGAGGTTACAAGCTTATAGGTATGTAGAGAACATCCCATTTATCCCCATGGACTGAAGGCATTACTACTGCGGATCACCTAAGTATCAAGGGAGCCTCTATACAGTATACCATACCCTAAAACCATTCTCATCACTTGCAACTGGCTATATGAACAAGGGGAAGATGGAGGCAGTGGTCAGCATATGACCTAGCATTTGTATGTCTTACTCGCGTTCAGTTCTCTGCGAAGACGGAAAGCTTCACCTTGATCCCCGTTTAAGGACCTTCTCTCCAAGCAGCAAGCAGTTAGCTGCCTCAGTAACCTCTCAAGGCATGATTGCAAGAAACCATGCGAGTCTTTCAAGTTGGGATTTGTTGACAAGATCATGGCGTTCACCGTGTCAGCCACAACTTCTCGCTGTGACTCTTCAAGCAGATATCCAACTGATGACTCTCGTGGTTGTTCATATGCCAACAAGGCAACACAGTCCTAGAGAGAGAGAGAGAGAGAGAGTTAGAATTATTATTCAGCTCAAAATTACCAAAAAAAAAAACGTAAGGATCTGTTCAAGCAGATTTCCAGTACCTGTACAAGATCCTCAAACCCAGACATCCCAAAAAACTTCGCCAATTCAATCCTTCCATACTTCACAGCTTCCTCTAGTGCCCCAACCTATACATCAGGGAGAGGTGTTCAAACTATAAAAAAAACCAGTTGATTAATTAAGTACAGGGTCATGACTTTGTAGATTCTAAGACTGGCATTGTTCGTGACAAGTCTAACAATTAAGGGTTTTCTAACCATACCTAAAATAAGTCAGGATACGAGAATAATTAATCCATCAGATAAAGCAAAAAGAAAGTTGAGAATGCATGCACATTGCAGTTTCCATAGAACACAGATCTATATATTCATGTTCATTGTCAATAGTTTAAATAATACCCATTGGACTTCAAATGGTAACTTGCATTCATTTCTGTCAAATAAACAAAAACCTTCTAAAATGGAAGAAGCTTGGATTTGTGCAAAGCTACTAGTAAGCAACGTAAATAGGGCAAAGAAGAGAACATACGCGAACCAATTCAATGAACTTCTGACAGTGAAGAAGAAAACAGGTAGCTGATTTATCATCCTGCAAAAAGCATAACCGGTTGTCATGGCCTGGATTAGTAAAGTTGTTCTGAAGAAGGTTAATTATAATCATTTGACAAAAAGGTAAAAGTAAATACGAAGACATATCGAAACCTGCATTGCTATCAGTACTTAACACTCAAATAATTTCTTATATTTTCTACCACAAGAAACAAGTGCAACCAATTTTCAGAATTAGAAATGTCACGCCATCAGAAGATGGGGAAATAAAATCAGAATGCTAAAACATGGTCTTCAATTTAACATTCATCTAGTCACAACGTACTCTTAGGTTTCAAACCTCACTGTATAACCATCTCTAACCCTGCTGAAGTTCTCAATCTGCATATTTTTTGTCAAAACAAAATTCTGAAAATGCCCTTTTGTAGTATCCTAAGAATCTTGATTACAAAGTCAATTAAATTAATTTGATTATGAAAAGACATCTGTATATTTCCTTTCCTTAGTTTCCTTCCCTCATTCTACTTTCCCATGCTTCCTTTTTTCCTTTCTTTTTTCTTTTGAACAATGTATCCTGTTTGCTATAACTGTTAAAAAGTAACAGTACATCACAGCCTCAACTATCCTTTCCCCTTCCTGAGGAAGGAACACATGGTAGACAAAAAAAAAAAGGTTCAATATACAAGCACCACTTGGTCAAACCACATCTCCAAATTTAGCAGAAACCACAAGGCATTAGAAGTACAGGCTGCATGCAAGATATCATGGATATGACGTCAATCGGTATAATATTCCATGTGTAGGGATGCACCCGAGGAAGGAGTTTGGGTGTGTTTGATAAACGTTTTAGGCAAAAACTTGGTTTTGCACTGTTTGGGGGCCCCACATTCAATTATTTCATTTTCCAACATTCTATTACTTTTAACATTACATCAATCACTTTTTATTACTCTACAAATAAAAAAATCACTACAAAACAAAATTTTTCATTTTTCTATGCTAAACATTCTTACTTTTTTTCACATCTTTCAATTTTTGCTACAGTGCAAAACCGAAACGAAATCGTTTATCAAACGAACCCTTTGTGACTGCGCAACCCAAACCTGACATCCTGCTTAGTATCTCATCCTAACAACTTGCTCACTTCAGTCTCTCTTTTCTTCTTCATTCTCAACAGGAATGCATCAACAAAACTGCCCTTTAAAAGGGTCCTGGCATTTTTTTTGATGAGTTTTCTCCTCTTCCTGTTCTACTAACCTACCCAGTTTCCACAATGCATTTCAGAACTCAATTTTATATGTTCCAACCACATCCCAACTGAAGTCTCTAACATATTTCTCTGAATAACCTCAACTACAACATGGGTGAACTAAAAAGTATATCATATATCTTAGAAAAACCCATTATGACAAAAATGTTGAAGGGGAAAAGTAAATAATTTCCCCACAAAGAAAAGTGCTAAAATACTATAATAGGACCACTAGATCTTACTTTCCAAAAAAAATTCTATGAAAGTTCAACACTCTACTGAAGTGGTTAAAAAGGCATTGTACTTGGTTAAAATACTAAAGAAAGAGTGCAAATGGACATTTTCTAAAGGAAATTGTAAAAACAGCATCAATGAGTTGTTAGAGACTACTTCAACTTCTTGGGAAGAACTTTTTTTAAAAATAATAATAATGACTTAGGATTTGTCTTTCAAATGGAGAAGTAAGCCTTATTTGCACTTAAGCAAATAGCCAAAAACAAGAAACATGTAGAAAATTATGGAGAAAAGCATGTCAGGTTTCATGCTTCAAGCCCCATTAAAAAAATTCCATGCCAAGGGGACTGCACCCAATGAACCTCCCCATTCTAATATTTGGTTGACAAACTGATGAGAGCACATTGAAAATTCAAAGATAGTTGGAAAAGAAAAAAGGACAAGATTTAAGGCAGTGAAGCAGCTGAGATTGAATGCTTTATGAAATGGTGATGATATCTACACATGATAACAATCATCGTCAATGACATATTCTTGGAGAAATGGAAAGCCTGGCCTGGGCAAGGAGTGCAGGTGTTTTTAAAAAAAAGAGGCAGGGAGTGCTAGGAGTGCATGGATAAGTAACCTAAACAGACATGCCTTGTGGATGAGTATTGAACCAAATTTCTTGCATGTTAACAACAAAATATAAGTTCTGAATATCAGACTTTGCATGGCAGTATGCTAACATTAACAAGAATCAATGAATATCAAAACTACACACAGAAGTTTGAGTCCACCTGAACAATCTGGGGATACCAGTCACGAAGTTTACCCAGTGCAGCATCAATCTCCCCTCTCTTTATTAGCTTCATGCCCAGGAAAAAAATAGTTCAGCCAAACCAACGATATTTGCACCCAAAAAAAATAAAAATAAAAATTGACAAGTAATCAAAATATCATTAAAAGTGTTAGGTGACCCAGGTACAATAATAATTGCAAAATTGAGGACAGTTCAACTAAAAAACATGCAAAAACACCAGAGCTAGAAAACAAAGCAGTACCAAGATAATAGCAAAAATCCATCATTTTAAATCTGAAATAAAATGGTCAGGTGAACTGGAGTTCACAAATCCTGGAAAGAAATAGCAATCCCCTAAAGCATGTGATTACTGGATAATGTTTTAATGTAACAAACTGCAAGCCCATTGTATTGATTTTGGTAATGAGAACCTGAAACCCAGGGACCTCACCAACAACCCAATATGCATTTTTGGTGAAGCTCTCACCCAACACACACGATGCGGGACTAACGTGATTTGTCCTGGTCTTTCTTATAAACTAACTCATTTTGTCCTGATCACACGGTTCTTAAAAACTTCATTATATGTACACTCTCACAACCTGTGGGTTGGGCCATATCCTTTTCTCTTTTTCTTTTTGTTCTTTTTTTTTTGGATTGATTGCTAAGTTGTACACACCTAACACACCTAATAGTTTGAACCCACAACAACACCATTAACCCCGTTCTCATGAAGGAAGGAGGTGCCCTTTGACCTAAAACTCATTTGAGGGCTCACTGATAACTACATTGCACCTCTTGATACTTCTTCATAATACTAAACTTCTATTATCGTGTTATTTATATGAAAAGGAGTGTTTAATTCATACTATGTTATTTCTCATGCAAAACACATTTAATTATTTAAAAGCCTAAACTGGTATTCCACCATTCAGAGAATGGATAAGATCCTATCACCCCTCATACAATGAACTCATATAAATATACATGTATATCAAAATTTAAGTGTAATCCTCATATTACAATTATATATTAGACAAGAAAAATGAAACGATACAACTGATTTCTCAACCAGAATCTCATATGGGCATAGCCATGGTGCAAAATTATACCTGTCGAAGAGTCTTTCTCTGGTTCAACGCATACGTGATATCCTGCTCACTAAAGCCATTCTCTTGAGCCATATAGACAGGAGGCACAGTAGTTTTACTAGCCATATCAAACGAATTTAGAGTATCTTCATAGCCATAGTGTAGTAAGTAGGAGCGAACAATTCTGTTTCAAATAAAAATAGATGATTAATTAAAGAATGGCAGTTGTAGACAAAATTACAGTAAGATGACTTCTCAGAACATAAAATGAGTGTCCCTAATACATATAGTTCTCAGCAATAAACAATGTCAACAGTTGTGGATTCAGCAGGATATTGGCAAGAAAAATGAAAAGTTCAACGCCAACACTCCACAATCAAACTGTTAGGTAGACCAGTATGTGTTGAATCACATTTCGCAGGACCTTAACAGCAACAAGCTGCCATTCCTCCAATGATCTAATTTGTTAAATTTGGAATCCAAACTCTATCTGAGAACATTGAGTGTCCCTAATACATATGGTTCTCAGCAATAATCAATCTCAACAGTTTTGCATTCAGCAGGATATTGGCAAGAAAAATGAAAAGTTCATGGCCAACACTCTACAATCAACTGTTAGCTAGACCAGTATGTGTTGGATCACATTTACCAGGACCTTAAAAGCAACAAGCTGTCATTCCTCCAATGATCTTATTAGTAAAATATGGAATCAAACTCTATCTGAAGAACATTTAGGATTTGAACCCGCATTTGCTGGATTTGGTCTCCAAACATTACATTTATCAATCATTATGATTTTGAGGAAAAAGGAGTACTCAAAAGTAAGATAAATTTCTAGCTCTTTCAGCATAAACAAGACCATTCCCTACACATGTATCATAAGAACCCAAAAGGTTTCAATGAAAGCAGATAATGTCTTGGTCGAATAAGATTTAATTTGATGTGAACATACCCATAACTGACATTTGGCATCAAAGATATCTTTTCAATAGTCGTTTGTTGCTTCATCCTCTCTTGTTTTTCAAAATCCTAATCAAATGATACAATAGAAAAAAAAATTAATAACATCAACAATTACAAGAAATATTATCGAGTGATTTTCAGGAATACAAAGACTGAAAGCATGATATAAAATTTTTTATGTGTCATCTTAATTTCAATTCACAAGACTCCTAATTCAACTAGTTACTTTCATCTTACAGCAATAACCTTACATGGCTTTGAAATCCATCACAAGATTTAATAAAAAATAATAATAATAATAAGTAAAGCAAAACAATGAGTCAATATTAGTAGAGAAGTTATTTTGCTAGGACGCCCTTTATCCAAGGTAGTAATATTGGTGTGATTCTCTTTGGCTTGACTTTAGTTCGTTAGAGAATGGGAATTTGACACATATATGATAGGAGACGGCAACATGATCATGTATCCACATGCGTCCTAAAAGTGGGTAGAATGTGGTCTTGCACTGAACTACATGGAAAATTGTGTCTCTCTCAATTGCATTCCCTTAGTTTAAGGCAAATAGTCCCTAGTGATTCTTGGGAAAGAGAGCTGCTTTTCAATTTTGCATTTCTTGTCCTATCCTTTTCCCTAAAGAAAAATGGCTTGGATACAGTCCTACCCTTTAGATTTATATGTAAATAACAATGATTTCATTCTCTCCTTCCCAAAGCTGCTGCCCTCTATGACCCTCCCTCCCTCCCCTCCATCCTTGTCCTTTCCACCCCTCTTAACTGCAACTTTCTGGAAGAACTCAGTCACTGGAATGTTATACCATCCTTGATCCTAGTCACACCCATAACCACCTACCAAACAACCTCCGAGTACCTACCTGCTATTATCACAAACCACAGGGAATGCTTAAGGAATAACATAAAGAAAGAAGAGGCGTGCAAAGATAGAAGAGTCTCGGGGGGGGGGGGGGGGGGGGGGGGGGGNNGGGGTTGGGAGGGGAAGAGAGAGAGTTGAGGGTCAGCCTGAGTGTGCAAGCTACACTCTAAGCTGAAGTGTCTGTGTGTTTCGCATGTATTATATAATTGTTCCTGTAATTATTATATACATTTTATACATCACATTCACCAGCCTAGGCAATCACCAAACACAATAATAGGCTGAGATTGATAACCAAGGAAGTAAAGGAAAGATATCACATAAACAAAAAAGAAGCAAAAGGAGGAGAATCATATCTTGCCTCAAGATCAAAAGCAAATGGTTTCTGCCCAAAGTTGACATGAACCCTGCCAAATTCAATAAAGACACATCTGAAAATGAGGAGGAACCGTGCCACTATGACAAAAAATAAAAAAAAACTACTATAATATACGATTACTATCCAACATGTAATGGAACAATTTGTAAGTGCAAGAGGATTCTTCGTTATGATAAAAATTAAAAATTAAAAAAAAAAACCTACTATAATATACGATTACTATCCAACATGTAATGGAACAATTTGTAAGTGCAAGAGGATTTCACAAGAGGCGATTTATCATCTCTAACAATTGCATTAAAGAACGGGGTTGAACTTTTCTACAGCTTCAACCAAGTATCTTTTTCTTTCTTTTAGGCCAGGAAGAAAGGGGGAGGGAGGGGGGAAATCTTCCACTGAACATCATGGACTCTTCAAAAACCAATAAAAGTAGAAAACAATACCAATTTGCAAGAGAGGAGACATTAGCACAAATTATCACAATTATTCTAGCTATCAACAGTTCAATCTCTTTACTAGTGCCCCACAATGAGCACCAACATTGGTACCCTTTGATGAAACTTCTGAGACATGTATGAAGCAGAGTGAAAAGAAATTCTATTTTATTTACAGGTTTAATAGTGAATATTCCAAAGTATGCCTTATTTACTACCGTACACACCAAAAATAAAAAGGCCTATTGTATGCACAGAAGGGACACCAAGTATGATACCCAAAAGAAATTAAATGCATTAATTCATCCAAGAGAAATGCTACACGTACTTTCAAGTTCTTACTCCCAAGTGTGACAATGAAAATCATCATTGATGTAAAATATACAGATTAACCCATCCAAAATCTAATAATGATTTTCACTGCTACATCAGAGAGTAAGCACTTAGAAGTACGTGTAGCATTTCTCTTCATCTAAACATCTAGACTATTAGCACACAATCTTCTTAATAAGAAGCACACAATATGCATCTATTTCTACACATATTTCTAATTGCTGAGTTATTAGAAAAACTACTATGCCGGTAAATGATGTGAACAAAATTAGGGTTTTCTGTTTCTTGGAAGAAGGCAAATTCTTTATTGCTACCGCTACACAATCAATCTGGCATGTAGTGGAACAATCAGAGATACAAACAAGACATTCATACAAATAAATAATAAAGAAATAATGATACAAACAGAAGAAGTACAATAAAGGGAAAGTTGCAGCGTAACAAAACAAATACAGTATTGCAAGCAAATACAGTATCAAAAAAAAAAAACAAATACAGTATTGCAAGCAGCATAACAAATAGATCTATAACACATGGTTACAAACAGAAGAAGTACAATAAAGGGAAAGTTGCAAGAAGATTCAATTAATTAAGTTCACCATATTTCTTTTTCTTTTACCTTGTTTTTAGGAAGACCAAAACTAGATAGTATTAAAGCTTATCAACAGTTATAATTATATTGAGTCACTAATGGATGTCTTGTTTAATTTTTTAAATGTGTGAGTTCATTCTTGTTTAACATACCATGAATGGAAACCTCTAACCTAACTACCAAAAATAATTTTATCTATATCTTATAAAAAAAAGAGTAGGGACTAGACTGTTTTATGATGTTTTCAGCAAAAATATTATATACAGCAGCAAACACGCAGCAAAACTATGCCACATCCATGCAAAATAAGTAAAAAAAGTACATTTCAATCATTTCAAACGATAAAACATCACTTAAATAACTAATCTCTACTAGCAGGGATAAGTTCCAAACTACAGATCGATATCTGCACTGTCTGAATCTCACAATAAACTGCACAAGCAAATAAAATGATGACAGAAGGTGCATAAATTTTTTAAAGAAAATGGACAACATACTCTTCATTTCGGCTGTGAACAGCAACGGTTGGAAATAAGGGCCCCTTCATGTCCTTGTACACTGTTCCTACTACTGCCCCATTTTTACTGCCATCAATCAAGAGAGCACATGTAACAACCAGAATCCTTTATTAATTGGGGACAACAACATGAAGTGAATTAAAGCCATACATGAGACAGTTGAATCAAATGATACATCAACATTTTTTTCTTTTCTTTTGATAAGTGACTCAATGACATAACAACATAAAACACTGTTGATTCAAACAATAAATAAACTGAACATAGCAGGCAAATGACTTACGTGAAAAAGAATTCCTGTGAAGCATAGTTAATTCCAGCACCAACTATATCATTAGCTGTGAAGGTTGGGCCAAAAGTCTCTCCCTTTCCTTGTCCACGATAAAGCATTCCATCATCCCCATGGTATCCACAACTGTTTGCCTCCCACCTACCGCATAATAATTAAATATATTTAGATATGGCAATAACTAAAACTAACAAGGCATGCGAATTCAGCCAAAACAGATTTTGAAACTCGTACAATGGTACAATGTAAGGCTACATATCACCAAGGTTATTCTTTAAATTTCTTATGTCTTGGGAAGTGAAAATGCAATGACCACTAGATAACTCCTCAAATGGGCAGATTTAAACAATATGCATCCCACTAAACAATACAAGCTCACTGAAAAATGTTGTTTCCAAAGGAGCGCCAAAGCTAATGCGGTTAAATGGTGGGTCCAACAAAAAGAGTTAGAGAACTACTTTTGGTGGTATTTATAATTAAATAACATGAGGTATGGCTTGACTTATGAGGTTTTCGCCTCCACAAACTAAAAGAAATCTGAATTAGTGATCTATAGTGTGTGGAGTGATGAGTAGTCTTTTTTTTTTTTTTTTTTGATAACTGAGGTCCAAGACTTCACCCCGACTAGATCCCCAGAACACCGTGCAAAGCGCCCCTTCTACACGGATTGTGTAAAGTTCGGGCTCGCCCACAGGCATACTCCTGAGAAATTGTTTGCACTCAATGGGGGTTGAACCTTAGATCTTATGCTTTATAAGGCACCAGAGCCAAGTGGATTACCACTCGAGCCAACCTCTTGGGGTTGAGTATACTTTATGTTATTCTTATTTTGGTTCAGTATGAACTTGTTAGTTATTAGTCTAAGTACGGATATCTAATTTAGACATGTTACTTCTGCTTGTACACGAGTAATCCTTTATAAGCTATTCACTAAAGAAGAGAGAGAAAAACAAGCTGCAGATTTTCACACTTACCGCATTTGAAATTATTTCAAGTGAACTCCTGCAAGGCCCAAGTGAGATTTAAGGACACCCTATAGCTTTTTAAACCCCCATTTTAGGGGCCAACATCATCCCTAAGACCCCGAGCCATTTGATCACAAACCATAGACCTAACTTTGTAATCTTGCTATTCATTAAAAAAAAAAAGAAGCTAAAAATAATTGCATCCAGATATTCCTCTTCTTCATTACACATCCTCGGACATTTCCATATAAATGAGACACAACAGTTTTTGGTGCCCATCATAAGATAGCTCATTCAACCCCACCCCCTCTTCAAAGTTTAACAAAGACCTTACCCTTTCTTTAACACTGGCAGCCTTCGTCAGATTTTGCCATAGAGGTCATGATTAAAGCTCATGAGTATATTATGAATGCCAGAAACGAACCAGTCACGAACTATAACTCAAAAGCCATAACCATTTAAACAATGATTCTCACCCTCTACCCGAATGCTAAGCCATTTACTTTGCAAAATCCTTTTTCTTGAGTCTAATTAAGTTCAAAAATTTTAAGTGCTAGGTTACAATAACTTCAATTTGAAGGAAGTTTTTTCAATAATATATTACGTGGCTGTCACACAGTCTCAGTGAATACTTATCCAAAAAAAAAAGTTTTTTCAATAATATTTTCTTTATCCCTTTCTTCCATTTTCTCGGCAATCAAACAGAAACCTTAACTCAAACGAAAAGGCAACAAAAGAAAAATCGAAACCGGTTCCCTTACCCGGGCTGCCTGCGCATCTTGAAAGAGTCGGGGGTGAAGCCAATGGCGATCTGTCCCTTGGCCCCGGCGTCCTTGACAAAGATCTCGAAGTAGTAGACGAGGCGCTTAACCGGAACCGGCTTGCTGGCCTGCACCACGCCGACGTCGTGCCCGTGCAGATCCTCGCTCGTGTACTTCACCGAGAGCTTGTCCGTTGACACCACTAGGAACCCCCCGGAGCTGTTGATCGTGTTCAGCTCGCTCGGGGCCTCCTCCTCCTCCTCCTCCAAGCCGCTAGCTCCCCGAGCCGCGCCGAGCCGCGCCAGCTCCAGGAAGTACGCCCCCAGATCTTGCTTCTGATTCTTGCTACTATTGCTGTTACTGTTGCTGTTGCTATTGCTGTTGGTCATTTTCTGAATCGATGAAATGAAACCCTAGAATCTTCAAGAAATATTCATTTGGGAAATTGAGAGGGATTTACGAAAGCGTGAGAACTGAGAAACGAAAGAGAAGAAAAAAAAAAAAAAAAATTTAGTGTTTTTGCTTTGCTTGTTGGAACAAATGAAGAATCTTTTTTAATAAATCCTACACAAATTTCTTCAGATTGGGTGTTGTTATCGTTGATCATGAGGGGTCTTAGAGACTGTAGTGTGCTGTGATTGGGCCACGTTAGGTGCTCGATGATGACGTGGTAATATCAGGATGCTATTTCTGGTATCTAAAAAGTGGAGAGGTGGCAGTAGGATGATTATAATGAATAGAACTTAAAAATCTCATGCTCTAAATAAACTTTGTTTGCATGTTTTACTGGTTCATCATATTTTCTGACTTTTAAATCAACTTAATAAGCTTGATTATAATTAGCTTGAATTTGAATTTTTTTTAGTCAAATCTAAATTAAAGAGGATTGAGATTCTTTGAAATTTCCATTCCAACTTTAGAGAATTTAGGCATTAAATAAGAGAGAGGATACAAAATGCCGAGCAATTGGGTTCTGCATAGGCCTGGACATTAGTCGATGTCGGTAGAAAATTTTTTGTTTCTCCAAAATATCGGTAAAGTCGAAAATTTCACAGACTTATTCCGTCAAATTTCTTTCTTGACACCGAAAGTCAGTTGGTAGACGGTCGGTAAAGTCGGTTCGGTTAACATTTTATTTTGCCTACCGAACTAAATTTGCCGAAAAAAAAAAAAAAAAAAATTTGTTTTGCCTACCGCCCATTGGTTAAGTGATGTCGATAGAAGTCGGTCGGCTATCGATTGATAGGTAATAAATTTGGCCAATTCTGCATCCCAATAGCTAGCTCAAGAACCTGCTTTGCTTGGACATCTCGAGACACACTCTCTCTCTTATTTCTTGCCAAAATTGTTTAAAATTTGGGCGAAATATTTAAGAGATGTAAATTCAAATAAAGAATGGTTCAATAGTTGCATTGGGCTATACATCTAGAAATTGGAAGTGGTGGAATCTCAAATCCAATGTTAGGATCTTCAAAATTGGGTTGGATTGACATTCTAAAAACAAGTAGTATAAAATGTCGAAATGGGGATTTCTCAGAATTTATTTAATTTGAGGTAGACAATGACTCTAAGCTCAAATTTGGGCACAATGTGTGTTGTTATGTACACATTAATAATGATGAACAATATAAAATCGAAAAAAAAGAATTGAGACACATATTTTACTTAGCCTTTCACTGGTGTTTTAATATGAGCCGCTAGTTCCAACAATGTGTGACGAATAGATCAGACTTAAAGGTAATTTTTCAGAAGTTAAAAGTATATCTCATTTTAATGAGATTTTGGTGGTAGATTATTAGATTACACTACTCCTCTTAGCTTTTAATAAGAATGAATAACTTAAAAGAAACAAAAAATAACATGAACAAAATTTTTATTTTATAGTGAGAATGGTTACAAGTATTTACATAATCATAATCAATGAACCAGAACAATTTCTTTTCCTCTGTTTTGGAACTCCATGCTTGTCGATTCTAGTCAATGGTTAGGAACAATTCACCTGACTTGGAAGAATCTATCTCGCTCTCTGGTGGAGAGGGAACGAAGGGCAAGGGTTTCTTCTTCTGCATGTATAAAGAGCGCCACTCGTCAATGCATGTCATTTGACATTGACGATGATCTAAACTGGGAAGAGCTTTCTTTTCTAGAAGTTTCATAATCCTTTCAGTTTTACCAAGAATGGAAACTGCATTCCTCACACTCTCCTCCCTCTCTTCAATGGCGCTGCACAAACACTTCATGGACACATGTCTGTGTATGTTAGTGAGGCAAGCACCTAGTATATCAGAGATCATGACAGCTACTGCTTCATATAATTTCTCACTCATCTGATTATCTATGCTTTCACTTTTCAACAGCATGGTTTGAGTTATTCTGTACATGGAATTGGCAGCCAATATCTTGATGGGCCACTTGGAAGCTCTTCGCATTAAACATTGAGGAGTATTTTGTTCCTTGTGAAACTCCACAAGCCTGCTTTTTGCAGCATCTGCAAGTGTTTGAAGTGTTTCCTTCATGGTTTTTCCTTGAAGGGACAGTTTATGGAGATCCACATCCAACCACTTGTGATAGAGTTCAACTCTTAGCCATACAACCTCTGCTGCTCTTCTGATGTTGGTCAAATCTCCTTTTGCGTCCAGGTCATCTATGAGCCTTGCATACATCAAACCTTCATTCACACTACATATTAAGCTTTTGATTAATCCAGGGCTGATGTTTGGAAGTGCTACTGCAATACTCGTCAGTGTCACCACAGGAAGAGCCCAACAATTTGGTGGTTCTTCAGAATCTAGAGATGGAACTTGGTTACTGTCAAACTCCCCCACTCCCTTGAATCCTTGTGTTGACATCTCCAACAGTTCTATGAGGTATTTAGGCCGTCTGTTGTCACCTGTTAAAATATAAATTAAATGATTAAATTTATCAATTTTTATTAGCTGGAATCATATGAAGAAGAGGAGGGTGAACATCACCTTGCCGAATCCAGTGATCAGTGGGGTCGCTGTTGCATTTCATCATCAGTCCAACCAATTCATCCTCCCCTTCAAGATGCAGAACAAAACGGCTAAGATCCAGCTTTGGGCAAGGCTGTGATTCGAAAGCTGATTGATCAGTGTTTGAAACACTCTTGTTGAATTCGAATTTCTTCTTCAACTCTTTGCAGTAGTTGCAGCATAACAAGATCTGGGTCACAGAGAAAATGGAAATAAAGCAAATCAATTTGCTCATGATCACAATCCCCATCTGCACTCTGATACACAAGTTCAAGAATCGTTTTTTCCCATCGTGGGCAAGCTTCCTATAGTGCTGACTTCGGATTCTTCCCAAAATTAACGGGCACTCTTTCATCTCTACTAGGCTCTGTACCCAGTAGCGCCTTAAATTTTTTGTATCTGGAGCTTTGATTTCGTCGTTTAGGGCAACTGTAATTGATGGCGACGAACCATCTGCATGCTGGGGCTATAGTACCAACTCCTACTGCAACAGTTTGTGTAACAAGAACTAGAGTTGTCGACCATTTATAATCAGACTCTCCCCTGCAGAATTTACACGACCATGGCATAAAGTATGATCTAAGCATGGCTTCTGCTAAAGTTGCAGCACTCAGAAGACAGAATGCTCCAGAAGCAGTGCACGTCACTGAACGCGCCATCACAAACTGGGGGCTACATGTGTGAGACATCATCCAATATTTCATAATATCCTCCCTAAGGTTGTCGTTTGAGCCTTCTTTCAGAGCTAATTCATATTTCTTGTTGAATTTGTGTTCCAAATACTGCTTGGTGGTTGGAACGGTTAAAGCAGAGAAACTCAAGATAAGAAGCAAAACAAGCATGATGAACAAGATGGAAGCATGTTCTTTCCAGAAAATATAGATTACCCCAGTAGATAATTGGATGCAGACGTTCACAATAACAGTAATAACAAGTATTCCCAAGGCTATGATGTTCATAAACATTTCTTTGTTCTCCATGGTTCCAAGATAAGGCATGGAATTACCTATTACTGTGCACATGAAGACTGTGCTACTAAGCTTTGCAAGCTGATCGTGGCGGCCAGGCATGGAGGTGTTTAGATCCACTGATAGTTTTATTGCTACGGCTAACAAGGTGAGGGAAGTGGCGTTGAGTGAGGAGAATTTGCAGGGGAACCAGAATTTCCGGTTGCGGATTCCGTGGATGGCATCCGCAGCCATTCCGACGAGGCAGGCCAGCGATGCTGCTGCAACATAGATGCCAATCCATGGCATTGGCTGGTTGAATTTTGTGTTATCCAGGTTTCCATCATTGTTGCAGCCGATCTTACCCATCAGATACTAGTGTTGTTGATCGCTGGGTTGCTTCAAAATGCTGAGATTGAGTTGGACAACTTAGGATGTGCCTACCTATGGAGCAGGTAGATTTGGCAGCCTCCTCTTGCACGCTGCCCAAATTTTTGTCAAATTTGAACCGGTTAATATAAAAAATCCTTATCCTGTTGTTAGTGGAGTTGGTAGAATTTAATTTAATTTTATTTTATTAAGTGGACGTCATTATGAGTCACTTCTTTGGGGGGCCATTGATTGGTAATTTTAACCTAAACTTGGAGTGATGTGCATTGATTTTTGTGTCTTTGGTTAGACACATGAGACCCACCCTGCATCATAGCTTGCAAGTTGAGTATTGCCCTTGTTAAGTTCAACATTGCAAAAGTTCTATTACATCAGCAGCACAATTTATTATCTCTATCAGAAATATATAAATGGATGGATTGAGGGGCATACAATTTCTTAATGTTTTCCCCCTCGATTGATTTGTTGGGTGGGTTTATAGAACATAGAATTCAGCTCCTATTTAGACTTCTTGATATCAAAAGATAGTATTGATCCGAAGCCAGAATCAAGAACATTTGCTCTTAAATGGTTGAAGGATTTCCATTTGACTTGGGAAAAACTGAAGGAAGACTACTTAATCAAGTAAGATAAGCTAGGCCCTTTGCAAGAACTTTCAGAATATGTAAGAGCATTGCAGAACACTAAAATAGGGTTAGAACAAAGATTTGCAAATGCTTATTGGATACATCTGGGATCTATGCCCTCTCTTATTGCAGTTATTCTCTGCCAGGCTTCTCTATCGATCCAGATGCTGTGGCTGCATCATATCATGCAACAAATTAATTAGAATTACCAAGAAAACAGTAAGAATCTGTAAAAATAGTTCATTATTAATACTAATGGCAGAAGAACACATACCTTCAGGAAGACCATAATATAGTATCTTGTGACATTATGCTCAACTCAAAAGCTTAAGCTTATGATTTTGGGTTCTAGTGTACTATATTAGTCACTCATACTCGTGACATCTTTTTAATGCAAGACTCAATCTTTTTACACTTGCGACATATACTCAACAACCATACCATTGCCGCATAACATTCCTGCTTATGCTGGAAATTGAGGTTTAGGTAGAAAAGTCCATAAACAAACTGAAGAAGCTGTATTTTAGACATTTTTTTTTGTGGCTTTCAGATTCATTTTCACAATTTGAAGCTTAGGTGACTGTTTACCTATGCAAGTCTGCTTTCTCTGGCCTTAAGAAAGGTTTGCAAGAGTTAAAGCCTTTGCTTCCTATAAGCTACAATTTTACTCAATATATTGACTAATTCAAAAGCCAAGGTTTCAAAGAGATACAAAAGGGAGTTAATAGTCTATACATATAATCGATGAAAATAGTTCAGCTTACCTTTACATATCAGGTTTTCACTGTTGTGACATACTTGATGAGCATGCCAGCAACTTCGTTGGAGATCCTTGATGCTGATTTGTTCAAGTTTTGAATCTTCCCTTCCGTTTCCTCTTCGAGTCGTTTTACATTAGCCCCTGAGCTCTCACTTGTCTATGAAGATTAGAACCGAATAAGAGAAAGAACAAAGATTCAAATCAAGCTAAACACGAAAGCTCGTGTTTTGCTTGCACAAAAAGTGGTTGACAAAGCCTGCAAAGGTTAGCTCGAATGATCGACTTGTTTGGTTAATACCACGAGATTTATTGTTCGAGTTCTTAACCCACACACGGTTCAGCATGGATGGACACGAAATGACACTGCCTTGAAGTGATTGACACGAGGTGATGGCAACAACAGTTCTTATATGTTATAACAATAAGACAGCAGTGAGCAGATATTTATACCTCGGAGATTTTCTTTTGAAACTCAGCTTCCAGATGAGAGCGATATAATGCCACTTCCTTCTCAGCTTCTTCTTTTGCTTGCTTCAACCTTGCTATCTTCACTGACAAATCACGAATGTAATGTGACGTGGGAATCCATATGAGAACAGAGGAAAGAAGAAAAGTGAGATAGGAGCTTAAAACAATGAGGTGTTTAAGAATGTTAATTAAATTATTACGGTCATTATTTTCAACCCATTTAAACTTTTGGAATAAATAGTGATTTAACATGATATGAAAAACTTTGAGCCCGTATGTTAGAGGAAGTATTAGAATAAACGATTTAATTCACCATTTCCTATAAGTTTGAAGTTTTAGTATTATGGAACTCTTATGTTAAGTTCATGGTTTTGGACAATGAACATTTGAATTTAGATTTTACAGTTTCTAGCACTGGAAACAATGTGTTGGGCCTCCTGCTCTGCAGTCAACAGCAACTGAATGCTTCCTTGTCCTTTAAAGGAATCCATCTATATATATATGTAGGAGCTATACAAGCTTAGCCTGCAGAAGGAAGAAGTTTGATAAGCACACAACAAAATCAGGCAGAATGCATATACACTACTGATAATTATCTATTTACAACAGCTAAAAGACCCTTAGAAATTTATCACAGCATTATATGAAATTTCTTAAAAAAATTATCATAAGGAATATAATCTGCAAGAAAAAGTACTGAAAAAAAAAATGCATAAAAATATAGAAAATTCAATTGTTAGGAATTCCCTATTGACTGTTATTCAAAAATATTGTCATCTTAGGAAGTTAGTTCAATTTACTACTACCTTTCTGCATGGGCCTTTCAAGAGAATATTGACAAATTCTTATATATATATATATATATATAATCTTGAAAAACTATGGGGAGAGATAAAATAATGCACATTTCAGAGGCCAAAACATATCAAAAAGAATTGGGTGCTCATTAATAAAAACAGATATGAATTTCATGAGAATCATTCAACACTTATCTTTTGTGCAAACAAATGCAGAAAGAGGGGCATTTAAACATTCCACAAGTATTGATTTCTAGAACAAGACAAACTACATGTTTTAATATAGACAGAACATCCATATATGTCCCGATCTATAATTTAGATTGTTTTCTTCAAACTCAAAATACTGTTCATGGAATCATTTTGTTTATAGGTAATTCGTTGTTGAAGTATTAATCAAATGATTAAAAAATATGTGATTTAACGTGATATTAAAGCAAAAATCTTGAGTTCAAACCATATCCTTTTTTTCAATTGAATATTTTACGTATTATCTTATTGTACACGTGAGGGAGTGGATAAGCACGCGACACTTCTCGCCAATAATGATTTAAAAAAGAGAAAGAGAATGACAAAATAGTATGTAAAGGCCAAAAAGAAAATAAGAAAATGTAAGATTCATTAATTACCTGAATGAAATTGCAGAAGAGTTATGTAGTTGGAAGGCCCTCAAAGAATGGGTGATTGTAGAAGAGAGAATGAGAGAGGGAGAGCTTTCTTCTCCATGATTAACGGGTGATTAATTAGTTTTTTTTTGACATGTCCGCATAAGAGGGGAGAGAGGAAATTCGAACTAATGACCTTCGCTTCATTAGACGTGGTCCCAACCGATTGAGCTACCTCTTGGAGATTAATTAGTTTGTTTTCCTACATCTTATGTACATAATTCAAAAAAAATAAAAAATAAAAATCTTACGTACATATAATACGTGTTACCTTTTTGAGACATTACACAAAGCTGCTCAAAGGACATAATTAAGAGATACTCCNTCTCCATGATTAACGGGTGATTAATTAGTTTTTTTTTCACATGTCCGTATAAGAGGGGAGAGAGGAAATTCGAACTAATGACCTTCGCTTCATTAGACGTGGTCCCAACCGATTGAGCTACCTCTTGGAGATTAATTAGTTTGTTTTCCTACATCTTATGTACATAATTAAAAAAAAATAAAAAATAAAAATCTTACGTACATATAATACGTGTTACCTTTTTGAGACATTACACAAAGCTGCTCAAAGGACATAATTAAGAGATACTCCTCTTAGGATCTTCCAAGGATCTCCTTTGTTTGCTTGCCTTAAAACCCATATAGAGAAACTACAAAAATATAAATAAATAAATAAAAGAAAACCATGTGAGAAGGGCCAACTTGGGCTAGGACCATGTGCGGGCCGAGACTACTGAGTAAGTAGGTCGGAAAGGACCACGATTGAGGTCCAAACGAAACCTTTCAGCTTTGCCTTCCCATTATGAAGCTCACGGGCCCACATCTCATTAAAAATGGATTGTTTAGATTGATTGATAACTCTTTTAGAAAACTTGACTTAAAACTTTTCAACTACTATGTATTTATTTTGAGAAGTTGAGAAGTCTCCCTCAAGTTTTAAAAACTTTCAATTTTACCTTTTGAATTTTTAATTTGATGCAATGCACCCCCTTTGTCAAATTTAAAACGTTAAAAGTAATAAAATGATCTTTATACCCCTAACTTTTTTAATATATATATTCTTTTAAAAAAAATTGAAGGGTAATTTGATTTTTTTAGTAATTTTTGTTAAGAGTTAACGGCAGAGTGTGTCAATTGAATCAAATTGAAAGTCCATGGGGTTATTGAGAGTTTTTTTAAATTTAGGAGAATCTATTCAAAATGCGTATTAATAGTTCATGAGTTTAAATTGAAGTTTCTCATGACTTTTTCATGAACAAATAAAGAAAAATAAAAAGAAAGAAGATGATCATTTTTCTCAAATTTCATTGTATTTTTGGTATTTTGATGAAGATTAGCCGTAACCAGTTGATTCCTGACAAGAAAATGTTTTTCCAAAATAGATGTGAAAAAAAAAAAAATTTATTTATTCAAGATTTAGAAGAGTTCCTATTATACAAGCAAGTGTAAAGCAAAGATTTCCCCAAATTCATTTTCTTTTCCGTCAATTTTGAAGAAAAAAAATACAGCTGAAAATAAATTTTCAAATACCATTAACAAACGTACGTGTAAGTCATTCCTTGTAGATTCCTTTGAATTCTATGTGTCAACCATAATTTTATTTTATTTTATTTTTAAATAAAAATCAATCACACAACAAAATTATTAGAATCATGCGTACGTGCCTACACCACATAATGGCTTCTTTTTATTTATTTATTTATTATTATTATTACTATTATTATTATTATTTGGTTTAGAGAATTAGTATAAATATGGGATGTTAACACTTCAAAACTTACAGGGAAAATTAATATGGCTACCAGCAAAGTTGGTGTTGTGTTTCTTCTCCTGGTGTGTGGTAATGTCTCGGACCACTCTCCAATTGTTATAAACTTTTTTTTTTCTTTTTTCTTTTTTTTTTTTTAAAGTTAAGCTAGCGGGAGGAAAAATTTCCAACATAATCTACTAAATTGACGCCCGTTCTTAGAATATGAGATTTTCACTTACATTTTTAATTCTCACTTAGATGTTAGTTTAATAGTGTTAAATCACTAGTTATCTCAAAAATTTTAGCTTGATTTAATTATTTAATTATATTTTAAAATTTCTCCTCATTTGCTTGTTCACCCAAAAAAAAAAAAAAATCGTTTTCTTTCCAAGCTTAAACTTGAGTTTGAGAGGATGTTAGAATATTTTCCATATTAGAGTATTTTAAATATTAGGCTATTTTCCATGCAATCATAAATTTCTTAAACCCATGATTTGAAGGCGAATATATATATATATTTTTGGATTTGGCATGTGTTATTTAAGGCCATTGATTTTATTTTATTTTCTTTGTTTCTGTTCTTAGATGAACAATGTTAAACATATATATATATATATATACAATTCTGATCAAAGGTGTTTTGATGATTATATATATATTGTTAGGTGTAACTCTGCTGGGAGTATTCAATCCGATGAATGTGAGTGCGAGACCTGTTTGCCCAGAGAGTTGCTTGTGCGTTCAGTACATGACTTGTGGCTCTTCAGACCAGAAGCTTGATAATGGCTGCAACTGCTGCTTAGCACCAAAGGGCTGCACTTAATGACGGAGGGAGGGGGGACCGGGGTGGGCCATGGTCCCCCCAAAATAAGGAAAAAATAAAAAATTATAAGTACAAAAAATAAAAAATAAAAAGTAAATTTTAGTTATTTGGTCCCCCTCCCAAAAAATTTTTGGCCCTATTTTTAGATTTTATAGCCATATCCAATAAATTTTTTTGGCCTTATTCTTATTTTTTTTGGGTTATACCCATTAATTTTTTTAAAAAAATTTTTGGCCCCTACATTCAAATGTCCACTTTTTTTGCCCTTACTAATGCTCACGTTTTTTTGGCCCTCAAGTAGTCTTTAGTTCATAAAAAAAACAAAAACAATTTTTTTTAATAAAAAAATTCTAAAGAACTGAATTTTTTTTTTTTGGCTGGCCCCTCCCATAAATTTTTTTGGCTCCGTCCTGCACTCTTCACCTCTGCAGCAATACTACACTTCTCTGTGATGGGAATTGAAGGGCGGATTGGATGGATATATATATATATTCCCTCCTTGTGTTTTTTTTTATATATAGTCCTTTTGCAAATAATTAATGAGACGTTTGTTTTGCAACAGACATCAAAACTAATCATAATGTTATGTCAAAAAAAAAAAAAAAAAAAAAAAACTAATCATAATGTTATTAAAAATAAAACTATGTAAAGAGAGACTTCATTGTCTCTGCTCTATTAATGTTATGTGCAATTGTGTTTTCAATATATATATATTTTTTTTTTACTAATTGTGTTTTCAATATTAATTCCTCTTGAAGTATTATTCTTTCTTCTTGTATGAGCATGATCGATCGGGATTTACTCTAAAATAGGAAAAATTATGTTGTATTAGATGGAACACGGAGGGCTCATTGATCTTTGATCAATAGTGTCAAAAATGGACAAGAAGTTTTTAAAGATTGGATCGAGCATGTTCAAATGAGAGTGTCGAAAATGGACAAGAACTTTTTAGGATTTAGGATTAGATCTTAACCGTAACCAAATTATAATAATTGTGACGTAATTTATTTTACTGCACATAAGCCAAATCCGTTATTTATATACTAGTCTTATGACGTTGGTAGCACTCAATGATATTAATCAACAATTCAAATTAAACTGAGATATTTACATACCATGATAGCTAGTCATGATTAATTCCCACCAATCACGGCTGTAAATAATACAATTGTCACAATCCGCCAAGAATTGTGCATTATATCATCTAGTAGAGCAAATGGTTGACTTTGACTTATTTAATCACAATTTAAGTCAATTTTTGCTGCACAATCCGAGTCAATAATTGCTGCATATATGACACGACACACAGGTCCAGTTGATGACATATAAATAAATTGGAGTTGAATTTCACAAAAATAATTTAATTCATTTTTAATCTCTTATAAATACAAATGTTAACACTTCAAAGCTCTGATAGAAAAACATGGCTAAATGCAGTTTTGGGGTAACAGTTCTTCTGCTTATATATGGTAAGCTCCAGCTCTCTTCTCCATTCGTATTAGTTTTTCCTTTTTCTCCCTTTCCTTGTTTAGCTTCTTGATGCTGAGATATGAATGAGAAAAATACAAGTATTAATTTATACCGGTGGAGGGCTGATTCAAATCCCTTATAGTGAGCCCTTCAACTTGAAAAACTTGTTTGGACGGGTAGACCTGTTCGGACAAAGAGCCCTTAAAGGTGCTCATTCCGATCGGGCTGACTAGGCTGAGTGCCAGCCATCTACAACGTACACTTGCCTATAAATGAGTTAAAGGGTAATTACTAAAAAAGATTAGCAGATCTAATGTAGATTGTAGTTGCCTTGTAAGTTTTTGAAGGCGTTTTCTTAATTTCTTTTGTGAATTAAAGGTGCAATTTTACTGGGAATCATTCCGGAGAAGACAAGGAGCGTGGTCAAAGCTTGCCCACTCTATTGCTTAGACGTGGAGTATATGACTTGCCAATCTTCGGGTGAAGAGAAGCTTAATCCACGGTGCAATTGCTGCTTAGCTCCAAAGAATTGCACGCTTCACCTTGCGGATGGGAGTTCGGTCCATTGTGAATAATATTATTGGAATTGATGGAAGGGCGATTCTAGTGATCCTTTTGCTATTTCATGTTTGGGATGGGATCTTTTTTATAATTGATGGGTAAAGAAGAAAAGTATTAGATTTTGTTGTCTATTTATGTTTTTTTTTTTTACTTGGTAATTACCAATAAATGAGTCCCTCAATGACTTATCAAAGCTTTTAGAGGGTATGTGTGTGAGTGAAAGTGAGTTAGGCATCTCTTTTTTCTTTTTCTTTTTTTTGTTTATTATTATTATTATTATTTTATTTATTGTTGTCCACACCGATCCCTCGAGACCCCACAAAAAAAAAAAAAAAAAAAATAGAGAAAGAGAAATACCCATTCACGTATACAAGACACAAGTTGGGGTGCTACATATCCTCAGTTACTAATGTGGGCACTCTCAACTTGCGTCATGTGGTCACATGACATAGGACACAAGTCATACTTTAACTCAAGGCTTTGGTTTGTGTCTTGTGCCTATGCTCACAAAACGCAAGTTGGGGATGCAACGCGTTTCCGGCCAATTACTGATGTTTTACCATCAACTTGTATCTTATGTGCACATGACACAAGATGCAAGCCATACTCTAAATCAAGGCTTTGGTTTGTGTCATTAGTTTGTGCACACATGACCCAAGCTGTTGGTGCCACGTGTTTCCAATTATTAATGCCGCACCCGCAACTTACATTTTGTTCACTTGTTCATAAAAGACACCAGACGCAAACCAAACACTAACTCTAGGTTGTTGATGTAAATTTAATTGCTTTTGGTTAATAAGGTAAGTGTCACAACTCCTTTACAAACTAACATAATAGTTCACCATACACTTACCATTGTTAGCCACTAAATAATTATATTTGACTATAGGTGATGTGACAGTGCCACATAGACTACTACATCAATTTATAAAGGAGTTCTAAGTTTTTAGAGGAATGATAGAGACACAACTTTAGTCAAACTTTTCTCTTATGTGATCATTTTTTAAAAATAAAAAATAAAAAAACTTGAAATAATAACATCCTGCTTTTCAGAAGAAAAATATTTTCCTTCAAATATTAATTATATATATAAAGTAATATTAAAAATTATATATTTTTAAATAATTATATTTAAAAATCAGACAATGGTGACATGAGACTATTAATCCAACTAACATTTGGATTAATAGTTGTTAAATAATAATAATAATAAAAAGGTTTGTTGACAGTACAATATCAACATTTTTGGATGAATGTTGAATATAATTATAATATATAACATTTCTCTTCAAACAAACAAAACAAGAAAAAAAGAAAGAAAGTTATACATGTGCTTATTAATTAAAAGAAACATGCATATAACTTTGGAGGAGAGAAAATAGATAAGTACATAGTACATAAGAAATCTTGCCTATGGGTGTGCACATTCGTATTCATGAAAGCTGAGATTCCTCGTTTGGAGACATCTCAAGTGAGAGTATTTCTTTCAAGACAATTTACACAACAAGATGCATGGTGGGGGCCTAGAACTTTCTCATCCATGAAGCAAAGCCTTTCGCATTCTTCTTGAAACCGACCAACTTTGGCGAGAAACTCTTCGGCCACTTGAACTTTGGTAAGAAATTCCTCCTTATCCCGACCAAATTTGGCAAGAAATGTTTTTGCCTAACCAGCTTTTGCAGGATTGGTAGGAAACTCAATCTTTCTAACAATGCAGGAGATAAAATTATGATGAACACAATACCCCATTAAAATGGGATTTGTTATAAGTTTACATTTGTCAATTGTGTTTTCAACGCAATGAATTCTGTCATCACTGCTAAGTTGAGAGGATTGAATAAGACGGATGGAGAGTGAAGTGGGATAAAGAAATGGAGGATTAAGGTCATTGGCTTGAGCTTCAAATATTCCAAGGATAATCAACTTCATCAGTAAAATCATAGTTTTTCGTAGAGATTTGATCTTGGCCATCGGTTTCTTAGTATCACTTTGAAAATTTCCTGTTTGGAATTTAAATAGAGAAACAATATATAAGGATTAGACCCAGTAGCACCATCACAAATGAGTGGCTTGACACGATTTGAAAAAAAAAAAAAAGAAGGTATTTTTAGTTTAGATGTTAATATTTTCTTTAAAAATAAAAAAATATAAAACTTCTTCATTTCCACAATTCTTCTTATTCGAAAAGAGCTACCAGTTTAAGGATTATGGCTTTTAAAATATATAATATTCCAGTTAACCAACAGTTGGTTCAAGTGATATGTTTTGGCTACGGACAAAAGGTTTCACAAGATAATTTACACAATTAATTTGTGATTCTAAAAGAAAGTCAAGTAACTCATAGAAAAGAGCAATCTAAAAAGAAGTGAAAGGGCATCTATTACAAGAAAAATATTAGACCGAAACATTTATTTAACTTGTAATTTGAAAGAAACTATTGGTTTGAAATTGAAAAGGGTGAAAAACATGTAATAATAGAGTTTTTTTTTTTTTTTTTTTTAAAAAAAAAAAAGCATAATGCTAGAGTTTATGGAACTATGAAAGCGCAAACAATCATACTCTACATTTATGGAAACGTACATGAAAGTGATTTGAAAAAGTTAAAAAGGATATACCCGTAAGGCTATAACAAAGTAAAAATCATAAAAGTAAAAGTAAATAGGACAAAAATTTTCTCCGAATTAGCTTGGATAAAGTTTCATCCAACTCATAAAAAATAGTGTCAAGTGTCTAATCATTTAATATGCACATTAAATTAATAAAGGTCATTAATAGCAGTTTACTAAGGTTACCTTTTTTTTTTCTTTTTTCTTTTTTCTTTTTCTTAGCCTAATGTTTTTTTGTTATGACTGTNCCCCCCCCCCCCCCAAAAAAAAAAGAGGGTTAGAACTAAAGACCTAACATATGCCTTCTTCTCCTAAAGCAACAATATTTTAGCCACATATGCAGAGAACTTGATAAACAGAGAATAGAGAAAAATACATGCTTTTGATATGACTCATCAACTTCACCTTGTTTAGGGTTACTAAAGTTATCTAACCTTGTTTAGATGTGATATATATATATATATTCTTTTAAGCCAACGTTAGCTTCTTTAGTTCTATACCCCCCCCACCCCCCCCTTTTTTTTTTTGTTTTTAATAAAATCCGACGTTAGGTCTTCCCTTTTTAAGGTAAGTTTTAATCTTTGTGAAAAAACAAAGCGTTAGTCTAACGTTTAACCAAAAAAGAAAAAAAAGGGTTAACATTAGTTAGTAAACTGTTATTAATGACCTTTAATATTTAATGTGCATATTAAATGCTTAGACACTTGGCACCATTTTATGTGAGGTAGACGGAATTTCATCCAAACCGGTTTGGAGGAATTTTTTGTCCAAGCAAATAATTCTTATAAATTATGGTAAGACATTTGAAACGCCAATAGGAATGAATTGAATTCAAAACATGATGTAAACAAAAAAAATAAAATAAAGACATGTAATAAAAAGGAAAGTAGATGATCGAGGCAAAATGTATTTGTTATTTTCTCACATAAATCGTCAAAGCACCTTAATAACTTATATTCATTTTAAATCCTCTATGATCACAATATGAATTTCATAAACATTTATGACCAAAAAAAAAAGTGGCAAAGTCTTCTTTTTTTTTAAGCTGCTAATTAACTATTCACGTCATTACCTTTTGCAAAATGATATAACAATTAGAGATCGATCATCAAATAAAAAATATAAATAACCATGTTTAGAACATTAAAAAGGTTATATTATCATAAAAAACAAATGATTATTCAAAATATTTGTAATAATATAATGGCCATACGAGCCTTCGTACGTCATGTTGCTTCACATTGACCTGTAGGACATTAACTTTGCACTTTTTGTGAGATGTGAAATGGTAAACTTTTGTGTTAAGCATAGCATTAGCAATTCAAATGTAGCATTTCTAGAATAATTTTATTCTAAATGAAAAGTTTTTTAAGAATACTAATTTTTGGCAAATTAATTTTGGTAGTTTTTTTTTTTAATTTAGAGACTATTTCTTTTTTTTTTTCTTTTTTTTTTTTTTTTTCTTTCTTTCCCTAAGTAATGTGTCTCTTGAACCAGGTGATCACATGCTTCCTTCCAGACCAAAATTAGCTACAAGTAATTAAAAATTAAGTTTTGGCAATAGACTTGTGTACTATCCAAAGATTTCAACTGGTATTTGTTGAAAAATAAAATAAAATGAAGAGGTATATATACCTCATTAAATATAATTAAGAATACTAATTTTTGGCAAATTAAATTTTATTTTATTATTTATTTATTTTTTTAGTGTAGACACTTGTTTCTTTTAAAGAAATAACTCTTGATTTAGGTCACATGCTTCCATAAAAGCTTTTAAGTAATTGAGAAGTAAGTTTTGGTAGTAAACTTGTGTGTTCTCCGAAGATTTCAATTGGTATATATCTCTTAAGCAAAGGGAGGAGGTATAATTTTATTTTATTTTTGTTAGAGACTTTATTTATTTATTTATTTTTTAATGTCTCTTGAACTAAGTCGATCATATGCTTTCAACATCTTGAAAAAAAAAAATGTCATATACTTTAATAGAAGCTATAAGAAATTAAGAAGCAATTATAATTGGTTGTTTCTCATTTGAAGAAATTAAGAAGCAACCAATTATTTCTCAACAGAGTTAAAACTTTATGTTGCAAACCAAATGTGACATTTGAAAACCAAACAACTTTATAATTGGCTGCCACTTGAAGGGATGAACATGTTTGCTTGTATTCACATTTGGTTTGCAACATAAAGTTGTTTCTCTGTTGTTTCGTACATAGAGACAATTAAATATGTTACTGTCGGATTATCCTATTTGTATTCGTATTGCCTATATTTTGCAATTGTACTTCTACATTGCTATCATATCATTTCAAGAGACACTACTTACCAAAAAAAAACAAAAATCTCTAAAATTAAACAACTGCCAAATTTAATTTGCCAAAAATTAGTATTCTTAGTTTTTATGTTTTGAATTCATTTCTCTATTGGCAATTTCAAACATTTAAAACATGGAAATTTATATTAGATAGGCATGGGTCGGCAGCCCAAAATTATTAAATGCTTAAGTTTTTTTTTTTACAAATGAATCCTTGGGTACGTTAAACTCGACAATAAAATCCATTGGTCAAATTTTGTTAACTTCCGTTACCTTATTTGAAACGCACCGTTTTTAACCCATTAAAATATTAATTTTTTTAATTTAATTTTAAAAATTAAATCTATAATTAAAAAAAAAAAAAAAAACCAGAAAACAGGGGTGGCTGAACCACCCCCATGGCCTAAGGGGTGGCCGGCCACCCCTAGACCGGCCGATCTAGGGGTGGCCGAGCCACCCTCATGGCCTAAGGGGGTGGCTTTTTTTAAAAAAAAAAAAAAAGAAAAAGAAGAAAAAAGAAAGGGGTGGCCGAACCACCCCATGGGGGGTGGCTGAGCCACCCCCTATTTTTTTTTTTAAAAAAAAAAAAAGAAAAGGAAGAAAAAAGAAAGGGGTGGCCGAACCACCCTATGGGGGGTGGCTGGCCGGCCCGTTAGGCCGGTTTGGGGGGCCTAAGGGGTGGCCAGCCATGTAATTAAATTTATATTGCTATTAATTCAGCCTATTCTTGTTAATTATATTTTTGTTGAATTTATTCACTTATTCCGTTAGTTATATTTTCTTTCAACTTTATTTTTTTTATTCATTAAAAAAAATTATGCCACCTATAGATGAAATTCCTAGATCCGCCACTGTTTTGGAGTAATACTACAAGTTCATCTTGTGTCCATCTAACAATTATGTAGCTCTTAAAATTACCGTGGGACTTGTGATTGATTATTATTGAATTTCGATGAAATGATAATTTTAAGAACCACATAATTCTTGGAGAAATACAAAATGAACTTCTAGAATTAGTCTAACTTCCTAGATCAGGCGAGCAGAAGCACTCATGCATCATACAAAATCGAGCAAATCCACGACTTTCCTTCCACTAATATTTTATAAAAGGGGGAGATACTATTTGATTAGAATATCATAGAATCGATAATATTGATACAACAAGTCTTTGGTGGCTGGCTTGCTGCACTATGCTAGGCTCCCGATCTGCACTCTTAAAGGAAAGGAAAGACCAGAGCGCAATTCCTGAGCTAAGGTTTTCTGAAAGCCTGTACCCCACTCAGAATCCCCCGGGACTAAATAGGTGATTATTCCAGGGCCTACTGGACAAGGGTGGGAATGGCGAGTTCCCCATAACATAGCTGGAAGAGCCAGAGGTGGATGTCGCTTTCTAAAACTAGGAGGGAAGAATCGGTGATCTCGCACTTAACGAGATTTCCTCGCTTTCGACTTTTCACAATCTTGTGTAACCCCTAGATGAGAATCTGAAACTCTTCTTTTTTCACAGAGCTGAAAGAAATCGGAAACAGAGGCCAAGGGAAGACCATCAATCAAGCAGTCCAAATCTCCCCGAGGGGAAGAAAGGGGGGAAAGGCACAAGAAGGGGCTTTACTCTACCGTAGAGGGAAGAGGGATGGCCCTACTTTTAGATGTACTGTTGCAACTTTGACATGGTTGATTTGAAAGAGTTATCATTGATCAATGGAAAAGCTGCTTGGTAATGGCATTATTGCGTGCATCTTCATATTTATCCTTTACAAATTAGAAAATCTTCCTTTTGGTGTTTTCTGCATATTCTTTTGGACATTATGAATTGTAATGGTTATATTTCTCTTATTGGCAAACTGAATTTTTGTACTTGTAATCATTTCACTTTAGATTTTTCAATTTGATAAGCATGGCTAGAAACTTTTGGCTGCCTTTTTGGTATTTTTTTGTCATGACATTTTTATTGTTTCTTTTCATTAGGATCATTTATATATCTTTTGTTTTTTTTTTTAAATAATAATAATAATAATAATAATAATAATAATAAGACATTATTAGGTTCAAATACCTCATCTTTTAAAATTGTTTTTTTTTTTAAATAAAATAAAACATTATTAGGGTCAAATTGACCCTAATAATGTTTTATTTTTTTTACAATTTTGGGATCATTAGCGTCCACTATAGTGGACGCTAATAGTGCAACCATCAGCGTCCACTATAGTTTGGACGCTGATGGTTGTTTTTTTAAAACAATTGGGACCATTAGCGTCCACTAATAGTTCACTATCAGCGTCTACTTTAGTTTAGACGTCGATAGTTGTTTTGTTTTAAAAAATGATCATTAGCGTCCACTTTCACCATCAGTGTCGACTATACTTTGGACGCTGATAGTTGCTATATTTTTAAATTTTTTTTAAGAGCATTAATTGTTGACTATTAGCGTCCACATTCAGTGGACGCTAAAAGTTCACAATTAGCATCCACTCTAACCTCAGTTTATTCTTGTACCAACGTCAAAAATACACGACTTTTAGCGTCGACAAAATGGACGCTAAAGTCTACTTTTAGCGTCCGCTTCTAAGTTGACGCTAAAAAGTCATCAAGTGACTTTTAGGGTCGAACTATTAGCGTCGACCCCATTAGCATCCAAAAGTCGACGATGTTGCCAATAGCGTCCACTGTAGGACTTTTAGCGTCCACAAAATGTCGCCCCTAAAGAGCTGATTTCTTGTAGTGGTTGTGCCAAAATATTTTTTATGAAATTGATGCCAAGCATAACTAACCTAATCCTAAAAAAAAACTAAAACATACATGTATAAATAAAATAACAATAATGTCGGTCTTCTCCTGCATAAAAAAATCATTCTTCAAATTTGATCTTTTCATTTCACAAAACACATACTTTTCTTGCAAATTAACATTTTTCTTTGAAATTCTTTTCCTCTAAGTAGTGTAAAAGCGCAGTTACTCACAATAGTTACCTTAAGATCTTCGATCTGGAGTACTCGCTAAGGCCTCTTGTTCTTACAGTCTAGTACTGATCCCGTTGATTATTTGATTATGAAAACTTTTGGTTGTCTTGCTTGTTGTCTAAGTCAAAGAAATGTATATTTCTTGGCTATGCTAATGCATGGGGTGAAATGATATAGATTGAAGTGTTCTAACCCTAAAAGGAAAATCAAGGGGACATGTTGACTAAGCCATTTTCAGTTTTTAAGTTCAAACATTATTTGGACTTGATTGGTGTTTGCACTTTTTGATTACCCTTATGGGTGTTTGATGGGTTTTGAATGGTTTTCTTCTTACTACTCTTTGTACTCCATCTCCTAATAGTGAAATTCGTCTTGATTGTCTCCTTCAAATATTCACTGCTATCTGCATCACATCTTCTTCAAACAAATTTTCTAACTAAATTCCACAGCAAACATAATGTGACAAATAGAGTAATATACGAAACCACACTATAAATCACAGCATTACGTACACAAAATCACTAATCATACAAATATACATTGGATCCATTGTATTTTCAAATATAATATATATTATAACGACCATATTTACTGTATTATAACATATATAGAGACAATGAAGTCTCTATTGTTTTATTTAATTAATTAGATATTATATATTATAATCTGTCAACTCCCCCTAGCTTCAAGTCCCAGTGCAGATTGAAGTTCCATGATCACGGTAAAGGCTGCAGCCATTTCCAGCCAAGCAGCAATTGCAGGCAGTAGGAGTAAGGTGCTCATTTCCCGAAGATGGGCAGGTCATATACGCTATATCCTCATAGCAAAATTGTGGGCATATTTTTGCGCTTGCAGTTTCTGGATTGAAGCTAAGTAGAATTGCACCTAGTCATCAATATGATGAAGAAAATAACATTTCAGAAACTTTTGTATGTAATTGAAGTTCATAACTTACTAGATAGATTTTTGCAAAAGAAATTATATATTGCTTTTTATTATTATTATTATTTTTCATAACACGTTTTCGTTCTCAATCCCTTAATTTTTTTTTTTTTTTTAAAAAAAAACTCAAAATATAAAATACTCGTCCCCCAAGAAGTAGTTCAATTGGCTAGGACCACGCCTAATGAAGCGAAAGTCACTAGTTTGAATTCTCCTCCCCCTCTTGTGTGGACATGTCAAAAAAAAAAAAAAAAAAAAACTAAAAATTACTTTCATTTCTTTGTCGCATCAAAAGAAAGGAAACAAACACAAAATTAAGAAACAGATGGAAGAGAGGATAATTGAAGAGGAGGGGGAGCTTGATTACCACACAAAAGGAGAAGATGTATTGCACCAACTTTGTTGCCTGCCATATTTCCTGTCTACCAATTAATTTTGGGTGTTAACGTTGCATATTTATAGAAATCCTTGAAAGAAAAGTCAGAAATTAAAAAAATAATAATAATTAAAAAAAAAAGAAGAAGAAGAAGAAGAAGAAGTTTATACATTCAATATTGTTGAAACAAGTGGCTCATATTCTATTAAAGGCCCATTGGGTGTAATTAGTTTATGTGGGCCTGGGGAACAAATAAGTTGTGGGGGGTATTTTGGGGTTTTCCAAAATACTTATAATTAGGGTTTGCCTATAAATATGTTATGTTGTAACCCTAAATCATGGAATAGAAATATATAGCCGCACTCTCCTGTGGACGTAGGCAAATTGCCGAACCACGTTAAATCTGTGTCTTAACTTTCTCTTGATCTCTTTCTCTTTTTTTTTTTATTCCATATTATTCATCATTGTTGTGCACGGTAACAACAATTGGTATCAAAGCCTAATTATACGATGGCTGGGATTGGCACATCTTCTGCAAAGTTCAACGTGATGAAGTTCGATGGATCCGGGAATTTCGGGTTATGGCAGAGACGTGTCAAGGATTTGTTGGTGCAACAAGGGATGGTGAAGGCGTTATATGGGTCGAAACCAGAAGGGATGGCGGACATAGATTGGAAGGAACTTGAGGCCAAGGCGGTGGCTACTATTCGGCTTTGTCTGGGAGATGACGTGATGTATCATGTCATGGACGAAGAATCTCCGGCGGCAGTTTGGTTGAAACTGGAAAGTCGGTATATGTCAAAGTCGTTGACGAACAAGCTCTATCTAAAGCAGCGGTTGTACGGCTTGAAGATGGCAGAGGGCTCAGATCTGAGCCAACACATCAACGTATTCAATCAGATAATCGGTGATTTGAAGAGGGTTGATGTGAAGTTCGAAGACGAAGACAAGGCGTTGATGCTGTTGAATTCACTCCCAAGTTCTTCTACATATGAGAATTTGGTTACAACTCTGACATGGGGGAAAGAGTCCTTGGAGTTAGAGGATGTTACAGGAGCCCTATTGGCTTTTCATCAAAGGAAGAAAAATATTGATGAAAATTCCCAAGGAGAAGGGCTAGTTGTAAAGGGTAACCATGACCGTGGAAGAAGCAATAACAGGGGTGAGTCGAAAGGCAAGAATTCTCGGTCAAAGTCCAGGAGGAGGAAGGACATCAATTGTTTTAAGTGCGGAAAGAAAGGGCACATGAAGCGGGACTGTCCAGACTGGAAGAAGAAAAAGGACGACGAGAATGAAGGTTCCTCAAAATCTGCGAACGTAGTGGAAGTCAATTCAGACGATGCTGATGGTGATATGCTTTCTGTTGCATCTAATTCAGAGCAGCCTGTGGATTCTTGGATTCTGGACTCAGCATGTTCTTTTCACGTGACGCCCAACAGAGATTGGTTTGACACCTACAGGTCAGTTAATTCTGGTATAGTTACTATGGGTAATGGTGCACATTGCAAAATTACTGGCATAGGTAATATTAGAATTAAAATGTTTGATGGTGTGGTTAGAACGTTATGTGATGTTAGACATGTACCAGAAGTGGAAAAGAATTTAATTTCATTAGGCACCTTAGACTCAAACGGTTATGGTTATAAGTCTATAGGTGGAGTAATGAAGGTAACTAAGGGTGCGATGGTAGTGATGAAGGGACAGATAAATTCAAAGAATATCTATAAACTGTTAGGAAGTACAGTTGTAGGTGGAATTGCCTCTGTAGAGTCTGAATCTGATTGTACTGTTTTGTGGCATATGCGGTTAGGTCATATGAGTGAACGGGGCATGTTAGAGCTTCATAAGAAAAATCTATTGAAGGGTGTCAAAACATGTAAACTTGATTTTTGTAAGTTCTGTGTTCTGGGGAAGCAGAATAGGGTACAATTCAAGACAGCCACACACAAGACAGAGGGTATTATGGACTATGTTCATTCTGATGTATGGGGACCAGTGAGAACAGCGTCACGGGGAGGACATATGTATTTTGTCATCTTTATTGATGATTTTTCCAGAAAGGTTTGGGTGTACTTCATGCGGCACAAATCAGAAACGTTTGCCAAGTTCAAGTTGTGGAAAGCTGAAGTGGAGAACCAGACTGGGAAGAAGGTTAAGTGCCTCAGGACAGATAATGGCACTGAGTACACAAACGATGAGTTCAGAGATTTTTGTGAGCAGCATGGTATAAAGAGACACTTCACAGTTCGCAAGACACCTCAACAAAATGGTGTGGCGGAAAGGATGAATAGGTCGATTGCAGAGAGAGCAAGATGTCTCAGGTTGAATGCTGGACTTGCAAAGATTTTTTGGGCAGACGCAGTTAGTATGGCATGCTACTTGATAAACAGGTCACCAAGGGCAGCACTAGATGGGAAAGTTGCAGAGGAGGTGTGGACAGGTAATGAGGTAGATTACTCTGGTTTGAGAGTATTTGGTTGTCCAGCCTATGTGCACATACCTAGTGAAGAACGGTCAAAACTTGATCCAAAGTCTAGACAATGTATCTTTCTCGGATATGGGAAAGGGGTTAAAGGTTACAAGTTTTGGGATCCGACGGCAAACAAGGCGGTGATCAGTAGAGACGTGGTATTTGACGAAAATTCCATGTTGAAAAGTACTCAGGGTAAAGAGCAGCAGGTACCAGAAAGCAGAAGCAGTGATAAGCAGGTGGTGCAGGTGGAGTTAGAGACTCCTGTGCAGGAGAACATTTCTCAGGGTACAGAGACTTCTACTTCAGGAGTTGAGCAGCATCACAGTATAGCCACAGACAGACCTAGACGCACTATCAGACCACCAATCAGGTACGGTTTTGAAGACATGGTTTCTTTTAAGTTTTTTAAACGGGTCATGTCGGTTTTACCCGATAGGACCCGGTTATTTTAAACGGGTAAAACGGGTCGTGTCAGGTTACCCGATTTTTTTCGTGTCATAATTGTGTCAGACCCGATTACCCGTTTAGCTAAACGGGTCGTGTCTGGATATAGGCTAATCGTGTAATGGGTACCCGCGGGTCATAAACGGGTCGTGTATAGGCACCTGTTTTGCCACCCCTATCTAAAAGTGAACAAATGCAAAAGAAATAAGCAAAAGAACGGTTAACAATACAATAGTGCAAATGGTGAATCCATGGCCACATAATATTTACATAGGATAATTAGTTTGTCAATTGAAATATTACTCAATTTTGATATCATGGTGAACAACTTTGGGTTACAGTGCCTCATGAAAGTAAGCTAGCCTACATGATTAGTCTAGTTATAAACATGCTTTATTCAAGTGGCCAATACAATGCCATGGATGAGATGCAGGGAAAGGGGTGAATATATAAAAATATGGTTCAAATGTGAGTGACCACAATATACATTCATATATAATATGTTGGAGATGACCACAATATTTTAAACATAAATCAGTAACAATCCCACCAGAGCAAAAGGAGAGGTAAATAATACCTTCAAATTTTGAAGCTCTTTAAGACTCAAGGAATCCCGATCTTCTCCCACGAAATGCCTGTAAAGATCAATAAGAAAGTAATATTTGGGTTTTGTTTCTTTCATATATATATATATATATATATAAACACTTGAATAAACAATCTACTGGCACAAGCATAAATCTACTGCAGAATTTCATAAAGTGCAAGATCATCCAATCAGGCAAAAGCAAAGGAATAGAAGGGATATCCAAAGGCACAAGCATTAATTGAGGGGCACATGGCTTATGTGACATTGAACCCAAATTAATTGCCGCAAATTAAGGTAGACTTATGTGACATTGAACCCTCTAACCCTATACTTGAAATTCTATGTTAAGCACAATGTGGCGATACGCCTTATGGCCCAACTGAATATCTAACAGCAAAAACAACATCACATTCAGGCGCAAAATATGACTCATCAAAATATCTGAATTAATACAGAGTTCAACCAAAATTATAGTATGTGATACAGCAAAAACATTGTGAATACCGAAAGAATATCAGCAGCTATCTGAGTTCCCAACATTTGAGATGATTGAGGATTTTACTGCTATTTTCCCTTTTAATTCAACATTCTCATCAACAGACTTAAAAATTATGACACGTATTCTCTCTTAGCCTCTCAAACAGTGAACGAAAACCAAGTTAAGCTGCATAACGTGTAAATTAAGCAAAGGCAAGGAGTAGACAACATAACCCAAACCAAGTTAATAAAGTGCTTTACTATGTGTTCTCAATGTAATTGATGCATAGATTTTATCTTCTCAAAATAATCAGTTTAGTGTAGTTTAATTCAAACCACCAATGCATACATTAATATTGTGGGAATCACATAGCACTCACATAAAGCAAGATTGGAAACTCTTAGAACAGTCCATCAGCTCTCCCCCACCTCAACCCTGAACTGCTCCGCAGAGAAGCAGCCACATTCAACCATACAAGATGCCTAGCAGCAAGTTTTCAATCAAACACATATACAGACAGGGTCATATTTTTTCTTACACTCTATCCATCTTAGTTCTTACTCAATTTTAGCTAATTTACACCATCTTCTCACTTGTTCAAACATAAATCATTTTCACTCACCCAAAATCTCTAAATCTTACAAACACACATATCTCGCACACAACATATCAATCCAATCAAACCAAGCAACCCAACTTCAAAAATCACAAAATAAAAACAACTCTTAACATGACAAGTAAGACACAAATAAGATCATGTTACTGTACTTACTAATCAATAGTATATGTGTCTGCCAATGTACTAAATATTATGGGGACAATAGATTCTCTTTCTGAGTTGGTAAATCAGGTTTTACCACCTATCATCCTAGGGAGATGTGTTAAGGAAGGAAATTTGACTGTTAAACAATATCCCCTCAATCCGTTTCAACTCTAATATATGTACGATATGACAATGTGTGTGTCAACTTTATGTCCCAGTACCAAAGCAAACCCCATTCCGTCCCCACAACCACATCCCAAAAGCTTCATATTAAAATCTTTAAGTAAATTAAATCTTGAGACTTGCCAAATATATCATGAATAATGGCTTAAAACTACAAAACGACACCTATAATTGCAGCAGCAAACCATAAATACTGGCAAAGTTTAAAAAGTTCAACACCTCTTGGATAAGACTACTATGCCCACAAGAAAAGTAACTCAAAAGGACTAACCTCATCAAAATCATCAAAAATATGTGAAAACTGTCCCATGAACCAAACCTGCCAAGGAAGAAAACTATTAAATATATGTTTTACAATCTATGGCAAACAAAATCATAGAACCCATAATAAAGTACTTATCTGGATCCTCAAAGAACCAAACCCACAATGAACCAATATATAGTATCAGAGACAATGAGAATGAAACCCAACATGATAGAGAAAGAGATACTTAAAATGTTTTTCTTCATGAAACATCAAAGTGAGAACATGCTTGGGTGGTTTAACTTTCTTATATTTGACCATATCATAATCAATTATAACCAAATACAATGTCTGATCAAACATTCAATTTCAATTGTTTCAATCATTTGACCATATCATAATCAATCGAACTAATTCATTATGATTTATCGAATATTCGATCAAACCTTTAATTTCAATTGTTTCAAGTTTGATTGATCATTTCATCCTATCACGATTGATCGAACAAATGCACTAGGATCAATCGGATGTTTGAACCAACCTTTACTTTCAATTGTTTCAATTTTGATAGTCACTTGATCCTATCGCGATCAATCAAACTAATTCAATATGATAGATTGGGTATTCTATCGAACCTTCAATTTGTTTCAAGTTTGATCGATTATTTAATTTTATTACAACCAATCAAATTAATTCACTAGGATTGAACGGATGTTAAATCGAATCTTCAATTTGTGTCAAGTTTGTTGTGTGACTACAATAAATTTAAATTAATTTATTTCTTTCATTTTTTAAAATTAATTTTAATTTCAAATTAAGAGAAAATTTATAATTTTACAAAAGTTTTGAGGGTATAAAGGACATTTTATCATTTTTAGATGTTCAATTGAACTTATAATCTTGAATTTTATTTATTTTTTAATTTTGTGGAGGCTGTTAATCTTCTACTTTTATTATTATTTTTTTAATTTCTTCCTAAGAGCATTAGCGTCAACAATTGTGGACTCTAATAACAATCAACAACGTCCACTTTCAGAGTAGACGTTATTAAGCATACATCAGCGTCTACTTTTGTGGACGCTGTTGGTCGTTCCATTTTAATTACTTTTTATTTTTTCCTAAGAGCACTAGCATCCACAATTGTTGACGCTAATAACATATCAACAACGTCTACTTTGAAAGTAAACGCTAATAATTATCCATCAGCATCCACTTTTGTGGACGCTGTTGGTCGTTTAATTTTAATTGTTTTTTTATTTTTTTTATTTTTTCCTAAGAGTACTAGTGTCCACTTTGAATGTGGACGCTAATAATTACCCATCAGCGTCCACTATAGTGGACGCTGTTGGTCGTTCCATTTTAATTACTTTTTATTTTTTCCTAAGAGCACTAGCGTCCACAACTGTTGACGCTAATAACATATCAACAATGTCCACTTTGAAAGTGGACGCTAATAATTATCCATTAGCGTCCACTTTTGTGGACGCTGTTGGTCGTTTCATTTTAATTGTTTTTTATTCTTTTATTTTTTCCTAAGAGCACTAGCGTCTACAATTGTGGACGCTAATAACATGTCAACAACGTCTACTTTGAAAGTCGACGCTAACATTTACCCATCAGCGTCCAATTTTGTGGACGCTGTTGGTCGTTTCATTTTAATTGTTTTTTATTCTTTTATTTTTTCCTAATAGCATTAGCGTCCACAAATGTGGACACTAATAATCCGTCAACAACAAAGTGGACGCTATTGATGACTATTAATTGTTTTTTTTTAAAAAAAAATTTATATAACTATTAGCATCCACTAAAAGTGGACGCTGATACTAAACTAGTAGTGTCAACACATCTTGACGCTAATAGTTATTTAGTCGCCCCTAAAAATTTCTCCGCCTTGGATATAATTCCCACCAGTGTATTAGCGTCGACTTTATTGTAGACGCTAATACTCTTCTTTTGCGTCGACTATTAGCGTCCACTAAAAAGTGGATGCTAATACTCAACTATTAGGGTCGACCTTCATTGTGGACGCTAATAGTTGAGTACTAGCGTCTACTTTTGGGTCGACGCTAATAAGTCGCCCCTGATGAGTGGATTTCTTGTAGTGAACCCAGCGTTAAGTGTGGGAACACGGAAATACGCTTAACAAATTAGTGCGCTAGGAGTGGGAATATGTTTAACAACCTATCGTTAATTAATTAAGTGCGGGAATATGTTTAACAACCCAGTGCAAAGAGGGAGAATACGATTAGCAAAATTATAAAATGGAAAGTAAAAATAAAGTAAATCAAGGAAAATGTAATTAAGCTAAACATTTAAGTACTATATGAGATTATGAATATGTTTTACACTCTAGCATACTTCGATTAAAAAAAAAAAAAAAAAGGTATGGGTTCATTCAATCTGAAAAATTCTATGCAATAATAAAACACAGTTTATGCAAAATTAACAGATATTAAACAACATACAAGCAATCATCAAAATATGAAACGAGACACAAAGATTTTGGTGACGAAAAGGAAACCTTTTAGAAACCCGTTCTAAAAGTAAAACCTCTCTATGACAGCTAAACCCAGGAAATCACTATCAAAAGATTATCCAGAGATTACAGACACTAGGAACACTTACAAACCGATGCAAGACCTTGACTCTGTAAGATCGAGAAGCCTCCAACTCGTCTCCTCGCTCACAATCTTCTTCAACGTGATTCTCTTTTACCGCAGTACCAGAGAGTCCTTCGAATAGGATCTGATCTGCATCACAAATGCAGGATATATAAGCTACCCATCTCCGGCCAGTGCTAAGCAACTTAGTCCACCATGCAATTGCTGCTATGCTCCATAGGGCTACACCATTTAAAGTGCTTCTAGATCTCCGATCTGTACTGCCACTTGAAGGGGTCGATGGACATGATTGCTTCTACATTATGTTGCCTTGTGTGTTTTTACATAGTGACAATTAATTGTACTGTCGTATTGTCCTATTTGTTTTTGTATTGCCTATATTTTGCACATGTGTCATAATTTTATTGGCTATGACATGTCACACTATCGAAATCTGTTAATTCAATGGACAATTTTAGGTATTTAATTTCGTTATTTCTTTTAAAAAAATCATTCTTTATATCCACATTTACTATTATTAAAGAGATATAGTGCTCACCATGCTGCTTCTCACTGGTAATTTCTTTTCTCCAGTTATTTCCACCTCTTTTGATGTCTTATCCATTGCCTTGTGCGATTTATCCAATCTCCTCCATAAATCACAACTCCAGGCCAACCTCTGACGCTCCACCGCCCCCTCCGAGCCATGACAACAGTTCTTTCGTTCAGATTTGTCATGGGTCTCCGATCCGGTTTCTTTGAAGCTCGATTTGTCATCCCCCAGCAACCCTGCCTCTTCACCTTCGTCTCCGGCATCATCTCTTCCTGGTGCTGCCTCTCGCTCCCCCTTCCGGTCACCTCGAGCCTCCGCGAATCCAACATCTCTGCCTCTCTATTGTTGCTGATTTCTAGACATGGAGTTGTTGTTGTTGTTGTTGTTTTTTTTTTTTTTTTCCTACTTTGTTGTTGCTGTCTTTTTATTTTTCCATGTATTTTTCTGTTCTTTATGTTTCTTTTTTCGGTTCGATCCTTGATCTAGCGTTCATTTCTATTTTTGACAGAGTTGTTCCTCTCCTTTCCAACTACTGATGGTCGGCTTAGTTCTCCTTTTTCGACCTCTGATGGTCGTGTTGGCAACCATGTAGGGCTTAGTTCCGTTTACGGAATTTTGCCATTTATAACGGCCTCTTTTGGCCATTTTGGTTCGCTTGATGGGTCGGGTCATTTATTTGATACATTCCCTACTGTTTCTAGGGCTTCTCTATTGATTTTGTTTGTGTTTTTGTAATTTTCCTTTTCTCTTCCCCCACTTTGAATATAATAGAAAAAAAGAAAAAGAAAAAGAAAAAAAAAAAAAGATAGGGTTAAAATAGCTAACCGAATGTGGCTACTTTTTTTCTGAGTTTTACCTACCCCAATAAGATTGCTCTTTTAAGTCTTTATTATTTTCTTTTTTCTTTTTCCTTCCTTAAGTTAAGGACTTTCATGATAAATATTCATGCAACCCTGCTTTGACTATTTGACAAATTAAGTGGATAGATAGTACAATGAAATGAAACCCTTAACGTGCTTGCCTTTTATACTAGGGTGTAAGTTTTCTTTTCTGTAGGGTGGGCAACAAATAAATAAAGGCCTTTCAAATCTTATCTAAATCAAGTTTTAGGGAGAGAGAGGAAGGCAACTATAGTAGTTTGTGGGGCATATTTCTGACAAAAAGTGATGTTTAAGTTAAAGAATATAAAACTCATATTTTTTAAGGAATTGTTAGGAAATGTCTAAGTTTTGTGTGAATACGGCCACCTTGTTCACACATATATTATATATTGTTCACACATATATTATATATAGATGTGTTGTTGAGTTTAACTTCTTGAGTAATGTTATAAGTCCCTTTTGTATCATTTTTGTGTCCCTTTAAGAATTATGTTGTTCTAAAAATCACTATTGAACTTGTGATCGATTATTATTGGATTTTGATCAAATAGTAATTTTAAGAGTCACATCATTTTTGGAGGGACACAATAGAAACTTTTAGAATTACTCTAACTTCCTGGATTGAGCAAGCAAAAGCACTCATGCATCATACAAAATCGAGCAAATCCACGACTTTCCTTCCACTAATATTTTATAAAAGGAGGAGATACTATTTGATTAGAATATCATAGAATCGATAATATTGATAAAAGTCTTTGGTTAGGATTCCAAAACAACCCACATGTCCCATTTTCTTTTCTTTTCCTTTGTTTAGAAATCAACACGGAGTTGATTGCAATTGGCTTTGAGAGTATTAAAAAAATAAAATAAAAACATGTAAGGAAAAAGATAATAAGACAAATAAAATCATATAAACAAGACGCTTATAGAGTATTAAAAAATAAAAATAAAAAAGAAGCTAGCTAATCAAATTTCAATGAAAAGAAGCGTAGCTCTTAAGTAAGAAATTATCATCTAAGGAAATTATTAGGAACTCGATCATTATATATAGGAGTTTGCTAGGGGTTCTCCCCGTAGTATTCTCTTGGCGTTCTCCTAGTCTTACGTAGAATATGATTTAAGAAAAAATAAAATTGTAATATCGTTTTTTTGTCAACAGATTAATTTTTATGAGTTAATATTTAGGTTCTAATGCTTTAAAACTTATTTTTGGATTCAAAACTAAAACCTAAGGATAGAAGGTTAACCCTTTAGGGATGGTATCTCCCAAAATGGATTTGATCATCCTAAATTTAGTGCTAAGCCTCAATTTTGGTGCTAATGCCTCAAATTTGGTGCTAATACCTAAAAAAACTGGTGGTGGAGGCCACTATAATTTTATTTTTTCTTAAATCATGTTTTACGTAAGACTGTGAGAACGCTAGGAGAATACTATGGGGAGAACCCCTAGCATTTTCCTTATATATATAATTTCCGCCACTATTGACTTCTAAGGTTCTTTTAGTAATTTGCAATATATATTTTTTCCTTTTTTATTTTTTTATTTTTACAATATTCTCTTCCCGTAAGAAATGCATGGATCATGTCGCCTCTAATTAATTAGCAGTATGTGTACGTACGTTGAATGAAGCCACACTTGATTAGTTCAAATTTGACTTTGGTGCATCAATTCCTTCCACGCCTAGATAGATGCATGTTGATAATATTGAATGTATAATTTTTTTTTTTTTTTAATTTCTAACTTTTCTTTCAAGGATTTCTATAAATATGCAACGTTAACACCCAAAATTGGTAGACAGGAAATATGGCAGGCAACAAAGTTGGTGCAATACATCTTCTCCTTTTGTGTGGTAATCAAGCTCCCCCTCCTCTTCAATTATCCTCTCTAGCTTCCGTCTGTTTCTTAATTTTGTGCTTGTTTCCTTTCTTTTGATGCGACAAAGAAATTAATGAAAGTAATTTTAAGTATTTTCTATTTTGAGTTATTTTTGTTTGTTTTTAGAAAAACAAAAACAAATTAAAGGGATTGAAAACGAATTTTATATATATAAAGCAATATATAATTTCTTTTGCAAAAATCTATCTAGAAACTTATGAACTTCAATTACATACAAAAGTTTCTGAAATGTTATTTTCTTCGTCATATCGATGACCAGGTGCAATTCTACTGAGCTTCAATCCAGAAACTGCGAGCGCAAAAATATGCCCACAATTTTGCTATGGGGATATAGCGTATATGACCTGCCCATCTTCGGGCAATGAGCACCTTACTCCTACTGCCTGCAATTGCTGCTTGGCTGGAAATGGCTGCAGCCTTTACCGTGCTGATGGAACTTCAATCTGCACTGGGACTTGAAGCTAGGGGGAGTTGACAGATGATAATATATAATATCTAATTAAATAAAACAATAGAGACTTCATTGTCTCTGTATATGTTATAATACAATAAATAATTAAATATGGTCGTTATAATATTATATTTGAAAATACAATGGATCCAATGTATGATGATTTGTATGATTAGTGATTTTGTGTATACGCAATACTATGATTTATAGTGTGGTTTCGTATATTACTCTATTTGTCTCATTATGTTTGCTGTAGAATTTAGTCAGAAAATTTGTTTGAAGGAGATGCGATGCAGATGGTGAATATTTGAAGAAGACATTCAAGACGAATTTCATTATTAGGAGATGAAGTACTACAAAGAGTAGTAAGAGAGAAAACAATTCAAAACTCAGCTAACACCCGTAAGGGTAATCACAAAGTGCAAACACCAATTAAAGTAAAAAATATAGAGTTTATGAGGAGAAGACTCCGATGGTTTTCTCTATTACTGGCTGGGCACGAATAGCCACTGTACAAAGCTTTAGATCCTATAGTTTAGGACTGATTGACTAATTATAAGGAAACTATAGTTGTCAAGATACAATCACATATTTACAGGAATTCTAGTAATTCTTGTCTATCTGTACAGCTAGCAGTAGAGACAAATTAGGGGCTTGAATGTTGGAGAACCAACTTGGGAATAATTACTCCTGATTGTAAACACTCCCCCTCAAGTTGGTGCGTAGATGTCGCTCATGCCTAGTTTGTCGAGACAGCCATTAAATGCTTGGTTTGACACTGCCTTGGTCAGCACATCAGCAAGCTGGTCTTGAGATCAAACATGAGGAACTTCAATCAATTTTTCTTCCAGTTTCTCCTTGATAAAATGCCTATCAACCTCAACATGTTTAGTTCGATCATGTTGGACAGGATTATGGGCAATATCACACACTACCTTGTTCATAGGGCTGACTTGCTTAATATGTAAATCTTGCTTCGGATTTCTGATCCACAACAATTCGCATATTGCCTTAGCCATTCCTTTGTATTTGACTTTAGCACTAGATCTAGCAACTACCTCCTGTTTTTTACTTCGCCAAGGAACCAAATTTCCTCCTACAAATGTGAAATAGCCAGATGTAGAACGTCTATCTTGAATTGACCAAGCCCAATCAGCATTTGTATAGCCGTTAATATCCAAACTTTCTCCTTTTGTGAATAAAATTCCCTTTCCTGGAGATGACTTCAAGTAGCGTAAGATACGGATGACAGCATTCATATGTTCTTCGCTTGGGGAGTGCATGAATTGACTAACCACACTCAGCGCATAAGCTAAATCAGGCCGAGTATGTGCAAGATTACATTAATCTTCCAACCAGTCTCTGATAGTGTTCCTTGTTAGTAGGAACTTGATTTGAATGCACACATAGTTTCAGATTTTCTTCCATAGGAGTGCTAGCTGGACTACATGCTGTCATACCATGCTGTCATACCAGTTTCATTTAATAAGTCTAAGGCATATTTTCTTTGTGACAGAAAAATACCTTTCTTCGATCTTGACACTTCAATTCCGACGAAATACTTCAATTCACCGAGGTCCTTCATCTCAAACTCACAGGCGATGCTCCTGTAGTGTTTTCCTTTCTTCAGGATCATTTCCAGTCACTATTATATCATCAACGTACACAATAAGAGCTGTGATTTGTTCTTCATTATGCTTCAAGAATAGAGTGTGATCTGAGTTACTTTGCTTGTAACCAATAGACTTCATAAAACTTGTGAACCTTCCAAACCACGCTCTAGGAGACTGCTTCAAACCATATAGGGATTTTCTCAACCTACAGACCTATTTATTACCTTCAGTATGCCGATTACAGCCAGGGGGCAATTCCATATACACTTCTTCTTGGAGATTTCCATGCAGAAATGCATTCTTTACATCAAATTGGTGTAAAGGCCAGTCAAGATTCACCACCAGAGATAATAAAATACGAACAGTATTAATTTTGGCCACTGGTGCGAATGTCTCCATATAATCAATTCCATATGTTTAAGTATATCACTTGGCGACAAGTCTTGCTTTGTACCATTCAATAGTTCCATCGGCTTTGTATTTAATGGTGAAGACCCACCTACATCCAACATGTATCTTCCCTTCAGGCAAGTCAACAACTTCCCATGTTGAGTTCTTTTGAAGGGCCTTCATTTCTTCATTCATTGCCTCCCTCCATCTGGGATCTTTCAAGGCTTCCTGCACACTGTTAGGAATAGATACAACAGATAATTGATTCACAAATGCCATACTTTCCTTTGACAATATATGGTAGGATACATAGTTATTTATGGGATATTTAGATTTAGAGTTGAGGACAAGTTCATAGCTAACTTTGGGTTTCCTTCTTGTGACTCGATTGGGTAACACTTTTAGGTGAGGTTTAGATTCAAAATTTTTATGAGACTCAGGCATGGAATCAGCTGGAGAAGACAATTGATTAGTTGGTACATCGTGAGAGACTGATGGCACTTCTATTTGATTCTTAACTCCCATCTGACCCTGATTCTCATCCTCAAAAAATTAAATTATGGACCATCACCAGTCTCACCTGGACACTCTTCCCTATTATCCATGGTGTTACCATCACTTGGACTTTCACCACTAGTTTCCAAGTTATCACCTCTTATAAAATCCAAGTTGTCCAAAGGATGATGTAAAGTTTGCACTTCATCTCTATTCTCCCCCTGAAGTGAAGACTCAGAATAATACATATCATTTTCATGAAAGACCACATCAAGGGTAACATAAAGCTTTCGAGAAGGGTGGTGATAATACTGATAGCCTTTTTGATGCAAGGCATAGCCAACAAATACACATCGAAGTGCCCAAGGTTCCAACTTAGTTCTCAAGCCCTTGTGAAGATGCACAAAGGCTACACATCCAAAAACTTTAGGGGACAATTTAGTTTGGTAGGAGCACTTACAGTGTGACGAAGGACATCAAAGGGAGTTTGAAATTGTAGGGAACTAGAAGGTACATGGTTGATGAGGTAGGCTGCAGCGGTGACGGCTTCACCCCAATAACTGGTGGGCATGTGAGCTCCAAACAAGGAAGCACGAACAACCTCAAGAAGGTGACGATTTTTTCATTCGGCTACCCCGTTTTGTTGAGGGGTGTAAGGGCAAGTAGTCTGATGAACAATGCCATGTAAATTCAGGTACTGTTTCAAGTCTTGATTGATAAACTCGCCTCCATTATCAGTATGGATAACCTGAATGTTAGATTGATATTGAGTTGCTATCATTTTGTGAAATTTCTAAAACAGAGAACTCATTTCACTCTTTGATTTCATCAAGCAAATCCAAGTCATACGAGTGTGATCATCAATAAATGAAACAAACCAACGTGCTTCACTCAAACAAGAAGTATTTGCAAGCCCCTATACATCAGAGTGAATAACCATAAAGGTACATGACTTTTATTCATACTAATGGGAAACGGAACACGATGACTTTTAGCCAGTTCACAAATGTCACACTTAAAATTTGAAACAGTCAATTGCGAAAAAAGCTGTGGAAACAATTTCTATAAATATCCAAAAGGTGCATGGCCTAAACTCCTGTGCCACAACCATATTTTTGAACGCTGAAGTTTATCAGGTGTATTAGCTGAAAAAACTTAAGCCAACTGATTTGAGCTTGCCGGCATTAGATCTAGATAGTAGAGCTTCCCTTTCCTAGTACCATAACCAATTGTCTTCCGAGTCCGAATGTCCTTAAAGACACAAAGGTTAGGCCAAAAAATCACACCACAATTTAAAGTAAGGGTTATTTGAGCAACAGACAATAAGTTATGATTAAGGGAAGGGACAACCAGAAAACCGAATTTAAATTCAATTTTTTTATAAGAGAAATTGAACCTTCTCCTAACACGGGAGAGGGGGTACCATCGGCTGTGGACACTATATATTGGTCTGAGGATTTTATGGATTGAATATGATTATTGTCAAATGTCATATGATTTGTGGCACCTGAATCAATTATCCATTCACTATGACTAACAGGACTAGAGGTATGAAGAGCCTTACCCATATTCCCAGAAGTAGCAATGAAAGAGGAGGCTTTCTTAGGATTGCTGGTGGAAGCATGACTAGGCTCAACCACAGCAATAGAAGCATGATGGATGTCTTTGAATTTCGTTTGCGAGGTGCCTTGGCAAAATCCCACCATTCTAGATATCCAATCAATTCATAGCACCGTGACTTAGTGTGTCCAGCACCACAATGAGTACACATACATTCTAGTCATGCAGCTCTTATTTCGTAGCTGGGATTTTGTGATCCAAACGACTAATTATGATCATTATTCAATGAACCAGATGTTCGATCTGGTTTTGGTTTTGTTTGCAGTTGTTGATACTTGACTCGGCAAGCTACCATAGCAGATGACTCTGAATGTTCAAGTTCGCCATTTAGTGCAGCTCGGTGAACAGAATCACGACAAACATACGCATGAGTTTCTTCAAGATCCAGTATAGGATCCCTCTTGAGAATCTCACCTCGAATTTGTTCAAATTCTGCATCTAGTCCATTCAGAAAAATATGCACCCATAGTCTCTCAACTGATTTTTTATAGGCAATAACATCATCAGGATCGTTCATGACAATTTTATCACGATGATCTAGCTCTTGAAAAATTTCTATCATATCACCATAATAGGTGGAAAGAGGACGACCAACTTGTTTGATGGAGAATGCTCTTTGATTTAGTGCAAAGAGTTGCGATTCATCTACCCCATCATAGAATGCTTTGGCAAGAGCAATCCAGATTTCACGTGCAGTAGGCAATCTAAGATAGTGTTTCATAATCTCCGATGACATAGAGGTCAGCAACCATCCTTTGGGCTTTTGATTCTCAGCATACCACTTCGCATAGGAAGTATCAGTAACCTTCAGATATGTTTTACTTGTAAGATATTCAAGCTTCTCACGCCCTGCAATCTGCATTTCCATGATTTGAGAGCAAACATCATAATTGGTTCCGGTAAGGATGACATTAGTTTGGAAACTGGGGTTTTCTGATTGAACATGGATAATTGGTACAGAGGATGATTCGGGTTTGTCATTAGTCATGGTGCGAGAGGTATATAAGAATTCAGGTTGTGATGATATAGAACGGATAATAATACCCACTCTGATACCAAGTCAAAAATACAAAGTTTGTGAGGAGAAGACTCCGATGGTTTTCTCTATTACTGGCTGGGTGTAAATAGCCACTGTACAAAGCTTTAGATCATATAGTTTAGGACTGATTGACTAACTATAAGGAAACTATAGCTGTCGAGATACAATCACATATTTACAAGAATTCTAGTAATTCTAGTCTATCTGTACAGCTAGCAGTAGAGACAAATTAGGGGATTGAATGTTGGAGAACCAACTTGGAAATAATTACTCCTGATTGTCAACAATTAAGTCCAAATAACACTTGAACTTGAGAACTGAAATGACTTAGTCAACATATCCGCTTGATTTTCCTTTTAGGGTTAGAACACCACAATCTATGTCATTTCACCCCATGCATTAGCATAGCCAAGGACTATACATTTCTTTGACTTAGACAACAAGCAAGACAATCTAAAGTTTTCGTAATCAAATAATCAGCGAGATCAATACTAGACTGTAAGAACATGAGGCCTTAGCGAGTACTCCAGATCGAAGATCTAGAGGTAACTATTGTGAGTAACTGTGCTTTTACACTACTTACAGGAAAAGAATTTCAAAGAAAAATGTTTGCAAGAAAAGTATGAGTTTTGTGAAATGAAAAGATCAAATTTGAAGAATGAATTTTTGATGCAGGAGAAGACCGACATTATTGTTATTTTATCCATGCATCACTACAAAAAAAACAAGGTTTAGCGATGCTTGGAATAGGGGCGCTTTAATAAAACGTCCCTATAAGGGGACGTTTTAATATGTGAACGCCCCTATTTAATTAATTAAAGACACTTTCTATAGAGGTGCCTTTCATTTGGGACGCCTGCTAGTCAGGCGCCCTTAATTAGGGGCGCCTAACAGTCAAACGCCCTTAAATAAGACCCCAATTAAATTAATTAATGACACTTTCTATTCAGACGCCTTCAATTCAGGGCACCTGACTAGCAAGCGCCCTTAATTAGGAGCGCCTAATAGTCAAGCGCCCTTAAATAAGACTCAATTAAATAGAGAAATTACACTTTACCCCCCTGAAGTATCCACCGATTTTTACTTTTGCCTCAAAAGTTTCAAGTGTGACACTTAATCCCCCCAAACTTTCAAATTGTGGCAATTTAACCCATTTGGCCTATTTATTCCCAAAATGCCCCCATCACATTTTTTTTTTTTTTTTTAAAAAAAAAGTCCAAAAAAAAGAAGAAGAAAAGGCCAAACAAGGTGGTCGGCCAGCCCATAGGGGGTGGCCGGCCATCTAGGGCGGCTGAACCACCCCCTGGGCCACTGGGGGTGGTTTGGCCGCCCCTAGACCGGGCGGCCTGGGGGTGGCCGAACCACCCCAGGGCAAACGGGGTGGTCGGCCACCACCTATGGTGTGGTTCGGCCACCACCTATGGTGTGGTTCGGCCACCCCATCATATATTTATATATTTTTTTGGTTTTTTCTTTCTTTTTTTGGGATTTTTTTTTTTTAAAAAAAAAAAATGTGATGGGGGCATTTTGAGAATAAAAAGGCCAAATGGGTTAAATTGCCATAATTTGAAAGTTTGGGGGGGGGGGGGGTTAAGTGTCACACTTTAAACTTTGGAGGCAAAAGTAAAAATCGGTGAATACTTCAGGGGGGTAAAGTATAATTTTTTCCAATTAAATTAATTAAGGACACTTTCTATCTAGACGCTTTTAATTCGAGGCGCCTACTAGTTAGGCGCCCTTAATTAGGGGCGCTTAACAGTCAAGAGCCCTTAAATAAGACTCCAATTAAATTAATTAATGACACTTTCTATCCATACGCCTTTAATTCGGGGTGCTTGCTAGTCAAGCACCCTTAATTAGGGGCACCTAAAAGTCAAGTGCTCTTAAATAAGACCCCAATTAAATTAATTAAAGACATTTTCTATCTAGACGCCTTTAATTCGGGAAGCCTACTAGTCAGGCGCCCTTAATTAGGGGCACCTAACAGTCAAGCGCCCTTAAATAAGGGTGATCGGCTGAAAAGCATCCCAAAATTATTTTTGGAAGCGTGAACTCGTGCCTAGTGCATGCCCAGTATACTGGAATATTTTCCCTCTCCCCGCCAATACCCTCTTTCCATCCCTGATTCCCTATATCTCTCTCTCCATCGCCCAATGCCCGGCCCGCCAGTCCTCACCCACCATCTCCTCCAGTCAAAATTGGCCGGCCATCCTAGCTCCCTCTCAATTGCCCTCCCCCGGCCAGTGTCCCCCCTCTTTCTCTCTCTCTCCCCAGCGAGCCCAGGTATTTCCCATCTCTCAATCTCTCTCTCTCTCACAAAAATCGCCCAAGTAGTTCAATGTTTTCTATATTTGAAAATCTAGAATTTGATTTCTCAAATCTGCTCAATTTGTTAGAGGTTGTTGTGAGTTTTTGGAGATTGATTTGTTTTATGATTTAAAGCGCTTGGGCATTTCCCCTGATGTATTTATTTGTGCTTTGTTTGGTTATAACATTAATATTAGGATTTGTTTAGTATATGATGAAGTTTTCAGATCAAGCCCTGAAAAGTGGAGCATCTTAAACAAAAAGACAAATGAAATTTGTAACTCTGGTAATTCTACTCAAAATTTTAAAGAATACTTTACAAATTGGAAACGTCAGCTTCCTGATGGTGGCGATGGAAGGGAGGGAGATGTATGATATCATATGAGGGTTTACTGTGGCCACCAAAAACCCAAAGGCCAACGGACCAAATCCCACCAAATTCCAATGTATACACATATAAAAAGCATTGTATAGGCATAGAACTCATTGTGAAGGGATATCTTGTCATTTTCTACCTAAAGAGAAGGAGCCAGCATGGGGTAATAACAGGGGCCAAAAGAGGGGGTAATAATAGGTTGTGGGTTTTCAGATTCAATGTTTACTATTGGTCTCTTGCCATGGGGGATCTCTGGTGTTCCTTTGTTTAAGGGGTATAATCTTAAGTAGCTAGATTTTGGCAGAGGCATCCATTCTGTGTACAATAGCTTGATTTGGAGTATCTTAGTATACCGAGAGCATTAAGTAATAAAGAGAGATCGATGTATGATATCATATGAAAGAGTGAACTATTAAGGAACTGAAATTCTGTATTTGAATGCCATGTCTATGAGCATCTCATATGTCCTTGAAGTCCTTCTAATATAAACTATTTTTTAGTTTTATATTCTCAATGGTAGAGGAAATGGCAACAGATTCTTCCTCACATTGTTCTTCATAAGATCTCTGCTGATGGCTCACGAAACCTCACAAACAGTCTACTGGCAGCCTGGGAACGTCTGAGAGCGTGAATATTTAGAGCTGAAGGGCTCTACCAACTCCTCAGAATAGTAGCAGATGTTCGCCCAACCCTAGTGTACGTCCGGCACTTTTGCGTAGCAGTCCAAAGGGTGTCTCATATGTTCAGGTATTAACTATGGAGTATTTCAAAAAGTAGCGTACGTCCACTGTACTATTTGAGGAGCATACGTCCGGTGGTCTCCCATCATACGTCTACACTAAAATAGTAGCGTACATCTGCTTGATCTAGCGTACGTCCGCTCCACAGTCCAAATTGCCCATTAAGTGGTTTTAGTGACCCAAAGCCCAAATTTATCCCCTTAACTAAGCTACTTATGCCTAGTTAATTATTTGGGTCACTACAAATACAAATGCTAAACCTAATACAATCTAGAGAATCAGAATCCTTTTACATTAAGGAGAGGGAGATCTTTTGCTTGTTGTCCAAGGTAATCAATGATTGAGTTTCTTTCCTTCTACAAACGATTTGATTATAGCACATTGGTACTCCTAAGGTTACTTTACATGCTGTCATAGGAGGTTGAGGGACATAGAGAATTTTTCCATATTGAGACTCAACTTTCCTACAGCTGCGAGATTGGCCTTTGCACGCAAATGCGCTCGATCGCATATGGTCTATGCTCAGTCGCACAACTCCTCTATTTTCTTCATTCAATTCTATCACAATGCTCGATGTTGCACTAGACCCTGCGCTCGAGCTCATTGAGCCTGTACTTGATCTCTTAAGAGCTTGATATCCTTTAACACCCCCCCACAAGTTGATGGGGGTAGGAACCACCAACAACTTGGACTTCAGAAGAAGAAATTGAGCAAATGAGAGACCCTTGGTGAACATATCAGCTACTTGATCACGAGTAGAAATGAATTTGAGTAAAATATCCCTATTAAGCACTTTCTCTCTAACAAAATGATAATCAACCTCTATGTGTTTGGTTCTAGCATGAAACACTGGGTTGGAAGCCAATGCTAATGCACTTATATTATCACACAACAGAACTGGAGGAGTAGCTAGATATACTTGGATTTCTTTCAGTAGCATTCTAATCCAGAAGAGTTCAGCTGTAGTGATAGAAAGGGATCTGTACTCTGCTTCTATGCTAGACCTTGATACAACAGTCTGCTTCTTTGCACTCCAAGCTATAAGACAGTCTCCAAGGAACACTGCAAATCTTGTAGTAGACCTACGATCATCTGGATATCTTGCCCAATCAGAATCACAAAAAGCATTCACCTGAAGATTGCTCTTAGTGTAGTAGAGACCATGATCAGTAGTACCATTGAGATACCTAAGAACCCTTTTTGCTGCAATCCAATGGGTGGTTGTCGGAGCATGCATATGTTGACACAGTTGATTAACTGAGTAGGCTATCTCTAGCCTTGTGAGAGTACAGTACTGGAGTGCTCCCACAATCTGCCAATAAGAAGTAGGATATGTTAAGAGGACACCTTCTAATTTAGATAGCTTTGAACCAGTGATGCAGGGTGTCTTGGATGGTTTAGCTTCAATCATATGTGTCTTCTGCAGCAATTCAGTAATATATTTGGTTTGACAGACATGAAGGCCAGAACCATCTCTTGTAACCTGAATACCAAGAAAGAAACTCAAGGCTCCTAGGTTCTTTAGAGGAAACTCAAGTTGCAGTTGAGCAATAATGTTATGTATGACATTAGGATAAGTCCCTGTGATAATGATGTCATCCACATATATCAACATATAGATCTTGATCAACCCATGAGCATATATAAAAAGAGATGTGTCTACCAATGAACCCTTAAAACCCAACTCAATAAGGAAATTTGACAACCTAGTGACCCAAGCACGAGGAGCCTGTTTTAAACCATATATGGCTTTGTGTAATTTACAAACCAGATCAGGATGGTTTTTATCAATGAATCTAGGGGGCTGCTCCATATAAACTTCTTCATTTAAATGACCCTGTAAAAATACATTTGAGACATCAAGTTGTCTAATAGGCCAATCAAAGTGAATTGCTAAGGCTAGGATGATCCTTATAGTTGATGGTTTGATGACAGGGCTAAATGTATCAGTATAGTCTATTCCACTTCTTTGGTTCAATCCTTTAGCAACCAATCTAGCTTCGAATCTCTCCACAATCCCATATGCTTTTCTCTTGATTTTGAATACCCACTTGTTTTTGATAATATTGTGATGTATAGGTCTAGGGCACAGAGTCCAAGTGTGATTAGATAATAAGGCATCAAATTCATGTTGCATAGCTTCTATCCATCGAGAGTCAGTAGCAGCTTGGCGATAGGACACTGGTTCAATATCAACTAGTTTAGTGTGATTAAGGTGAAATTTAGGAAAAGTTTTAGGTTTGAGGGATCCTGTTTGAGACCTAGTGACCATGGTATAACTTGGTGGGTTTATAGGTGGGGATGTAGTAAGGTATAGGTGAGGATGTGGTTGCAGATGTGGCTTCAGGTGACATAGGTGGATTGGTTATAGATGCAGGGTTAGGGGACCTAGGAGAAGGGTTATTGGTGTCTGCATGTAATGTTACAGATGGATTTTGTTCAAGTGAGGTGGTTGCTGTATTAGAATTAGGTTCAACAAGCAAAAGACAGACAAATGGCAGTGAAATAGGTAGAAAAGGAGGAGCATCACCTTGAGCATTGATCTTGGAAGGAAGTTGTGCAGTAGTTTGATCCATGGCAGGGAAAGAATCTTCATCAAAGATAACATGCTTAGACAAAAAAGCTTTATTAGTCACAGGGTCCAAACATTTATAGCCATCACAGTTATAACCTAGGAAGATGCAAGGTTTTGACCTATACTCTAACTTGTGTAAGCTATAAGGTTTGAGAAGAGGATAACATAAGTAGCCAAATACTCTAAGCTTTTGGTAATCTAGATCACGTTTGTAGAGCTTGGAATAAGGAGACTGATTTTTCAAAACAGGTGTGGGTAATCTATTGATCACATAGACTGCTGTAAAAAAAGGCATCAACCCAGTACCTATTAGAAAGATGAGAGTGAGCTAGAAGGGTAAGCCCGATTTCAAGGATATGTCTAAGTTTGCGTTCAGCCAAGCCATTATGTTGGGAAGTGTATGGGCAAGATTTTTTGTGCACAATTCCATTTTTAGAAAGAAATGATTTGAGTTGAGGTATATTCTCCTCCACCATCCGATTGGATTTGTTTGATTTTAGTGGAGAATTGATTTTCAACAAGGAGCTTGAATTTGACAAAATTTGCAAACNACAGGCAAAAGACAGACAAATGGCAGTGAAATAGGTAGAAAAGGAGGAGCATCACCTTGAGCATTGATCTTGGAAGGAAGTTGTGCAGTAGTTTGATCCTTGGCAGGGAAAGAATCTTCATCAAAGATAACATGCTTAGACAAAAAAGCTTTATTAGTCACAGGGTCCAAACATTTATAGCCATCACAGTTATAACCTAGGAAGATGGAAGGTTTTGACCTATACTCTAACTTGTGTAAGCTATAAGGTTTGAGAAGAGGATAACATAAGTAGCCAAATACTCTAAGCTTTTGGTAATCTAGATCACGTTTGTAGAGCTTGGAATAAGGAGACAGATTTTTCAAAACAGGTGTGGGTAATCTATTGATCACATAGACTGCTGTAAAAAAAGGCATCAACCCAGTACCTATTAGAAAGATGAGAGTGAGCTAGAAGGGTAAGCCCGATTTCAAGGATATGTCTAAGTTTGCGTTCAGCCAAGCCATTATGTCGGGAAGTGTATGGGCAAGATTTTTTGTGCACAATTCCCTTTTTAGAAAGAAATGATTTGAGTTGAGGTATATTCTCCTCCACCATCCGATTGGATTTGTTTGATTTTAGTGGAGAATTGATTTTCAACAAGGAGCTTGAATTTGACAAAATTTGCAAACACTTCTGATTTATGATGTAGAGGACATATGATGAGTGCCAGATATTGTATATTTAAGCCCATTAACTTATATTTGTTAAGCTCTTAGCTATGTTGTTTCCTAATGTTTTTGTGAGTTTTTGGTGTCTCAGTGTGTTGCAAGTCATTGACATAAGAATCCAGTTAAAGGGTGGAAAATAAGCATAAAAAGAGATAAAAGCTTCCCTGGCCCTGCGATCAAGCGCACTGATTGAGATCGAGCGCAGACCATGTCAGCTGAAACCCTAAAATCATCGTTAAAGGTCTGCGCCGCATGGAACTTAAAGCCCCGCATGCGTTCGATCGCAGAAACTGCGATCGAGCGCAGTGCGATAGATCGCACTCGTGATGATCTGTCAGCACGCAAGAAAACCTAGTTGTTTAGTATAAATTAGCATTTTTCTTTTGTAAACCCTACGTTGAGAGGCGTTGTAGAGAGCAAAAACATGGCTTTTGTCATGCTTAGGTCTTTGTGAACGTTTTTCGATTGTAAGTTTGCTTATTCATGAACTCATTTGATAGTTTAATGTCTTTTGTGATCATGAGGGGCTAAACCTTCAACTAAGGTTAAAGATGAAGCCTCGTCATTGATTCACATTCACATTTTCGTTGTTTATGCTACTTTCAATATTTAATGAATTTGTTGTTCAACATCTTTTTCATTGCTAATTCTACTTTATGTGATTAAGTACCTTTTTGAATTCGTACATTAGTTTTGTATTCAATGTGTTTTGTCCGGGGGTACATCGAGTGATTGGATTGAGACTAATATCCATCGTGATCTACGGATACGGTTGATGATTTGATCTTAATTAAATACTCGTTGTGGTCCTTTAAACGGATGGATTCATTGAATGATTTTACGTGTACAATCACAACTGTTGAACGTTGTTTGAGTATTGTCAAAATTGATTGTATGCATAAATGCGAGAGTGTAGTGTGAATTGAACGAGGTGGATTCGAAAACCTTAGTGTTTTACTTTGATTATTATTTCAATTATCGTTTAATTTAGTTTTGTTAAAGTTGCACGACCAACTTCGAACTCAAGGAACTAGGTTAAAATAAGGTCAATTTATTTAGAAAAGTTGGTTTTTACACGAACACAATTCCCTGTGGTTCGACCTCGCACTTGTATGCGCACTTTACTGCATACGATTCGTACACTTGTGAGTACTTTATTTTTGTACAAACAACATATCCAAGTAAATCTAGACCAATCATCAATAAACACCACATAATATTTAAAGCCACTGACAGATTGCACAAGAGATGTCCAAATGTCACTATGAATTAGTTCAAGAGGTTGCAATGAGACACGATTAGAAGCATGAAAAGGTTGTCTTTTGCTTTTGCCTAATTGACATGAAACACAAGAAGCAGTTTTATTGAAATCATAACTAGAAACAGGAAGAGATTGATCTTTAACAATTCGGTTGACAATCTCTAAAGAATGATGCCCTAGTCTAAAATGCCACACTAAAGAGGTGACCCTTATTCCTAAGAAAGTAGTAAAAATCTTGTTTTCTTTGTGAAGATTCTTTCCAAGCTTGAGTGGATACAAGCCATTTTCACTCCTCCCCTCCAAGACCGTTGCATGGCTCAGTAGGTTCTTAACAAAATAATAAGATGATGTTAGGATAAAATAGCAAAAATTATCACTAGAAAACTTTTGTATGGAAAACAAATTGGCTGAGGCTTGTGGACAATGTAATATATTAGACATTTTAAAGGAAGAATAAGGAGTGTGAAAAAGGGTTGAAACAATATTTTCAATTTGAATTTCAAAGCCATTGCCTACTGCCACCTTCTCTTTCTGTTGAAAGGGTTGCTGAATTTGCAGATTCTCTAATTGATTTGTAATGTGAGCATTGGCACCACTGTTCGCCAGCCATTGCTACTCCTCATAGGCAGAATTTGTGTGTGCTACCAATTGTGTAGGTGGATTCTTTCCCTGAAAAGCATAATCCATACGGTGAAAGCAATCAATAGCCAAATGAGTAATCCTACCATATAGCTAACAAGGTGTTCTTGAGCCACGAGAGAACTGATTTTCATGCTGCAGGAAGCCTTGACTATTATTCTGCCTGGGAAATGGGTTGTTTCCCTGATGATTGTGCAGCATTGAGTTTCTTGGATAGTGGCTAACTTGAGAGTTTCCTTATGGAGAGTTTCTTTCACAGCCTTTGTCATAGCTTCTGTTATACTGAGGAGGACCCCTGCTGAATTGGTGAAAGTAGGGTCTGGGGATGAATAGCCATTGCCAAGTCTAGGTGAAAAATTTCTCTAAGGGAACCTGGTAGGAAGAGGTGCCTTGTCTTTGAATGGTAGGGATTGAAGAGGACCTTGAGCAGTGAGAGCAAAGGTGGAGTGGTCAGTTGCTTGCTGCTACTGTTGGTTGAGCATTAACTCATGGCTTAGGAGTTCATCTTGGAAGTCTTCAAAGCTGATTTCATTGGCTCTAGTGTGAAAGGAATAGGTTGTAGTAAAGTGAGTGAATGAAGAGTTCAATCCATGGAGAATTGAGGTGATGATTTCTTCTTCAGGTATGGGGTTTCATGCTGCATTAAGTTGGTGTGCTAGAGCTTGGCAGATTGCAGGTAGTCAACATGATTTGGAACCTTGGGAGAGAGCTAGCAGTTGTTTCTTCAAGTTGGAGATGCGAGATTTGGACTTTGAGGCAAATTTAGTAGCCAAAGCTGTCCATGCCTGTTGAGAGGTGTTGAGGCCATAAACAGTTGCCAAAACTTTTTCTGAGAGAGATCCTGTAATCACACTCAGCAGATATTGATCCTTCTTGTTCCAGGTATGGTATTCTGGATTGGGAGTTGTTTTTCCTTCATCATCAGTAATTGTCTTTGGAGGGCAGGGTTCAAACCCATCAACAAAGCCCATCAATTCATGAGTACGTAGTATAGGATTAATCTGAGTCAACCAGCTAGAATAGTTGCCGGAATCAAGTTTCAAGAGGTATTTTGAATTGTTTTTGGTGGAATAAAAGAAGATGCAGTGAGGTTTGCTGCTGCCATTGAATTGCTTTGAAGATAATGAGAATATAGGTTTGAAAACTATGGTGTTGGCCTGTATGGCTTTGATACCATGAAAAACTCTGAGAAGGTATATTCAAAGTTCATAATATTACAAGAGTATTAGTGTAGTATATATAGTACTACAGCTAAACCTAATACAAAGGCTAAACCTAATACAATCTAGAGAATCAGAATCCTTTTACATTAAGGAGAGGGAGATCTTTTGCTTGCTATCCAAGGCAGTCAATGGTTGAGTTTCTTTCCTTCTACAAACGATTTGATTACAGCACATTGGTATTCTTAAGGTTACTTTACATGCTGTCATAGGAGGTTGAGGGACATAGAGAATCTTTCCATATTGAGACTCAGCTTTCCTGCAGCTGCGAGATTGGGCTTTGCATGCAAATGCGCTCAATTGCATATGGTCTGCACTTAATCGCACAACTCCTTTATTTTCTTCATTCAATTTTGTCACTGCGCTCGAGCACACAACTCTTGTATTTTCTTCATTTGGTTCTGTCATAGCGCTCGATGCTGCGCTCAAGCGCACTAGGCCTATACTCAATCTCTTGAGAGCTTGATATCCTTTAACATTGGTCGCTTATGGGTTTACATGAAGATCAATCAATCTTAGAGTAATTCTAGAAATTTTTTTTGTATTATTCTTGTGTCAATCCAAAAATGATTTGGTTTATTTGACAAACTAGAATTATCAATAATTTTAAAATAATTATCAATTTACAACTCACAAAAAATTTTCTTGTTTAAAACATTTTAAAATATATTTAACTGTAAAATTTCTAGTAAAGTGTAAGAAAAATGCACCCAACCTAAAGTGTTCCACAAAAATTGGTTAAAAGGCTTTTAAAATTTTAGGGTTTTTCGAGTGCCGAACGTTCTATACTACCATCAAGTATATGGTGATAACCGTAAGGCAATGAACATTCAACTAGAGGAACAAACATTCGATAGGTAGTTATATGCAGATAAAATAAATATTTCTACCATTTTGCTCGTGCATTGACTGATTATATATTCACCCTTCCATCTATAACGTTTGAAACCCCGGCCTAAAGTGAGAGAGAGAGAGAAATAAATTAAGAGAAAGAGACTCCGAGGCCTATTTCACTTCCCAAACTTGGGGAGCTCTATCATTTGATAATAACCTTAACTTTCATCTTCAATCATTTAGTTTCAAGCATGCATTTTTTTTTGTTTAATCTTGCATTTGGATCCCACAAATTAATCTATTAATGGATCTATCATCTTAACCATCTCTTTTTTAAATCTAGTAGATTTACCATTGAATTTGTGAACTCATGTAGGTCCAACAAAAATTTAATGATACATTCATTTATTCACTATACGGAGATGATTGAAATAGAGGGAAAAGTTGTAATTTAGGGAAAGAAAGTCTAATGTACCCTTCATTTTTCTCTAGAAAAGGTATCATTAATTCCCTCAACTACTGGGCATTTTCAAAAGATACTCATGAACTCACATATGTAACCTTTGAATACATTTAAAAAAAAAAAAAAAAAAAAAAAGGAACTATTTTGTGGCAAAAATGCCATTCCGATAGGGTTGACCAACCCACACTTGCGGGTGGCCCGCAAGCCATGCATCCCAGTCCTTGAGTTGGCTCATAGGCTACTCCCAACTTGGGAACTCGTTGGGGCACCCACCTATCCTAGCAGTGCCCCACAAGGGATTCCCCTGCTTTTTTTTTCAATTTTTTTTAATATTTAATTTTTAATTTTTAATAAAAGTAATATATATATTAATGTGAAGCAGCACAAACCAATGTTGCAAAATTTTCCGTAAATCAACGGAAAGACTCATTTCAAATTTGCAAAAAAACTTATCATGAACTTTAATTAGTTGTTAGTGCTATGAGTCAGAGATTTATTTTAATTTTTCTAAAAGAAAATTTGGATGGTTTGGCGACCCTATATTCCTTTCTTTTTTTTTTTAAGGGTTAGTTTCTTTCTTTTACTAAATGATAATTCTAAAGGGTAATGTGATTTTTCAATGGTCAAAGTCATTTTAAAAATATTTTAGTCAAATTGGTCATATGCAAGGCACATGATCAATTTTCCACCCAATCTAATAGTCAACGGTAACAAAGTGACATTTTTGCCACAAAATGGTAGTTTAACGTATCCAAGTGTCACACCTATCGGTTCACATGGCTCTTTTGAAAATGACCAATAATTCAAGGAGTTTAAGTATATTTTTTCTTTTTATATGAACTTTTGTTTTATAGGTCATTTACCACCAAACTAGTAATCATTGAGTTTTTGGAAACTTAACTATTAGGTTTGAATATAAACTCTCCTAGAAGAAGGTGGGTTTAAATATAAAATTACATAGCTTTCAAACTATTAAAAAAACACACACAATTCCAAATCAAAATCATAAAAAGAGAAACAGTAAATTGCTCGTGTATGATTTAGTTGGCTAATAAATGGTAGATGGCTGATAAATGGTGAAAGATTTGGTGATATTGGCTGGGTGTTATACTATCCAAGATTTGATTGTGCCGTCTTTATGGGCTTCTCTTTGATTTTTGTTTTTTTTAGCAAAAATGAAACCAATTGCATCTATTCTACCTATATGTGACGATAATCTCACCTATATGAGAAATATGAAAATTTCCTGCTTTCTCGTTTGTGATAAGCACCACAAGTTTAAGGACACTTTCTCATAGAGAAAAAGAAACAAAATAGTGAAACAAACAAAATCAAAAGGTCATATTCCAAAAGGAATTTATTTCACTGTGTCAAACTTGTGCACAGTATTTTACAAAGAGAAATGTATAGAATGAGAGTGGCTAGGCCCTAGTATGATAAGGTTTGATTTTTGATTTGATATACTTGTCAAAACCTCATGGTGGTGAAACTTTCTCCTCATTTGGTAAGTTGGTAAATTTTCTCATTGGATGGCTTATACACACAACACACGAGCATGGGTTGAATGGAACATTTTTCTTTGCTTGGGTTAAACAAAATGATGTTCTTGTCATTTCAAGTCTCATGTATATTTTGCATATTTGGAGCATGTTTGGGATATTCATTACTAAAATTCATGAGTCTTTGATGTGTGTATCATGTGTGTTCATTTGACTTCTTGAAGGGGACAAATCTTGTTCATTTCAAACTTCTTGTTGTTTTTTTTAGTCATATATTAAGGGGGAGTTTCTGTTATTCATGATCTTGCTTTATCTTCATGCATTTTCCTATCTGTGATCATGAGTTGTGTTTACATTTTTCCTATTCCACATATGTTTTGATGAGTTTTGTTGAGTGTTTCAGGAAACATGATACCTTTTGTTAATTTGTGACAAAAAGGGAGAGTAAAAATTGGGGAATGATGGATGACTCGTCCAATTGATTTTGTCACCGAATTGCCAAATGGGGAGTTTGTAAGTTCTTGTTGGCGTAATTCGGTAAGCAAAATGGTGATCAAAAGTGTCGCCGTTTGGACAAGAAGAAAGGCCGTCCGGACGCTCAAAGAATTCTATTTTTCCAGAGAGCCTCGTTTGCAATCTCGTCTACAGTGTTGTCTGAACTCTGTCCAGACGTCTATATTTTTTCATCTGACGACTTTTACTAAAAAGGTCATATCTAGAGTTCTAGACCTCTGATTGGAGCAAGCTTTATGGCATTGGAAAGCTAACTCAAATATCTACAGAGTCATGTTTCATGAGGTTCAGCTAATTCCAATGTTTAGGGCCATAAAGAGAAGACTGCAGAATAGCTCTTTTGCAACTTTGTCCGAACGAGATTGCAGACGGCCATTTGTTAAAAACACATTCTGGACGTGTTTTGTTGCCCCGTCCAAACGGCACATGTTCCCGTATGGACGCCGCCTACCTGTAACATTTTTAAATGAATTGAAATTGTTTCCTAAGTCTAGGGATGATGGGGCTATTATAAATACACTTCTATAGAAAGAGAGATGTACGAATTTTCACCCCCAGAAAGTTCGTGAAAGGCTGTGCTTAGAGAGAATTATTGTGAGCCTTGTTATTCCTCTTAGAGGATCTTTGTTAGTTTGATTGTGAGCATCATTGAGAAGTCTATCAGAAGGGTCCGATAAAGGAGAATCACGTTGAAGAAGATTGTGAGTAAGGAGACGAGTTGGAGGCTTGTCGATCTTACAGAGTCAAGGTATTGCATCTGTTTGTAAGTGTTCCTAGTGTCTGTAATCTCTGGACAACTTTTGATAGTGATTTCCTGGGTTTGGCTACCCCGGAGAGGTTTTACTTTTAGAATGGTTTCTAAAAGGTTTCCTCTTCGTCACCAAAATCTTTGTATCTGATTTTCATATTTTGGTGATTGCTTGCATGTTGTTTAATATCTATTAATTTCGCATAAATTGTGTTTTATTAAGGCATAGCGTTTTTCAGTAGGGATTGAAGAGGACCTTGGGCAGTGAGAGCAAAGGTGGAGTGGCCAGTTGCTTGCTGGTACTGTTGGTTGAGCATTAACTCATGGCTTAGGAGTTCATCTTAGAAGTCTTCAAAGCTGATTTCATTGGCTCTAGTGTGAAAGGAATAGGTTGTAGTAAAGTGAGTGAATGAAGAGTTCAATCCATGGAGGATTGAGGTGATGATTCCTTCTTCAGGTATGGGGTTTCATGCTGCATTAAGTTGGTGTGCTAGGAGCTTGGTAGATTGTAGGTAGTCAGCATGATTTGGAACCTTGGGAGAGAGCTAGCAGTTGTTTCTTCAAGTTGGAGATGCGAGATTTGGACTTTGAGGCAAATTTAGTAGCCAAAGCTGTCCACGCCTGTTGAGAGGTGTTGAGGCCATAAACAGTTGCCAAAACTTTTTATGAGAGAGATCCTGTAATCACACTCAGCAGATATTGATCCTTCTTGTTCCAGGTATGTTATTTTGGATTGGGAGTTGTTTTTCCTCCATCATCAGTAATTGTCTTTGGAGGGCAGGGTTCAAACCCATCAACAAAGCCCATCAATTCATGAGTATGTAGTATAGGATTAATCTGAGTCAACCAGCTGGTATAGTTGCCGGAATCAAGTTTCAAGAGGTGTTTTGAGTAGGGGTGGGCAAATTAACCGATTACCGATTAACCGACTGATTACCGATATTAACCGAACCGATATAACCGTAACCGATAGTTATCGGTCGGTAATCGGTTAAAAAATTTATACTGATAAGCTTACCGGTCGGACAAGAATTTATTATCGGTTAATCGGTATGACCGACAAATATTTTTAATTTTTAATTTTTTTTTATAATTTTATACTTTTTACTCTTTTGATTTTGATTTTATAATATAAAAAAGATGTAGTGAATCAATATAAAAAAAGATTCAATAAGCTATTTTAGCCATATATATATTTAGGCCCCCGAAAGGGTCAAAACAACTAATTTTTAATAAGTTATTTTAGGCTTTAGCCCAACAAAAAATATTTGAACTCTCAAAACAACTAATTTTTGGCCTAATTAGAAACCAATAAAAAGTTCAATAAAAAGTTAACAAAAACCGGTTTAACCGATTACCGATATGACCGATTAACCGATTAACCGATTAACCGATAGCTTATCGGTCGATAATCGGTCAAGAATCGGTTAACCGATAGCTTATCGGTCGGTAATCGGTAACTCTATTAACCAGACCGATATGACCGATACCCAACCCTAGTTTTGAGGGGTATTTGGTGGAATAAAAGAAGATGTAGTGAGGTTTGCTGCTGGCGTTGAATTGCTTTGAAGATAATTAGAATATAGGTTTGAAAACTATGGCGTTGGCCTGTATGGCTCTGATACCATGAAAAACTTTGAGAAGGTATGTTCAAAGTTCATAATATTACAAAAGTATTAGTGCAGTATAGTACCTATAGCTAAACCTAATACAAAGGCTAAACCTAATACAATCTAGAGAATTAGAATCCTTTTACATTAAGGAGAGGGAGATCTTTTGCTTACTGTCCAAGGTTGTCAATGGTTGAGTTTCTTTCCTTCTAGAAACGATTTGATTACAGCACATTGATACTCCTAAGGTTACTTTACATGCTGTCATAGGAGGTTGAGGGACATAGAGAATCTTTCCATATTGAGACTCGGCTTTCCTGCAGCTGCGAGATTGGCCTTTGCATGCAAATGCGCGCTCGATTGCATATGGTCTACCCTTAATCGCACAACTCCTTTATTTTCTTCATTCAGTTCTGTCACTGCGCTCGAGCGCACAACTCTTGTATTTTCTTCATTCGGTTTTGTCACAGCGCTCGATGCTGCTCTCGAGCCTACGCTCAAGCGCACTAGGCCTATACTCAATCTCTTGAGTTGGTCGCTTACGGGTCTACATGAAGATTAGCCAATCTAAGAGTAATTCTAGAAATTATTTTTGTATTATTCTTGTGTCAATCCAAAAATGATTTGGTTTATTTGACAAACCCGAATTATCAACAATTTAAAAATAATTATCAATTTACAACTCATAAAAAATTTTCTTGTTTAAAACATTTTAAAATATATTTAAGTGTGAAATTTCTAGTAAAGTGTAAGAAAAAATGCACCCAAGCTCAAAGGTTCCACAAAAATTGGTTAAAAGGCTTTTAAAATTTTAGGGTTTTTCGAGTGCCGAACGTTCAATACTACCATCAATTATATGGTGATAACCGTAAGGCAACGAACATTCGACTAGAGGAACAAACATCCAATAGGTAGTTATATGCAAATAAAATAAACATTTCTACCATTTTGCTCGTGCATTGACTGAACTGATTATATATTCGCCCTTCCATCTATAACCTTTGAAACCCTAGCCTAAAGTGAGAGAGAGAGAGAGAGAGAAATAAATTAACGCTTCGTTTACTTAGATGTAAAATGATTTCTATCGAAAAATATTTTCAGGGAAGTCATTTCCCTCGAAAATGTTTTCTTCCGAAAACATTTTACAGCGTTTACCGTGCGCACGAAAAATCATTTTTTTCATTTAATTATATTAACCTATAAATGTAATTTGTATTCACAATATAAAAATATTAATATAAAATAATTTATGTGATTGAATTTTTTAATTTGACAAAATCGATCAACCTATCTGACAATATTTTTGGATTTTCCATTTTTTTAGAAGAAAAAAGAAAAGAAAAATAGAACAAATATTCTCTTACGAGTGTAAACTATATAACACATGAAGCAAAATTTCAGCCTCAATAATGGGCAGTAATCAAATTCATGTTCACGAGCAGAAGCAGTTGGGATACAAAACTTCATTGAGCTGAATGAGTTATCAATTGAATTGAAAGATTGCCAACACTTTGAATAGTAACAATAAACAAAATTTATTTTCTCAATCTTAAATTACATTAGCATTGTCATCCTACATTCCACATTGGCATAATTCATGACCTGCAGCCTGCAGGCGAGGGCAATTACAGCTCAAGCAATGGCCATCTGCTTTGCTGTGTTTTCTTCCCAGTTGAGATTTCGTAAGCATCACAGCATCGCACTCAAGCTCAAAATTGGAAGCAAGTCTTTCCGCTGATATTCTGCAAATTGTAGGAGGCTGTGGAAGTAGCAAGTCATCTTGACAGAAATTATGACTGCAAAAGACCAAGGGGGTCCTCTATGTAGAAATTAGACCAACCAATTAAAGCAATATAAAGTATGTTGATGCATAGTTTCCGATTGGTGACGTGGCACGCTTGTTGGATTTCTGGTTCAAATGCTCCAAATGTGAGTTGTCTGCACAATGAAGAGGACAATAGGATCGAAGAGAGACCGGGGGTGAGCCGGCGGAGCCACTCTGATGCCTAAGTCAGTGTTTGCTGTAAAGAGAATGAGAAAACAACAAAAGCGTCAAGAGTGCTAGAGTTGCGTTACCAGAATGTGTGGTGGTGACTCGTATTATATAGGCATGAAGTGGTAGTCCCCTAACTAGTGACTGACTCTTCCTTGATTTGCTGCGAGGCAGTTTGTTATCGAGGGATGAGTAGTTATCCATCCCTTGATCTTCGGAGATCAAGATAGGATTTGGTTGTTGGCGTTTGAATTCTGAATTCCTGCAGATAGAGTATCTGATTCTGTGTTTACAGGTGTTCGACATTTGAATTGGATGGATAAGATCACATCGCATGTTATTCAAATGGATTCAAATCCCTGATCCCTAAATTCCAAGGTCTCGGATACAAGGGCCTCAGATTCAGAGGTCTCGGACTCGAAGGTCTCGGAGGCCTCGGACACGTGGGTCTCGAAGGTTTCGGACATGGGTCTCGGAGTCTCGAATCCGAGTCCTTGGTCTCGGATCCTTCCGTCTCGGAGGCTCAGGGCCTGAGGTGTTCCTGGGCTCTGACTTGCATGGGTTTTGACTTTGGCTGGTGGACTATTGGGCCTGATAAAGTTGATCCATGACCCAACAAAGTAAATCTTAAGAAGCTTGATGTAACTAATACCCGAACTTTCTCCAAAAGGGTCAGTTACTCTATTCCTAATAACAACTCAAAAGTAATTTTTTTTCAAGAGGAATTACAATCCTGGAGTTCGAAACAAAGAGCCTAACAGATTCATAGAAGGATTCAATCTCAAATATTGTTTGAACAAATAAATATTCAGGGAAATTTGCTAATTTTCAAGGTAAATATGTTTGATTCTTGCTGCTGAGTTTTAAGATTATATGTGGTTCTTAAACCTCAAGATCTGACATGGGTTTTTCATTTTTGAAATGATAGGAGGCTTTGAGAAAAATCAGCATAACAGCTGGACTCAAACACACAGACTACAGACCAGTCTCTTTACATCTTCAGACAAAACCAAATTACACACAAAACCACCAAGAAAGCATCAAGAGAATTGAATTGTCATGATAAAACAATTGTGGCACATATTCTATACAAGTCTTGGAACTTGAAAGAAAGCAGAATTAGCAGCTCCTTTTCTTCAACAGCCTTGAACATGCACTTCCAATCGGAGATCACTTTTGTTCTTGATATGATTCATTAATTGTCCAAGGACGCCTCATTAAATGGTTCAAATCTGTATGAACGCCTTTCTTATTTTCTGCCGAAGCAATTTGGGGGCTAGGGGGAGTGTTGATGCACATCTATTCTTCTACAACTTTATTGAAGTTAGTTCAATAGGATGCCCATTACTGTGAGCCCACTATAGTGAAAAATCTCAACTAACTTTAACATGGAAGTGTCTGTTTTTGAGTTGAGACCAACGAACTCCCATTACCATTTTCTATTTTGCAGAAGCCTCCATCACCGGTCCTTCAATTGAAAAATCAGCTCAAACATGACAGGTTTGTGACATCATCTACTAAAAAGCCCAACAAAGGGACAAATCATCAAGTTGTTGGGCTTAACTGGACGCACGCCTTCAATTCCCAAGTCGGCCATTACTTCCCCATGTCTCCACATCTCCTCGTTGTTTGCACTCATAAACACTTGCTATACAAGCTAACGCACCAAATTTTTTATATGAAATTTATAAGCATACAATCCTTTTTGTAGTTTGTACCACGCATTAAATCTCCTCCTTGAAGATGAACACAAACTAGCTCATCCACACAACAAAGATAAACACCAAGTAATATTATAATACATTAATTTTTTCACCATGGGACGTACTTTCTCATAGGAAGGAATTATAATACATTAATTGGTCAAGGCAAAAATCTTTTATCTAAAAAATCCTTCACTCAGACTTTTTCACAACTAGGTAGTGCTCAAGTACTATTTGATTCATGAGTAGTAAAATTTGCTACCAAAAAATATGATCCTGCATCTAGTGTATCTATAAACGTGGCCACTACTAGATGGACTGGAATTAAGAAAGCTGGGCTACCATGGGAACTCGGTTTGACAATCACAAAGGAGTTAAACAACACAAAACATCACAAAACCATCTTAGGAATTAAAGATTCAAAGAAACAAAATCAAAACATTTGGCACATATCTGAAAAAACAAAAAAAAACAAAAACAAAAAACAAAAAAACAGCAACAACATTTGGCATATTACTCTAATTGACAATGGGTATCAAACCAAGGATACTTCAAAGACACACAAAACATTTGGATCGAAGCTCAAAATACTACCCACATTTAGCATATGACCCATCCCAAAGCATAAAAACACAACCACAACACAAAACAACCAATATCCACCAAAACAAACGGATTAAAGTGAATCTAAGCTCAACCACATCAATTTCAAAAGACAAGTGAGATAAAGTCCAAATTAATCGGATGAAACCCATAAAACAAGGAGGAAACCTACATACCTTGTGAAAAACGAGCAATAAGAATAGATCGTGGCTTGAAAAGCACGGAAATAGACGCACAAGAGGAAAGATCAAAGATTTTAGAAATTTTCTGGAAAACAAAAATGAGGAGTCGGACTAGTTATTGACCGAGAGAGAGATGAGAAGGAGAAAGAGAGAAGAAAAAAAAGTGCCGGTGTGAAGGAGAAGATGAGAATCAACTGAGAGAGAGAACCTGTGCCGGTGCGTGTGTTTGAGCGTGAAGGAGACAAGAGTCGGGAGTCGGGTTGGTGAGGGAGGGTGTCCGAATGAGTTTGGGGAAAATGGTTTACTAAATAAAAAAGTGAAACAATTTTCCAAAAAATATAAAGGCTTTTTAGTCAAATAGAAATCATTTTTAGTTTGACCATCATTTTACGTCGAAATAAACACCGTAAAATACGTAAATCATTTTCTGAAAATTATTTTATGTCGAAGTGAACGGAGCCTAAGAGAAAGAGATGGTTTTTCTCCTAGGCCTATTTCACTTCCCAAACCTGGAGAGCTCTATCATTTGATAATAACCTTAACTTTCATCTTCAATCATTTAGTTTCAAGCATGCATTTTTTTTTTTTTTGTGTAATCTTGTATTTGGATCCCACAAATTAATCTATTAATGGATTTATCATCTTAACCATCTCTTTTTTAAATCTAGTAGATTTACCATTGAATTTGTGGACTCATGTGGGTCCAACAAAAATTCAATGATACATTCATTCATTCAATTTACGGAGATGATTGAAATAGAAGAAAAAGTTGTAATTTAGGAAAAGAAAAAGTATAATGTACCCTTCATTTTTCTCTGGAAAAGGTATCATTAAGCCCCTTAACTACTGGCCATTTTCAAAAGATACTCATGAACTCACATATGTAACATTTGAATACATTAAACAACTATTTTGTGGCAAAAATGCCACTCCGATAGGGTTGACCAACCCCCACTTGCGGGTGGCCCGCGAGCCATGCATCCCAGCCCCTGAGTTGGCTCATGGGCTACTCCCAACTTGGGAACTCGTTGGGGCACCCACCTATCCTAGCAGTGCCCCACAAGGGATTCCCTTGCTTTTTTTTTTCAATTTTTATTTTTTAATATTTAATTTTTTATTTTTAATAAAAGTAATATATATTAATGTGAAGCGGCACAAACGAACGTTGCAAAATTTTCCGGAAATCAATGGAAAGACTCATTTCAAATTTTCAAAAAACTTATCATGAACTTTAATTAGTTGTTAGTGCTTTGAGTTAGACATTTATTTTAATTTTTCTAAAAGAAAATTTGGGTGGTTTGGCCACCCCTATATTCCATTTTTTTTTTGTTTTAAGGTTAGTTTCTTTCTTTTACTAAATGATAATTCTAAAGTGCAAATGTGATTTTTCAGTGGTCAAAGTCATTTTAAAAATATTTTAGTCAAATTGGTCATATGCAAGGCACATGATCAATTTTCCACCCAATCTAATAGTCAATGGAGTTTAAAGTATCCAAGTGTCACATTTGTCGGTTCGCATGGCTCTTTTGAAAATGACCAATAATTCAAGGAGTTTAAGTATATTTTTTCTTTTTATGTGAACTTTTGTTTTATAGGTCATTTACCACCAAACTAGTAATCATTGAGTTTTTGGAAACTTAACTATTAGGTTTGAATATAAACTCTCCTAGAGGAAGGTGGGTTTGAATATAAAATCATATAGCTTTCAAACTATTAAAAAACACACACAATTCCAAATCAAAATCATAAAAAGAGAAACAGTAAATTGCTCGTGTATGATTTAGTTGGCTAACAAATGGTAGCTGGTTGATAAATGGTGAAAGATTTGGTGATATTGGCCAGGTGTTATACTATCCAAGATTTGATTGTGCCGTCTTTATGGGCTTCTCTTTGATTTTTGTTTTTCTTAGCAAAAATAAATTAATTGTAACTATTCTACCTATATGTGACAATAATATCACAGGCTAGTTGGGATTTAGAGACTCACAGGAGAGGTCTGAATGATAAAAACCACAGGAGGTCCTTCAAGTGCGACTAAGTTATGCTAATAGGATTGAGTATTTTCATTTCAAAAGTCAAATTCTCACTTTAATACATGACCAATTACTTTGAGAATTTTCTTTGTCATTGAACAACTGCCATTGATGATCATCTTTGATTGAGGCTTCTTTTATGGGCTAATCCTTGACCTTGAACATAAATCTTGTGCTAGTTTGGAACCATGTAAATCCATTGATAGGTGTACACGTGTTTGTTAATATGTTTTAGGTAGTGCTTTTTGTTTTTTGTTTGAAAAATAAATGTGAAAATTAAAAGTGTTATGTGCTTTTGGTTGTTTGTTAATATTTATATTTTGAGTAATACTATATTTTTTTTTTTTTGAAAATTTGAGTAATACTATTTAATAAATTGTTATACAACTGTTATACAATTTGATGATGTGCTGTCAGTAAAAATTAGCCTTTAAATTAGTGTTAAAGTAATGATTAAATGATTAAATTTACTTTTTTCTATCCGCTTAAACTTTTGGGACATGTAGTGAATTAACATGGTATCAAAACCAAAAGTATAACTTGTGATTGAATGAAATGAAACGAAAAATGTTTTTTTTTTTTTTTTTAGAGGGGCTGTTTAATGTTTACTCATAACTTGTCTCCGTGTTTTTTCTGCGACTCGAGGAGTTTGGGACCCCTTCATCAAAAGATTAAGAAATGTGACTACTGATCAACTAAGACCAAAATAAATTAAAAAGAGAGAGCTTTTTCACTGCACCAAAAGTTAGAGACAATTAGAGTAAATATTCTCTCCAATTACACCAGAAGACGCTTTGCTTTAAGCTCTTGATCATATGTAAACTCTAATTTGATCATTTATTGGCTGGAGATGCTCTCATGTTAATTTTAAATTGCTTGCATCATTTTATGAAGTTTAATTCTTACCACTCGTTCCATTATACCGAAAAGCTACCACGATTAGGCTCCTACTTATTATTAATCATCACCGTATCTCATTGAAGATTATGATGTTGAAAAGAAGAAATAACCTTAAGCAAGTGGGTCTTAAAAACATTAAAATATTTACGTCGTACAGCAAATATCTTTAGGGTATATTTGTTAATAAATTTGTTTTGGGAGTACTTTTTTATTTTTTATTTGAAAAATTATTAACACAAATGAGATAATTCTTTGTGTTGTTAACAGTATTTTGTAATTAGATTTGTTTGTTAATATAAATGTCTTGGAAAAAAAATATGAAATAATAGGGGAAATTTCAAAAGACCCCCCAACTTTCACCCATTTACACAATCAACCCATGAACGAAAAAAACTCTCACTTATCCTCCATAATCTTTCATTTTCTCTTATTTAAGACCCTTTTGGTAGTAATTTGTCCATTTTACCCTTCACTCTAAAACTAGCCCAAAACGGCATTGTTTTGATCATTTTAGGGTTTTAGTTTTTTTTTTTCTAATTTTTTCAAAAAAGGAAAATATTAAAAAAAATAAATTTAAAAAGGGACGGAAATCGGGGTGGCTGGAGCAACCCCCTACGGCTGGTATGGGGTGGCAGAAGCCAACCCTAGGCCCTTGGGGGTGGTCCGGCCACCCCAAAAGGCCAAAAAAAAAAAAAAAAAAAAAANGAGCCGGACCACCGCCAAAGGCCTAGGGGTGGCTTCGGCCACCCCCTACGGCTGATATGGAGTGGCCGAAGCCACCCCCAGGCCTTAGGGGGTGGTCCGGCTACCCCAAAAGGCAAAAAAAAAGCCGGACCACCTCCAAGGGCTTGGGGGTGGCTTCGGCCACCCCATACCGGCCGTAGGGGGTGGCTCCTTGGCCAAAACCATTTTTGGGCAAGGGGGTGGCCAGAGCCACCCCGATTTCCTTCATTTTTTTTTTTTCCCTAAAACTAAAATCCTAAAATGGCCAAAACTATGCTGGGGAAAAAATGACGTCGTTTTGGCAAGCCCAAAACGGCGTAGTTTTGGAGTGAAGGGTATAATGGGCAGATCATGCCTTAAAGGGTTATAAGTGAAAGGAAATGAAAGATTATGGGGGATAAGTGAGAGTTTTTTTCGTTCATGAGTTGATTGTGTAAACGGGTAGAAATTTGGAGGGTCTTCTGAAGTTTCCCCAAAATAATATAAAGAGCTCATGATCATTATATTTATTTTATGTATAACTAAACATAGTCTTAAAAAAATATTTTGGAGAAACTTCACTATAGCCCCTTGAACTTTCACATGATTTTATAAATCCCACTCAAACTTTAAAATCTCTCTCTAGACCCATGAACTTTCTATTTCTTTCAATGTGGACCCTCTGTCATATTTTAAACGTACGTTACATGATGTTTATACCCTTGACTTTTGTATAAAATTATAACTTCCAAATTTTTTTTTTAATTTTTTAAAAAAATAAAAATTAGGAATATTTTGGTCTTTTTTTAGTATTTTTAACGGCTAAAATTAATGGAAATGTTCTAATTGAGAGCAATTCAAAATTTATGGATTCAAAGTGAGAGATTTTAAAGTTTAGGGAGATTTGTAAAATCGTGTGAAAGTTTAAGAGGTCAAAGTAAAATTTCCCCAAATATTTTATATGATCTCATATATTCTTTATATAGCAGGGTGATTAATACTGTCTCTGCCCCTCTCTCTCTCTCTCTCTCTTCATGTGATCTGGTCATTTTCTCCTACAAAGTTGATTTAATCTTTGTGTTTCTTTGTTTGTCTAAAAGCTTGTCTTCATCTTTGCGCTTCTTTGTTTGTCTAAAAGCTTGTCTATAAAATTTAAGCTGTCTTCGGAGCACAATTGGAGGATGCCTCAGATTGATTCAGACCCATCTTCAACTATAAGGTCTCCAAGTATAGAGAAGCAATACCAAGCTCTTATTGTCCTCATACCTGTTTCAATCGCTGCTATCATTCTCCTCTTATTCTACTTTTTCTATCTTCATCGTGGAGCAGGCCTTCGGGCAAGGAGTGCATCTACAGAGAACAATAATGATATGTCAAACGTAGGATTAATAATTAATATTATGATCATGTTTCTCTACCTTTCAAAAAGTTATGTACGTTATCCATTTTGTGTGTGCCTTTCTTTACTTCTTTTCTGTTTGTGGTTCAGCACCTTCAACTCGGGTTGAGGAAAGATATGACAGAAATCCTACCCGCTGCGGTAATATTCAAGGATAGCTTCAATTCAAGAGATCCACAGTGAGTACAGTTACAGTACTGCTGTTAGTTTTCCTTATATATGCTTCATAGATAATTAAATTTGTCTCTTTCTGATCGGTGTAGAGATCGTGAGTTCAAACTCTATCTCCGTCACTCACTTTCCATTTCATTTAAGTATTGTACGAGTTAGATCTTGCTTATTAAGTGAGAGTTTGAATTTAACAGTTGTTAGTTATGTCTCATTTAAACAAACACAACCTAATTAAATGACGTAATTTTTAAAATTATTATCATACCAAAATCTAATAATGATTACCACAAATTTAATAGTAATTTTTAAAGTCAAGTCACAAAGAGAATTCTAGTCCCCCTTTAGGCATTACTCATCGATCTTATAATTATGGAGAATGTTCATCTCATGTATGTTGTTTGAACACGTCTCAATATGGTTGAAATGAGAGAAATACTAGCTGTTGTCATATTTAACTTCCCCTCCAATCTATTTTAGAATCCTCTTCTTTATGTTGCAGATGCTCAGTATGCCTTGGGAACTACCAAGCAGATGATAAGCTTCAAGAAATACCAGAATGTGGTCATATCTTTCACGTCGACTGCATTGGTCGCTGGCTCACCACCCACACCACCTGCCCACTCTGCCGCCTCTCCCTCCTCTCTTCCATGGAAACTCCAGAATTGAGGCTTGAGCCAGTTGGTGATGTTGATCGTCACCTAGAAACTAGTCAGCAGTAGATCGAACATCTCTTGAAGAGAGTTCATGAAGAGCATGTGAAGAAACAAAAGCTATATCCTATATATATTGTTAATTCAATTAGGCTCTGAAGCATAGTGGTGGATTATCTTGTTAATTTAATTTGACAATGTTACGTCCACAAACTTATCTCTTCCTTCCATTAATTAGTTCTTGAATATTTTTTCATTTTTTTAATAGGGGCTGATTCAAAAGCTCATATCAGCCTAGTTATAAAAAGAAAATAAAATAAGAGTTGAGTATATATATAACATTACTTAGAGTCTCATCAAACATACAGAGATCTTTAATTAATTGATAATTACAATATACAAATTCTTAATTACTTCGTGCATGCAGTATTATCTCTCTCCTCTTTGCTCTGGTGTCAGCCCACCCTGCCCACAGCTGGGGCAACTCTTCAGCCCGAATCCTTGGCAATCAAAACATCTAAAAGCAATAATGCACGAAAAAAACTAATTTAGACCAGAAAAATTTACAGATTAAATGCATATTAATTCTTCAATCTCATACATAAGCAAAGAAGTTTGTTCAAAAATAATAGAAATCAACTTACTTCCACCGCTCAAAAATATTTCCATTCTTTTTATTTCTTCCTGTACCCTATATATGAGAAATTGTTTTAGTTTCAGAAAACTACAAAAATATGAGAATGGAGTATATAATTCATTATATTAGGTATATAATTAAATAATTAAATACTTTATTTTTTCTTATCAGTTTAATTAGTTTTTGATCTCTTAAAAATGAATTATGTATACCTTGCATCCTGGACATTCTATAGCACCTTTTCCTCTACATGTTTCACAACTTTTCAGAAGCTGCAGAACGTTGGGAAAAAAAAATGAATATAAATATTCATCATCTAAGTTCAAATATTATGATATGAATCGAAAGATTTTACCGAACCAATCGAAAATCCTCCAGATTTTGAAGCACAAGCTGTTGTTGTTCTCCGTGTTTGCTCTATGCCGCCTATGATCGGTATTCTTGGATTAAACTGATGATGCAGAAGATGAGGTGGCAGTGCTGGAGGAGTAACGCGATTGCAACACAAAGAGAGCTCAGCCATTGAAACACAATTTTATGATATAATTATCTTTTCACCAATCACCTAGCTAGCTAGCTTCAACAATTATTATGGTGAGGGTGGCTTCGCTTCTCCTCCTTACAAGTTTGAAGTTGCCAAGAGTGGATAACTGTGTGCTCGTGACACCCACAAATGCTCAAAGCAGAGCCACTACTCTCTCTCTCTCTCTCTCTCTCTCTCTCTCTCACATTAACACGTGTACCCAAGTGGATAGGGACACAAATCTAGTTGCCTGGCAAAGCTGCAAATTAAAGTTTAAGAGAAATGGTAAGACCCAATACTTTTTTTTTAAATGATCTAATCCGTTCAAAAAATAATTAATTAGGTTCATATTTTTTTTTAGGTTCAGATTTTTTTTTGAGAAACTTTATTGAAGATCCCTAAACTTCTAACCATTTTGAAATACTCTTTAAATTTAAAAACTCTCAATTTAATTCCTTGAAGTTTTAATTGCTCTAAATTTAGAATCATCCGTCAAATTTTAAACATTACATGACTTTTATACCCCTGACTTTTCTATAAAATTTTAACTTCCAAAATGTTTTTTATTTTTTAAAAAATAAAAATCAGGAATATTTTGGTTTTTTTTTTTTATATTTATAACGGCTAAAATTGACAGAGAGGTCCAAATTAAAAGCAATTAAAAGTTCAAGGGACTAAATTAAGTGTTTTTTAAGTTTAAAGAATGTATTTCAAAGCGGGTGAAAGTTTGAAGGTTTTCAGTGAAGTTTTCCTTTTTTCTTTTTTTTTTTTTAATTCATATCATTAGGAAAAAAGTTTTGGGTCTTTAGCATTTATCAAAGTTTAATAGATTCCGATAGATAGAGGGTATTGACATCTCATGCAATAGTACTTAAAAAGTATTAGACGGTTGTAATACTTTGAGATCTTTGAAATTTGCTCTTTCATATTTTGAAATCGTTGCATAACTTTTTCATTGTTGATAGTTTTGAAAATATCTTTGATCATTAATTCATCCACTAATATTTTATTTGGTTATATAAACGATTTTTAATAATATTTATTGCAGAAATAGCTCTTTCAATGGTAAATTTTGTAATTAACACATGTCACTTTTTTAGACTAGGTTGGAGAAAATTCCTCCGATCCAGTTTGGAGGAAAACTTTGTTCAATAAATAATAAAACAATGGATACACAATATTCTTTTTCATATCTACCATCTTAAAATTTCAATGAGTTGTAAATTGACTACTATTTAAAATAAGAGAGCCTCTACTATCAGGTCTTGATGTAAATCAACACTTTTACAGCATTCAATCATTATGTAACACATCATCAATTTAAGAAAAATAAGAAAAATCACACCAAATCAGAGAAAAAAAACTCGTAGCCAGTGAGACCCCGACCAAACCCGTGGGTCTGGCCTGTCATGAACGCCTCAAACCTCGCTGGCCATGAACCGCCTCAAACCCCGCTAGCCATGACCAGACATAAAATCCATTTCTAATGCCCCAAAACCTATTTTTAATGCCTCAAAACCTGTTTCGAATGTCTTAAAACTCGTTTTTAGATTCAAAACTAAAACTTAGAAGTGAAAAGTTAATTCTTTAGGGATTTGACCACTATAAAATCTAGTGTATTTTGATCCAAGTGAATTTTGTTAATTTTTTTAAGTTTTTGTTTATATGCCAATTATTAATTAAGGGATGTAAAAATAAGATTTTAAGGAAGTTAAAACTCTTAAAATAATTGTCACTTTATTTTGCGGATATGGCTAGAGTCCTCTTGGAGCCGTAAAATAATTGATATACTCATTTTGCGGATACAAAAGCGGATATTGCAAATGACTACAATATGTACTAACCGCCTGAATTACCCAAACAGCCCCTTTCTTCCACCAGAAATTCAAACCCCAAACCAAATCGGATGCCCAGGCCAAACCCACCAGAACCTTATTCTATTTGTATAGAGTATTCATAATTCCAATTCCAATTCCAATTCCAATTTCCATGGCGAAATCCGAGAATTCGAAGCCCAACTCAAACATCCCGCCTTACGTTCCGTCCTCCGCCAAAGTGCACCCTGCCAACGACCCCGAAGTCGATTCCAGCTCCTACTCTCTCGAGAAGTTCAGACTCTACGAAACCAGACAGGTAACTGTTTGATTGCTGGGAAAATAGTAGAATTCTAAGGAAAGACTTTAACTCTTTTACTTCTGTTCTGTTTCTATTGAATGTTTTGCACCGAACAAAGTAATATTGTATATGAGAGTTCCGTTTCTTTCTTAAACCTACATAACGGTGAATTTAGTTTTTTATTCGCAGAATAAGATTAAGTGAGGTCTCGGAGATTTATACGTTGATTGAACCCTAGGAAAGAAATTAGTTGCGTCTAATAGGGGTTCTAAGTCAGAATTTTTAAAACCTGAGCCATGGAAATTCCGTTCTTAAACTTGAGCTCTGTTTGGCTGCCTGGAGAACATTGGAAAAGGAAAGAAAAAGGAACAGAGAATCTTGAATTTATTAGTTTTTTATTGTTTGGGATATGAGAATATAAAATTACATGTCTGGATCATCTTGAGTTTATTAGTTTTTGATTGTTTGAGATGTGAGAATATGAAATTACATGTTTGAATCTGCATTATGGGATAGTTGTGAGATAAAAATATAGTTTCTAGCATTACTCTTATTCTATGAGTAATGTTAAAAAGTACGTTTGGATCTCACAATGTTGATGTAGCAATACCAACCAATCATTTGATCAGTCATTGTTAAAAATGTAGTTTCTAGCATTACTCTTATTATATTATTCTTTTATTCTTTTGACAATTGGGCATTGGGTTCTATAATCAGAGATTTTATCTGATCGGGAGCGATCGTAATAAGAAGCTCTTCCGGGTGTTGAAGATTGACCGTAGTGAGCCATCTGATCTCAATATCAGCGAAGACCCAGTGGTGTATTCTCCTAAGGAAATCAAGAACTTGCTTCAGCGCATTGATGAAGGCAATCGTGCCACCGGGGGACTAACCCCTGTAGCAAAGGTTTTTGGTATTGCAGGTAAGAGTGTCACAATTTTAGGCCCATATGGGTGTTCCAACACTTAGAGGTTGTACCAAAATAGTAATATATATGCCTCTGGTGGTTTTAGGTTGCATTAAGTTTCTGGAGTCGTATTATTTGATTCTGGTCACTAAGCGTCGGCAAATTGGATGTATATGTGGTCATGCAATTTACAGTATAGAAGAGAGCCAATTAATTACGATCCCTCATGTCTCAGTTCAAACTGATGTAGCACACTCTAAACCAGAGCTAAGGTAATTTGTTTTTTTCTTATACAATTTTTTCATCAAACTTTTGTTATTGTGTATCTAGATGAAGTGGTTCCATAAATTGTAGATATAGCCCTAGTGTAATTCTTGTCAAATAGATTATTATGCAACGACTTAGTAGATTGTCATAGGGCATAATGTTTATGGTGACATTAATTCTTTGGCCACCATATTAGTGAAGGTTCTCTTAGTTAGGGGGGAAAGAGGAGATGTCTGCCACCGTCAGTTTTCTCAGACTGCACGCTTGGATCTTTGGCACGTGTTTTGGTTAATGAATGACAATCAATCATCTTTGGCTTAGGGAACTTACCAAAAAAGAAAATACACATAACCCCTCCGATGCCAAAAAAAAAAACTGAGGAATTTAACAGGACGATGCCCCCAAAGTTGTTGGCTAGTTCATTTATTTCTTAGGGAGATTTACCCATCCCTGTTGGCTAGACAGAGCAAAGACATAGTCTTTGCAAATGACCCCACAACTGATTGGCTGAAATTTTCCACAATAAATACATTGAGTTACTTTCTAATTTTTGGCGAGCCTGTTTCTATTCAGGATAATCTTTAGGTATATCTGGAATCAACAGCTGTGTAGTCTTTTAATATTTTACTTGGAGGAATTTATTTGAATTAATATGACTAGGTATAGAAACCGTAACAGCCCTGCATTGAATGTTGTGGCTGGGTATTCTAAATGTGTGAAGCTATATGTTTATATGTTATAAACCATTTGGGTTATGGAAACTACTGAGTTGACTCTACCTATGTTGGGACTTGATGGACTTAAAAGAAATATTCTGTCATTTTTAGGAATTTTTTATTGTTGTTGTATATTATTGAAAAATCTTTCTGTTTTTTGATAGTCTAAACTAAATCCCTTGTGCCCACCCGCTAATGGGTTTGTAAAAGCACATTGTAGTTGTACTTATTTCGTAATGTTTCCTCTAATGCAGGTACAAGAAGCTTTTATCTAGTGTTGATCTCACCAAAGATTTTTTCTATAGCTATACGTATCCAATAATGCAAAGTTTGCAAAAAAATGTGCTGTCAATGGGTGATGAAGGGATGCCATATGACAATATATTTGTGTGGAATGCTTATCTGACACAAGCAATTAGATCAAGATGCAATAACACTATCTGGACTATAGCATTAGTTCATGGGCATTTTAAACAGGTATGAGAGACTTTCTCTTTATTATCTCTTTGTATTTTAATGGCTTACACCTCATCACATGTGAATTTGAAATTTATATACCCTACTTGAAGTTTACACTTAAGATCCTGTTGTCCATTTGGATGTTGTCCAGATATATGTTAAAAATTTGCTTCTTTTCAGCTAGATGTTCTCCCACACCATCTCTGCTGTTTGTGCAAAAATATGAAATTCCAATCCAAAGCCACATTCAAGTACATCACAGTTATTAGTAATTTGTTCTGTTCCTCTTTTAGTTTTGACTGAATAGTCGCCAACTTATCTTGTTTCTTTTCAAGTTTGATCCTCAATTGTTCTGTCTTAGGAGTAACTTGCACTGCAGCAGGGAACCTGTTTTTCTCTTCTAATGAATCTGCAAGCTCCTTATCCTTTTCAACCTTGCAAACCAGTGCATATATAACTCCCATATCTTGACTCTCGGCTTCAAACTTTGCAGCAGTCAAGAAGCCATTAACCTTATTGTATTTAGAGGAACTAGTGTCATCTTCCCAAAGAGGATGATGCAATGCATAGTTTTTGTTACCCCTTCGGAATGAATGTGTTGGCTCTAGTGCGGTGGATCATGTCATTGTCATATAACCATGATCTACCCAATAGAATGTGACATGCATAGCTTCACTATCAACATTGTCACCCAAGGAAAAATTGACTAAACAACTAGATGTGACCAGCACTTTGTTACCTTTTGGAAGCCACAAAATTTTGAAAGGATGAGATACTTTTCAAGAGGCAATTTCAACTTTTTGGCTGCCTCTTTGGAAATAATGTTCTCACTGCTACTCCCGTCAAGAACAACATCACACACCTTCCTACCACAAAGAACTTGTGTTTGGAAAATATTATACCGCTTCCAATCTTCCTACTATACTCTCAATGCAGTCATCACTTGTGGTACCGCCAAAGACTCCTTGTACTTGGTAAATATCAACATTCTCTTCCTCATCATCATAGCCATCATAAGTCGGCTGCTCTGCAGTTTTCAGAATTACAAAAATTCCCTTTGACCCCTTGAACATTCATGCTTCTACGGCTGCTTGCATCAACTGCTGGTTTACAAATTGCAAAGTTTTGTAACTGAGATCAGTTGAGGGATTAATGGTGCAATTAGTTTAGTGATGGCAAAAGTGATCTGCAGATAGTGACATTAGATATTTTAGTGATGGCAAAAGCGATGTGCAGATAGTAACATTAGATAGTTTAGTGATAGCAAAAGTGATGTGCAGATGGTAACATTAGATAGTAACGTAGCATCTTGGTGTGTGACACAATGTGTACAATCTTATACATGGCATATAGTATGCAACATAGTTTCATTTTTATGTAATATCATTTTTTTACTGTTATCACTTGCTTTTTGTTTTTAGTGATTATGAGTGACTAGGTATGCTATATCCTTCAGCTGTAATTACCTTCGGAAATATTATTTAATGGAAGCAGAACTTATCTTTTAATGGTGATTCTGCCCTTTTCCACTATTTCACCCCCTTCTAGAATTCAATCATGGTACATGATTGCTTCATCCTATTGTCCTGTAATTCAATTTAATTGAGCATAAAATGTATTTAGTACTTCCCTCAACTCTATTGAACTTGATGGTGGCAGATGAGGCTATCAATTTTTGGGAGGGACTTTGGTGTTTCTCTGGTTTCAAGGCGCTCTCGTCATTTTGCAGGGACACGGTATGTTTTAGACTGGACTGGTTCATCTTATATCTTTTATTTAACAAGTTCTTATAAAAAATAGATTTTATTTAACAAGTTGACTGAAATTGTATTCAAAACATTAGATCTGAAAGAAAAATGATTACATACACTAGTTTTCTAGTTTCTGGACCTTGTAGATCTTCCCTTTAATTTCTTCTGTTCTTGGTTCAAACTCCACTAAATTAGCTGCTTTGAGTATCACCTTAGATGCTCTTTTAATCTGTAGCCTTTTTCTTCCGGCTTATAATTAGTTTAGAGATCACAAAAAATAAAGTTTGTTGCTCTGGTTCAGTTAAAGCCTGGATCATACATCAGAAGCAACTTAAGAGTCTCACATTGCATTACATGTGCTTGGACACCTACGAAATAACCTTGTTGTGCTGTTGTGTTTGACAATTCACATCATAAAAAGCAATGTGGTAATATGGTACCACTCACTGGGGTTCTTACTTCTTTTATAAGTAAATAAATCTTATTAAAAAGTGCAAGGGATGCAACCTAGTACACTGGAAGTATACTAGAGAAATCCTCAACTAGGGAGAAGTAGAAGAGCACAAATACTTGATGGTATAAATCTTAACCAGAACGCACAAATATTTATAGATGATAAATGATGGTATAAGTCCCATGCAAACAATCATTATAATGTATATATGTTTTATGTTTTTTGGTTGCACTTTAACATTATCTGTTTAAAGTAACATTCATGACACATATTGGGAGAGTTTGTGCAGTCACTTATTCTTAGTTATTGGTGTAATTTTTTGCTAGGAAGGTGCTGATGTATGCATTTGTGTGTATGAATGATATTCATGTAACATATGCTTTTGAAGCTTAGGAAATCTTTAGTACCTACAGAACTCCTGGATGTGAGAAAGCTTAAAATGTATTTGCATTGATAGGAAAGACGGTTTTCCCTGTGATGTCAAGGATAAGCCATGTACCTGTTGGGTATTTCAACTAACAAACTCTGGTTATATTATTTTACATTAGGCAGAAAGATGATAATTTAATTGTATAATGATCTAAGCCTTCTGATTTAAATGATTAATTAGTAAATAATTGTAAAGTGGCTAATGCAGCTCACACATTCTGATCTTGTGCATGCCACGTCATCTATTTATTGGTCAAGTTGACAGAAGACATGCAACATTATCAAATCTACCATTGACATGCTTTAAAAAACTGGAAGGATCTAATTGCTCGTATTGAAACTTTGAGGAACCAATTATGATTGTTGTAATACTTCAAGGATCAAAAGTACTTAATCCTAAGAAACAAAATTCCCCCTCTTAAAGTTGCTCCTCCAATGTTATGGCTTTTTATGAGGTCAGTTGGTCTCCATTGGTGTTCTCTTCCTCTATATTTTAATTTTATATGACATAGGGTGGACACTGGAGGTTCAAATTAGCCTTTTATTGGTATTTTTGAAATTTATAACTCTGTTCAATACCTATGGGTTAGGCAATTTACCCAATAGAAAGTTAAGGCAATGAACTGCCAAAACTAAGATGCAGGTGATTTACTGGATGTTGGGGCACCTACTTACTTCTGTAGGTTGCAATTGGATATTGGGTGTTTGGCTATGTATGTAGATATTAACAATATAAGTATATGGGTGGGTGTGCGTGTGTGATCCACAAATTATTGGAGCCCATAAATAGTTTATATGAAGTTTTACCCCCATAGGCTTTTATCTCTTGTGGTTTGTTCAGGGAAGGACTGAAGGAGGAGGAGCAACAAGCCAGGTTAGACTTTCTCTCTCTGCACATTGGATTCCTTTCTTGCAGCAACCCTTTGTGGCAGAATTATAGCAGGACATTCGTTTTCCCCCCTTTTCAATAAGAATTTCATAGGTTTTTTTAGAGAATGTGTTGTTTCTTCTGTTTTTCCAAATGGAATTTAATTTTTATTCTTTTTTATTTTTACTTCTCTCTCTCTCTCTCTCTCTCTCTCACTCTCCAATTGATCCCTGTATGCTCTTTCCTTCTCTTTTCATGGATTGTGGTTTATGCCGCTTCTATTTTGATTTAACAAAGTCAACCTCAAAGGGTTGACTCAAGTGGTAAGGGCCTTGGTCTTGGTGGTGTTTTCATCAGGTCTAAGGTTCGAATCCCTTTGGGTGCAAATAATTTCTTGACACTAAACCCAACCCAGACCCAGTCTTCTTCTCCACCCTGGAGGTATTGCCAGAACACATCACCATGACGGTGGAACCCAACCCATAATCAAAAAACGTCTTCACCTTCCTCAACTCAGAGGCAAATTGGCTGCATCCCCACCCTTTGCAACCCTCGGGGATCAGAACCACCAGCCTTCTCCGACCACCCATCACGGAGACCGTCATCTCCAAGTATCAGCTGAACCTATTTCCATCGCTTTGGCAACCCTCACAAAAATATCTGGTGAACTCCTTAGCACCATCTCTTCGCAGCAACTCTTCCACTGTCAATGTCAGCTACGCAGTACATAGTGTGCTCAATAACACAGCATTGGAAAAAACCCTTCCTCCTTTCATCTAGCCGGAACACCGAAGACCCTTCCACCTCCAAGAACTCAAACATTTTGGCCTCCACAAAGAAGCATCTCTCCAGCTCCACTCACTCAACATCAAAGAGAAGAGCATGCGCCAAGATGCACCACAACAACTCTCAAAGACAAAAGATCCATCTATGAGACAGCCCAACTCCAACTCAGACAACAAGTGACAACGACTCGAAGCTTAAACCTAGCGGGATGTGCCTCCACGCACCACCGCTAGGAAAGGAAAGATTGGAAAAAACAGATTGAGGAGAGGGAAAAAGCTTAGGAAATCACAAGAGAGGGGGGTAGAAGACGAAGCGAAGCTGACAACTAGCGGAATGTGCCTACACACTCCATCGCTAGATGAGGGAGAGGAGAGAAAACGAGTCACAGGAAGTTATAGAAAAATGAGAGGCAATGAGTGACTCATCTTGAGGAAATTTTTTATTATTAGGAGTTGGGGAAAGTTTTGTAGTCAAATCAGATTTGAGGTGGAAGATTGGCTCAAAGATTAGATTCTGGTATGATCTTTGGTGTGGGGATCTTGCCATTAAGGAGGCATTTCCAGTTTTATTTGGTATTGCATGCACAAAGGATGCTTCTGTTGTGGCTCATGTGGAATTTCTAGGTGGTGCCATTCAATGGAACATGAGCCTCACTCGAGTGACTCAAGATTGGGATGTGGATGCTTTTGCTTTGTTTAGGATGTTGTATTTAGTGAGAATGAGATAGGAAGGGGAAGACAAGTTGTGGTGGGCCCCTTTCAAAAGAGGGTTATTTGGTGTTAAATCATTCTACAATGTCTTGGGTTGTCATGATGGGTTGCATTTCCCTTGGAAGAGTGTTTGGCTGATTTATTTTTTTTTGTATTTGTTTTTGGTTGATTAATGTTCCATTGAGGTTGGCTTTTTTTGTGTGGTTGGTTGCCCTAGGAAAGATCTTTACTATGGATAATCTCTGGAAACGGCGCATTGTTGTAGTTGATCGGTGTTGTATGTGCAAAAGGAATGAGGAGTCTATAGACCATCTCCTCCTTCATTTTGAGGTTGTTTGTGCCATTTGGAATTTTTTCTCAATCGATTTGGGTTGTCTTGGGATTTGTATGCTTTTTGGTGGACTTCCAACGGCACTTAGTGTGTTGCTGTGTAGAAAATAGTACCTTCGTGCCTTTTTTATTGTCTTTGGAGGGAAATGAATTATAGAAGTTTTGAGGATCGTAAGAGTACTTTGGTGAAAATTAAGTCTTTATTTTTCATTGCTTTGTATCTGTGGTCAGCTACTTATGTTTCTCCTTTAGTGATTTTCTTGTTCTTTTTGCGCTTACTAGTTAGGTTGTATATTTCCTGTGTACATGGGGCACCTTACACTTTTAATGATCTCTTGAGTACTTAAAAAAGAAAAAGAGAGCAAAATCAAATCATGCCTCCTCTCTCTTTTTCCCCCATATACACCTATTTAACTTTCTTTAGGTGTAGAATAATTAATTTAAAAACCATTTGTTTCTCAACTCTTATGTGGCAACCTTTTTTTTTTTCTATGAATTTTCTCAATCTTTTGTAGTTTGGTCTGGGACTTCTAAGGCAATTGTTCTTATTGCCCTCATTGTTTTTGTTCTGCTTATTTGATGGGTCCGTTACTTTCTTTTTTTGTGTTTATGAATAGTGTTACCTGTGGATTATTTTCAAGAGTTTTTTTATTTTATGGACATGCTGCAAGGAGAACTTATCCTTAATCATTAGAAGTTGTGATTAAGTGATGTAGAACCAATTTGGAAGCTTGCTCACAATCGACTCTGTGATAGATAAATTTGGAAATAAAAATGAGAGCAACTGGGTTTTTTTTTTTTTTAAAAAAAAAGGTTAGGAAAATTGAGGGCTATTTGTTGAAGAGAACAAAATTCAGGTAGCAACAATATTGGGATTATCAGAATATTAATTAAGTAATTAAATTCATTAGTTGCTATAGCTTAAGCTCTACAAAAGTGGTATTTTATCATAGTATTGGAGCAAGTGATCCTAAGTTCAAACTTTGTTTCTACTCTAGCCAGGCAAGATAGGATTCGAACATTCCTCGTATGTTGGACCTCACCCATTGAGTTGGTGTTTGGGTCTATACGCGAAGGGTAATGTTAGGATGATGTATAAATGATTGAATTCATCATATCTGTTAACTTAAGTTTTTAGACAAATGCACAGTGCTTTAAGGTATGGTGCTTATTTAGTGACTAAAGGAGAGGGAAACTTCAGTTTTTAAGGGTCTTAAAGGATATCAGAGAAATATGGTTTTGGGTTGTAAAGATGGAAGGAAAGAGAGGCTTAAAGGCTGTTCTTTGGCTCTGTAACAGTATCCCATGAATGGGGATAATGCAGAAAAAGGAGAGAGAGCATGCTTGATAATCTTGCCTTAACACTTAAACTCTGATTTCTTTGAATAAATTGAAGCATATTTATAAAGACTCTTCAGTTTTATTTATCTTACTAGGGCTAGGACTTGGATCCTTAATACGTAATATACTTAATAAACACATAACTACTTAATATTCAAGCAAAACAATCCTAATATCACTAGAAAACTCTAGGATAGGCATAATTAAGAAAATACCCTAAAAGTACTGGCACAAGATTTGTGGGAATTTATGGTTCTGCCACACTATTAAAAAGCACCAAAAAAGAGCTACTTATGACTACTAAAGCGTTGAGCCAAATTAAAAACTGTTTCAACTGTTGACTACTTATGATTAGACTTTAAAACTATTTTATTATCTTAATTTGACGTTGCATGTCTGTCCACTAAACTCGAGTTTGTGTAAATTGGAAAGTAGCACACGAAACAGCAACAAAGCCATCTTCAATGACTTCATCAATTAGTTTTTCTTGACTATGTTGTTTTTTTGAATTTTTTAAGATATCGAATTGCAAATTGGAGTGAGTTATAGAACAAGGATTTGTCTTTTAGTTAATTGTTTTACAACTGAAAAGCACACAGATAAGATGGAGTTGTCCTGAGAACCAGAGAGGGATCTAGAAACATAAACTCTTCACGCATGCTACCTTTAGTTTTGGTTGATTGAAGCTGATGAGAAAAAGAATAGTTTTCTTTTCTACTGAGTTTCCTTGTATAGAGTACTAATTTCAATTTTAGGAAATATCTGTTCAGTTTCATAATACAGAGAACTTGTTTGTCTCTGTGTGTATGTAGGAAATGTTAATAGTGATTACGTGCCATTGCTTCTATTATTTTAGTGGTTTTCATAAATTGCAGTTACTTGAAAAGGGGAGTTAATGATCGCGGAAGAGTTGCAAATGATGTTGAAACAGAGCAGATTGTCATTGATGAGGAAACTGGGTCATGCAAGGGGAGGATGAGTTCTGTTGTGCAGATGCGTGGTTCGATTCCTCTTTTCTGGTCACAAGAAGCTTCGAGATTTAGTCCTAAACCTGATATAATCTGTAAGAGTATCTATTTTACAAATTTAATTTGCTTTGTTGCTGATCTTTTGTTGAGTTTTATGGGTGTTATACTTTTAGCTTCATGTACATAGAGTGAATGTTGTCTTTTTGACTTCAGTACAGAGATATGACCCCACATATGAGGCAACAAGATTACATTTTGAAGACCTGGCAAGGAGATATGGCAATCCAATTATAGTGCTTAATTTAATTAAGGTCATCTTCAAATTCATTTTCATGGCTACCATTTGAAAATGTATAGTTTCCGATTACATGATATTGGATTCTTCATGTGTGGGGCTTTGTTAGTAGTACTGAATTATTTTCACATTGGCCAAGAAAAAAGAGGGATGAAAAAAAGAATTTAAATTGGGATCTTGCTTCCATTTATCTGATGTTAGATTTAATGCCTAGTGCAATCTGCTACTTCTTTTTCTCTCTGTAAAGTTTCTTGTATCAATTTCTTTATAGAAACTTCAAGAATTGGCACACTCCTTATCACTTTCTTTCCAACATGCTGTTGTTGCATGTTTGCATCACTGTAGAGTTAATGTTTGGTTGATGGATTAAAATGACATTTGTTGATGTGGACGTAATGTACAATTAAGAAGATGTTTTTGGGTGCTCAACACTCTCTCTCTCTCTCTCTCTCCCTGTGGGAAGTGGCTATCACCAATATTTAGGAATAATGAAACTTTCTCTGGATTTAATTGTAATATCTAACAAATTTATGAATTTATCTTCTGCTTTTTAATGCCCATATATACAAACATTGATATATATGCTTTCAGTGTTTTATTTTTTGAATCACTTGCTATTTAGTTTGAGTTTCACTTCTAATATTCTGGGAACTAACTTAAATGTTAAAGTGCAGACTGTTGAAAAAAGGCCAAGAGAAATGATGCTTAGGCGTGAGTTCGCAAATGCGGTTGGGTATCTCAACCAGATTCTTTCAGAGGAAAACCATCTTAAATTTATTCATTGGGACTTTCACAAGTTTGCGAAGAGGTAAGTAGGTTGCTTCTTCTTTTCTTCCCTCTCTTTTATTTTATTTTATTTTTGTATGACTTTTATGTTGAGCTAACCATTCTGTTATTCTGCTGTTTCCAAAGCAAGTCTGCCAATGTTTTGGCAGTTTTAGGTGCTGTGGCAAGCGAGGCACTTGATTTGACTGGTTTTTACTATAGTGGTAAACCTACCATTGCTAAGAGGAGAGGCAAAAAAATTAGTCAGACAAGCACAGGAAGGTATGTATTTTTTACTAAACTTATTGATATATATCTACTCAAGAATTTAAGGTGTTCTTATGATAGCAAAACTCTGCTGACCTTCTGTCTTAGTTTTTGGTTACAAAGTAGAATTGGATAGATTAAAAATATTGAAATTTCCATGTTATTTTACTTTTTGAGGAACATTTGTACAAATGATCAAGTCTTAGGATATAAGATTTTAAAACATAAAAAATATGATAAAGCTAGACACTTGAATTGGAGTTTCTCTTGTTTAGGGTGCCAAAATTACCTTCGTGATTCATATAGAATGAGGTTTGGCATATCATATTTGCTCAATTGTCAATGATGTCTTATATAATATCTAAGTTTGGGAAAAATGTAAAATTAGTCTCTGTGGTTACATTGATTTACCATAAGCTCTTTGTGGTATGCAAAAACAACAAATAGGTTTATACACCCAATTTCCATCTAATTTTTTTACGGAAACTGTTTAATGCCATATCAACACCAATCAGATTATAACATGTTACCCATAATAAAAAAAATTGTCAATATATAAAAACTAAATAAAAAAAATTAATTAAAAAAAATGGAACAGCGGCGGTGGCTTGGCCATCCCCTTTTTATTTTTTAATACTTTAACCCCCAAGGCATTTTTGGGAGTATAGGTGCTAAAAAGTTGTGTGACACACGACTTCTATTCTGTCCAAAAAGAAAAAAAAAAAAAAACTTGACAGAGGTGCTAACTTGTCACTGTTTAATAGTTTGTGGGGTCGAATGTCACTTTTTAAACAATTGAGGCCAAAACACAAAAGTGAGCATACTTTAGAAGGGTAAAGTATATTTCCCCCAAATTCTTATATTAAAATTCACATAAGTTCTTCAATGAACTCCCAACATCATCTATAATGAAATCTGTTACGTAATTTGCCCACACAAATTATTGAGAACTTTGAAAACATTGATGATGGTAATATCAAGTGTTAAGAGTATCTTACTTCATAATGTTGAAGGCATTCCAAGAAATTTCTGTAGATTGAATGCATTATTACTAACAATGAAAAAAGACTGAATGATAATTGTGCAACAAAAATGATAGACAAGGCTCTGTTTGGTTCGATGTGAAATGTTTTTTGTTGGAAAATATTCTTAACAAAATTTCGCTGAAAACATTTTTCGGTGTTTGGCTTGTACGGAAAATGGTTGGTGACCTCCAACGGTGGAAAATGGCTAGTGACCTCCGACAGCGGCTTCTGGTTAACTCCAGTGGTGGCAACTGGCAGTGGTTCCAACAACCTCTAGTGGCGGTTTCCAGTGAACTCCGGTGGGTGGTGGTGGATTCTAATAAACTTTGGTGGCAGCAGAGAATGAACCTCAAGAGACCGCGTGTAAGAAGAAGATCAAACTTGGAAAATGGTTTACAGTCTTAAAAAAGAAAAACCATTTTTCAAAAATTAAAGAAGGTTTTTTTGGTCAACCGAAAATATTTTTCAGTTTGACTATGATTTTTCGGTCATATCAAACACTGGAAAATAAGGAAAACATTTTCTAGAAAATATTTTACGTTGAAACAAATAGAGCCTAACTACTGTTGAATTTGTGAGTGTCATTGATCATATGATGTTTCTTTCTTCTTTTGTAACAAGTTCTGTGACAGCAATTTATTGACTGTTTATAAATTCATGAATATGTGAATGTGGTTTTAGTTGAGTGACCCTTCTTAATACAAGGGTATTTTGGTATTTCTATCATTCTAAATATATAGCATGGTGAAATATCACATTCATGTCACCTACTGGTACTTTTTCGATGTTGGGGCTTAACATTGAAGATTTCTTTTGAAATAATAAATTTGATGATGATCTATTGTTAAATTATTTTTGTTTAGGCTTCAGGTGTTGTTCTCTATATAGCTCATTTTCATTTCTTACAGGGATGCTTCACTTAGAGATCTGACCGCTAATTCAGGGGATCTTACTAGGATTGGAAGCAGTAATGAAAATCTAAATTCTTTAGTTAATCGTGACAGAGAGATTGATTTTTGTCAACAAAATGGAAAAGATAATTCTGGTGGTGAAGTGCCACGATTTCAAAGTGGAGTTCTGCGCACTAACTGCATTGACTGCTTAGATCGCACAAACGTTGCCCAGTATGCTTATGGCCTTGCAGCTTTGGGCTGCCAGCTCCATGCAATGGGTTTAACAGATGTGCCTAAAGTGGACCCTGATAGTACCATGGCTGCATCTCTAATGGATATGTATCAGAGCATGGGGGATGCTCTTGCCCAGCAGTATGGTGGGTCTGAAGCTCACAACACAGTAAGTTATATCCTACATTATCATAGTTTGTATGATTTTTGTCTATCACAATATGCCATTAATTTGTGCATCTGTTTGTTCATTTTTGTTAACTAACTTGATATTACTTCATCTGCTTTGGTTTTTAATTTGTTAATCGCTGCTTTATTATGAGCATCAGGTGTTTACAGAGAGGCAAGGAAAGTGGAAAGCTACCACCCAATCTAGAGAGTTTTTGAAGTCTATCAAGCGCTACTACAGCAATACTTACACTGATGGTGAAAAGCAGGATGCTATAAATTTGTACTTAACTCTCCCTGTTATACTTTCTTTCTTATTTTTTTGGAATACTATTTTCCCTTTTTTTTCCGGCAAATGAGGTTTCTGAAGTTTTGAATTGTCATTCTCTAGCTTCTAGCTTTGCTTATAATAACCCAGAATCTTTGGAAAGCTGGGTTGCTTTAGTTTTGCTGACACTGGCATTTTTAAATTCCTAGTTTATCTAACATTGTTTTGATTTTTTGACCAAAAAAAAAAATTGTTTTGTTTCATATTTGGTTCTTTAACAACATCTTCTCAAACTATCATCTTTTGGTGTGCTTGCCAGATTTTTGGGTTACTTCCAACCAAGAGAAGGGAAACCTGCTATTTGGGAGCTAGATTCGGATTACTATCTCCATGTATCTGGGATTGGAGATGACCTTTTCCTATTTAACTGGTAAATCTCCATGTTCTCCCTCTACAAGCTGCTGCATACACGCATTTACACCTACATGTAAACTTCTATGCCTGTGCACATGCAAACATTATACATCCAATTTTCTTTTTCTTTTTCTTCTTGCTATACTTTCTTGGTAGTTCCTTTTCTTTTCCCTTATTTTTTTATGGGTGCAGTCTCCATAGATGTTAAGGTTCTTATTTATGTGTTCCTCTTCCAGTCTCTCTTTTTCTTTGATGAATATTTTTTTGATTTTGCAGTCCACAATCTGATGCCAAGCTTGTTGCGGGAGTTGGAGTTAATCTCGCCCCTATTCCAGCTTGGAAGGGAGACTTCTCAAGGATGAAGTTGACAGAATTTGATAAATTGATAGAGAGAACATCTAGTGTAATAAAGGATGTAAGACTCTATGGTGAACCAGATCAAAGACATGGTGCTGGTTTAGGAAATTCCAGTGTGGCACCTGATGCAGCGTAATTATTTCCTTGGCTTTAGCAAATCTCTTTTGATGATTTATATATTATGTTTACCTTCTATGATTGTTCGCCTTCAACTCTCAAATTGTTTGCTTGCACGCCAGTTACTTGCACATGCATCTCTCTTTCTCTCTCTCTCTCTCATGCTTCTCATTTACCGCTGATGTATCAGTTCTGTACTTCTGCTGCCATATATGTACAATACTCAAATACTTGCAACTGTTTCCTGGTTTTTTGTTATGTTAGAAATATTTTTAGTTGGTCTGAGTATCATAGTTGTTGATTGAGCTTTGATTATGCTTCATTATTTAAATCAAATTTCTTGCTTATCATGCAGTCTATTATTTTTCCTAGTCCATTGTTTGCATGCAATTTGTGCTGTTTCATGTCATTGACCCATTTGTTTTACCCAAGAAAGTTCATGCACTTGTCTGCTTTCATTTTTCCTCAGTTAAACTTTTTTGCCCCCACCATATTATTGACTATGTTACCATGTTACTTTTTAAAAAAAATGCTTGTTTGAATTTAATGTTACATGGACAAGTGGAAAGATCTTCCTTTTCTTTATACCTTTCAGCTTCCAGTTTTGTTGAAACTAATTAAAGTTCATTACACGCAATTATTATCTCATTTTATTACAGTAAGAACATTTAATTACACAGGATTGTGCCAGTATTGATGTATGTCCTCTCAGTTCTCAGTCCCTCTCCCTCACTCTGTGACTTTCGAAAAGATGAAATAATTGGTTCTTTTTTTTCACCCCCTTTAAATGTTTTCACATCACAATGGTTGTGCGGTGTTAATGGTGCAAAGAGAGAGTCTGTATCCTCGGTAACCTTGGTGTCTTCACTGAATCTTAGCAAATTTTTTTCAGTGAAATACAGCTCAAGAGCCCAAATTGGCTTTTTGGCCAGAGGAAGTATGAAGAAAATGGCTCTGCTCCCAAAGTTACTTCACAGGAAATTGCAAATGGAGGATCTCAGGATGACAGAAGAGTTGATAGTTTTTGTGACCTAAATTGGCTTTCTTCTGCTAGCGATATCAAAGAAGAGGACATCTTTCAGAGGTATATCTCTAGAAAATGCATTTTCTCTTTTTTCATAGAAAATGCATTTTCTTGTTCTATGAGTGCAAGCTTTTTTTTTTTTTTTTTTTTTGGTTTGTTTTGTTTTTAAGTTTTTAATTTTCCCAAATTGTTTTAGAAGTCTGCAACTTTTGGTTGCTACATCGGAAACCCTATAATTAATGGGATACTATGGCAGGCTTCACTTGGAGCTGTTGAGCAAATGAACACATTGTAATTCAGTTTCTTCATTTTTGTGTGTTTAGAATTGTCAAAAGTTCAATCTATCTTCACAAAATATAGTGAATTATCTACTGTTTGACACTAATTGTGTTCGATCAAAAATTGTCCCAAAAGCTTAGGTTAGGGTAAATTTAACAATTTAATTAATATTATAACACTCTCGCACATATTTGAACTCAAACTTCGTTTCAACATGTAAAATATTTTACTGAAATTGAGGGTAAAATTTGGAGTTAAGGTTAGAACTCAGAATTTTTATTCTAATGCCACGTTAAATCACCACTTGTTCTAACAAATGAGGCTACAAAATTAGGGAAACTATATCTCATATTCTATTACATTTTTTGCATTCATATCATTAAAAGATACAGTGTAGTCATTCACTTATTTATGTGGAGAGCAGATGTCATTTGGTCCAAGGGTCATTGCCATGCTATGCTATTTTTGTAAGGACAATACTAAAATGATGTTATGATTTAGAAATTTGATCAATTTAACCGAACCAAAACCAAACAAGGTTTAAGCATGTTGAGACTACGGCAAAACTGGATAGAGTTGGATTTGGTTAACCTTTTCAATAAATTTAGCTGTTAAATAATTTTGAAATAGAAGATGCATTTTAAAATGACAAAATTGATTTATTATTTTTTTTTTTTTTGCCAGTGTTTTTCTGTCAGTCTGTTAAAAAGGAGTTGTTATTCATCTGCATTTTGTCAAGTTCATGCTTAATGCATTTTTTTGTGTTCTTGATTTCAAGGTACCTTGCAGTGACGTCAGTTGATGAAGCCAACGGTTGGTATGGTGGTACACTGCTTGGTGATCAAGATGAAAACAGTCAGATATATAAGCATTATGCCGCATTATGTCAGGTAATAATATTTAGGCCTTTCTGGTAATTTTATCTTTTGGTCATGCGTCTCTTATAATATTCAAGCCAATTTACTTTTAACAAAATGGTGGTGCTCTAATTCATTCTACAAACAGTGATGATATGAATTTTTATATTATCTCCGACTGTATCATAGAGAAACAGAATTTCAAACATTTTTCATGTGCGTCAAGTTCTCAATTTTTTAGTGGTTATTTATTTTTTAAATTACTGTTGAAAGAATAAAAGGCAAGCAATTTGGCATTATCTTTTTTCCAAAATGTTGGAGAAGATGGCACCTTTAGTTTGCAAATCTTGGAGTGTGTTTTCCGAGATGTAATTTTAGACAGTTGTAGCACAAGTTGAAAGTCATGTGGCTGCCTCCTGATCATCCTAGTTCTACTGAGCTTTATAAATGGTTGGCTGGTATTTACTTCAAAGTTTTACTAGTGTTAACTTTAGGGCTGTCGGTCAGAGTTGGTGTGTCAAGTTTATGTCGGTCTGATTGACCCACCAACTTGTTAAGGGTTAATTTGGTACGATCCAGTTAATTAAATATGGCAGATCTCTCAATTCTGACATGGTACGATTCGTTTGACAAATAGGTCGTGTTCAGTTGACCTGACCCAATATGCATAACCCATTTAATAAATAGGTTGTGTTGGGTTGACTCAAACATGACCCATTTGACCTATTATTTGAAAACTAAATCAAATAAATGAATAACTTGTTTGATCCGCCAACCTCTTAGGGTTTTAAACAAGTCACCTATGGGTTAAGTAGGTTGATTTGAGATTGACAAATTTATTAAACTTTAATTTGCTAATTTCGTGTTAAGTTTGTATGTTGTGTCAAAAATTATTAGTCTTTTACTTAAGTTGATATCTCCCTACCTAAAAGCATCTACTGGTAAACAAGATGCTTATGCCAAATACGGAAGGCATGTTTGCTACCCAAATATCAAATTTGAGGTGCCTAATAAAAATAAATGCTATTATTCAATCATTTATCACACTCGCTAACATGACGTGTTTTAAATGGCTTTTCATGTCAGTCACTCAAAACATGTAACGTCAACTGGTAGAAAAAGTGGAGATTCAATTTAATCTCATATCTATCCATGTTGTGAGTACATTTCATCTAATTGGCATAATTTTCTTATACATTTTTAAACCTGCAGGGCCCTGCAATGGAACCTTTTGAAAATGATGCTGAGAGGGAGAAGCACTATGCCGATGCTCTATGCATGGGTACGGTTGAGATTGAAGATGGTGCCGTTGAAGCAGAGATGAGAGCAGCTCTCAAGGAATACGATCAAATTGGTGCTGATCTTGGAATCATCCCTTCTTCATGTAAATCCTTTACCCAAGATCCGAGCTGGTTGACAAGATGGATAGTTGGGGAAGAGAAGGTGCAGAGAATCTGAAAAGAACCATCCACTCTTGCACATATTTCTTGACACCAACTATTATTATGTACATATATTTTTATTTATGTTCTTAATTCAATTGTATTGAATTAGTGAATTATGTTTGTCAGTTGAAAGAAATGATACTCGTAATTGATTATATGACAGCAAGGAAACGTGTTGATGTTTTCTTATTCATGTGAGATGAGAAAATATAATTTCTTTGTGTTCTGTAATCGTATTTTCATGTTATTTTTTTATTTAGCCGTGAGAAAAATAGACAGACCTTAGATTTACATCTTAGTAAACTAGGGTGTTAAATTATTAAGAAGGGAAAAATACAAAATTAGTCCCTGTGGTTTACCTTATTTACAATTTATTCCTTGTGGTATCAAAACGAACTTAGAAGTACCTGTGGTATGCCAAAAAAAAAAAATAGTCCCTACCGTTAAATTCTATCCATTAACTTAACGGATTCTGTTAGTGTGTCATGTCACATCCAATAAAATTAAGATACATATCATGTTTTATTTATGACTTTTAAAAAGCACACTTGGATTTTTCATGTCATATTATTATGCCAACTAATATTCACACCTCAGCCCTTTTTTTTTTTTTTTTTTTTTTTTTTTTTTTTTTTTTTTTTTTTTTTTTTTTTTTTATTATTTTTTTCTTTCGTTAAACACATAAAGTACCTAATACTACAAAATTATTGAAAAAAAACCTAATTAAAAAAAAAAAAAAAAAAAAAATCTACCGGTAGATGTTTAGTTTTTCAGGCATATCCCATCTTCTTCTTCTTCTTCTCCATTTTTGTTTTTTTTTCTTGTCGTGGTTTTTTTTCTCCGTCTCTTCTTCTTCTCCTCCTTTTTTTCTTGTCGTGGTTTTTTTTTCTCCGTCTCTTCTTATCTTCTACTTTTTCTCTTATGCTCTTCTCCTATGTTGAAATTTCTCTTTTTCTTGGCAACTTTCAAGAGGGAAGTATAGAGATTGAGACGGAGAAAAAAAAAAAAAAACCACCATATATAACTTCTTTGCCAACAACCCTGATCAAGATATAGAAATTTAATTTCCAAACTTGCCTTACACGTTTGCTAGTGGAAACACAAACTTGGGTGAAGAAGCTAAAGAAGCACGACGTCCATGAAGAAAAAAGAAAAGAAGATGACAGAGAAAAAGAGAGGAAGAAACGACAAGAAGAAGAAGAAGAAGAAGAAGAGGAGGGGATATGCCTAAAAAACTAAACGTCTACAGATAGAAATTTGTTTTCTTTTGAATTAGATTTTTAGATCAATAATTTGGTAGAATTAGGGTTTTTTAAAATATTTTACCTAATGTGTTTAACAAAAAAAAAAAAATTGAGGTGGGGGTATTAGTTGGCATAATAATATGACATGAAAAATCCAAATGTGTTTTTTAAAAGTCATAAATAAAACACAATATGTGTCATAATTTTATTTGATGTGACGTAACACACTAACGGAATCCGTTAAGTTAATTGATGAAATTTAACGGTAGAGACTAAATTTTTTTTTTTTTACATATCATAGGGATTTCTGAATTCGTTTTGATACCACAAGGAGTAAATTGTAAATCAGATAAACCACATGGACTAATTATGTATTTTTCCCTATTAAGAAACTTGAGGTTAAAAGTCGAAATATTAGCATATTTTCCTTATATTTTTCTCGGACTTGGTAGACAAGTAATATTTGTATACTCTAGAACTGATTTACCTTTTACATAGGAGTAATGATAAACTCAATTCTTATGTATAACTGGGTTGGTGTAGAGTACTCATAAACTATTAAATTAACCTTTAAAAGGCTCATGAATCAACACTTCACATCAACTCAATTGTATAAGAGTTGAGTTTTTAAATTTACTCATTATAGAGAAGATTGTCATTAAAACATTTAGAATCTCATTTTATTTCATTAACTTTTTTTTTTAACATGTTCACACAAGAAGGGAGAGGGGGGATTCGAACTAGTGATCTCCGTTTCATGAGACATGATCCCAGCCGATTGAACTATCTCTTGGGGACTTATTTCACTAACTTTGTCATTTATTAATTGCATCACTTTAGTCTCCAAGGGGTAGTTTAATTAGCTGGGAGTTGCGCCTCATGAATTAAAGGTCATGAACTCCTTCCTTTTCCTCAACTCGTGTGGGCATGTAAAAAAAAAAAAAAGAATGATGTGGCACACTTTTTTTTTTTTTTTCCTGCACTAAACAGAAAAAGAAAAGAGTAATGTTATTTAAAATAACAAACAAACAAAGTTTCCTTTTGATTAAAGCAAAGTTTTTTAATTGATGAATCTTGATTTATTAATCCGTTTCAAATTTGACTAAAACGAATCGGATTTGGATCGAATTCGAACTTTTACAGACCCGTTTGAGGTCCGGACCAACCAAGCCCAAGTCCATACGAATGCATATAAAGCCTAAATAATAAGCAGGAGCGCTTCTGCGTTTCTCTCGATCTCTCTTGTCTCTCCCATGGAAGACATAGAAGATTTGGTAGTGGGAACTGGTGCTCCTCCTGGGTTTCGATTGCCATTGACTGCTGTTGGAGTAAACCTCAAGAAGAAGAAGAGCAATAAGCTTTCTCAAACCTCTCCCTCTCCAGAAATCCCTGGCACTCAGGTCTCTCTCTCTCTTGCCTTCTCTTTATGTTCTGTTTTCCTTTAACTTTCTTTCTATTTATTTTATTGTTTTCTTACTGTTATTTTTACAGACGATATATATTAAGACCTTTGGGTGCTCACACAACCAGGCAAGTTTTGTTTTTTCTTTTTGCTTCGGTTTCTATCTAAATGAAGATATCGATTTACTTTATCAGATGCTTTCAACGTCTTCCAGAGCATGTTTTGGTGCAACCATTTGCCTGATTACATAATATAGGACCTCCATGTTGGAGATATTGCTGTTTCAGATAATTATGTGTTCACAAGTTTTGAATTTGAGAGGTTGAGAGGGAATTGTTTGGGTGGTTGAGAATCAGGAAAAAAATTTTAATTTACTATAAAGGAGCTCGATGCTAATTATTAGGCGAAGTTTTGGCTTCGTTATTAGTTGCAAAATGAAAAACAGAGCTGGGAAGTGGGTTATTTTAACTATAAAGAAGTTAATGGAATCTGATGGCTTTAGGTGATTTTAGAAAAATGTGGGAAAGGAAGAGAGAAATGCTAAAAATGTGTTCTCTTCTAAAATTGTTGGTATTTCTTTCTTCTTTTTACAAGTAATTCAATATTATTAAATTAGTGCAAATGGGCACAACCCTAGCGCACTGGAAGTATACAAGAGAACCTCCTAATAAGGGGAAAAGGATGAACAAAGGTTCAAAGAATCTGCAAAACTAGAAACAGGCAAGCTATGATATGCGGATATCCAAGTATATAAAGTGTTGAACATGATCCTCCACAGTGCTAGCATCGAAGTTGCTACATCTTCAAAGCTCTGAGCATTCCGTTCTCTCCATAGGCACCACATTAAACATAATGGAGCCAACCTCCATACTTCCATAATACTACCACGCCCTACTTGACCTCTCGAGCTGACCACAAAATCGTTCACCTGCCTAGGTATAACCCAATCAACACCAAATAGATTAAGAATAGAGCCCCATAACTCCAAATGGATGATTTGAATATTTGGTGCAAATATTATCACAGTTTGAGTATCAGAAAGGATAATTAACATAATTCTTTCCTCGTGGTAACTTGCAAAGGTAATTGTAGACAAAGTGCCAACCATACTGTAAAGAAGATATAAAATATTAGAAATTCAGTGGATCAGTAGTCCAGTCTTATTCTAAAACTTTCTTTGCAGAAACCGCCCTATGTTCCAATACTGCAGTGTGTATAGAATCTTGTAAGCTACCAGGTGACTTGGAGAATTAGTTTAGAACCCTTTGGGTGGGTATAGGAAGTTTAGAAACAGTTCTTGACTTGATTGTTGGTTTTTCTTCTACTAGTGAATGTTTTCAACATTCCATTACTTAATAGATGTTAGTGTGTAGTTGAAGGAGGTTTGATGGCCATCATGGAAGAGTTTAATATATATGGAGAACTTGTGGATTTTGCCAATGGCTACATTTCTTTGTCGGGGTTTTGTGGAGAAAAAAGATACAGGGCCACAGTTAGTGGTTCAAAATCTATTTTGTCTCCAATCAAAATATAGTGGGTTTTTTTTTTTTTTTTTTTTTAAAAAAAAAAAAGAAAATCATGGGGACAAATTTTGGGTTTTGCAAATGAATGCATTTATGTTAAACTCAAAATTATGGTTGTCCTAGTTATATGTAGGATAGATTTGGTGAAGGTATTTTTGGTAGTAAGTTTTAGGCTTCTATATCTTTCTTGGTGGGGTTGCATCGACTGTAGTGTGTTATTAGAATATCTCATTTGGGTTTTTAACAGTGTAAGAGAGGTTTCTCATCTTTGTTCTTCTTCATGATTGTTGGTCAAGCTTTTTACACTCTCATTCTTTATTTTATAAGTAATGCAAATTCATTAAAAGCCCAGAGAATTACAACCTTAGTACAGAAGCAGTATACAAAACAACCCTAAAGTGTAAAAAAAAATTAGAAACAAACCATCTATTCCATGCTACTCTCCAAGTATAAAAGGATTGGAACATCATCTTCTTCAATTCTAACATCACAGTCTCACGATATTCAAAGCTTCTTGCGTTCGGCTCTCTCCAAATACACCACAGTAAATAGAAAGGAGCCAACCTCCACATTTTGATACTCATTCTTAAAGTTTACAGAGTCATTTTGGAAAGTAGTTTGGGGTTTGCGTGAAGGTGCCATTGATATCCCATCTTATTTCTTGCAGATTGGATGTTTTCGTGTATGAATTATTTTTTCTTTTCAATCAGATTTGGTTTTTTTTTTTTTTTGAGAGTTTCCATCAATTAGATTTACAATTCATGGCTTAGATCTAGTAATAGTACCAAGGCAATCCAAGCCTGAATCTCTAATGACAGGTGTGACTTAAGAAAAACCTAGCTATCTTTGACTCCAGTTTTGTGTTTTTCCAGATTTTGTTGAACTTATTTGTTATCCAAACTTTTTATATAGTTGAGCTCCAGTAGTTAATATATATATATATAATTGTACAAAATATATAGTTGTAGTTAGCTATATTGAGTTACAATTGAATCCTAAACAAGCTTGTATCGAGGTAGATTTAGTAGATCTATTCATTACTTATCGGAAAAAAAAAAAAAAAAAAAAAAAAAAAAAAAAAAAAAAAAAAAAAAAAAANAAAAAAAAAAAAAAAAAAAGAAGAAGAAGAAGAAGAAAGAAAGAAAGAAAGAAAAAGATTTAGTAGATCTACGACTAGATCCTTTAATCTTCTATGAAATATATAATTGCAATTTTGTTGAATTGTTTATTTATTTCATTATCTATATCTTTTTAAAAAATTTAATCATTTTTTTTAAAAAAAACTTTTATCTTTTAATCTTGCCCTTTGTGAACCAAAATCTTGGCTTCGCCACTATGAGTGTATGTATATATATAAAGATATCTTCATGCAAATGTATACACATGCACCAAGAGTAAAGATATCTAATAAGATCAAAGCTGGTATCACCTGCATTTATTTCATTCGTCAATGGTTCTTAGCATGGAGTTCTTTTTCATTCTTATTAATTTATTCCTCCCTTTTTTTCATTGCTTCAGAGTGATAGTGAATACATGGCTGGTCAGCTGTCAGCATTTGGTTATTCGATAATTGACAATCCTGAAAGTGCAGACCTGTGGCTGATAAATACGTGAGCATCATTTTCTTCCCCCTACATGCAGACATGCAACATATATACACACATGTATATGCATTCCTGTTTTGTACTTGAATGCCAATCAAATACCATATGAAGCAAATGCTAATTAATGGTGTTATTCGAGAGAAAATGGATAACGGTTTCCACTAAAGTAGGAATATTTGTATGAATTGATTATTTTCTGAGATTCTAAAATTAATCATCAACTTTAGTTGGAACTACCAAAATATTGATATGTACTAACTGATGCAGATGCACAGTTAAATCCCCAAGTCAGTCTGCCATGGATACTTTAATAGTGAAATGCAAAAGTGCAAAAAAGCCCCTAGTGGTGGCTGGGTGTGTGCCACAAGGAAGTCGAGACTTGAAAGAGCTAGAAGGGGTCAGTATAGTTGGAGTCCAGCAAATTGACCGTGTGGTTGAAGTTGTGGAAGAGACCCTTAAAGGTCATGAGGTGCGGCTTTTGAACCGTAAGACATTGCCAGCACTTGACCTCCCAAAGGTGCAAATCATAGACCTTGGATCTGTTTCCACAATTACCATGATTTGGCTTAGAGGGATGGAGTATTTAACTTAATTTTCAAAACAGGTGAGAAAGAACAAATTTGTTGAGATTCTTCCGATTAATGTTGGTTGTTTAGGTGCTTGCACTTATTGCAAGACAAAGCACGCTCGTGGTCATTTAGGTAGCTACACGACTGGTAGCCTTGTAAGTATCGTGACATAAGTATTTATCATTTACTTGAATTAGGTGGTTATTTTACCAGAATTTTAATGTTGCAGGTCAGCCGTGTAAAATCTGTAATAGCTGATGGAGTTAAGGAGATATGGTTGAGCAGTGAAGATACTGGAGCTTATGGTAAATAACTGTGATCTTTCTCTCATCATGTTTGTGTTACTGTATTAAATTACTTGCCGATGTGAAGTTCTGTTTCTGCAGATTCTTTTCATGAAGATAATATTGAAGTTCTTAGAAGCACCTTTTTAACTATTGTAGATAAAGTAGTTTTTATGTTACCTAATCCTACCCGTTTAAGTGGAACAAAGGTTACCTTGCTTGAGTTGTAGTGCTCCAGGGCTGCAGAAAAATCTTTATTAGGTCTGAGGCAGACAAATGACTACCAAATTAAAAGAAAATTTAAGACATCACTTTATATTGTGTTGTTGAATAACAATGGTCTCCTGAAATTTTCTAGGTCGTGACATTGGGGTCAATCTTCCAACTTTGTTAAATTCTATTGTTTCTGAGCTTCCTCCTGATGCAAGCACAATGCTTCGGATTGGGATGACAAACCCTCCTTTTATTCTTGAACACTTGAAAGAGATAGCAGAGGTTTTGCGTCATCCATGTGTATACTCGTTTCTACATGTACCAGTTCAATCAGGGAGTGATGCTGTTTTGAGTGTAAGTTCTAACACAAGTAACTTGGCACCGTTTCTTCTTGTTGATTATGTTTTACCTTCTTCTTTTTTTTTCTATTTTTTTCCCCCCTCCCTTTTTCCTTCAAAAAATTTGATGATATAAAGGTGAGGTTCATCAACTATTGATGCCTAGATTTCCAGTACATGATGATTACTCACCACTCTTATTTTTTCAGGTGATGAATCGTGAATATACTGTGAGTGAGTTTAGGACTGTGGTTGATACCTTGACTGAGCTTGTTCCTGGGATGCAAATAGCAACTGATATCATATGTGGATTTCCTGGTTAGTATGTGACCGTGGTTGCGATGTCATGGTCCTTTTATTTACATTTGCATGATGATTTTTTTTTTTTTAATGTTTCTAACTTACATGGTACTGGTGAAGTAGAATGAGTTTATTGTGTACTCAAAATCATAATTTTCTTATGCGTTTAGGGTATATTTGTTTGGGCATAAAATGATACATGTTTTAGTCGAAAATATTTTTGGGAAAATTCACTGATTTTTCGTTGTTTGTTGTTATCTTGAAATTAGTATCGCAACTGTATGCATTTAGGGTATATTTGTTTGGGCATAAAATGATACATGTTTTAGTCGAAAATATTTTTGGGAAAATTCACTGATTTTTCGTTGTTTGTTGTTATCTTGAAATTAGTATCGCAACTGTTTTTGGTTGTTATATATATGCTCTTGTGCGGGAATGGGGGAGGCAGTTGGGTTCGTCCAAGGGGAAGACAACTTCCGAAAATGGTTGTCTCTTGAGAGGTGTAAGCCATTTTCTCTCTTATAGCGGCAAATTTGTTGTTGATGCAGAAATCATTTTTTGTTAATAAGTATTTTCTGTCTGCACAAAACATTACAAAATGGAGAAAATGTTAACCGGAAAACATTTTATGCCAAAACAAACACAACCTTACTGTAAGAACATTCTGATAATGATGGCATTATATACCATTGAGGAAGCAACTAGCCAATTTATTGATCAAGCTGGAACTCCTTGAACGACAACAACTGATATACTGGGATATCCGTGCTTGTCGGAGAAATATGAAAGTATTGTCATTGTGGGAATTCTTTATAATGATTATACATGATATTATTTAGAATATGGATTTTGGGAAACTTTTTAGTATTTAATGATGCTTTACTCATCAATGAACATTGTAGGGTTTACTTAGATTGTGCTTAAGGAACTAGTACTCATTTGTTGGGCTTCTTTCAGGGGAAACAGATGAGGACTTTACTCAAACAATCAGCCTTATTAAGGAGTACAAGTTCCCTCAAGTTCATATATCTCAGTTTTATCCTCGACCAGGTATGCTGTTCATGACATTGCACATAACTTTTAGATTTTAGTATTCTGCTGCATAGCCGTGATTATTGTTTAAAGCATCAGTTGTTTCAAAAGCTTAAGTTGATAGAAATGATAAAATTTAATTATTTACGAGTGGGCTCAAACTTTTCTTCAATTAGTAAGGTTCAACACGCAAAATATTTAATTAAATGAGAGATGAATTACGGAGACAGGTTTCAAACTCAAACATTTACTCTAATACCATATTAAATCACTAGTTGTTCCAAAGACTTGAGCTAATAAAAAATTGTGAATTAATATTCTAACATATTGCATTATGATTTCCGGGATTTTTTCTACTATAGCAAAGTTATTTTGAGGAATAGCTCCATATTTCTTTTGATTGCAAAAGATTTATTGAGGCAGCACAAAAAACGTGTCTATTTATACTTTTTAAGGTTCATGACCAGCTTACACGTGTCTTAATGGAGTTTTGTATCTTACTCCCGCTGTTTGGAATCCTTATAGGAAAAATGGGAGGAAAATGACTGCCAATTTTAGCAATCCTTAATTCATCATGTCTAATCATAAAAGTAGGGACCTGGATTGGTGAATACAGCTCAGTGTTAATACTAATCCTGGAAGTCTGGCATGAACGCAGAAAAGGAATATATATATATATATATCAAATGGTAGCTGGTTCACATTGAACCCCACCCTAAATCTGGTATTGTATTTGTAACTAAGACTTTCATGATTACAAAACTTATAGATAATATGCACTAAATTTGTTCACGTGGGGGAGTGAGGTAATGCGTTGCCTGACAGCCTGATGTCATAGGCATTTTACAGCCTTATTATTATTATTATTATTCAATTAACCGCTTGTTTGAATGTGAAGATTAGAACTCTGATTCTTTAAAGTAGTTAGCAATTTAGAGATATTTTGTAACCATTTTCTGTATTTTATGTCAATTTGGGTTCTGCTAACATTTTATCCTCATTCTAAATTTAGGGACACCTGCTGCAAGGATGAAAAAAGTCCCAAGTACTCTTGTGAAGAAACGAAGCCGTGAGTTGACCTCTGTTTTTGAAGCTTTCATGCCATATGATGGAATGGAGGGCAGAATAGAAAGAATATGGATAACTGAAATTGCAACCGACGGAATTCACTTGGTAAGATTGTGGACGTGTTTAAATTTTTGGTGCTTTTGGATTCCATATGTGCATTTTGTACTGCTGTTAGGTTAGACTGGTTTCAGCTTACGTTTCTATTGGTACAAAACTTGATCATAGGTTTTGTGCGGAGGGGCATGTTAATCTTTGTTTTGCTAGTGTTTTTGAAAAACGCAATTTTGTCTTGAACTCAATTTGCACCAACTTGCATGAAGAATAAAACAAACATTGCAACTAAGGGTGGGCACTTACTCTGATAGAGTTGGAAATGCCCCTTTCAGCTTCCGCCTCCACCTTTGCTGGAGTCGGAATAGTCAGAAAACCTCTGACATCACCTCCTACTGAGGTGATTTCCAAGCCACTTCCAAAAATTTGAAGTCGGTCGGAATAGTTGGAGTTGGCCGGGGTGAAAGACAAAGTTGACAACGACCTCTTCATTTTGGCCATTGTCATCTTTGTCAAAGAGGAAGATCTGAGAGAGCTCGCTGCTCAAGAAGATTCAATAGAACTTAGAGAGGGAAAGAGATAGGACTCAAAACGATGCAAGTGTAGCCAAGTAGGGTGTTGAACGAGTATGACTTCTTCGAAATGACCCTGTTTTGGACTTTAATCAAAACGATGTCATTTTATAATTATTTAAAAATTAAAAGTTGGCTCAGGTCAAAAGAAGTCAGAAAATCTAAATGGTTCCCGACGCCGATGCCAACTTTTGTCTGAAATCTGAAACCATATTCTGATGTCCTCTTGCCTACTGTTGGAAGCCAACCTGCATGGGTTGGAACCGGGTCGGCAGTCAGAAAATCGTCGGTTTACATAGCCCTATTGCATCCTAAAATTAAAAATAAAAAATAAAAAATAGAAGATAAACATTATATAAATTTACGTTTAGCTTGAGAAACATTATTTGCAGCAATCTCCCCCCCTCCCCAACAAAAGTAAAGCTCGTGGGTGATTGATATGTTGCCTTCTATTGATCACTTTAACCTATTCAATTAAATTAGATTTGTGAAAAGAAAAAAAAATGCAATGTAGTCATGATTCTCTTGCAATTTACTTTGATGAAAACAAAAAGGCCCTTTGAAGCAGCACTATATGCTTTTGACCTGGAGTGCATTTTCTGCATCTATTATCATGTGTCAGTGTACTGTCTGATATTTCTTTTTCTAACTGGATTTTCCTTCATTGCCAAGGTTGGGCATACCAAGGGGTACGTGCAGGTGCTAGTGATTGCTCCAGAAAGTATGCTGGGAACTTCAGCTATTGTGAAGATAACATCTGTGGGAAGGTGGTCAGTTTTCGGAGAAGTGATCGAGACCATCAACCACATGAATGTTAAATCAGCTTCAAGAAAGGATATATCTAGTCAGGATAAATGTTCTCCTTGCTCTGACCCTAATGAATGTACATGTACTAGAGAGCCAGAACCTTGTGCTTCTTGTGGACCAGAAAGCTGTGGAGGACAGACTACCTTAGAGGAAAGTGCTCCTTCAAGGAATCCCACGTTTCCGGAAGATCCAAATAGCAGAAATCTGATCGGATGGTTACTAAGGAAGCGGAAGAACCATGTGCACAAAAGAGTGGAGGGTGAAATTGCGTCAGGATCCAAGGAAAAGCAAGAATGGGCCCGAGGAAGCATGGGTGAGTGGGGTGTTGTCGATAAGGCTCTTCTGGGTGGAATGCTTGTGAGTTTCTTGACAATCATGGCTTTACTGATTCATCTTGGAGTCAGGACTCTGTCATCCAACTAAAGAATGTAGATTGTATTTGTCCCTTTCGTTGGGAGCATCAAAGAAAGATTGCCAAAAAGTTGATCTTTTCTTTTCTTTCAATGATTTTTTTGGAAGTCAGTTCTGTTATATGATTTTTACCATGGATAGGTCTTATGTATGTAAGTTGATTAATCGTACCAACTCTTGAATGCTTTTCCTGTCGTCTCCTCGAAAACAGTTTTAACAGATTTTGTTTCATTGTTCACCATGTAGCAACATATACACCATTAGATTTATAAAATCTAATTTTGACGATGAAATTGTTTCTCTTTCACTTGAAATCTTCGAACTACAGCAATTGATATTTGGTTGTAACCTTTTCCTCACTGGCTTAGAAAATATATATATATATATATATGTATATATATTTGGTTGTCAAAGCTGCTTGAGACTGGGCGCTATAGTTACAGTTCTAGATGATATTGCTTACTAATAAGTAATAATTACACCAATCGATTACTCCTTCGCTCAACAGAAAATAGAAATAGAGCAAAAAATAATGATCGGTTCCATAGATTACATCGATGAATGCTAGAATGTTACATATCCAGGAAAAAGTGGAATTCTTGTGTTGGTGGGGGGTAGCAGGGAAAAGAGCAACATCGTTGCTTTTCCTATCCTGTCTTATGCTGCTATGAATTTGGTGGGTTTATTTACTGAACAATCTTTTTTTATTTTTTGGTTCCAAAAGCAAAAGGCATAACTAAATGAATGATAAACTGATAGTAACATCCATTTCATTCTCATAGTAGCGTATCTGACCTGCTTGGCAATCTCTTGAAGAAATTAACAGGTGCAGAAGGCAACTTGTGTCTGAACCGGGGATGCCGAAGCAAGAAGAGCCCAAGCAGCACTGCAATTACTTGGAATGGAGTAATGTAAATGAACATGGCCCAGATCAACGAGAAGATGATGATGATTGCCGTAGCTCTTGGATCTCTCCAGCTTAGAATAGCTTGAGCCCTTTCCCCATGTGTTGCCAAATCCCCAATCACCGTCTGCACCTTACCCCCCACAATTCGCAGCCTGTCATACCTCATCCTCACAAGATCCGCAGGTTTAGATGATGGGAATGAGTCGAATTCCTCATCCAGCTCATCTGGGTTTGCAAATTCCGCCTGTGAAATTCGCGCATCCATGTGAGGTGGTTGCCTCGGCCGGAACCGGTAGTTCCATACCCCGATCACAAACAGATATAGGAAAATTGTGGGCAATATCAGTTCTGGGTAGCAAACCAGTATCAAGAACAGGACATGCACGAGACATGTCGTGATCGGGTTTCTCCAGTAACATATGTCGGTGAGCCATTTACAAACAGTTGTAAACCCAGAAAGAAGTGACATTATGCGCAAAAAATTGGCCTTGCTTTTCCTCAGACTCCACATATGGTAATCCACATCAAGCATGTACTCCACAGTTTCACGCCTGAGCGGTGGCTCCGCTCGTTTTAGCCTCTCCGCCACAATTTGTATCGCCGTGTGGCGGAGCCTGTCAATCTGCATGACAGGTATGGGATGAACATAATGCATTTTTGGAAGCAGAGGCCTTCCATATTGAGCCACCATATTAACCCAAGCAGTACAAGTAAACCTCAATGCCAAATGAAGCTCCCCATGTTTCTTCAATCCAGATGGTGTGAGAACCAACAATGGGTAGAAGTGGGTATAAACTTTTTCAGCTTCTAAAGTGGACAGTCGAATTCTCACCTTCCCAATCCTTTGATCCTTTGCATCATCATCTTTCCCGTTAGTGTGGTGATTATCGAAGACAGCAATGGTGATTACAGTACACGAGTCATAAACGTCCCAAGTATACTGCTCGTTCCAGCGAGGAGCCAGCGTGTCGAGAAGAGTTCTGGTTCGAATCCACTTGTTCCCATACTTGGCCACACAGTAAGCATCAGTAGTCCTGCCATCCTTTGCCTTCATCGGAAGCAAATTCTTGGCACTCAGAATCCCAACTTCAAGAATCCCAATCTTCGCATGTCTGAGGTGTTTCCCCGACGGCTGCAGATCGCTGCTGAAATGCGTGGACTCGTCGAGAACATGGTAACCCGCTTCGAAGCAGAGGCGAAGGTGGATTTTGCTTGTGAACTTCTCCTTCTTTTTCTCTGTCTCCTCTTCAGCTGCCGCAGATGGCTTGTGGAGATTAAGCCAGCGGGGATCTGGGGGCTTGGTGGACTCGTGCATCCTTTGTGGGATTTCTCTAAGCGGGATAAACACCATGCCTAAGTTCTCATCCTTGCCAGGTACTTTCTCGATAACCGTTATGGCTATGAAATCTTCGAGAGGCTCCGATGCCACAAACATCAACTCCTCCTCCCAGACCGGGTTAAACCGCATTCGGGAAGTCTTTGTAAATTTCATCTGACCCCCAAGCTGGACCTTCACAAATGTTTCCGCTGCTCTGTTTTTGTCGGAGGGAAGAAGATCCTGAGCTTCAATTACTCCAACTCTAAGGTAGAATAGCTTGGGGGAAAAGTAAACCTGTGAACGAGTATTCGAGAGGTTTTTATGGCTAACGTTGTGAGCATCCGAATGCCATGCCTCAGGAAAGGATTCATCAGCCTGCGTTCCCATCCAAACCGCAAGCATAACCTCCCCTCTTGTCTTGTCTCCCTTCTTGTCTACCAATTTGTACCACTGAGGAGCCAGAGGACTGTCCGGCGGCACCCGGAGAGGAACTTCCGACAGATCGAAAACAACTCTCCCAACAAAATCATCTTTTGTAAGCGTATCCTTATCCTTCACAGTCACTTCCAGCAAATTGGATTGGATCCTCTCTCTAGAAAATGCAAAAACTTGCTTCCACACAGGGTGTTGGTTCTTCTCCAAGTGATTCGTAATGCCTTTGTAGTTCCCAAGCTTGACTTCCACGTAGGGATCAAGGCTTCCTGTGACGTCCATGACTGGAAGTTCTCTGGCCTTCACCACATTTACATACAAGAAATGCATCGCCTCCACAAGATCATATGTGCTCGATGTTTTGTAACTCCCAACTCCTTTGTTTCTGTTACAATATAAATTATATGATTAAAGTCATCGCTTTCTATCAAAATTTAAACATAAGTGGTGATTTATTGGTACCTCTGCCGTGCTGCCAGCGGAGGTCTGGTCTCCTCCAACCCGAACTCCGGGTTCGGCCTCGTCGGAAATGCCTGCATTTGCATGACATTTGCCGCCGGGCCGGTTTGAGCTCGTGCGAAATCGGTCCTCGTTTCCATTGCAGCTGCCTTTTCCTTCTCAAATCCGAATCCAGGGAACATTGAAGGTTGTGGAGGATGAGGTTGAGGATGAGAATGAGAATGAGAATGAGGAGGATGAGGAGCGGTTCCTAGAGAGTGAAAGGTTCTGACTTCTTTTTCCTTTTTCTTCTTCTTCTTCGAATTCTTCTCCTCAACCCTGCTAGTTTCTTCCATTTGTTCTTCGAGATTGTTAGCGTTAATCTCTTGCAAGGGCGTGTTGTCCATCTCTTCAACCCCGCTAGCTTGTGGTGGAGGAGGAATAGCAGAAGCAGAAGAAGCGTCATTGCTAATGTAAATTCTGAGAGCAATATCGCCCTTGATATGTGAAAAGAGGCCGCGTTTGTCAAGCGGGTAGCGCTGGATGGTGGCTTCAGACTCCGACCAAAGGACGGAGTCGCCGGAGATTCTGACACGGCCGAGGAAGTTCTTGTGGTGGCCGCCGCCTTTCCGATCGTTGTATAGCACCACCTCGATGGTCTTGTGGTGGAGATCCCCGCGGTCGTTGAGATTGAAGACCAGCTTCTCGTTCCAGTAAGGGTTGAGATCTTTCTGCTTGGTTTGCGTGCGTTGTTTCTGCTCATCCAAATCTACTTCCACAAAGGGGCTGGCGGAGCCTTGGCCATCTTTAGGCATCAGGTCACTTGCATCGTGAACCTCAACCACCAGTTTTGCCATGGTGGTGATATAATGGCGGTCTCCTTGGGAGCTTCACAGTGGAGAGGTACTGTATTTTGAGCTAAAGAGGAGGAGGAGGGTGAAAAGAAAGGTGGGTGTTGAAAGAGTAGGCGTGAAGCAGAAGCAGAAGAAGAAGAAGAAGAAGAAGACAGAAATGGCGGTAGGCGGTGGTGGAGATGATGAGATGGTTGTCATTTGGAGTATGAAGACAGAAACATATGTTGTTTGGTGGTGTGGTGTGAGGTGGCCCAATGACTCATATGGCTCTGATGGGGTGAGATTCTGCAGAGTACATCTGTGCTTATTACAGAGAGAAATTATGATGTGGGGTTAATAGATACCGGTGATACCATGTTTAGGTAGGGGAGAATAATTGTATGCAAAAAGTATTAATCTTGAAGGGGTTAAAGTGATCACTTCATCTTCATTCATGAAAAAGCATAGTTTTTTTTTTTTTTTTTTGCAAAAGCAATGCTTACTTTTAGCAGGATCTATCCCTTTCAAGAAGTGGGCAGATTCATTATTAATACCGCTGTGAATGTTATCTATTCTTTGGTCTAAAAGGTCAGCAATGTTGATAATTTCCCTTTTGCCAACCAGAGATAAAGATGAATCTATTTCTCAGTAAACCAGGATCTTGGCCACAGTTTTCTTTCAATTCCATCACAGGTGTGACAAACCCATTTTATAAAATTGTCATGTGTCATGCGCGTATTTTTTTAAAGTCGCTCGTTTTACTATTCTTTTAAAATTTGTTAATCAATGTCAACGTGATCGGAAGGTGTTAAATTTTGATTTATTAGCTGCGTTGCTCAAATCACGTGTTGTCGAAAAGTTGTAGAAGAGCCGTAAATGTTGCTTATAAGATTACCCAACTTGGCTGAGTTGATTATCCTTCGCTTGCCGCACAGATCAAATTTGTGAGTTTGGTTTTCAAAGTTGGACTCAACCAGCCCAAATGTTTGAATCATGGGGGTGTTGTGATCTCACTTGGATTTACTTTATACCATGACAAAAGGCAACCAGATTGCTGGATTTTCTTCAGAGGTGCAGTTTTTAATATAGAATTACTTGGTTACAAAGTTAGCAAATATCTTCAGAGCTAAGGTTTTGTGTGGGGAAGTATGCCTGATGAGAGGCTCCTTAACACTGAGGGAACCTCTGGCTCTCCCTTTTCAACCTTTTTCTCCTTTAATTCGTTTCTCTGTTTGTTTGTTTGTTTGCATTATTTTCTAAGACACCTTTTGAAGATATGTCCAAAGGTCTCCTGACTTTTTCAAAAGTTGCCCCATGTGGCTGTGGAACACTGCAGCAACCATCTTCTCTGTATAGAGTTAATTAATCAGAAACCTCTCTGTTGCCTCCTAATCCACACCGCTGCTAATTCGTATTCGCATGTCAAATTTAAATCAAAATATTCAGTATAAGATTATATAGTTTGAATTTAACATGACTCATTTAACCTTAATCCGCTAATTTCGTATTAAGCTCTTGTTGAGTTTGTGAGTCGTTCAAAAATTGTTAGTCCTAATATTAATGCTAAATAAATTATCAAGTGATTTTGTAAAGAAATTATAGTACTCCAATTATTTTCTTAATCACAATTATCTTGGTCTAAGTGCACTTAAATTAAGCATAATAAAACCAAAAGTTGACAGCAGTACAAATGTACAATGGCTGGCTGCCATCCATTTGTTTCTTACTTTCTTATTGTCAATCATGTCTGTCATCCGATGAATAGGATCAATGGATGTGGATGACTGAAACTTCCACTCAAAAGAATTATTTGTAGAAATCTTATTGTAGCTTTCACATTAATTAAAAAGGAGTTTAACTTGTATCATGATTAGCCTTAAAATCTTATTTTTAAGGTTCTTAATAAATAATTGACAGATAAACAAAAATATAAAAGTGCACAAAAATAACTTCAATCAAAATACATTAAATTTTAGGGTGATAAAATTTATAAAGGGTTAATATTTCACATCTAAATTTTAATTTTGAATCCAAAAATTAAGTTTTGAGACATTAGAAATCAACTTTTTGGCATTAGAAACGGGTTTTGGGGTATTAGAACGGGTTTTTGAGCATTAAAAACATGTTTTGGGGCATTAAAAAAGGGTTTGGAGGCATTAAAAATGGGCTTTGAGGTGAGTCACAACCGGCAGAATTTGAGGCAGGTCATGACTGGTGGGGTTTGAGATATTCACAGTCAGCCAAACCCGCGGGCCTGGCCTAGGTCTCGCCAGCTACGGGTTTTTTTTCTTTAATTTGGTATGATTGTTCTTACTTTTATTTTTTGTATTTTCTCAAATTGATGATGTGTCACATGATGATTGAATGTTGTAAAAAGCCTGGATAGTAGGGACTCCAAAAAAAAATTAATATAACATCATAAATATCCAAATCTGAAAACTAAGAATATTTATTTTCTTTTTGATATTTAGTTAAATTATCTTTGTGTTATTAAAAAAAGAAAATCTTATACAACACCAATAAGAGGGAATGAAAAATATTTTAAAACATTTAATTAAATAAGAGGGAATTAAATGGCCCAACAACGGAAAATCGCTTGAGAAGATGATTCACGAGAGAAGGAAGAAGAAGAAAAAAAAAAAAATGACTCCATGGCCATCCTGTTGCGGCTTGAAGAAAAAGAAGAAAAAAAAATGGAAAGAATTTGGTGTCGGTAGGCGTGGAGAGAAAAGAAAAGAAGAAAAAAAAAATGAAAGAAATTTGATGTATTTGGTCTTACGTTATTTTGGTACAATTGTTTAATTTTTGCTGAGGTGGCAGTTTATAATTGAGACTATAAAATATCACTTTTAAGGAGCGTCCTGACCAAAATTTAATTATAATTAAATCTTACACTTTCGTCAATAATTATATGATTTAGAATCATAATACTTGATAGGCACACAATAATAAATATAAATCCTGTAGCTTTATGCAAGAATTTAAAGATCTTCGGTGGTGGGGGTGGGGCAGAAGAGCATTTTAGTAATTTCATTGCATGGTCCAAAAATATTTTGGCGAATATGCGGTGGGGCCAGGAGGGCACTGAGTGGAGACCGGAGCGAGTTGCTTTCATGGCTTCCGTGATTGGTCTTCATCCTTTTGGAGTATTGGATGATCATATTTTAGGATCTTTGTTACCTTTTTTCTCTTTTTACCCACTCAATTTATATTATTGAAAAATTTCACTTATTAACTTATGCGTCTTTTACAAACATTTTTTTTAATATTTAAAATGTTTTATTTTAGTGTATTAAATTTTGGTTTTCTTTTATTTTTTTCATTTCATTAGGATTTTTTGTTAAATCCTAACATAGAGGTATGAAATTACTAAAATACCATTTGTCAATTTTTTTTAAACTTAATTGTAATATTTAATGATACGAGGTATTTGAAACGAAACGAAAGTTCAATACACTAAAGTAAGAAATTTTGAATATTAAATAGGGTGTTTGAAAAATGTGAGTTAAGTTCATGAGGGTAAATAAAATTTCCCCTTATATTAATTTATGAGTAAAGTTTTTTTTTTTTTTAAATTGAGTTAAGGAAAATTCTTTTAATTCAGCCTATTAAACCGACCTAGATCTAAAATGCATAAACGTTCAAATCCAAACAACAAATATGAGAGAACTTATAAAACCCACCTCTTCAAGCAAGTCAAGGTCGGCTTAGTTGGGAGATAGCTTTCTCAAGAATATGGGTCGGAAAAGTCTTCAACACCTTGCAACAAGAAGCTTCAAATGAATTAAATTAAAAAAAAAAAAAAAGAAGCTTCAAATGAATGTTACGTCCAAGTACTTTTTGGCCAATGTCTTGTCTTTTTGTAGTTATCAGGAAGATACTAGCTAGAGCCGCTTCCAAACAAAAGGTCTCTCATTGTTAAATGGTCTAATAGTCGTGGCTATCTGATATTTTAAGAAGTTTCGAGACTGGATTTGGAAAAAATGGCCTTGTTGGAAGTGGACTAATTAACTTAAAATTTTTTATTTTAAATTTGAATATTGGGCTCAAATTTAATTAAAAGATGATTTGGCTCTGGCCCTCTGAATGTCTTCCACCGCATTTATGTATATTTTTTTGGCGTTTGAAGCTTGTAATTGTAGCCCAAGCAAATTTCACATTATATAGCCTAGCTACCTGTCTGAATAGGTCTGTAATTATATTTTAGATAACCATTTACAACAAGTCCAAATTCCGCGTTTATCGCTGTGCTTAGAAAAAAACAAAAGTTTAGTTTTTATTAATTTTTAGTGAAACTGGTAAAGGTGATTCTATAATTTGGGAAAGAAAAATACAAGTAAATTTAATTAAAAGAAGTTATGCTTCAGATTGAGGTCTCTTTTACTTCTTAAGAATTGTAGGGGATGCAATTCACAATGAATAAGTCATGAAATAAAAAATATATATATATATATATATATTTGGAAGTTAAGAGCCTGATAGAGTGTTTGACCACATCAAGAGGATTGTTGACCACTCTGAAACAAGTTATAAGGAAGAGAGAAAAAGAAAAAGGCTTAGAAAGTTAAAGGATAAATGGACAACCTCAAAATATGCTAGGAGTGGCTGGACCGCCCTGTGCGGTGGTCTGACCACCCTCAAAATAGGAAGGAGTAGCCGGACTAACTATCTTGAAACAAACTTTTGTGGGTAGTCTAATTAATCATCTCCCAAAATATGCTTTTAGGGGTAGTCTATCCATCCTAAAATATTAAGAATGGTCGACTACCCCTAAAATAGGTTGGGGATGGCCGGATTGTAAACCTCATAAATCGTAAGAATTGCAAGAGATCTCAATCGGTAATGCTCCTAGATCCATAACTAGATTTAACTGTTTTTTCCCCCATTTTTTAAGTCCCTCTTCAATTTTTCGTTGAACCAATGATTGAGGTGGGTGTTGAATTAGAATAATAATACATAGTAGTAATAAATTAATAATCTAAGGACAAAGTGGATGGAATTAGTGAGTCCAACGTAACCGGACCACATTTGACTTTTGAGGCACCCTATGAGGACATAATAATAATAATAATATAGTAAGAAGAAAAAATAATAGGAAAAGGAAAAACAAATATGGAAGATATATAGTATGAAATGGAATCCAGAAAGTGTTTGGGTTCTCCACAGTCTTTTGTTTGTAGCACCCTGATCACATGCAAGAGCACATGCCAGCTTTTGGCTTCTCATCTTCTTATTGTTTACCCTTTTTTTTTTTTTTTTTTTTTATAAAGATGGCCGGTGGCTTTACCAATGGAATATACTGAAGGAAGAAAGATTTAGTAGCTTTGGTACTTATGTTTTCATATATGTATTGAATTTTATACAATATTTTCATGATTATGGTGTAATTAATCATTAATCATTATAAATAAATAAATAAATATATAGCAGTGAAGTGAAGGGTGGGGTACGGTGGGGTTGTGGCTAGTGAAATGCTTAATAATAAATGTAGGTGGTTTTGTATAAAAACTCTACCCCAATAAATGGATAGGAGATACGAAATATAATGAAGGACTTTAAATTAGTTACGATATATAGGTAGGTATCTCTCTTATAAAATTTTCCAACTACTTTCTTCTGGTCAAAACTTAGTAGTTTTGACCGGCCGGATCTTTAATGGCTTGCCAAACAGCCCTCCACTGGACTACCTACCTACTCGGCTACTCTTTCATCTACGAGGGCACCTTCCTTTTTTTTATTCTTTTCGCAATGCAAAGCGAAAGAAACTTATTTTTAACTATTGAGTTGAATATAGTAGTATTTATTTACTGAAAGCTACACCTGACAGGTCAGACGGTGGACGTTTCTTTGAGTCTAATTGAGTTATAATTTAATTTAACTTTATCAAGGTATAAGGTTGAGTCATAATTACTCATACAAGGTTCAAATTGATAGTTGTTCACATAATTGCTCATATTAATATTTAAAATTGATGATTTTTTTTTTTTTTTCCTAATATGCATCCTTTTATGCTCTATTTGAAACCAAGTGTCTTGCTTTATTGACTCATGCTCCATACTCAGTTAGCCAGACTAAGCAAATGCTCATATACAAGCTAGCTTCTTGAGCCATTTAAGAATACTTGAAGTTTAAATTTATATATATATATATTTTAATGTCGGAGAACCTCTCTAAGACAGTNCTACACCTGAGAGGTCAAACGGTGGGCGTTCCTTTGAGTCTAACTGAGTTATAATTTAATTTAACCTTATCAAGGTATAAGGTTGAGTCATAAATCATAATTACTCATACAAGGCTCAAATTGATAGTTGTTCACATAATTACTCATATTAATATTTAAAATTGATGATTTTTTTTTTTTTCCTAATATGCATCATTTTATGCTCTTTTTGAAACCAAGTGTCTTACTTTATTGACTCATGCTCCATACTCAGCTAGCCAGACTAAGCAAATGCTCATATGCAAGCTATCTTCTTGAGTCATTTAAGAATACTTGAAGTTTAAATTTATATATATATTTTAATGTCGGAGAACCTCTCTAAGGCAGGGTCTTTTGGACCCACCCCTGCAGAGTAAACTCTGATCCCGTGCACAGGGCCGGCCCAATGGCTAGGCCACTTAGGCCATCGCCTAGGGCCCCAATAAATAAGCCCAAAATGTTTTATAATAAGGCCCCAAAAAAATTTTAATAAGGCCTATTTTTTTTTAACTTAAGGCTCATTTTTTTTAAATAAGGCCCAAAAATTTTTCCCATAAAAACTTAAGGCCTCTAAAATAAGGCCCCAAAAAAAATTTAATAAGGCCTAATTTTTATTTTTAAATAAGGCTCAAAAATTTTTCCCATAAAAACTTAAGACCTCTAAAATAGGGCCCTAATATAATAACCCCATTGTAAAATAAGATCAATTAACCTAAAAAAAAAAAACAAATATACCACATCATTTTTTTTTTTTTTTGTCTTTTTAATCCTTCTATCTCTCTCTCCCCTGTCAGCAAAGAAGAGATAACACAATTCATTTTTCTCAGAAAATGAGGAATACTAGCATCTCACCTTTGTCACCCTTTGTCCTCCTCCGTGATACATCCCATCAATTTTCAAATAGGTTTTATTTTTCTATTTTTGTAATTTATTTTATTATAATCCAAATATATATTTTTTTTTGTTAAATCATATTTGTTTAATTTGTTAATATTTTTAATCAAACATGTATACTAGAAAATATGTATCTAAATATGAAATACTTAAAAAAATAAAAGAAAAGAGAAAAATAGAAAAACTAATTGAATCTCAAATAGGGCTTTAAATAAATTTTCTATTAGCAATAAACAAAATATTGAGAATAATTTAGGTGAAAAACTCATAAATGAATTACAAATTAATCGAAAAGAATTATTTTATTAGAAGATAATTAAAATATTATTGATGCTTCTAACTCTATTGTTACAAATATTTATGACTCTAATAAAATGCAACTAGCTAATGAAGAAACTTAAAAGTCATGAGACAACAATGAACATATTACTAACCTAAATGAAAATAATAATAATAATATAATAATATTATTAAAATAAAGATTATTTAATTAATATTTAAATATTAAAAAAAATAAGGCCCAACTCCAAAATTTCGCCTAAGGCCCCCAAATACATTGGGCTGGCCTTGCCGGTGCACCACACCCTTGGAAGTTTTCCTACACGGAACTAGTTAAATCACTGGCTTTTCATCGGGAGGGTCTAGCCCCAAGATATTGTTTGCACCCATGAGATGTTAAACCTTGGACCTTGAAGGGAGCAAACCTTGAGACCAAAATCTCCACCACTTGGGCTAACCCCTTGAGGTTAAGTTTAGATTTATAATAAAAAAATTAAATTAAATTAAATATAAGAGTCAGCTCGCAAACTGGCTTGGCTCGGCTCAACTTATTATGAACTCAAGCTCGAGTTAGAGTAAAATTTAAACAAGTCAAGCTCAAATAAAAAAAACTCGCTCAAATTCGACTCATTTACGCATCTATACACGTGCATATACAGCATATGAAGAAGCATGAAGCACTTGTGATGTGCATTGATGAAATGCATGTCCTTTTGGCACCACCAAGAGTGGTCCAAAGTATGTATTAGCAAGACGTACAGTTACGGCTATTGATCAGCATGCACGAAATCATTAAAAAAGTGACCTGCAAGCAACAGTTACATTTATTATGAGTCATGACAATGAAAATTTGTTCGGACATACAACAAATATTAATATANTTTAAACAAGTCGAGCCCAAACAAAAAAAACTCGCTCAAACTCAACTCGTTTACGCATCTATACACGTGCATATACAGCATATGAAGAAGCATGAAGCACTTGTGATGTGCATTGATGAAATGCATGTCCTTTTGGCACCACCAAGAGTGGTCCAAAGTATGTATTAGCAAGACGTACAGTTACGGCTATTGATCAGCATGCACGAAATCATTAAAAAAGTGACCTGCAAGCAACAGTTACATTTATTATGAGTCATGACAATGAAAATTTGTTCGGACATACAACAAATATTAATATATTGTACATAGCAGATAATGTTTGTCCAAAAGAACCAACATTAAGTTGTCATATATACGATTCCTTGCATAAAATATCTTCGTATTGAATTACTTTTTCGTTTGGAATGAGATTTTATAAGCTATCTAAAATTTACTTGTCCAAGCCTAGGCATTGGCTAGATATTTTTTTTTCTGGCAGTCGACATCTTCTTCCCTTTTGTCTGTGATATTTCAGTTCAAAGTTATCTTGGTTTTGTGTACAGTGTAGTGAGAACCCTTTTTTCTATTTTGTTTTTGCCTTTCCGTTTTCTGTCTTGTCTTGGAGGAATGAATTACCTAAAGAAAAATGCCTTCAGCTGTCTCAAAGGTCAAACACTATAAACCAATAGCTGCACTCAAAATGCTCAAGAAAACAAACTACAACCAACTATTTTTCGGATACAAACAAAAGCACAACTAAGCAGGACCAATAAGAATCTTCCCGCATGCATACGCATAGATAAGTGATGCTATGGGGCTCCATAAGCCAAATTCACCAAAATTTCCTCATAATGGCATCTCTTCTCAACTGTTTAAGCATTTTCTTAAGGCTCACGGCACTTTATTATCATGCCTTGCCTGATTAATTAATGTTCAACTTTACCTATCATTGGTACAAAAGGGTTGGTATTTGCAGAATAAGATGTATTTATTTACAAGAGAAGGGGGAAAGTGCGGCATTCCATAGAACCTTCAAAGTTATAAGCATCCCCTCTCCTCAAAGTATAGACCATCACACCCTAAAACAAGCAACTGTGTCTCAAGATGCAATGTCTAGATGATTTTCTGCATATAAAAACAGGCTAAAGATATTCCCCTGGACTTTCAAAATCACAACCCACTCTATGCAAAACTATCTGATAATGAAATACAGTCCTTCTTAAGTTAAGGGTAATTTTGTTTTCGTACTTCAAAAGTTCCATTAAACCAAATAACTATCGACTTCTTTTTCTTTTTATTTTGGTAATGAGTACATAATACTCGAGCTAACATATTCTTTGAGGTTGAGTTGGTCATGTTTTAGAGATGTTGAGGTAAACACTAGCTAACAGCTTGTTAATTATCTTCTGCATTATACATATAACTTTTTTTGTTATTATTCAGTCTACTTATCAGCTATCGTATGGGGATATATGCAGTGGTTCTCTTTTAAAAATAAAAATATTATATAAAATAAAAATCAACAGACAAAATGACTGCAAAAATATTGAGAAGAAAATATATATATTGAGAAAACTAATATTAACATAAAGAGTGTTAACTAGGTGCATGCAAAACAATCATTTAGGAATTGTGATATGTCTAGTAACTATATGATAACACTGATTTCCTTATTTGCTAAATAAATAGTTGATATGTACAGAAGCCCTTTGTACAACCGAAATTGCATAGATAAAATGACAATCAAATTAGAAAGGGCAAAGAATAATAGACAAAAACTTATATTCTCAAATCATATTTGTGGAAGCCTGTCTGACTTCATGTAACTACCGTAGTCAGGTTAAACAATGAACTACAGTAGCAAATAATAAGTATTCTTCAGCTTAAGAGCGCACTATGAAGCACCAGGTGATGGAAGCCTGTCAAAACCTACTGCCAAGAAGTCACCTGTCTATGGCTAAGCTGATGAGAATCCCATCCCCCATCTGGTTCCCTCCTTTTCATGGGTGTGGCAGGGAAAGCAACTTGTTGAAAAGACTTGACTGGCTCTTCAAGGGACGAATTGCTTATAGGAAAAAACAGTGGTCTGGCGTTGTCCACTCTGCTTCCATTCTCTGAAGTAGCAGCAATGCCATTTAGGTCAAAACTGGGCCTCATGAATGCAATGTCACTAGGGCCTGATCCACCAGGAAAACTCATCATATGTCGACCACCCGAGAAGGCAGAAAGAGCACCCATTCCACCAGGAACGCTCATGATATGCGGAGCACCTGAACCTAAAACTTGCGGGATGACAGTGGTTCCACGCGGATCTGTTATGTAGGGAAGGAAACTAGGGGGGTATACAGTTGAGGATAGGCTGTTGGGGTCAATGCAGAATCCATTATTATAGAGGAAAGCATGAGATGGCGCTGGGGGTGGTGCTGTATAAGTCAAGTTGTGATGCAGTGGATGTACCATCTGCATTTGTTCATTTGAGGGAAGCACATTGGATGCAGCCACCTGAAGGGACTTGGTATTACCATGGGCAAAGCCATGGAAAGAACTAAAACCTGTCAAATACCCAGTGCCAACACTTCTTGAGTCTGGTTGCTTTGCAATGCCCATAAATGAAACTGCAGGATCATCATCTAATGCACCGTTTTGTAATGCTCGTGTGCCTTGACCTGGCTGGTGAGCATCAATGCTTGCCTCCACAGATATTGGGTTGTCATTTAAATCAAAATCCCTAACAGAGTATCCTGATAATGAAGCTGGTGGAGACAATTGACGATAGCCATCATCATTTTCACTCACAAAATTGAGATCAATATGGAACTTCCTTGCTCGTTTAGAACTGACTTCCAAAGAAGACTCTTCAGAAGCTAAACTAGACTGTTCCTGGACACATTTGTCTGGAAGCAATTCCATGTCAAAATCAACTCCTGCAGCAGCTACATTGAGGTCAATGCCTTTAACCTGTGATTGTTTTGAGCAGTCATTGTTATCATTGGGTGATGATGACTTATTCCTATCGCAACTCTTGGAAAGAGAAATTTGTCTGAAAGCACTAGCAGAAGATCTCCTCCAGCCACCTACTTCCTCTTCACACTTTGATTGGAGCATAGGTATGGAAAAAGGAATTCTGGATTTAGCCAGAACAGGTACCGGCCTGATCACAGTTTTTGCATGATAAGATATAGTTTCATAGACTGATTGTTCGGGGTATCCGTCTTCATTGGCCAAGATATTTTCATTAAGATCAAATCCAAAGATATGAGTGGTCTGGTCACTGGCAGCTACATCCTCAGGTTTTGGAGTAACATAAGATGATTCTTGATGATGAAGACAATCGTTGGATACATTCATCATACTAGGATCCATGCCATGTGATGGCTGTTTGACTTCCAAGTACAATCCATCATTTCTTGCTGACGTTTCAAGATCCACCACCTCTTTGATAGAACAAAAACTATCAGAGTTGTCTTGTTCACTGCAAAACCGAATTTCGCTTCCAGTCTCTGTTAAGCAGTCTCTTTTATTTGAATCTGCAGAATCAACAGAGCTCATATGAACTGCCTCACCATTTTTCTCATGTACAGAAGAGGAGCTTCCTGAAACCTCCCTATACGTACCAACTTCTCTCTCCACTTCTCTTGCAACTCTCCGAGCCACCTCCAGGGCATCATCCAGCAAATAACAGGGCTGCACTTTATCATGATTAGAATCTTCTGTGACTTTCTTCTTAAAGAGATTTGGATTTTGGAGATCAATATCTTCCACAGTAAGAGAGTTATGGTCTGAAATCATTCCCCGCACCCTATAGCTATCCTTTGATCTGATATTAACAATTTCTGAAACCTTAAAGGCATTTTGATGTTTTCCAGAATGAAAGATGGTAGAATCTAGCACATCTTTGGAAGCTTGTGATGCCATACCCACCGCTAAAATTTGGACTGCAGGCTCTTCAAGATTACTCTTGAACTCAGTACAAGTGGAAGTGTCCATGGCACTAGTTTTGCTATTCGTACATGCTTTAACATCCACTGATGTTACCTGACAGCTGTCATTTGAGGAAGTTGGAAGAGTTATATGTGTTGAGTTTGAAGATGAAGACTCAGTTTTGTACGGTTTATCATGGAAAGATGCCTGCATCACAGACTTCAGTCCACTTTCACCAGCATTTGACCAATACCCAGTTGTTCTCCCATCTACTAACTCATTATTTTCTTTGTCAAGACGTTGCCCACTGTCTGAGCTAATATCACTCTTCATGGAGAAGTTCTTTGTAGAAGCATTCTCTTCCGGGGAAAGTGCAGATACTTCACCCTGCTTCGGATTACCCTGGCCTTCAAGTCCATTACAACAGGATATTACTGCAGAAGCGCCTTCAGCACATTGTTCTTTCCCGAGTATTGACTCTTTCATTGTGGAAATAACAGGAGCCCGTTGTCTCAAAACATCCATATTTTCTACAGTACAATCAGTGGAAGAAATTAGATAATTCCTCTCCATTTCTGGCAGTTTATCAGCTCTGCAACCACTTGTTTCACGGTCAGATTCATTATCTTGTTTTTGCAGTCCAGCATTTCCATCAGTACATGTTCCAAAACAATCAGATAAGCTATTTGCCTCCCCAGAATGATTGTGCTCTCCGAGAGAACAAAGCTGCTGCATATCAGTCACCATTCCACTTGCTTTTAGATTATGCTGGTCCATAGATACTTTGATATGGGCCTTGAAAACAGTATTTTGAGATCATAAACTTCAAAGAAGTAAGGATGCTTATCCGCTCATTGGAATAACCTGTACAGAAGGTTCAATCCACCAAATGCTTCTGAATTCTTTCAGCAACAACGCTACAGATATACCATGAAGAAGGACAAGTGGTGAACTGCTTTACTAATTACTAACAAGGACACGATTCTGCAGCATCATGGACCATCTTTGCATCCTAGAGAGATCAGCAAGCCCATCAGTCATTAGAGACGGGTGATTGAACAATGGAACACCACAGCATGACGTTTTCAAGTTTTAGTAAATCAAATACCGAGCCAGCTATGGATAATTCTATTTCCTGCAAGAGCGTTTATTATAGGTAAGTTATCTTACTTAATTCTTTATGGAACTAATATCAGAGATGCGAAAGCATATAGATACTAAGAGTTTAAGGCAAGAGGCTAGTTGAAAATTATGGCCCACAGGGCACTTTTAACTCGGTATCTAAGCAACAACGAAACCAAAATTGCCGTTTAGCAGCACCAACCATGACAAAAGACTTCATTTTAATAGGTATGGTAAGAGAACAGATCACTCCTTTACACAAAAGACCTTCATTTTATCCTTAATATATTTCATACAAGCTGTTTGCAAATAATGTTGATTGATGACTGGAATGAGGATCAATTTAATGAACTGAAGTTGTAAAGAAAGTTTTGGGTCAAAACACGTCATAGTTTCTTGCTAGACCATTTTAGCCAAATTCTAAATTAATCAGAAAAGAAAATATTAACTCCAGGAACCATCCTTCATACAATGATGCTCAATATTCAGCTGGGAAAAAAAAAGGGCGAAAAGAAGCTATATATATGTGGCTTTTGTTTCACTTTTACTGACAGCCTGGTGAAGGGCGATATCAAGGGATCAAATTTCATGGAGGTGGTGCTTGAGTTGTATTTACCAGTCTTAGCAACATAAGAAATTCTAACTTCCACACCCGTCTTAACCAGCATAACATCCACAACTTTTCCTTTACTATGACCCACAAATTAAATATTGGAGGTCTGATTTGACAAAAATCCTAATCAAGAAGTCTGAAAGGCAAAAGCCAACCGTTCTGAGATCTGAAATGCTAGAAAGCTGATTTTCTTATTAAATCTGTCAACAAGTTACACATTCACCAACAAGGCCAATAAGCCAAGAACAAATTTAGGTCCTTTTGTAAGAGTACAAAACATTGATATTAAGGGCACATTCATGTTTATGATGACAAATGTGAGTGTAGGAACAGAAAACAATGTGGAAACATTTCTTAATAGGTGTAAACTCAAAAGGCATGTTGAGAAAGACATGCACATATATAATACATTTCATAGAAACTTCCATGAGTAGGTCATACAAGACATGCAGACTTCAAACGAGTGATATATTCACACTGAACATTTTGTACCTTAATAATTCATCTTACCCAAAAAGGAAAAGGACTATTTTAAAATTCATCAGTGTAATGTATAGGCAAGGACAATTCAACATCCGGATGCACACGCATGAATGCAGTCCATGTAATTTAGCTTACAACATATTAACTTCAGATTAAGATATATAAACGTATATAATACATTTCATAGAAACTTCCATGATTAGGTCATACAAGACATGCAGACTTCAAACGAGTGATATATTCACACTGAGCATTTTGTACCTTAATAATTCATCTTACCCAAAAAGGGAAAGGACTATTTTAAAATTCATCAGTGAAATGTATAGACAAAGACAATTTAACATCCAGATGCACACACATGAACGCAGTCCATGTAATTTAGCTTACAACATATTAACTTCAGATTAAGATATATAAACCTTCCAAGCTCTGGTAATTTTCTTAGCCTTCATTAACAAACATGATTATCAACAAATATTAGCATCAAATTTACAAAGTAGATGGTCTAAAGTTTTTTATGTACCCCTTTAAATTATTTAATTTTAGGAAAGCAATAGAGCAAGACCAACACCAAATAGAGTCAATCACTGAACTTGTGGTTCATTTATTAAAACTTTATGCAGCAAAAGATAATACATATGATTTTGTGGTAGATTGACATGGTTGTCAACCCATCAATTAAATAGAATGTTAAAGTAGATCTTGTTTTACAAAATTATTAGGAGAGAACATATGGAACTCTGCTATTTGGTAAAATATAGTATCACTAGTCATGATCCAATTAGATTTCATCAAAACAAGGTTAACATAAAGTATAATTTATGAAATTTTCAAAATGTTAGTTTCATCCTCTGCATAGGTCTTAATCTATCTAGAACTTCCATCTATCGAGCCCTCCAAGTCGAATATTTATCTTTTAAATTTTGGATTGTAAAATCATGGTTCCCTACAATTTCAAATCAAGTGCCACTTTCATATCAATATATAGGAACTTAAGGCTGACAATTTTTGACACAACCTACGAACCCGATATAAATCCAACATGAAATAAGCGAGTTGTAACGATATAACTTGGGTAATGTAATTCATTTTCAAATTCAATAATTGGGAATTATTGTGCCAATATATTTTGTATAAAATGGCATTTTCACACTCAATGATTGAAAATTTTGTTAAATAAAAAGATTATGCGGATCGGGCTAGGTTAGGTCATTCTCACATAATTGAAAAGAAACCAACAAACACAAAATAATAATAATGTTTCAAACCTAACTGCTTAAGAACAGAACTTTGTAGAGCCAATATGCTAGAAATAATAATAATTACTTGTTCAAATCATTCCATAGTAACCATAAAGGATTAAAACAATTATTGGAAATAGCAATGCTTGTTTGCACTCCTAGAACTTTTGAACCTTCATTTACATGATAGCTATCATCAATAAATGATTAAAAGAACAACCAAGCAACCATGCAATCTTAAAAAATAAAAAATAAAAAATTCGAGGAGCAGCACTACAAGTCAAGAAGTTTGGTTCTAGTTTTAAACTTTGGTTTGATGTTATAAAAGCCTACCTAAGCTTTCCGCTCAGGCACCAGCTCAACAAGACACCCAGCAACCATAAACTCAACTAAGGGAACGGGCAAAAGACCTCTACAACTTAATATGGTATGTTTTACCTTATCATACCACGAATGTGTCAGACAAAGAGAGACATAACACTTAGAGGCCAACTAAGACACTGTATGGCACGACATAGAGATGATCATACAGATCTGTCCCATTATAACTCAATCTGTTTGACACCGTAGAAAATATTTTAAATTGTTGTGGAAAAATAGATGGGGAAAGAGGGGGGATAAAAAGCAGCCAGGGGTCTTCCATCTCTTAGATAGTTGCCAACTCGGGTTCACCATTGCAACAATATCTATTTGCCCTATTTATGATAACAATCACAAGCACATGCTTGTGTGTAGACTATGCTAACCAAACTCCATATATATATGGTAATGAACTAATGACCATGACAACCCAAGTACTTACCACATCTTTGCCACCTGTCTTCCACAAATTCAATTATTTCCAAAAGTCGACAAGAGACTATAAAATGCTGGAAGCATTAGACTAAAATCAAAGTCTCATATTGCCCCAAAAGCACAATTAACATAATAGAACAGCATTAAGAATAGGAAACACACTGAAGGACATAGAACCTAGTTCATGAAGGGAAACAAAAAGAAGAAGAAACAAATAAAGATTTTGTAAGATGCAGGGCAATTAACCTCTTGTATTACCCTAATTAGAAGCATTTCCATTGTTGGATAAATTAAAAAACAAGAAAACAAAGTAGCAAGTAAATCGTTGTTATTACAAAGAGTCCAACTCATTGATACACAAATAATAATCTTGGCATTAAAATTATTAGATCCTTAATCAGACAATGATTCTAAATATTTTTTCTGCAACAATCATAGAATTACATTAAAAAACTATCATGCTCAGGTGAGCTGAAATTTGCATATGTTAGAATCCAAAACAACGTGACCTAATATTTCACTTTTTTTGCCCACCGTTTTTGCTATCAAATGAAGCATTGTATTATCACCACGAACATAGTCTAACTACAACCGACAAACCCATCAGCAAACATTACATAAAAATTAGAGTAAAATTGATATTCGGTGTCACCGTGCACAATTCAAAAGCAGTAAAACAAAATAAACGAAAAACCTCAAAACAAGAAAATATCCAAATCCCAATTCAAAACCAAAGAATGAGAGACTCTATTCATGAAACATAAAATTCCCAAAATTCAATGTACCCTAAATGATCCCCTAGGGTTGTTGAGAAAATGCAGAACCGAACAGAGATCCAGAGTCTGTTATATGACTCCCCCATTTTTCAACACCCGAGTAAAGAAACCAACCAAAACCAGTTTCAGTGAGTGATTCATGCTTCTTTTTTCTTTTTCTTTTCTAATTTTTTTTCTCTATTCTTTTTAACAAATCAAGAAAAGAAACCATCAAACCCAATATCTCATTTGATTCACTTTCCCTCAATTTCCCCAGCAACCAAACAATAAGCTCGCCATGGCAGCCCAAACATAGAAACTCTACAAGAAACCCCAAATGGGTAGCTTTGCAAAGACCTTGCCTTTCAAATTTTCACATGCACAATACGTCATCTAAACCCCAAAAAGAAGAAATACCCACAAACCAAACAACACACACGAAAACAAACAACACCACCCCAAGAAGAAAAATCAGGACTACAAAAGAAATTGACCTGGTGGTGGCGCAGCCACAGAGAGAGAGAGAGAGAGAGAGAGAGGGATGGGATTCAAAGCTGAAGTCTTTCTCTTCTTCTGAGTCCCCCTTTAAAAAGAGGTTTCTTTGTGTCACTCAAAAACCCCTCAAAAAGTCCAACCAACCAAACCGATCCCCCACTTTTCTCTCTCCCTCCAGGTATCCACTCAGAAAGCCACGGTGACGACGACACAATTACCCTTACATGGGCAATAGTAAAAACACTGTTTTCTTTTTTACTAAAATACATTAAAATAATAAAATGGACTGAGTTATATTAATAGGACAAAAACAACACCACCATTTCTAGGAAGAGAGAGACAGTGACAGAGACTAAAAAAAAAAAAGAGAACAACCAATGAGTGCGAGTGGGAGACAGAAGGTGGCGTGGGACCGACAGTGACCTCTGGGCCCCAGCAACTCTCTGCTATGAAACAAGGTAGGCCCCACTGTACACGTTCGTGGGAATCACCAAAAATTATTATATTGACAGCTTTTCCGGGGGGGAGCTTACAGAGTGATAGAGGGATAGAGCTCCCACTCTTTGGTCCCACCCTATCCGTACACATACATGAATTAAATTCGATGGATTTCAGTATGATGGATGTAACCCAATAAATCCAAAAGACAGAAAATGCCACCCTTTCCCCTCTCCCTCCCACGCGCCTACAGATCGCGCGTGGCTACGCATGAGTCGACTCATGAGTACTGGCCCCAGCCCAACTCTGCTCGTTTGTACACCAGCAGATGGGCCTGGGTGCAGATGGAGATGATTGGGCGATATTAGGTCGTAGCAACCCAAAAATGGAAAGAAAAAGGCTCTATCATATTGGGTACGATTATGCTTTTCAAATAACATTTGCTTAACAGCTATGTACCTTTTCTTTCTTTCTTTCTTTTGTGAACCGCTTCAAAAAAAAAAAAAAAATTGTTTTTTAAAATTTTTAATTTATTTAAGAACAATGCAAAAAAAAAAAAAAAAAATTGTAAGGCGTCACCCTCAACCACTATGTGGAGAGTAATTGTGATCGTTAAACTTGGTGGTCGTGGCTACCACCTTGAGAGCTTTGGGAGTGGTGCAAGTGCAAACATTCTTAAAGGTTTGGTTGAAGTGAAAAAAAGATTAAAACTTTTTTATTGGGCTGATATGATAATGTTATGTAAGCATCAAAAAGACTTGGAGACCGAATGCATTACCTTTATAAAAAATGATTGTTTCTCTTTTATTTTATACTATATATGTTTATATATGTACGTACTATATATCAAACATAACTATAATCTCTTTCTTTTCTTGATTCCATCCGATGTTTAATATTCTCTTAGAATAAAGAGAAATGATCTATGCTCGATCGAGAACATCTTTAATATTCTCTTCCAATAAATTTGTTTATTTGGTGACATTTATTTCTTTAAAAAAAAAAAAAAAAAAGAGTAAAATAAAATAATACAAAATGGACCATTGAAGTTAGTAAAAGTGTAAAAGCAAGCCTTGCATCACACGCTTGGAGTGGTGGTCTAGGTCATGAAGCAGTCTCTTTGTGCCTTTTGGCATATATGTACAAGATTGGACCATCTTTTAATTGGATTTTAATCATTATAAATATACTCTCCATCTTATTCAGGTGACTAAAAGGGAGGAGTAAGGTTGGGCAACTTCTTTTTTTTTTTTTTTTTTAATTTTCAAAAAAATAAAATGGATGAGAAGAGCAATAGTCAATCAATCATTTTAATAGATATACCATAATCAATATTTTCTTACCCATTTGTCTGATTGTGACTACTATTTGAATATGCATTTGGAAAAAACATAAACGTTCTTTTCAATTTTTTTTTATTTTTTTTTATGTTCTGAAAAAATATATATATATATATATATATATATGTGTGTGTGTGTGTGTTCAACAGCTTTTATATGTTGTATAGAGTCATCATATGTACATGCCGGCAAAAAGATGACTACCCTTCAGTTGGCTTGTATATGTAATGGACAGCAAGAATATAATATATTACAAGTTTAGAAAAATAAGAAAAGAAAAAGGAAATCCAAAATTAAAAGGCCTTTCATGCCTAAGAAATTGATTTTCAACCAAATCATATGGAATAAACTGCTTTTCTTCTAAATTGTTTTGGATAGAAACTTTCCAAGTTCTTTAGAAATAAAATATATGTATATATGTTGCCAGGACTATTCAGGTATAAGTTTCAGGGTTTTACCAAATGAGTAAATAAATGAATTATTTTTTATGCATTACAATAAGCTTTAGCAAAATTACTACATTGGTCAATGCTGAGCATTCCCAATGGAGGAACCAAGTTTTCATACAAAATGATTCCTAACTAATTTTATCTAGTTTAGTTAATGAATTTTTAAATGCCATTAGTTATATTTTTATCTTTATCATTTAAATATTATTGTTTTTAAATTTTTTATAACAATTGTATTTTTCCTAAATGAAAAATTATAAAGTCACAACTTAAACCCAATTAAGACCTAACTTTTCTCTTAAGTGGCATTTTTTTTTTTTGTGGATAAATGCAAAATCAGTCCTTATGGTTGGCTTAATTTACAAATCACTCACTATGGTATAAAAACCAATCCTTATAAAAATAAGGGTTAAATACTTAATTAGTCCTTAGGGTTTAAAAATTTTATTTTTTCCTCCCTAGGGTTTAGAAAGTGACCAAATTAGTCATTGTGGTTTTGAAAAGTGACCAAGTTAGTCCATCCGTCAGTTGACTGTTAGTTGACTGAACGGACTGACACGTAGACCAATTAGAAATTGACACGTGACACCTAATTAAATTTTTTATTTTTTTTTTTTAAAAAAGGGGAAAAAAAAACCTCCCAATGGTGGTTTTGAACGACGATAGAACCTAAGGTTCCGTTGAGGCAGCTACTGCGGGTACTTGGCTTCGGTGGCATGCGAGATTCAGTTCGGGTGGGCGCTGTCGCGACGCCTTACGTGCAGGAGCTGGGGATCACACATGCCTGGGCCAGTGTGATATGGCTTTGCGGGTTGCTGTCGGGGCTCCTGGTGCAGCCCTTGGTGGGCCACATGAGCGATCGCTGCACAAGCCGATTTGGCCGCCGGAGGCCGTTCATACTCGCCAGGGCGGTGTTGATTGCTGTCTCCGTCCTGATTATCGGACACTCGGCGGACATCGGGTGGCTCCTCGACGACCGTGGCTCGTTCAGGCCCAGGGCCGTGGCTGAATTCATGTTCGGGGGATTCTGGATGTGGCCAATAACATGACTCAGGGTCCTTGTAGAGCTTTGCTCGCCGATCTCTCTGGTAATCCTCCATAGCTAAGTGCTGAAGTGCATGTCAGATACGAGAAAGAGTACTGGGATTGGCTCAGCCACCCCTTTTTTTTTTTTGGAAAAATATTTTTTAAAAAAATAAAAAATTTAATTAGGTGTCACGTGTCAACTTCTAATTGGTCCATATGTTAGTCCGTTAAGTCAACTAACGGTCAACTGACGGATTGACTAACTTGGTCACTTTTCAAAACCACAATGACTAATTTGGTCACTTTCTAAATCCTAGGGAAGAAAAAATAAAGTTTCTAAACCCTAAGGACTAATTAAGTATTTAACCCTAAAAATAATAATAATAATAATAATAATAATATTTAAATAATATAGATAAAAATATAACTAATCGGATGTAGGAGACATTTAAAAATTCATTAGTTAAACTAGATATTGGCTCAAAAATTTGGCTCCTCCATCGGGAATGCTTTAACCTTTTTTTTTTCTTTTTTCTTTTTTTCTTCTCCAATGCAAGGGTTATTTTAGAAATTTAAGGAGCCATTTAAGATAAACTTTTATCTAAAATGGCTCCTTAAATTTCTAAAATACTCCTTGCATTGGAGAAGCAAAAAAAAAAAAAAAAAAGACTATATGTAGCAGCACTTTTGAATGATCCATTTCATTTTTTTATTGTTTCTCACACCTATTTTCTCTTTTCCCAAAATTTTTTCCTACTATTTATCTTCCACATCTCCCTTTTTCCAAATTTTTCTCTTACTATTTCTCTCTCTACATCTATTTTTCTTTTTTCCCCAAAATTGAAAAATATGATATTTAGGAAAAATACAATCTTTATAAAAAAAATAAATTTAAATTATATAGATAAATATATAATTAATCAGATGTATGANGACAAGGGTAGGGTTAGTGCAGTTTGTAGAGAAGAGCATTGCTTATGGAGGATTCATGCCTCTATTGATGCTACGAGGACATGTATACATATTAAAACTTTATACCCGAATCATACTTGTGGCAATCAGTTCTAAAACACTAGATGCGATGTTGAGTACCTTGTTCATACTTATAAGAAGGACTTCAATGATGATCCCACATGGACCTCGTATGCTTTGCAATAGAGGCTTAAGAGAGACCTCAACATAGATGTTCCCATTAATCATTGCTATAGAGCAAAGAATGAGGCATTGCATCAACTTTTTGGCAGACATTCTAATCAATATCGACTCACTAGGAGATACGCGTTGGCAATACTCAGCACCAACCCTGGTAGTAGTGCTTACGTTCATAGAGATGGAGCATTCTTCCAAAGAATGTATATTTGCTTTGATGCATGTAAGAAGGGCTTCAAGTATGGTTGTTGGCCGATTATTTGTTTATATGCTTGTCATCTGAAAGGGGAATATGAGGCAATTACTTTGTGCTATAGGCCTAGATGGCAACGACGACATGTTTCCCATTGCATATACTGTGGTAGAGGCTGAGACAAAAGAGTTGTGATAGTGGTTTATTCAGATCTTGGTGGAAGACTTATGTGGGGCAGAAGGTGGAATTAGTTGGACTATTATGTCTGACAGGCAGAAGGGGCCTGGAACTGCAGTTGAAATTGTGTTGCCACATGCTGAGCATCGCTTTTGTGTTCGACACCTACATGCGAACTGCAAAGGGAGAGGCTACACGGGGAAAGCCTTTGAGGATGAGTTGTGAGGGGCTGTACGAGCAACCAATATCTATACATTCGACCACCATATGCAGAGGATTTTCGAAATGGACAAACGTGCAGACGCTTACCTTAGTGGTGTGTCCAATGCATCATGGTCTAGGCATGCATTCAACTACCAAACTAAAAGCGACATGTTATTGATAACTTGGCTGAGAGCTTTAATGTCTGGATTAAAAAAGCTAGGAGTAAGCCCATCCTAACCATGCTTGAAGATATTCGTCGGCAAATAATGACACCCTTCCAGCAGAAAATGAATGGTATCCAGTTGACATGCCCAAAGATTCAAAAGAAGTTGGAGAGGTCAAAGAGTGATCCCAGAAATTGTATCAGTCAGTGGCAGAATGAATTGGAGTTTGAGGTCAACCACATGTAGAATGCATAGTGTATAATGAAGTTAGATCAAGGCATATGCACTTGCGGGAGGTGGCAATTGAATTGGATCTCTTGTTCTCATGCTTGTGCTGCAATTTACATGTATAAGCAAAAACCAGAGGCATATCTGGATGAATATTACATGATAGACAAGTACTGCAAGGATATGCAGCTCGAGTTTATGGCATGTGATGTGGTTATTTCGTGACCAAAATATCAATAATAAAATTAACCACTCGCAATAGAACGAATCTTTATAGGATAGGGCTATAGAGAGGGTGTCGAACCTCAAGGATTGTGGGGGTTTCGTTATTAAATTTAAAAGACTAAATTTAACCTAATTAATTAAAAGAGTTTTGATTAATTGTGAATTTTAGTGCATGAAAGTAAATGCAGAATTAAAAGTAAATATATGAGAGAGAGAGAAGTAAGGTACCGATTTCACCACAATCCGCACGACAATGGTAACTGTATTTAATTCCAGAAACTCAGAATATGTATGTTATAAAAGAACAAGAAAATACAATATCAAGAGATAATGATAATCTATCTTCGGTTGGCACGGATCGTCCACCTAACCACTAAGATACGGCACGACCCGTCTTCCCTAGGCATAAACTATAAAATCCCTTAATAAGTTTTCATACAATCAATGGAATAGCATAACCCATCTTCGGTTGGCACAGATCGTCTACCTAAATTACACTAGACTAGGGTGTAGTACGACCCGTCTTCCTTAGGCATGGCCTATCTTAATCCTATTAATCATATGTCTATTAAAACCCATTGCATAACCATTAATCTTATAATCACAGAAAATAAGGTTGATTTGAGTTCAATACAGGCAAAATAATTTCTAAGACAAGAATAGAATTTCGCAAATATTGAATTTGAATTGAATAACAATTGCATTGAATATTAAGAACATAAATCTAAAGTTGCAATCCTCACAGTTATGCAATCAACATACGTAAATTGAATTAAATGAAATCAAATACAATCACCATTGTGCTTGGAAAGGGTTACATCGGTACCCCACTAAGGGGGTTTAGCCGCTCATGATCTTCTAAGCTCCACAGATAAGTTCTGAATTTCACTATAGGAAAACGGCTCCCTTTTACAATGTTTAAGAGCCTATTTATAGGGACTAGAAAACCCTAGAAACCCTAAAACCATAATTACAGTCGTAGGTTAGTCTCCCAGTCCAATTGGGAGACTGAAAATCTAGTTCAGCTGTCAAAAAGGTGATTTTCGTGTTCTGCACGCCCGAGTGCGAACGATCGCACGTATGGGCGCACGATCGCAGGTGTGCTGCGATCGTTCGCCAGCACAGAACAGCCCACTCGTCCCTTTTTGTCCAATTTTCAACGGAACTCTTGCATTTGACCTGAAACACAAAAAGGAAACAAAATTAAACAAATAACAATGCTAAGAAATTAACATATGCAAATTAAGGGGCTTGAATGTGCAACATTCGGCGCTTATCAGCATGCAAGGTCCAAATACAGGCCATCTAATGATCCATGCAATGCCATTTTGCCACTTGTCATTAAAAGGGCACTTGGTAAACCAAAGATTACTATGAGAAGAGCTGCAGATGAGCCAACTAACCCATACAAGCTAACCCGTAGTAGATATGCTGTGAAATGTGGAAATTGTGGGGGGTTAGGACATAATTTCAAAGGTTGTCAGTTACCATTGAATCCAAATCGAAAAAAATGGAAACCAAAGAAATATAAGTCCGAAGAAGATGCTAGCGAAGCACAAGGATCACAAGCTCAACCACACGTAGAAGCAACAATTGAGAGATCATCACAGTTAAGTGTTCATAAATGTAGAGCGACCCAGCCATAGGTGGAACCAGAAGTAGAGACATCACAACGAACTGTTCGTACACGTAGGGCGACACAGTCACAGGCGAAACTAGAAGCGGTGTCATCACAACCAAGTGTTCATACACGTAGGGTGGCACAGTCACAGGCAGAAGCAAAAGCGGGGTCACCACAATATGATAGTACACGTAGGGCTACACTTGTACTAAGGAGCTGAAGATATAGTGTAACGCAATGATGTTGTGTTTTTCATTAACCTATATGATATTATTGATGTTGGGCCAATTACTTACACCAGTACTATTGCATGAGTAATCATAATTTTGCTTGTAAGCAGATGAATTTTGTCCATATGCCACAATGAATGACAATGGTGGCGCTTTTGTTACAATATTTTTTGTTGATTTTATGTAATGTGTAGAGAATGTTGGATGATGTTATCATTTTCGAACAATATGTTATGTTGATTGAATGCATTCATGCCAATATTGTAAATGTCCATTTTCTTTTACGCAGATTGAGATTGAATGTAATTAAAAAAAATAAAAAAAGTTTTGAGGAATCATTTTGCATAAAAATTTGGCTCCTCAAAACTTACTTTTTTAAATGTCTCGTTAGCTATATTTTTATCTATATCATTTAAATATTATTTTTAAAATTTTTTTTATAAGGATTGTATTTTTCTTAAATATCATATTTTTCAACTTTTGGAAAAAAAGAGATGTGGAGAGAGAAAATGTAGGAGAAAATTTTGGAAAAAGAGAGATGTGGAAAAAAAAATAGCAGGAGACAATTTTGGGAAAAGAGAAAACAGGTGAGAAAAATAATAAAAAAATGAAATGGCTCTTGAGAAAAGTGCTGCTATATGTAGCTTCATTTTTTTTTTTTTCCTTTTTTGCTAATATAATAAAATATTCATTTTGCATTTTTTTTTTTTGCTAATCCAATGTGGGGGTTTTTTACAAATATGAATTTTAGATAAAAGTACGTACGATTTAGCTCCCCTATTGAAAATGCTCTAACAAAAACAATCTCTAGAGTCAAATTCATCAAATAAATCTATGTGGTATGTCTATGTATCAAAATGATCATTATGTATAAAATTAAAAAGGGAAAAATGCAAAATTAGTCCTTGCGGTTTACTTGATTTATAATTTACTCCATGTGGTATCAAAACGAATTCAGAAGTCCCTGTGTTATGGAAAAAAAATAAACAAACAAACAATTTAGTCCCTACATTTAAATTCTATTTATTGACTTAACGAATTTCGTTAGTGTGCCATATCACATCCAATAAAATTATGACACATGTTATGTTTTATTTATGACTTTTAAAAAGCACACTTAGATTTTTCACGTCATATTATTATGCTAACTAATACTCTCACCTTAGTTTTTTTCCACGTTAAACACATCATGTAAAATATTTTAAAACAACCTAATTCTACCAAATTATTGATATGAGCACCGTCATCTTCTTTTTCTTCTTCACGGACATCGTGCTTCTTCAGCTTTTTCACCCAAGTTCATGCCTCTACCAGCAGGTGTGGAAGGCAAATCATGACGCTGCCTCATACCGGGTGTTCGTGTTCAGAGCACCGTCACTTTAAGTCACTTAGTTCTCCCAGTTTGTGTTCGTGTTGAGGGTAGAAACCCAGTTTCATGATTCTTAATCTTCTTCGTTCTCCCACAATTTTTCCGGCAACCAATTAGAGTGTATATTGGAAGAGTAAATATCTTAGTTCCAATTTTCTTCGTTTATGGGAAAAAATTAATGGGGAAAGTTTGAAATCTGAGAACTGTTTTTTTGAGGTTGCAATACTCAATTTTTTCTATTCCAAAATTTCCATCTTTCTTTTTGGGTTTACTGCCAATATATATGAGAGTAAGCATTCTGACTTTGTTCAGTTGCTGCGAAAACGGTGGGCTTTTTAGTTTGGAAATCCAAATTCAAGAGTCTTTCATTTTCTTTTCTTTTCCCATGGTATTAGGATGCCAATAAGAGGCTACATTAGAGTTGAGTATTTGGACAGTTTTTGTTTAAACGAATACGTGGTACGAAGCGAAGCGGTGTCACGATTTGCCTTCCACGCCCACTAGTGGATGCACGAACTTGGTTGAAGAAGCTGAAGAAGAAAAAGAAGATGAATGGTGCTCAAATCAATAATTTGGTAGAATTAGGTTTTTTAAAAATATTTTACCTGATATGTTTAACGTGGAAAAAAAGGTGAGGTGGGAATATTAGTTGGCATACTAATATGACATGAAAATTTCAAGTGTGCTTTTTAAAAGTCATAAATAAAACATGACATGTGTCATAATTTTATTGGATGTGATATGACACACTAACAGAATCTGTTAAGTTAATTGGTGGAATTTAACTGTAAGGACTATTTGTTTTTTTTTTTTTGCATACCACAAGGACTTTTGATTCGTTTTGATACCACAGTGAGTAAATTAATCAGGTAAACTATAAAGACTAATTTTGCATTTTATCCAATTAAAAATTATGTCTTTTTTTTTTTCGACAAAGTCTTAATATAATTATAATTTTACTCTCAAATTAAAAATTATAAAATAAACAATTTTTGTTTTGTTTTTTTGTTTTTGTTTTTGTTTTTTGTTTTTTTTTTTTAAAAAAAAACACACTTAGATTAAGGGTGAACAAAACCACCCAATAGGCGTTTATGGGTAGTTTGGTACTTTATCTGTCAGTTTTGAGGGTGGCCGACTATCCTCAAGGGTCTTGAGCCATGGAAATTGGTTCTAGAGAAGGGTGGTTCGACCATCCTTAGAGGTCGGTTTTGAGGGTGGTCAACCATCTCCAAAAGACTGTAAGGTAATTCGGGGCCCTGTTTGACAACTGGGATGTGGAGGTACTGTTCAGAGGGGAGTTACTGTAGCGCATGATATTGTTGACCACTTTTGAATTGGGTTCTCAGATGTCAGCAACACAATTACATATTTACCCTTCTTTATCCTTATTGTTTTCTTCCTTCAGCCCGTTTTGCATCTCCGAAAAGTACCAGAGGGTATCATGGTAATTTCTTACCGTGATGAGGCTGACTTTGGGCTGAAAATTATACGCAAAATGACAAAAAAATGAACAGTAATTCTCAGTGAACAGTAAATCCACAACCCCTTTCGGGTTACCAAACACCACCTCAATGAGAGGTTGCTGACCCATTTCCAAGAGAGTTAGGAATGAAATTATTACTGGTGAAATCATATGGACCAATTTAATAATTTTCACTAAAAGTTGTTACATTTGTCAAGAAGTGATGCAGATTAATAAAATATTAACCAATTCAATAAAAAATAATGAGTTCGATCAACATAAGAAGGAAAACAAAAGTCCCCAATAGATAGATTAATCGGGTGGAACCACATTTAATCAAGTGGAGATCACTAGTTCGAATCCACTTCCCCTTCTTGTATAGACATGTCAAAAAAAAAAGAAAAAAGAAGAAGGAAAACAAAAAGAAATAGAGAAATAGGAAAAATGAGAAGTTATTATTCACTTTCCTTTTTATCAAAGAGGTTTTATAATTTTTAACATAATCTGTGAACACACAATACAAGTAGACCGAATCCTGATTAAACCCGACTAATAAATAATTAAGTTAATTAATTTCGAGTAAACTTGTTTAACCTACATATGTGTGACCCCCCTAACTCTTTTCCTGGCCTTCGTCAGTTAGAGAGAAAGAAAAAAATAAAAATAAAAAAGCAATCGGCAATCAACTTTAAAAAATTAAATTAAATTAAAAAAAATAAAATTCGAAAAGGCCCTTCTGGCACCATCAACTTAACGAGGCCCCTAAAAGTTCGACACGCAAAAAACTACGTGTGCATGCACTGACACCTGTCAGTCCACTCAACCACAACGTTGCTACGTGTGCTTCAGTCTGCGTTATCTCTCCACCGCGCCCCCCCCCCCACGAAAACCTCAACCTCTAAAGATGCACCCCAAAACCTGCAACTGCACTTCCACAATATTCCACATATATACCAAACCTCCGTTGATTACCCAGAAATTAAGCCAAAAAGAAACAAGATGATGAACCTCTTGGCCTTGTCTCTCGTTGTGACTTCGCTGGCAGCAGCGGGAGTGTGGTCTCCGAATCCTGAGAAGCAGAAGCATGGAGTGGACGTGATAGTGAAAGAATTCCATAGAACGATTGTTGTTGAGTATGATCAACATGGCCAGCCCATTAATGAACAAAAACATGCCAACAACGTGGTAGAAGACGCCAAGGAAAAGATCATAGAAGCTTCCTCTCACCTTCCAAATCTCGGTCAAGGACATTCACAGACATCTGATGGAAGTAGTGGGAAAGAGAGCTCGAGCCCTGTTTTTCCTAAGGAGCTCATATGCGATGCCCTTGGTAAATGCAAGCACAGGATAGCAAGTGCAATGGGTAAGGCTAAAGAGACGGTATCTGAGGTGGCACACGAGGCAATGGACGAGACAAAGGAGAGGGTACGCGAGGTNATCCTTAGAGGTCGGTTTTGAGGGTGGTCAACCATCTCCAAAAGACTGTAAGGTAATTCAATGAGAGGTTGCTGACCCATTTCCAAGAGAGTTAGGAATGGAATTATTACTGGTGAAATCATATGGACCAATTTAATAATTTTCACTAAAAGTTGTTACATTTGTCAAGAAGTGATGCATATTAATAAAATATTAACCAATTCAATAAAAAATAATGAGTTCGATCAACATAAGAAGGAAAACAAAAGTCCCCAATAGGTAGATTAATCGGCTGGAACCACACTTAATAAAGTGGAGATCACTAGTTCGAATCCACTTCCCCCTCTTGTGTGGACATGTCAAAAAAAAAAAAAAGAAGAAGAAGAAGGAAAACAAAAAGAAATAGAGAAATAGGGAAAATGAGAAGTTATTATTCACTTTCCTCTTTATCAAAGATGTTTTATAATTTTTAACATAATCTGTGAACACACAATACAAGTAGACCGAATCCTGATTAAACCCGACTAATAAAGAATTAAGTTAATTAATTTCGAGTAAACTTGTTTAACCTACATATGTGTGACCCCCCTAACTCTTTTCCTGGCCTTCGTCAGTTAGAGAGAAACAAAAAAATAAAAATAAAAAAGCAATCGGCAATCAACTTTAAAAAATTAAAATTCGAAAAGGCCCTTCTGGCACCAACAACTTAACGAGGCCCCTAAAAGTTCGACACGCAAAAAACTACGTGTGCTAGCACTGACACCTGTCAGTCCACTCAACCACAACGTTGCTACATGTGCTTCAGTCTGCGTTATCTCTCCACCGCGCCCCCCACGAAAACCTCAACCTCTAAAGATGCACCCCAAAACCTGCAACTGCACTTCCACAATATTCCACATATATACCAAACCTCCGTTGATTACCCCGAAATTAAGCCAAAAAGAAACAAGATGATGAACCTCTTGGCCTTGTCTCTCGTTGTGACTTCGCTGGCAGCAGCGGGAGTGTGGTCTCCGAGTCCTGAGAAGCAGAAGCATGGAGTGGACGTGATAGTGAAAGAATTCCATAGAACGATTGTTGTTGAGTATGATCAACATGGCCAGCCCATTAATGAACAAAAACATGCCAACAACATGGTAGAAGACGCCAAGGAAAAGATCATAGAAGCTTCCTCTCACCTTCCTAATCTCGGTCAAGGACATTCACAGACATCTGATGGAAGTAGTGGGAAAGAGAGCTCGAGCCCTGTTTTTCCTAAGGAGCTCATATGCGATGCCCTTGGTAAATGCAAGCACAGGATAGCAAGTGCAATGGGTAATGCTAAAGAGACGGTATCTGAGGTGGCACACGAGGCAATGGACGAGACAAAGGAGAGGGTACGCGAGGTGGGTGAGACTGCAGGCCATGCATTAGGTAAAGCCAAAGAAACGGTGTCCCAAAAAGCTCACGAGGCAATAGACGAGACAAAGGAGAGGGCGCACGAGGTGGGAGAGGCTGCAGGCCATGCAATAGGTAAAGACAAGGAAACGGTGTCAAAGCAAGCTCACGAGGTTGAAGAACGCGCTAAAGAGTCCGTAAAAGATGCAATGGATAAGGTGAAGGAGGCAAAGGACATTGGCAAGACGATGGGAGAGGATATAGCGAAGAATGTAACTAATAAAGTGGAGAAGGCTAAAGAGGAGGTGGTGGAGAAAGCCAAAGAGAGTAAGAAGGAACTGAGGGGAATATTTGGGCGCGGCCGGCAGGTTGGGCGTGATGCTGTGAAGTACGTGAAATCGCCGGAGGTAATGGGCGTGGTGAAGTTGCTGGGGTTCGCCACGGCTTATGGGATGTGCATGTGGGTTACGTTTATTTCGAGCTATGTATTGGCAGGGGCGATGACGCGGCAGCAGTTTGGGATTGTGCAGAGCAAGATATATCCTGTGTATTTCAGGGCCATGGCTTGTAGCATTGGGTTGGCTTTCTTGGCGCACGTGTTGGGCAATAGGAAAAGGATGTTCTCAAGAACGGTTGAAATGTTGCAGGCCTATAATCTATTGGCATCGCTTTTGATGGTTTCCGCCAATGCGCTATACTTGGAGCCACAAGCCACCAAGGTACTTTAGCTTCATGCTCAAATTGGTCTCGGTTCCCCTTCATAATCTCCTTTTTCCTGCATTGAATTAAAAAAAAAAAAAAACAAATTTGCTCAGTTACTTGACAAGGTTCGAACTTGAAAATTAGTATTCTACCATTGAAGCATGAAACTTTCTCCACTTCCATTACATTTCAGGTGATGTTTGAGAGGATGAAGATGCAGAAGGAAGAAGGAAGAGGAAGGGAGGACTTTACTGCTGAGCCCAGCCGGGTCTCTGAGGCGCAGCCCGAGCCAGTTGCTGATGCTGCAGCTTCAACTACAACCAGCACGGCCCCTGCAGCTCGAGCAGAGCAGGAAGTGGTCAGGTCTCGGGTTGGTAGGCTAAATCACAAGCTAAAGAAGCTAAACTCCTACTCTTCTTTCCTCAACATACTCACCTTGATGGCTCTCAATTGGCATCTTGTTTACCTCGGCCAGCTTCTTCACTTGATCACCTGCTAATGGAACTGCCCCTGTTTTCTATAATATTGTTGTATATATATATATGATATGTTACTGCTGTGTATATGATGCTTGTAAAGTTGTGCTCTTGGTTTTGTAAAACGCAAACTTTAGTAGAGAAACCTTCTTGAATTTTCTGTGTAATGTTACAATAATGAATGAAATTTTGTAAGGAAAAATCCACAGGCAACGTGACAAGAAAAAGGTCAGACTGTTTTTAGTGTTGTTGACAGGTTATAACCAAGTCAAGATGATCAAGAGAGGAAAGAAGTCATATTAATTACTTAGTGATTGTTGTGATAAGCATTCCTAGCAGTCTTATTAGTATTCCTAGCTCTATTATTTTCTTTGTTGCGGAGCTTGGCATAATTTTAGGAGTAATGCTATTCTTCGACTTTTTTGTTTTGTTTTTGTTTAAGTGCGTGATGAAAGTAAAACTCTAATTTTAGGGTTCGATCATGTGTATATATATATGCTTTTTAGCATTTTCTATGAGAAATGCTGTTTTTTACACTTATTTATTATATTTTTCATACTAATTTATCACTTATAATAATATAATCGCTATGAAATGAGTAAATAAGTGATAAATAGGGGTAAAAAATAGCATTAATTTTTCTATATTTTTACATTATTATTTTCATTCATTTTATACTGGCAGATGATTAAGTGATATAAAAAGTACTCAAAACAAGCCTAAAAATCGGTGTGAAGAGTGCATTGCTCTTTCCAAAAATGGGAATAAAAATGGGAATGTTTCATCTTCCGACTGTATAAAACCGAGTACAATCTAAAACATGCAAATTTAATCCCATTTGTAAAATCTTGCTGACTCGATGCATAACATCACACGAACCATCAGCTAACAAGTCTAAAAAGTAACCTCAAAATCCTTATGTAACCAATACAAAACAAATAAATGATCCCACAAAATAGTTTACTTCTTCAATGGGAAAATAACAGATAAAATGGGACCAGGATCCCCTCAAATTAGTATAAAATTCGAGGCCCTTGAATTCTCTAATGCTAGTCGTTGATGAAATCTAACGACTCAAACTGAGCCATGTTGATAAAATTGATTTCCCTTTGATTTTGACTTACTTTTAGAATACTGATAAATCATAAATGCTATTTAAGGGACAGGGATCAAATTTGGAAAACAAAAAAGAAAAGGAGATTCCCTCTTAAATTCTCGGAAATTGCAAAAGTCTGGCACCAATATGAAACATAGAGTTTAGAAGGCAAAAATTATTGGCTCAGTTTCTTCTTCATCGGTTTCACGTTGAAGCAAAATTAATGCCCAGAAATCACACTTAACTGAACAAAGACCTATCTGGTCAGTTTTTTCATCTCAATCTTGTGGTTTTTTGAATAGAAAAAAATAAAAATAAAAAATCTTGTGGTTTCTTTGTCAAAATAGTAAAAGTGGATCAGTTCAAAATATATGCATTCAATTGCCTAATAATTTTATAAGGTTATTTTGTCATTAAGTTTAAGTGCAATCATTTTAGTATACAAATGAGCAAAAGGCAATTTAAATGACATATCTAGTATTTTCATACACAAATTATTCAGTACAAGAACAAGATCAAATGGTAATGAGGAATGCTACATTTATCAAAACACTTCTACAAAATTTGCTCCCCAGTTAATACCCAACAAAAATCAAAATACATAGTCCCAAAACAGATCTTTTTTCTTTTTTTCCCTTGCCTTTGGAACAACAAAAAATCACAATCAGCACCACCATCCAAACTCGCACCAGCATAGTGGCAATAGAGAATTCAATGTCCTGAACATGTTTTAAAACCAAAGTTAATTTTTCAAATCAATAAGAAAATGCTAACAAATTTATATCTAATAGTAAGTTTGTTTCTTACCAAGAAAATTTATGAAGTTCATACTTGCATTTGTGCTATCAGCAAGAGATGTCGATGTCAAATTGAACCCATCAGTTCCCTAACAAAACATTGTCACTAAACTTGTCAACCTAGTATGACATGCATTATTATTTTCAAGTATAAATGAAATGTTTTTTTACCTGACTAGTATATGCATTATTAAATGGTCCGTTATCAAATGGCAATGAATTGTCATCAAATGGTTTCTGTATAATCACAACAATAACATAACAATCTCAAAACAATCAGAAAAACACATTTTTATTTATTGAAAGTTGAAAGAGTAAAATGGTGTAGTGTACCGGTACAAATTCAATGAGGCTCATTCCACGTCTATGTTGAATGTTGACATCTTGAATGTTGAGTGAGCAATTAGTTTCCTGTCAATAAGAAGAAAATTTAATTATTAGTTGAGATGAATACAAAATTATAGATCTAGAATATTACATGAGATGACTTTTTCCCAATATTATCTTTTGCTGTAATTTTTGTTTTCTTCCTTGGTTGCTTCTCAACCCAACCCCTGCATCGTTTTCCACCCTTCCGACCTTCTTTCTTCTTGATCCCTTTGACCGTTTCAAGTAATTTCTCAACAGATTGGGTCTGATTTGTAATTTCATTGTCATTTGACAATGATAATTGAGCTTCATTATCAAGACTAACATGTGAAACATTTTTAATTTTTTGAACTTGCTTTTGCATTTCTTTTGCCATCTTCTCTACATAAGCATATGCATCTTCATTATCAGCTGCTTCGGTGGCTAATCCGACTAGTATTGGACACAATCTTCTATATCGTTGTGTAACATTTAAATTCACACTATCTTCCACATTCCTCATCGTAGTATTTAAGACGTACTCACTCTTTGCTTCTCTTGTCCACCTCTTCAAAATATATGTACTAGGAATTATTTTTATATCAAGCAAGTCAAAAATTTTCAAAGCATGGCAACACAAAATCTCAAATGTTTCGAACTTTCTGCAATCACATGAAATGATCTTATTGACATGGTCGCAAACTACTTTATACCCTCTACTTTCATCAAAAATCCCAACAATATATTCATGCACCGATTGGCTATCATTGCGATGTTTAATTACGGTTGCTGATGCATAGTCATACTCATCATGAAATTTTTTAAATATCACAGGAGTATATGTTTTTGATGCTTGCTTCAACAAAGGGGAATTCTTTTTTTTTTTTTGGATAAGTAACAAAGGGGAATTCTTCAATCCTAATGTAGGCAATTTTTCTCTAGCATTAAATTCGGCCTCTAATTCCTTATGTCGCTTTTGCTCTACCACCCGTTCAAAATGTTGAAAAAATTCCATCATATTCAAATATGATTTTAAGTAAGCCTTCAAATCAGAATTTATGCTTTCACTAAGTTGAGTACTTCGCACTCTTAAAGTAAAGGGATTCTTCATGCGACATCTTGCCCATTTTGTCTTTAATTTGTATATACTGTCCAACCAACTAACTGACCCAACATCATACTTCTGAATCATTTCGTCCCAAGCTTTTTCAAATTTAACCTCATCATCATACTCAAACATACAAGATTTAAAGTCTTGGAGAAAATGAGAATCACCTTTCATGAAATTCCCCAAATGCTTAATGCCATTTTGCATGATGTGCCAAGTACATAATCCATGATAGGTTTCTGGCATCACCTCACTTAATGCCTTTGCCATCGCAACATCTTGATCAGTAAAGATCGATCGAGGCTTTTTACCTGCATGTGTATCTAAAAAAGTTTCAAAAAGCCATTTAAATGACTCTATGGTTTCATCATATAGAAGTGCAGCCCCAAAAATCACAATCCCTCTATGGTAATTAAAACCAGTAAAAACAGCTAGGGGTCTCCATTCTTTATTAGTGCCAAATGTAGTATCAAAGGTCATCATGTCACCAAAATAAACATACTCAGCAACCATTCTTGCATCAGCCCAAAAAATGTTAGTAATTTTTTCTTCAATATCTAATTGGACTGCATAACGAAACGATGGATTTTTATTAATTTGTTCCTGAAAATACCTCAATAAGCAACTCACTTCACCATATATCAAGTTCATTTGCCGTCTTGTTCGAATATAGTTTTTCTGATCCAACTCGGTATATCCAAGATTTGCCCTCCCACCTGCCTCTATACTCATAAGTGCATGGGTTGCCTTAGGAGTAATTCCAAAAGCATATGCCAAATCAATTTCAAATGCTTGCACTTCTGACATTTTACGATACAACCTCATCATATAAGCGGTTTCTTCAAGATGCAAAATATGATTATGTTCAGCTACAAAATCATAAACCTTGTACTTTCCAGTTTCTTTTACTAATGAAACATGCAATCGTACAGGACAATCAATCCTTATTTCATCTCGATGAGGAATGTAAAGACGCTTGTCTATTTTTCGAACACCTTCCTTACAACAAGTAAATCCCCTTGAGGTTACTTTTCCATCTAACCTACTTTTATTTTGAAAACCTTTCCTTACACCAAAACCCATCTGCTTTCCATAATTTCCCCAATGGTTCCATGCATCATCTACAGTATTAAATTCCATACCAACTTGAGGTGTGCAATCAATCAGGGTATTCACATTTTGAGATGAGTCGAATGTGATGCCGTCCATTCTTTTTTTTTTTGGTATATATATTGCTGTCATTCACATAAATTAAATAAAAATCAAAATATGCCAACGTGACATTGAGTGTAATCTTGGAATAACAACATAAAGATGGTAATTGATTGCATCATAAACAAAACTAACAATGTATAAGCTAATAAGCACCAATCACCTTGCAGCATTAACAAAATTAAAACAGGGGTTGGAAGTAAAACTAAAACATTATCTCAACAAACCATAAAAGCTCATGCACCAATCATATGAGTTTTTCCAAGTAACTAGCATCTAGCATTTAATCTAATTTAACAAAATTATCAATAAATACACAAGCCTTTAGCACCGTAAGGTAAGCCAGTTTCTACAAACATACAGAGTTGCAAACCTTTATAATTAGATTGAAAGGACTAAAGAGGCAAAACTGAAATACTCTATTATATTGTTTACACAAAAAAAAAGAAAAAAAAAAAAGAAAAAAGCATGGCTAATAGTTAGATAACTAAAATCCTAATTAATCTGATGATGGCAACGAGATTATACCATAGACTAAGTACCTTTTTTTTTAGAAACTTTAACGCCCTCAAAGAACCTTTTTTTTACTTGTAAGTTTTTCTGCAGAGACTTTGGAACAGGTACATATCAAAGGCAAGCCTCCTGAAAGAAAAGAAGCCTTAAGCATGCATTTAGTAAAAGTCAAAAGCTAATTTTTTTTTTTTCCAAACGTGAGACAGAGGAAGAAGAAACTGAGCCAATAATTTTTGCCTTCTAAACTCTTTGTTTCATATTGGCGCCAGACTTTTGCAGTTTTCGAGAATTTAAGAGGGAATTTCCTTTTCTTTTTTGTTTTCCAAATTTGATCCCTGTCCCTTAAATAGCATTTATGATTTATCGGTATTCTAAAAGTAAGTCAAAATCAAAGGGAAATCAATTTTATCAACATGACTCAATTTGAGTCGTTAGATATCATCAATGGGCAGCATTAGAGAATTCAAGGGCCTCAAATTTTATACTAATTTGAGGGGATCCTGGTCCGATAAAATGGGGTTTGGCTTGTGTCTAATTCTAATTGAAATGTTTAGGATTAGAACATGTGTCCAATAACAAGACGCATGGACGTGTCTCAATCCACTTGGCCCAAGTCGGAGGAGATTCTACTATGTTACTGTTAAAATGGGGTTTGGTTTGGGTCTAATTCTAATTGGACCTGGACCTGTTAGGATTGGAACATGTGTCCCATAACATCACACAGGGACTCATGTCCCAATCCATTGAACCCAAGTCAAATCCAATAAAACATGCAAAGTTGTTTCCGTATGTAATATATTTTCAAGCAAGACTGACAAAGTATGATATCTTATACACGAGTAATGTTAAAAGGAAAATTCATGCCCTCTTCATGGTCTTTCAAAATTGATGTGACTTTTAAAATGACTAGTCATTTTAAAAGTCACATCAATTTTTGAAGGATACAAGAATATGAAAATGACATTTTTAGCATTATTCCTCAAACCCCAATGGATGGCCAGGAATAAAAATTCTTACATATCATAAACTCTCAAAACTATACTGGAAATGGTTTATGTAGAAATTTGTTAGAACTTGAAATGCTTCCAACAACCAAAGCAATGGATTCTCTAAACATAAAGCGGCATCCAAATTCTAAAACTTTTGCAAAGAAATCCCTAAAATTGCACGTCTAATCATACAATATCAAGTAAAACTAATCATAACCCAGACATAAGACGTCAATTGATCAAAACAAATAGAAAGAAGAAAATAACACACAAATTATACAACTCGGCCCCATTTTCCAGAGCATCGTATACTATTAGCAACAAAAAGGTTTTTTTAGAGGAAAAAAAAAAAAAAATTAGCGATAGACAAAATAAAATAAAAACCTAAAAAAAACAAAGAAGAGTAATTTAAATTGATATATACTATGCAATTGTAAGGAGCGCATATTTTTTAGTTTGATCTTGAGTACGTAATAAATATGGAGGAAAGGAGAAAAAAACTTACAAGAGCTCCATAAGATCAGTCAGCTCATCTGTCCAACTGATTAATGATTCCACTTAGCTTGGCTCAGTGCTTCCATTTGGTGATGCATCAACATCATTGGCTTTGACAATCTTCTAATGATAAAGTCACTAATATGGGACAATTTTTTTTCTTCTGATTGGTACTAGAATGAGACAATTTGGCTTGGACGCCCACTGTGCAACATAAAAAAGGGATAGGAATAAGTTTCTTAAAATTCTGATTTCTTGATGGCTAAAAGCTGCAGGAAAGCAAAAAAAAGAAAAAAAAAAAAAAAGGAATAAACTAAAAACAAGTGGAAAGTTCAAGACCTAATAGGTGCATGTGTAACATACTGATAAAGAAAAAAAGGAACTGGCAGAAAGTCCGTGGCAAACAAAGATATGAATAATGAATAACCAAAAATAAATAAATAAATAAATATTACCCAACATAAAATAAGATGGTTCCAAGATAAACTACTTCACCAACTAGAATTCCTCATTACGGAAGGAAAGAGGTCAATGGACGTAATAACATAAACCAATATAAAAGTTGACCAACTTTTTGCTGATTCTTGTAGATTGCAGAAAAGATATCCACAAATTCTTTCACTTCTTGTGAAGTATTTGGACTCTTCATTTTCCTATCTATGTTCTGATGGTAGGCATTGCACCTCCCTCTGAAACAGGAAACTTTCTTCCTGAAACAATTGTCATTTTAAAAATTCCCATTAGCCAATGAGAAAATACTAACATTTGGAGGAAATATATACTAACAAGACCACGAACTATATCATTAAGGTTATGGAAGATACCTGACTCTTTATGATCAGTTTGACTCTTGACATAGTTGATTATTTGGAGTTTGGCTGTCCTTTTCAGCTTCCATTTCCTAAGTCATACCCCTTTACCTGCTGCATAATTAGATGTCTACCTCATCAAATCCAAATCTGCAGAACAGCGATGCTTCTGCCTCCCTGAATTTGTGGCTGGAACAGATCATACCTAGGATCACTAAACAAAGTAATTTACTCTTATTGAAACTACCAGTAATCTCCACAAGAGCAAGAACCTTCTCTGAAACGATGGAAGCGAATTGGATCTCTAAGAATTATCTCTCTCTTTTCCAGCTTCGAGAAGAGCTTCATCATTGTATGGCAATCCCGGCAGACTCTCAAGTTCTTCATCACCCTCACAGGAGCTGATGCTGGCAGATTGATAATCCCAAAAGTCACAGCTAACTTTTCACTGTGGTAGTTCACCACTGTGCTAACTTTGAACTTGGGTTCAGAGATACTAGAAATAGGCCTCTCTTCTATACGATCTATTTTTTCTAACCTCCCTAGCATCTCCTCTAATTTTGCATATATTGCTTGACTCATTGGGTGAGATCGATCACCTGCCAAAAAAGAATGAACTTTGTTCCCTACCTCAATCCAACTTAGACCGGGTTCCTTCTTAACTCCTCGAACTTTCATCAATTCCCTAATTTTTGTAGCATGTAGTTCTATCCCTGCATCATTGTAGATGTTGTAAAGAAGCACATAAGAAGCAGAGGCCTGAGGTTCAAGCTCAATTACTCTCTCTGCAACACGTTTGCCAGTGACAGTGTCCATGTAAACCCTGCAAGCACCCAACAAGGCTCGCCACATCACTGGATCTTCCTCAAAGCCTGAGTTCAGAATGAAACTTTCTGCATCAACTAACTTCCCAGCACGGCCCAGGAGGTCAACAATGCAGGCACAGTGCTTTACATTAGCTGTCATGCTGTAATCTGTCTTCATGCTCTCAAAGTATCTGCAATGAACAAGGATAGTGAAACCACAAGAAATTAGTGTGAGCAAAAGCATCTTTAAATTTCATAACTTCACACAGCTTTAGGGTGTGTAACCTAGCTAGGTAGTTTGGAAAGAAAAAAAAATGCAAATAACTCACAGTTTCATGTATAAAGTCCATATTCTATGATTCTATCATAAGTATAAATCAACTTTGGATCAATTCACAACTTATTAAAATTACTTTTCCAATCAACTCCTAGTTTCAGAAAAATTACTCATTGAAAACAAATTTTTCCAATGCATGATGCCTATCCAACCAAAGGAAACAAATTACAAATATTTATGGAAAGGTGAAAAGGCTTTATAAACCTACCGCAATCCTTCTTCAACACAACCCCCATGACTACAAGCAGTTAGAACTCCAAGGAATGTAATGTGGTTTGGTTCAATTCCACAATCCTTCATCAACTCAAAAAGCCTAAAAGCTATTCTTGCACATCCATGTTGCGCATTGCTACTGATCATCACAGACCAGGATACCACATCCGGATTCTCCATCTCTTCAAAGGTCAGATTAGCAGAATCGATATCTCCAGACTTTGCATACATGCAAATTTGTGAATTTTGAGTGACAGTAAAATTCCCAATAGCCGTTTTTATTGCATATCCCTGAATCTGCTGTCCAGATCTCGGTGTCGCCAAACTGGCACAAGCACCCAGTACACTTGATATTATGAACTCATCTGGTTTCCTTCCAGAAGAGAGCAGTTCACAGAACAAAGCCAATGCACTTCCAAAACGCCCATTCTGAATATAACCTGCGATCATGGATGTCCATGAGACAATATCCTGCTTAGGAGTTGAAGTAAAACATTTGACTCCATCCTCAACTGAACCCAACAAAAAGTACAAATCAATAAGCGCACTTCCAATGAACTCGTCTGACTGAAGATTTCTCTTGCAAATTTGAGCATGAATTTGCCTTCCATACCCAAAAGCTTCAACAACATTGCAAGCTTTGAGCATGCTTGAGAATGTAAACTTTGAAGGCTTCATTCCTTGTCTTTGCATCTCAGAGAAAAGATTGAAAGTTTCATTTGCATATTCATCGTTAATGGTATCATCTTGGAGGAATCCAGCGATCATGGCATTATAGATGATGACGCTTTGGTTGGGCATCAGCTTGAAAATTTGGATTGCATCAACCAAATAACCACTCTTTGCATACATAACAAGTAATCCAGTAGCAACAACATCATCTGAATCCAGCCCAAGTTTGACTGAGCAGGTATGAAGTGCTTTTCCGTGATGTTTTGAATCCATAAAATGTGTGCAACAAGCCTTTAGGACACTTCCCAGTGTATAAGTATTCAATTTCAATCCAGATCGGTGCATTTTTCCTAGAAGTTTCAACATTTCCTCATTGGCACCAATTCTGACAAACCCAGCAATCATTGAATTCCAAGAAACTTCATCCAAGTCATCAGAACTCTCGAACAAAAGCCTGGCCCTATTAACCTCACCACATTTTGAGTACATATCAATGAGCGAATTGGTTACAAAAACTTTAGCACCCAATCCACTCACGATAATTGACCCATGAATCAGCTTACCCAACTCAAGATCCCCAGTTTGACCACACGCATTTAGAGCACCTGCAAAGGTGAACTTATCAAGTATCAAACCAGCAAGCCTTGCTGCATTAAACACTCCCATGGCCTTATCATGAAAACCCATCTGTGTATAAACAGAAATCAGAGAATTATACGAAATAACATTGCGTTTTGGCATTTTATCGAACAACTGACGAGCCGTGTTTATGTCACCACATTTACAATACATATGGAGAAGATTATTCAGCAAAAACAGACATGGTTTAAAAGCACTTTTGATAATGTGGGCATGAGCAAGCTTCCCATATGTAGGAGACCCGGATTTGACAGATAACTGGACCAGTTTTGTATAGGTCACCGAGTCAAAAGAAAAGTTTTGTATACGACGACATGGCTGAGAATGTTGTACTTGTAGTGGGTTGGGCAATGGCACAGTTTGCGGGGCGGAAGGATTCCTGGGTTGTCTGAGCCCGGGAAACGTCATGGGGTGGAAGACAAAGTCGGGCTTTGTGGGTTTTGTTCCTTGGAGCAACATGTCCCTAGAGTTTACCGCTTCGTTGCCATGGATTTCAAATGATGATTTGAATTTCGAAGGGTTTAATAATATTATGCGGTCTGTCAGGCTACAGATACTCACTATTTTATTCAAATGGAAATAAAATTGTATTTTAGATTACTTAAATTATAAAAAAAAACGTTATCATCAAACGTGTATTTCTTTTATTTTTTATTTATTTATTTATTTATTTTTACATCTCCACGTAAGAGGGGGAAGAAAATTCGAACTAATGATGAAAATTCGAATTAGTAACCTTCACTTCATTAGACGTGATTTTAACCGATTAAACTATGGAAGACTATTCAAATCCACCTCTTTGGACTATTCAAATCCAGAGAAAGTTGGGTATGCACGTTGTCCAACTACTCCTCCTCCTTCGACTCTATATGATTGTGTATACAAATAAACTGTTCAAACACTAAGCAAAAACAAAAATTCCGGTGAAGCCAAATAGAAGATGCAGGACACTAGTATGGTCCTACTCCCAGCTCCAGGAATGGGCCACATGATTTCTATGGTTGAGCTTGGCAAGCTTATACTCAACCACTACGCTCACAAGTTTTCCATCACCATCATCTACACCACAGGCTCTGTTCTGGATAGCCCAAGCATCACCTCCTACATCCACCGTGTCTCCCAATCCAACCCCTCCATCTCCTTCCACCCTTTACCCTCTGTCTCCGTTGACACTTCCCCAACTCGCAGCCTCCCCGCCAAAGCTTTCGAGTTTATCCGCCTCAGCTTAGCCAAGTATGCCCCTCAGGCACTCCAACAAATCTCCAACTCATCCAACATTCGTGCCGTTATCATCGACCTTTTCTGCACCACTGCTCTTCCCATAGCCAAAGATCTCAACCTTCCTGTTTATTATTTCTACACTTCTGGTGCTTATGCTCTCGCTGCCTTCTTACACCTCCCCAAGATCTACGAGCAAACCAGCAAGAGCTTCAAGGACCTCACCAACACCGAGCTTCACTTCCCAGGAATATCTTCACCGCTGAAAGCAACACATATGCCTCAACCGACGCTCGACCGTGACGACCCTGCTTACTGGGACATGCTCTATTTCTGTTCACATCTTCCAAAATCAAATGGGATTATAGCTAACACGTTTGAGGACCTGGAGCCAAAAGCCTTAAAGGCCATTGCTGATGGCGTGTGCGTTCTTGATTCGCCAACTCCGCCTGTTTACTCTATAGGTCCTTTGATTGCTGAAGCAGAAGAGCGAGCAAGTGAAGATGGAAATAAAGGTGAGAATGAATGTTTGTCATGGCTTGACAGCCAACCGAGTAGAAGTGTTGTGTTCTTGTGCTTTGGCAGCCTAGGGTCGTTCTCAGCGGCACAAGTGAAAGAGATAGCTCATGGGTTGGAAAGGAGTGGGCAGAGATTCTTGTGGGCGTTGAAAAAGCCACCACAAGATGAGAAAACCAAGCACACTGAGAAGAGTACTGCGGGGTTCGATTTGGAAGGTGTGTTGCCAGAAGGGTTCATGGAGAGAACCAAAGATAGGGGCATGGTGGTGAAGACGTGGGCACCCCAAGTGGCAGTGCTGAGAAAAGAAGCTGTTGGGGGGTTCGTGACTCACTGTGGGTGGAACTCGGTGTTGGAGGCGGTGGTTGCAGGAGTGCCGATGGTGGCTTGGCCGCTCTATGCCGAGCAGCACCTGAACAGGAACGTTTTGGTTAAAGAAATTAAGATGGCTATTGAGTTGGAGCAGAGGGAGGATGATGGGTTTGTGAGTGGGGATGAGTTGGAGAGAAGGATTAGGGAGTTGATGGAGTCGGAACAAGGGAGAGAGCTCAGGGGAAAAAGCTGGAAGATGAGAGAAATGGCTTTGGCTGCTTTGGGATCAGCTTCTGGCTCATCTACCAGAGCCCTGACCAAGTTTGTTGAAGCACTGTAAAGTCTGTAATTGAGTAGCTTTTGGACGTAGTATCTGTTCGATTCTAATTATCTTTTTTTTTTAATTATTAAATGCATCATTCACTTCAAGTTTCTTGATTGACAGCGTTTGGACGAGGAAATTTTTTATCACACGTTAATATCGTAGTACGTGGTAGACTTCCAAATTGTTGATATCAATAAGGTCGATGTGTGGTCTCAGTACTATTCATGATTGGAAAAGGTCAAGAGAAGTTAAAGGTTAATCTATCAAGTATCAAAGCAGCAACTAGGACAGTAAGCGAATAAAACTACCCGTGAGCTTGCTCGGGGTCGACTCGATAAAACTCAACTCGTGCACGATTCGATTATTAAATGAGTCGCTCATAGACACGAAATCAGACTCGATTATTAAACAATACATATCCGTATAAAACTTGACTCGCTCGTTTAAAGTTTGTAAACATACTCGTATAAGGGCTCGACCCACTTATTAGCGCGACTTGTATATATTTATTATATATATTAATTTAATAAAAATAACTTATATAGTATATTACTTATTATTTAATAGCAATTTAACATTAGTCAATGTATATTAATTATTAAGTATTTCTCAAAAAAGATTAACAATAATTAATTGGTATACAATATATAATTATATCTATGATTATAAGTAAATGTATAATATATAATTGAATGATAAAAGTTAATCATATGGTTATATCTTAAATAAAAATCATGATGTATTGATACTTAATCATATTATTCATATAATCATATTGATCCATATAATTCATATCATATACAATGAAAATGTGATTAGAATAATCCCAAATAAAATGATTAGAATTAGAAATTAAAAATTGATAATAACAAATTAACAATGCATGTAATGTCATATAGTTACAAATTAAGTATTGACATTATCATTTGAAATTTGGAATTGATAGCATGAAATATAATTGTTGATAAATTGTTTTAGCTGAGTCGGCTCGGCTCAGCTCGCCCGGCTAGACTCGTCTACTAGATGAGCTCGAATTCAGCTCGCACAAGGAATTTCCCTTAATGAGCCGAGCCAAGCTTAAATTTTGGAGCTCGACTCGAGCTCGAGCTCGTGAAATTTTTAAATGAGCCGAGCTTGGACAGCCCTAACTCGCCCAAGCTCGGCTCGTTTACGGCCCTAGTAGCAACCCTTGCTTCATTAAACACTCACATGGCCTTATCATAAAAACCCATCTGGGTATAACCGGAAATCAGAGAATTATAGGAAATGACATTGAGTTTTGGCATTTTATCGAACAGCTGACGAGCCGTGTTTATATCACCACATTTACAATAAAAAAGCAGAAGATTATTCAGCAAAAACAGACATGGTTTAAACGCACTTTTGATCATGTGGGCATGAGCAAGCTCGCCAAAGATAGGAGAACCAGATTTGACAGATAACTGGCTGAGAATTTGAAGGCATAGTCGGGCTTTGATCCTCATGTTTCTTGAGGTTACCGCTTCGTTGCTATGGATTTTGGAGGAGAATTTGAAGGATTTAATGGACAAGGTTTCACACAATTACTTGCCCAAATAGTTAGCAATTGGGGTAAATAACATATGAAAGAAAGATATGGGAATTCTCCTGCTTATTTACATTATTCTCTTTAGTACCATTAATGTTATGATGAGGCGGTAGTTAAGTTATGATTCGACTGGTCTTGAGGGTGGGTTTACGGTTTCCGCTGTTTAGGTTAGTAGTTTTCTGCGGGTTTATGCTATTATAATCACGTCCACATAAAATAGCTACAATTAGACTCTCCCTTCAACTTTTTATTAAAAAAAAAAAAAAAAGATTTAGGAAATTTATTATATAGTGTATTTAGATAGAGAATTAAAAGATAATTTTATTTCCTAAATTTAAAGAAAATAGTTGAATATCTACTACACTCTACTCTAACCACTCCAGGATCTATTTACAATAATGAACCTAAACTTGGTATCTGGGATGAGTTGTGAAAAATATTTATTCAATGGCCTATATTAAATTTTATTGGATTTAATGATTTATATCATTAATAATAGGATATAGTTTTCCTCCAAACTGGATTAGAGGAACTTTCTTCAATGCAGTCTACAAAAATAATATGTGTCCATTCTTTTAATAACATGTGAAATGCATATAAGTTTTTAATATTATTTATTCTAATTTTGTCTCTGTTATTAAAAAATATGTGCATTTCACATGTTCAAATGACACATATTATTGTTATAGAATGGGTTGAAAGAAGTTTTGATGCAGGGTGGGTGTATTAGGTTCGCAATAGCAAACAACAATAAAATCATGACTCTTCTTAAACCAAGATTCTATCAAGAAATCAAGGCAAAAGGTATAAAAAATCACTCATAGAATGTTTCATAGATTTATCAAATACATAAAATCTACCTCTTACATATTAGGTTTGCTGTATTTATAATAATAAGCAAACTTGGAGTAAAAGTAAACCTAAACCTATTATGGAAATTTCTAGAATAATAAAGGAAAAATTACAATTAAATAAAATCCTAATTTAAATAACGTAAATAATAAAGTAAAATATATTTGATTACTGGATTATTTGATTTGGTGGAATAAAATTTTCATTAAAGTTTCCAATAGAGTGACCAAGTCTTTCCTTATTAGATTATTGCTTTTATTTTCGTGCAGCTTTTCAATTTTCCATTTGTAGTCCGTTTTGACATGGTAAACATCGAAATTAGCCAAATCTTATGAAACATAACTTTGTAGATATTTGAATTAGCTTTCCAACACCACCAAGTTTACCTAAATTCGATATCCGAATCTCCAGATATAACCTTTTTAATAAAACTCGTTAGGTGCAAATTTAGCCAAAATGGGTAAAACTCTTACATTAAGTTCCTCCCACCCAATTTGGAGGAAAACTGTTGTGACAAATGCAAATTTCAAGATCACCAAAGAAATAGAAAAGTGCAGAATAGAAAATAACACAACTACACAAGACACCAAGATTTAAGTGGTTCAGCCCAAAAAGCCTATATTCACTGATGGAGACGATTCAAGAGAAATTCACTAATAAAATGGTGAAGTATAAAGAATAGTACAAATAAAACCACTCAAACTCAAAATCTCTAATACACCCAAATCTCACAAATACACAAAAAAAAATTAAATATAAAAAATTCTCTAAAATTCTCTAAGCTTTTCAGCACTTAAAACCTAAGATCAAACTGAAACAAATGGTGTATTTCTTTCTTCTCACTTTGCAAGACAAGTCTCTCTCTTTTCTCAAAATAGAGCTTCTGCGCACCCGCACCAAAATAGCCGAATGGCTATTTAAAAGGCCAAGCATGCTGTTTCTTTTTTTTTTTTTTCTTCTTTTTTTGTAGTTGCTGCCTCTTTTTCGTAATGACCGGATTCAACCAACAAAGGCTTCTGTCAAAGCTTCTAGAAGAAGCTAATAAATGAGAGACAAAATGGCAAGTGAGACTTAAATGAAAACATAAAGGGATGGGTCCACGGTGAGACTTGTGAAAACAAGTCACATATTCTGACAAAAACTCTATCCTTAATTATATCATATTTCAATGACTTGTCACAATCTAAACCGCTAAATAAAGCAAATCAAGATCTAGTACAAACTGAGGACTCGGGACAACTTTCGCTAAATTTAAGAAGACAATTAGGAAAGTTCGGTATATTTGCACTTTCACCTAAACAAGTGGTTGCATTATTAATTAGAAAGAAGTGGTTGCATTATTAACAAGTGTCTGTGTGTGGAATATATCTCAGCTTCCTGGCTATCATCCTGTGTCTATCACTTACTTCCACTCACTGAGCCACTGCGTACGTTGCTCAAACACAACCAAAAACAAAACCAGAGAAGCCAAAATACAAGATGCAAGACACCATCGTCCTCCTCCCAGCTCCAGGCATGGGTCACATGATATCCATGGTTGAGCTCGGCAAGCTCATCCTCCACAACTACGCTCACAAATTCTCCATCACCATCCTCATCACCACCGGTTCCATTCTGGACAGTCCAGGCGTCACCTCCTACATCCACCGTGTCTCCCAAACCAACCCCTCCATCACCTTCCATCGCTTGCCCACTGTCTCCGTAGACACCACCCCCACTCGTAGCCGCGCCGCCATCGCGTTCGAGTTTATCCGCCTCAGCTTAGCCCATGCCACAGATTCACTCCAACAAATCTCCTCCTCATCCACCATTCGTGCCCTTATCATCGACCTTTTCTGCACCTCTGCTCTTCCCACAGCAAAAAATCTCAACCTTCCTGTCTATTATTTCTGCACTTCTGGTGCTTATGCTCTCGCTGCCTTCTTATACCTCCCCAAGATTCACGAGCAAACCACCAAGAGCTTCAAGGACCTCACCACCACCGAGCTTCACTTCCCAGGAATATCGTCACCGCTGAAAGCAACACATATGCCTCAACCGACGCTCGACCGTAACGACCCTGCTTATTGGGACATGCTCTATTTCTGTTCACATCTTCCAAAATCAAATGGAATTATAGCTAACACGTTTGAGGACCTGGAGCCAAAAGCCTTAAAGACCATTGCTGATGGCTTGTGCGTTCCTGATTCGCCAACTCCGCCTGTTTACTCTATAGGTCCTTTGATTGCTGAGGCAGAAGAGCGAGCAGGTGAAGATGGAAATGAATGCTTGTCATGGCTTGACAGCCAACCGAGTAGAAGTGTTGTGTTCTTGTGCTTTGGGAGCCGGGGATCGTTCTCGGTGGCGCAAGTGAAAGAGATAGCCCATGGGTTGGAAAGGAGTGGGCAGCGATTCTTATGGGTGGTGAAAAAGCCACCACGCGATGAGAAAACCAAGCAGGCTGAGAATTTTACTGCAGAGTTCGATTTGGACGGTGTGTTGCCGGAAGGGTTCCTGGAGAGAACCAAAGATAGGGGCATAGTGGTGAAGACGTGGGCACCCCAGGTGGGTGTGCTGAGAAAAGAATCAGTTGGGGGGTTTGTGACTCACTGTGGGTGGAACTCAGTGTTGGAGGCGGTGGTTGCAGGAGTGCCGTTGGTGGCTTGGCCGCTCTATGCTGAGCAGCACCTAAACAGAAATGTTTTGGTGAATGATATGAAGATTGCTATTGACTTGGAGCAGAGGGAAGAAGATGGTTTCGTGAGTGGGGATGAGTTGGAGAGAAGGGTTAGGGAGTTGATGGAGTCTGAACAAGGGAGAGAGCTTAGGGAAAAAAGCTGGAAAATGAGAGAAATGGCTTTGGCTGCTTTGGGATCAGCATCTGGTTCGTCTAGCAGAGCCCTGGCTAAGTTCCTTGAAGCACTCTAATTGAGTGGGGTTGGGATGTGGATTGGCGTTGATTGATGAGATGGAGTGGCTTTTGGTTTTTATATTTTTATGTGGATGAGTTTGGTTGGAAACCTGAGAAAGTGTTTGATTCATGATGACCCTCTGAATGGGATGCTATTGTAGACAGTGGAGTAAAGAACTGTAGGAGTAAAGGCTTGAATGCTGTATTACTCAGACTTGTTTTGAGTGCTTTAGTTTACAATCTCTGGAAGGAGATAAATAAGTCAAGGCATGGGAATCAATTCCAAACCGAGGAGAAGCTTATCCATGGGCAGATTTCAGAGAAGTGTAAGGAAATTTTATAGCTAGAGTCTGTTGGGGCTGCTGTTTTGGTTGAAGATATCTTCTGAAGTTGCTGCAGATGTAGAGCATTGTTGGAGCTTTATGGAGTAAAATAGTTAGATTGGTATTTGGGCTTCATGTTCTTTTTGTGCATCGGGTTTCAATTATTGGTTGTAGGTACAGAGGCTTTCAGATACTGCTTCCATTTGATATAGCAGTGTTGAGTATTTCCAGATTTTCTGTTTTCTGGAAATTGACTTTTATAGGTGCAGTATAGTTTGGATATTCCTTAATGCATACTTTAAAGTTTCTGGCTAAAAACTGCTAGAGTACTATTGTCCATTTACTCATTCATAAAATAAGAAAGTATTGAATTTTTTTTTTTCCTAAGCAAATATGGAAAACAAGGAGGGGAAATAAGATCAACAAGCTGGGCAACCCAACAATAAGCTTCAAAACGTTTTTATCAGAGTAGATAAACAAAAAATAAAAGAAAAAGCATCAAATAAATGACAGGACCTTATAATTTTTTGGTACAACCAAAAAACTTGACCCACCTAAAGAGGTGGTTTGAGAAATAGCACTATAAATAGTGCAACCAAAAAAACTATTGCAGCACATTAAATAGATAACCACAACAACAACAAAGAAAACACTGATGATGAACGTTTCAAAGCGCTTTTCTTAAGAGTAATGAAATGGGTTCATATGACCTATTTTAAGTACTTTTCAACAATAACTAATCTAAAAGTAAATTGAGAGGGACATTAATATAATGAAATAGTAGAGCATAATACTCTCCCTCCAAAACAAAGGTCGGAACCAAAGAAAACCATCTTATTCGTTGTTATGTCAATCTTTCTGACTTTGAAGATTGATCGCCACTAATAATATGAATTAGTTGTGGACATGTGGTGACCCAAAAATATAGGGCTTCTCCTTATTTATTAACACAATATATATATATATATATAACTATGACATATCAGAGAAAAAGATTAAGGAAAACTTCAGAAAGCCCCCCAATCTTCTAACCTTTTATATAAATTACCCATGAACAAAAAAAAAAAAAAAACTCTTATTTACACCTCCTGATCTTTCATGTTCTCTCACTTAGAACCATTTTGTGAGTAATCTGTCTATTATACCCCTTACTCCAAAACTACACTGTTTTGCCCAAAACGGCGTAGTTTTGACCATTTATTTATTTTTTTTTTAAAAAAAAAGGAAAAGGAAAAGGAAAGTATTAAAAAAAAAAAAGGGAAGGAAATTGAGCCCACCTCCTTTGCCAAAAATAAAGTGGCCGGACCACCCCATTTTTGGCCAAAAGGGTGGCTAGAGCCACCCCATGGCCGGTATAGGGGTGGTTTGGCAGCCGCCAAAAGGCCAAAAAAAAAAAAAAGAATGAGTTTTGGGCTTTTGGGGGTGGCCGAACCACCCCCAAAGGGCCTAGGGGTGGCTTTTGCCACCCTCTACGACCAGTATGAGGGCCGAAGCCACCCCACAGGCCCAAGGGGATGGTCCGGCCACCCTCAAAAGCCCAAAACCTATTCTTTTTTTTTTTGGGGGGGGGAGGGGGGGC
>CM017325.1:22425349-22513656 GCA_006937295.1 Carpinus fangiana
TGAACAAAGCTCTAGCAGGTTTTGACTCCATGATGCCCAGGCTATAAGTAAGTAAGTTGGATGGGGCTATATCTGGTGGTTTTGCAGTTTCAGCAACAGCTCCAGGGCTTTTTCTGGTAGGGGAGAGGAAATTAGATGGGCAAGGTCTTTTTTTCTTTTCATTGTGGTAGGGGGAAATGAGGGTGGTGGGGTTTGAAAGTGTTGGTCTGTCTTGAATGGATATTAATGGTTTTTTTGTAAGTCTTGTATTGTAGGGGGTTCTTCTGGCAGGTTTTTTTGTAGTATGACAGGTATTTTCAATGGCATTGGGGGTTGTAATATGTTTGATGGCAGTTGGGCTTGAGTCTAAAGGAGGGATGGGCTTTATTTGGTCATTTGTGGAGGCCTTTTTTTGATGAGAGTTCAGCAGGATGGGCTTTGGTGAAGGGTTAGGAATGGATTGGCTAGTTGAGGGGGAAGTGGTATTTGAAAACAGTTGAGTAGGTCTTTGGAATAACGAGAGAGCATTTAAAGTGTGCTCAATTGTGTTATCCTTTGTGACAGCTGATGTGTTGGTTGTACAGGTTAAGGGATGAGAAGGTGTGGTTACAGACTTGGGAGGTTGGGACCAGAGAGCAGGAGAAGGTTTAGTCAGGGGGTTTTTGGAACTTGTGCAGATATTTGGCTGGTTTTCTTTGGGTGTTGAGCTTAGGAAACATGGCGTATTGGAGATTAAATCCAAAGGATTAACAGAATCTTGATGATTAACAGTAGCATTTGTAGCAGACATGGAAACAGGAAGGTTTGAAAAGATATTTACCTTAAGAGAAATAAGGTACCTGTTTGGGTGTTTTTCCACAGGCCTAGCTAAGCAAGATGTTTGATGATGACCAATTTTCCCACAATCAGTGCAGTAGACATCCAGTCTTTCATATTTCATACTAACCCATCATTGAGTTCCATCACCTCTTTTGAAGTTGAAACCAGAATTTAGTGGTTTGTTGACATCAATGGAGACTAAAACTTTAAGATAGCTTCTGAAAGCAACCGTTTCACCACTGTTATCCTCCACCTTCAAGAACTGGCCAAGCCCTTTTCCAATAGCTATGGCATTCTTCATGGTCATGTTCTGCAGAGGTAAGCCATGGATTTGAATCCAAAATGGAACTTCAAACAAAGGGAGGTCCATAATGGTGGCAGAGGGGTTCCAAGCTTGGATTGCTAATAGGGAGCCATTCACATTCCAGACATTAGACAGAATTCTAGTTAGGTGAGTTTGGTCTGAAAATTTAAAAAGGAAAAGATTTGGCCCTAGGACAGCAAAGGAGAATGGATTGGCAAAAAACCAGGCTTTGACCAATGTAGCATGCACTGTCTGGTTATGTTGGGTTTTTTGGGATATGATTTTTCCAACTAAAGGAAGGAGTGCAGTGGGGATCAGTTCTTGGGGTAAAGTTTCTAACTGAGATGAGGGGTCCTCCCAAGAGAGAGCTGCAGTTTGAGCTATTAAAGAGTCCACATCTTGAGTATCCATTACAGAAGGAAAGAAGAGATGAGGAGGGTGGGGTGAAGAGGGGAAAAAACAAAGTTTGGTATAGGAAAGGGGCAGAGCACAGTTTCTTGAGTTAGAAGAAAGCTTGCATGGGGTGAGAACTGGGAACAAAACAAAGATGACAGCAGCTCAGGATAGCTGCTAGGATCAATAGAGGAGAAGAACAAAGAAAGAGAAAGAGAATTTCCACAGGAAAATTCCCGAGGGATAGTTCTTTCTAGGAGAGAGAACTAAGCTTTTCCACTAAGGAAGGTTTTTAGTTGCAGTTTTTTACATTTCCTTGCTCTTATAAGTTATGAAAGTTTTCCTTTTTTTAAATAATAAAAATACTCACATTCTTTTTAAAGCAAATTTAAATGTTCAGAATTTCATATTTTGATATGTACATAAGAAAATAAAATACTTAGAATGTTTTAGGAAGATATGTTCAAGGTGACAACAAGGATGGAGCCAGAGCTTGGGATGGGTAGGGGCCAAGAATCAAAAAATATAGTGAGTAGGGGTCAATAAAAAAAAAATTATGTTATAAATTATTTCTTTTTTTAGATTATAATTCTTTTTTTTTCCTTGGATTGCGAGGAGGGCTATGACCTACACTGGCCACCCTAGCTCTGTCCTTTGGTAACTGCCAAACATTAGAAAAAAAAAAAGGAATTTATATCTAAACACCTTAGGTAAGCACTCCAAAATTTTAAAATCCCTAAGTTTTTTTTTTTTTTTTTTTTTTTTTTTTTGACAATTTACTTCATGGGTTAATCGAAATGACAATAAAATCAATGCCGTCAATTCTTTTTAACTGCCGTTAGTTTGGATCAAAACACACCATTTTACCTTATTAAAATATTAATTTTTAAAATTTAATTTAATTTTAAAATTTAAATCTTAAAAAAAAAAGGTGGCCGAACCACCCCATAGGGGGTGGCTGGCCACCCCATTTTGCTTGAGGGTGGTTCGGCCACCCCCTAGGGCCAAACCCTCAATTTTTTTTTGAAGGAAAAAAAAAAAAAAGAACAAGGGGTGGCGGAACCACCCCCTTGGGCCAACAGGGTGGTTCGGGTACCCCTAGGCAAAATGAGGTGGCCAGCCACCCCTTATGGGGTGGTTTGGCCACCCTTTTTTTTCTTCTTTTTTTTTTTAGATTTAAAATTTAAAATTAAATTAAAAAATTAATATTTTAATAAGGTAAAACAATATGTTTTGACCCAGACTAACAGCAATTAAAAAAAATTGATGGCATGGATTTTATTGTAATTTCAATTGACCTATAGAGTAAATTGTCAAAAAAAAAAAAAAGAAAAAAAAAAGAAGAAAGAAGGTATTTTAAAATTTTGGAATGCTTACCCAAGATGTTTAGATATAAATTCCCTAAAAAAGATTAGTAATTTTTCAAGTGAAAACAAAAAAATTGATTCTTGTAATGATGTGTTGGGTCATGGATCAGTCTCTCGTAAGGCCCAATAGGCCCAAGCCCAATCCGGTGAACCGAGGCCAAGCCCAGAGAGGTCTTATACAACCTAGTTTGAGACCATCAACTCATTAAGGGCACAATGGTCTCGGTATCGAGGACATTCGGTAATATCATAATGCAGATATTTATAAACTCCAAATAAACGAGTGATCTTATCTCGAATATTAACAAGTTATCAAATCTATTCAAAATATGAATCAGATATCAACATCCAAGCACACGCATGTATATCCAAAGATCACAGGTATTGAAAAGGCCAAGAATCTATATTCCACGAAACTGCATAGCAGATAATCAGGGATGTGAAAGTCATTGGTTACGAGACGACGACTGCTCCATGCCTATAAAATACTAGTCACTTCTCCACATTTGAGTAATTGCAACTCTTGCTCTCTCTAGCTTTTTGTTGCTTATATTTCTTCCCTCAAATACTGACTTAGGCATCAGAGTTTCCTTCCGGCTTACCACCGGTCACTTTAATTCTTTTGTTCTTTCCTTTATGCAGTCCAACTCCTTGTCTGACACCCGATCATGACTCAGCAGGTGTGCCTCACTTTGATCCTTTTGTTCTTTTCTTTATGCAGTTCGACTCCTTGTTCGACACCTGATCACAACTCGACAAGTGTGCCATAATGGAAGGTGACGTAGTGAAAGACTTGGTAACAAAAGATTAAGAACTTCTTCGCTCTTAATCAAGAAAATAAAAACACAACCCGCAGGTTGAAGATAAATCTCTGTAGAGATGATTGAGAGAAAACTCAAAGTTTTAATAATATTTCCAGATTGATTGATGCTTCCATGAACATTTACAATCTTCTTATAGGAAAGGAAATGCAATAGAGTAATCTAAAAGCATTAAAATAATTTATCCTATCCTAGACAAGTAATAAGACCTGACTTCTACCTAATACCATTTATGGCATTTGACAAAAATAACCTTCGTACTAAATGGCCTTACTTTGCATGACAACTTTTGATAACTTGTTCTATCCACCATTTTCGGCTAACAAACATCTGACGACATATGGCCTTGACATGACAATACCTGACAACATTTATTTCTCCCCACTTTGTAGCCCTAACCATGCATCTCATGCCCATTTATTGTAGTTTTAATTAGGAGGTTAACGCCCGAGTGAACAGTGTTGTCTCGGGTGAACAATACTCGGTTGAAATAGAAGTTTCACCCAGGTGAGATGTCCGGGTGAAACTATCCTACTTCAGTCTCCCCTTCTTAGAAATAACTAGTCCTCAAGTTAGAATCAGACTCTTATGGTGGAAAATATTAAAAAATGTCCGCCACATTGAATGTTGAGGAGATGGCCAATTTTTCTAGAAGATCAACAACATATGCATTATCATTAATTTTCTTAATGATCTTGCAAGGACCGTATTTCTTGTTCCTCAATTTTCTGGAAGTCCCGGTTGGTAGGCGCCCTTTGCGCAGATAAACCATCACAAAATCTACTTCTTGAAAAATTTTGGATCTCCGCCCCTTGTCTGCTGCTTCCTTGTACTTGGCATAAGATTTTTCGAGGTGTTGATGTACTTCCTTGTGAGTTGACTTTACACGTTCCGCTAGATGCTCAGTTGATATACTAGCTCCAGGTAACTTAGGCAGATTTGCAAGATTTATTGCAAATCTTGGAGTTTTCCCATAAACCACCTCGAATGGTGCTTTCCCGGTTGACCTGTTCACCATGTTGTTGTAAGCAAATTCAGCTTGAGCTTAAGCCTGGTCCCACTGTTTAGGCTTATCTCCTGCAATACAGCGAAGTAAATTACCCAAGGTTCGGTTTACAACCTCGGTTTGACCTTCCGTCTGTGGATGGCTGGTGCTACTGAAATTCAATGCTGTGTCGAACCACCTCCATAATGTTCTCCAAAAATGGGAAAGAAATTTGGAGTCCCAGTTAGAAGTGATTGACCTTGGCACCCCATGCAACCTTACCACTTCCTGGAAGAAAAGATTGGCCACTTGGATAGCATTTAATGTTTTTCTACAAGCAACAAAGTGAGCCATTTTGGAGAACCTATCCACAATTACCATTATAGAATCAGCTCCTTGTTGGGTTCTTGGGAGTCTCAGCACAAAATCCATGGATACATCTTCCCAAGGTTGTTCCAGTATTGGTAGTGGTATATACAAGCCCGTGTTCTAAGTTTGTCCCTTGGACACTTGGCATACCGAGCATCGTTGCACTAAATTGCCAATGTCTTCCTTTAGTTGCGGCCAATAATATCGGTCATCTACCAAACTTATAGTTTTGTCTCTTCCGAGAAGTCCTCCTAATCCTCCACCATGCAACTCTCGAATAACCTACTCCCTTAAGGAACTTCTTGAGATGCAGAGTCGGTTACCCCGGAAAAGATATCCCTCATGGATATGCATCTCGGGTACAAATGTCCCAGAAGAACAAAGCTTCTAGATTTCACCAAAATCTTTATCAGTCTCAAACAATTCCTTGAGACATTCAAATTCGGTAATGTTTGCCTGCAACGTCACCAACAGTATAGCTCGGCGGCTCAGAGCATTGGCTACCCGGTTCAATTTCCCGGATTTATGCTTTAAGGAAAAGGTGAATCGTTGAATATAAAATACCCATCGGGCATGCATCAGGTTCAGGTTCCTCTGGCTGTTGATGAACTTCAACGCTTGGTGGTCGGTGTACAAGATGAATTCCCATTGAATAAGGTAATGTTCCCACACCTTTAATGCACTTAAAACAGCATAGAGCTCCTGTTCATAGGTTGACCATTTTTGCTTGGTTTCTCCGAGTTTTTCATTGAAAAACTCAATTGGCTTCCCTTATTGAGTCAGCACTGCCCCAATTCCTACAATCGAGGCATCACACTCAACTTCGAACAACTTGTCGAAGTCCAGTAGGGCTAGAACTGGTGCCGTGCACAGTTTCTCCTTAATAAGTTCAAAGCTTCGCTCGGCCTCTTCACCCCAATGGAATTTTCCTTTCTTCATACACTCGGTGATAGGGGCTACAATACTGCTAAAGTTTCGAACAAACTTTCGATAGAAGGTTGCTAACTCGTGAAAGCTCCGGACTTCACCCACTATCCCGGGTGTAAGCCATTCTCGGATAGCTCTCACTTTCTCTTCATCAACTCGAATACCGTCTGAACTGACTATAAACCCGAGGAAGGGTAGTCGGTCCATCATGAAACTGCACTTCTTCAAGTTGATAAAAAAAATTTTTGCACGCAGGGTCTCCATGACTTCCCTCACATGACTCAGATGTTCTTCCGGGTTGTGACTGTAAATAAGAATATCATCAAAATAAACTACAACAAATTTTTTGATGAGTGGTTTAAGTACCTAGTGCATAAGTCACATGAATGTACTTGGGGCATTAGACAGTCCAAATGGCATCACCATCCATTCATAGAATCCTTCTTTTGTCTTGAAGGCCGTCTTCCATTCATCTCTGGGTCTGATCCGGATTTAATGATATCCACTTCTCAAATCAATCTTTGAAAATATCCTTGCTCTTGCCAACATATCAAACATATCGTTTATTCGGGGAATAGGAAATCTATAATTCACAGTGATCTTGTTGATTGCCCGGCTATCCACACACATCCGCCAGCTACCATATTTCTTTGGCACAAGCAAAGCTGGCACAACACAAGGGCTCATACTCTCCCGCAAGTGCCCTTTTTTCAAGAGTTCTTCCACTTGTTCCTAGAAGATTTCATTCTCTTTAGGACTCATCTGGTAATGTGGAAGGTTTGGAAGGCTAGCTCCCGGTATTAGATCAATGCAATGCTGAATCTCTTCCGGGGTGATGTCTCGGAATTCTTCCAAAATCAAGCGCACAGGCTCAAGAATAGCTTGAATAGTTGGAGAGCTGATTTCTCCAGGTACTAAAGCGAGTATCTCCCGGGCATCCTTGACTTCTTCTAAAAAATTAGCTACTTCGGTTAACAAAATAGGCTGCTTCTTAGCCCAGGTAGGAGCAACAATCGAGTCTTCTTTTAAGGGTCGGAATATTATTTTCCATCCATCACTGAAAACAATATAGATATTGTCCCAACCTTTGTGTTAGGCATCCACATCATATTGTCATGGCCTTCCCAAAATAATATGGCAAGCATCCATTTCAACTACATCTCACAAAAGTGAGTCGGAGTAATGTTTATCGATTGAAAATGTGAAACGACATTGCTTGGTAACTAGAGTCTCTATGCCTCGTTTGATCCATCCGATCTTGTACAGTTCCGGGTGTCTCTCGGTTGTTAGACTCAACTTTGAAACCATTGCTTTAGAAACAATGTTCTTTTCACTGCCTCCATCGATGATGACATCACAAACTCATTGGTTGACAGTGCAACGAGTGCGAAAAATATTGTACCTCTATGCTTGGCTCTCTTGTCCCGTGACTAACAATACCCATCAGATCTCTAAGGATCGTGACAATAAAACCCCTTCATCAGCGAACGCTTCTGTGGCTTCATACCCAGGCATGTCATCCCTGGCTTCGTCATCTTCGTCATCCCTCGCTTCTCCTTCATTTTCAACCAGGTTTATCATCTGTCTCTTTGGGTATTGATTAGATCTATGGCCCGATTGATTGCACCTGAAACACTTATCTGGTCCGGGTCTCGAGTAAGGATTGTTGGAAGTTGGTATGGTCATCGGTTACCTTTGTCCACTACTGCTACCTCCGGTTGTCTTTCCTCTAGGTGACAAAGGCTGAATAGTAGTCCTAGTTGAGACCATTGGTTGCTTTCCCCGATTTTGTGTGGCTCTTCCTGAATCGCTCGGGTTCCACTCCCACGTTGAAGCTCTGGACCTCTCCAACTGTTTCTTTGCACGGGTGGCTAGGCTAACAACTTCAGTTAGAGTAAAGACATGTTGTATAGACACCTTGTCTCGGATTGGCAAATGCAATCCACCAATAAACTGAGCCACTAGTTGGGCTTCAGTCTCCATAAGGTCATTACGAGCAGATAGTCGATAGAAATCATCAACGTATGCCTGGACTGTGTGAACCCTTTGGCGGCACTCTTGGTACTGTTGGAACAAATGTTGCTCAAAATCAGGTGGTAAAAATCGGGCATTGATTAGCCGTTTCATCTTGAACCAAGATGTCACGGGTCTTTTCCCTTCCCTGGATCGGGATAACTGCAACCTTTCCCACCAAGCAGATGCTCCTCCTTTGAACTTGTAGGCCACCAACTTCACATTTCTTTCTTCCGAAATACTCATATATTCAAAGAGTCTTTCCACGTCCATTATCCAGTCGAAGAAATCTTCAATGTGAAGATGACCATCGAATGAAGGGAGATTGATTTTCATTCAGTACTCTCGGGGCTCTTCTCTACCATACTCTTGAAGCCTAGGTTGTTCACCTCAAGCATCTCTATGGCCAGCACATCCGCACCTTAAACCTTTGTAGTGTGCGCCAACTCTGGCATCTCTACATCCGCCTCCTCCTCGTTCTACACCGCAGTCCCGGTCATAGACTTCATCAGCATGTTCATCATTGTTGTTGTTGTTATAAGGCTGCGGTTGGTAGATTGGTGTAAGGCGTGGATGATGGACAGCTCTTACACGGATTCCATCATCTTCTAGGGTGTCTCTATCCCAGGGAGGTTGATTGAATCCTGCTTGCAAACGTTCTAGAGTCTATTGTAATCGTTGAACGAACTACTGGAGAATCTGAAGTTCGGCTTTCGAAGGAGCCTCCCTGTCATGACCAGCATCGTTGAGGGGGTTGTCACCGATGCGTTGATTAGCCATAACCAGGATAAAGCCTGCTTTGATACCAACTGGCATAGCGGAAGACTTGGTAACAAAAGATTAAGAGCTTCTTCGTCTCTTAATCAAGAAAATAAAAACACAATCCACAGGTTGAAGATAAATTTCCATAGAGATGATTAAGAAAAAACTCAAAGTTTTGATAATATTTCCAGATTGATTGATGCTTCCACGAACGTTTACAAGCTTCTTATAGGAAAGGAAAAGCAATAAAGTAATCTAAAACCATTAAAATAATTTATCCTATCCTAGACAAGTAATAAGACCTGACTTCTACCTAATACCATTTATGGCATTTGACAAAAATAACCTCTGTACTAAATGGCCTTACTTTGCATGACAACTTTTGATAACTTGTTCTATCCACCCCTTTCGACTAACAAACATCTGACAACATGTGGCCTTGACTTGACAATACCTGACAACAATTATTTCTCCCCACTTTGTAGCCCTGATCACGCATCCCATGCCCATTTACTGTAGTTTTAATTTGGAGGTTGACTCCCGAGTAAACAGTTTTGTCTTGGGTGAACAGTACTCGATAAACAATACCCGATTGAAATAGAAGTTTCGCCCGAGTGAGATATTCGGGTGAAACTGTCCTACATCTGAAGGACATCTTACCAATTTTTATCCCTCTCATCGTACCTTAATTTCATGTCATGTGCACTGACGTGCATAGATGCTGCTGTATCTACGAGCCATTTAACGCCCTCTAAGAGCACTCATAGTCGGCTCAACAGAATAGCATTTTGGCTATTCTGTTGAGCCAAAACGTTAAAAAGGTCTTCCATCCGGCTGACTATAAGCCAAACAAATTGTTGAGGTGCTACAGTAGGTATATTAAAAAAATCAGCACATTTTCTCTCTCATCTTATTAAAAAACAATTTCTTCTTCCTCTTCTCTTCACCTGCCTCAACCTCCCCACCGTGGTCTCACACCCTTCCTCCAGCTCTGCCAGCACACCCAACCCTCTTCTTCTGAAACTCAGGTTCACCAAAAGCCCAAGACTTTGAAGACGACCCAGAAGCGCTCTTCAACTTCAAGTCCCTGTTGTTGCCCACATGGGTTTGTGGATAGGAGGAACTGTAGGACCAGAGGTCATAGGAAGTGGCTGGTTTGGGCGGCGGCCCATAATAGCTCTTCGAGACTGTGGACCGTTGACGATGACGTTTTGGCTCAAAAGAAGAAGGATAAGAACAAAAAAATATAAAGAAAGAAAAGGAAAATAATATTTAAATGAGTGTAAAGTTAAAATGTTAAGTTGGATGTAGATGCTTTAAAAATATAAGTGGTTAGAATAGATAAAAATAATTTTTTTTTACTAAATTAGCCCAACATTAAACGAGCTGATTGTGAATGCTCTAAAGGATTTTATATGGTGTTACGTACGTGCACTTTGGTTTGAGGAAATCCTGTTCCTTTTCCACATTTATCATTTATAAAAGCAAAGACATATGGGCCCTACACACTTAATGATTTGAGAAATTTAAGTCATATCACGGCAAAGAGGAATTCTAAAAATTAAATGATTGAACGATGAAATTTAAGTTTTCCCGAAAGTTCATTAACTTTTGTTTTTTCTTCAAACCTAACGAAAAAATAAATAAATAAATAAAAAAATAAACATAAATTAAGCCTCCCTCCCCAAAGGAATTCGTGAGTGGTGCACCCAACCCGATGTCATTCAAGAATAATACAAATCACTCCGGTATTATTAAATTGCTTTCAAAAGCATAGATTATTAATTTAATTTAATTTTTTTTTTAATGCGGACATATATAAAAAAAATTATATATATTTAGAGAAATGCTTTTCTTCATTTTCAAGATCATTTACTCACTATCTCATGTGAGTATTTTGACTTTTTCAAATAAAAAAAAAGTTTAAGACATGAAAATAGTGGGTAGATAGTTAAGAAAATGCATCGAAAGCATTTCTCATATTTATATCAGTAAGAGTGATTACGAAGGTAGTGCAATGGATGGTTGCAACCACCCCTAAGCTTCGTTGGGATGGCCACGATTACCTGGTGCTTCTACCATGGTGATCGCTGATCGGCCATTAAAGAATTTTGCAGTCACATCGAGAGTAAACACTTGTATAGCATTACTTCTTACTCTAAACTTATTATATCTAGACTCGGGCATCAATGAAGATTTAAACCATGTACAATCAAACATACACTTTATTCAAATCCCGCTTATGAATTATATTGCCATTAATCATGAGCAAAATTCCATTATTTTTTCATGAAACAGATGTACGCTGAAAATCATTTTCCTTTGATCCTTTCCATCACAATTTGCAATTACTTCGACCAAACACTATCCAAGTGCCTCAACAAACTTGGCCAGGGCACTGGTAGACGAACCAGATGCAGATCCCAAAGCAGCCAAAGCCATTTCTCCCATCTTCCTGCTTTTTTCCCCTAGCTCTCTCCCTTGTTCAGACTCCATCAACTCCCTAACCCTTTTCTCCAACTCATCCCCACTCACAAATCCATCATCCTCTCTCTGCTCCAACTCAATAGCCATCTTCATATCATTCACCAAAACGTTCCTGTTCAGGTGCTGCTCGGCATAGAGTGGCCAAGCCACCATCGGCACTCCTGCAACCACCGCCTCCAACACCGAGTTCCACCCACAGTGAGTCACGAATCCCCCAACGGATTCTTTTCTGAGCACACCCACTTGGGGTGCCCACGTCTTCACCACCATGCCCCTATCTTTGGTTCTCTCCAGGAACCCTTCAGGCAACACACCCTCCAAATCGAACTCTTCAGTAAAATTCTCAGCCTGCTTGGTTTTCTCATCGCGTGGTGGCTTTTTCACCACCCACAAAAATCTTTGCCCACTCCTTTCCAACCCATGGGCAATCCCTTTCACTTGCGCCACCGAGAAAGATCCTCGGCTCCCAAAGCACAAGAAAACAACACTTCTACTCGGTTGGCCGTCAAGCCATGACAAACATTCATTTTCATCTTCATTTGCTCGCTCTTCTGCATCAGCGATCAAAGGACCAATACAATAAACAGGCGGAGTTGGCGAATCAGGAACGCACACACCGTCAGCAATGGTCTTTAAGGCTTTAGGCTCCAGGTCATCAAATGTGTTAGATATAATCCCATTTGATTTTGGAAGATGTGAACAGAAATAGAGCATGTCCCAATAAGCAGGGTCATCACGGTCGAGCGTCGGTTCAGGCATATGTGTCGCTTTCAACGGTGACGATATTCCAGGGAAGTGAAGCTCAGTGGTGGTGAAGTCCTTGAAGCTCTTGGTGTTTTGCTCGTAGATCTTGGGGAGGTATAAGAAGGCAGCGAGACAATAAGCACCAGAAGTGAAGAAATAATAAACGGGAAGGTTGAGATCTTTGGCTATGGGAAGAGTAGCGGTGCAGAAAATGTCGATGATAAGGGCGCGAATGGTGGACGAGTTGGAGATCTGTTGGAGTGCATGGGGGGCATGGACTAAGCTAAGGCGGATAAACTCGAACGCTATGGCGGCTCTGCTGCGAGTTGGGGTGGTGTCAACGGAGACAGAAGGTAATTGGTAGAAGGAGATGGAAGGATTGGATTGGGAGACACGGTGAATATAGGAGGTGACGCTTGGGGTGTCCCAAATGGAGCCAGTGGTGGTGAGGATGGTGATGGAGAATTTGTGAGCGTAGTGGTGGAGGATGAGCTTGCCAAGCTCAACCATGGAGATCATGTGCCCCATGCCTGGGGATGCGACTAGGACGATTTTGTCTTGCATTTTCTATTTTAGCTTCACTCCGGTGTGTTCCAACAACTTAATTTCCAAGTGCTACCAAATGATAGCTATATACATACAAATATATATATATATACCAAATGATAGCTATATACATACAAATATATATATATATATATATATATATATAGGAACGTGAGCTTTAGTCTACATATATAGAACATGGTATATGCGTCTAAAAATAGATTCGGTTCGATTTAGGGAGAAGTGTCTCGATTATCTGAATGAGATTAGGTTATATTATTTTAAAGAAATATTATATATATATATATATATATATATATATATATACTGCGCAGAAAGTGAGGTAGATATATGCGGCCGGAAGCTGCCCAAACATACACTAAAAAATATGAGAAGAGTAACATTGCCATTGGATGCTCTGGCAATGAAATGGGTTGTAACATGACAATATGACATGCTAGATTATTTCAATTAAATTAGTTTTTCCCCTCCCTTTCTTCAATTCTTAACTTTCTTTTTATTTGCGCGAGTCACTTAAATAAATTTATTCAATGTGGGCGACACAGAGAGCCAAACCAAAAAGGAAACGCCACGTGCATGTATATGCAGGAAAGATATATATGGAATAAACATAAGTGACATAAAGAAGCCTAAAGAGAGAAAGAATGATAGGACTCTCATAGAGCCATGGGTGTGCTGTCATGTGAGATAAATGTTCCTCGTATATGTTTATTTTTATTTTTATTAATGATTTTTATATATGTGATTGTTTTTCCCTTTAATTAAGTATTGGTAATAATATAATAAATAGTGAAAAATAATATTTTAAAGTAAATAGCTAATGAAATAAAGAATCTATTGAAATTTACATTAAAAAATGGATAGTTAAAATAAATAATTGTATTTTTAAATAAGTAGAATACCTCCTATAGCTAGAAAATGCTCTTACTCATTACTCATTGCAAAATAGCTATAAGTTTTGGGCACGCAAATAATCCACAATGCACTAAGAGATGACTTGGAACTATTGAAGCAAACTAATAAATAACAATGTTAAAAGAAAAAAAAAACTCTATACATCCTCAGACTTCTAGTTTCTATATATATATATATATATACCCGAATAGTTTTATTGAAAGAAGGTTTGATGCAACATCGGATTGTGAGATTTTTCAAATTAGTAGTGATATGCTTATTTAATTTGCACCATTGTGACTTGTGAGCCAACCACTCATTACCTTCACGGAAGGCATTTGATTGAAAGCTTAATTGGAGAATGTCTTTCATGATAGGCAAGACTGATGGCTGATTGATTGGGCTTCATTCCTAAATCAGCCATTATTAACTTAAGGTTGCGGAAATTTTACTTTTGAGAATGTAGCACAAATGAAGTGGGCCTTGGTGGCTTTGATACCAAGTCAAATATAATCAAGAGATTTTCTTCAAAAAAAAATATATATATAATCAAGAGAGACAAATTAATTGGCCTCGATGAAAGGATAGGAAGTGAATATAGAAAAGAGTAATGATAGGCGCAGTGAAAGTATCCGGCTGAAATCCGGAGTTGATGACGTGGCTATAGTTAAACCAACTGCAGTTAAATTTTTTTATTATTTTTTTTAAAAAAATGAACAGACCCCACGTTATCCCTTTAACCCCCAAATAAAAAAAGTCTCTCCCCCAATAGCTCTGCCCTCTCTCCCCCCACCCCACGCCTTTGGCTTCCGGCGACGCCCATGCCCACCTACACCAGATCGGAGCCGCCATCCACCATCCGGTGATTCTCTCCCCACGCTCCTCTCTCTCTCGGCGACACCCGCTAAATGACACGGTTTGTATTTTCCCTCTTTTCCGATCTTTGATATTTTGCCCATTGCTCAAATTTCTTAGATGATGGGATCTATTTAATCTGTGTATTGTTAAGATATAGTGGTCGTTGTTTTGTTTGATTTCGAAAATGGGTAAAATTTTAGGGCTTTGAAGTTATGAGTTTGAAACGGAATTTGGTTTTGTTTTGTTTGCTAACAATGGGGGCCATCTGACTTGGGTTTTTTTTTCCTGCCCTTTTCCATTTCCTAAATAGATGGAATTCTCATTATGGTAACCACTACGTAGTTTTCGGCAGTTGATAGGGCAGAGTTCTTCAGATATGGAGGAAGAATGTGAAGCATTTCTGCCTTTTTCTTTTTCTTTTTTCGTTTTTCTGCAGATATGGAGACCCACTAGCGATTTTTATTTTATTTTTTTTTCGTTTTAAACTTGTTTCCAAAGAGCTTTTTTATTTTTTATTTTTACCAAAGAGGCTTTTTTTGAGCTTAAACTTGTTTCCAAAGAGGCTTAACAAATTGGCAAACCAATAGAAGCCCCGCATTTATCTGCAGAAAGAAAAAGAAGACAGATAAATGCAGAGCTTCGATTGGTTTGCCAATTTGTTAAGCCAACTAAGCAAAGCCTTAGCCCATCTACTTGGAGTCTGTAAGTTCAATAGATTCCATCTTAACTTCTTTGCAGATAAGCTTGCTGGGCAGAAGCATGATGTTGATGACAAGAGATCCACATCCTCCTTGAAATCTGCCTTTTCGACCTTAAATTGGTCATTTGATGTGTATCATGGAAATCTCAGCACTAAAAGCACCCAGCTTGGAGTTTGAGTTATTACATCCTGTAGTTGTCAAACGAAGGGTGATCCCTCATTTTTCAGGTGCAGGGGAGACTGCTGCAACATTAGATGATCCCAGCTACTGATGCCCTATGCACTTATTAAGTTCGAACTCAAGCTGAAATTGGTAGACTTGAGAAATTGATGTAAACTAAACTTAGTTCATACGTGGGTTGTGCTACTCTTTCTCATGATTGTTCCCCTGTTGAAGTTTGTTGCGCCATTCTCTTGAATTGTAATTTTTTTGGGTTGTTTGTACTTTGTACCTTTGAGGATGATGACAGAAGAACATTTTATGGCTGCATTATACAAGTTTGTTTCACATTGTATTAAGTTTGTGTCAGTGCGTCACAAACCTCAGAGACCTAATTGCAAAAATTATTTGCTAAGCTTTGTTCTTTCTATTGAAAGAATTTCATCCATATGTAGGAACCTAATTTCTTGAAATCTTTGCTCATTTTAGGTTTTTGTCCATTTTGTGTATACGGCTTAAGAGAATTTGAAATTGTGCAATCATGTGGTTAGAATAGATGAAATACACCAACAACCCATAAGCTTGAAACAAGACAAATTCTATAATAAAAATTATTACAAAAAAAAAAAAAAAAGTAAAAATTGTCAGCTTTACAAAAAATCCTCTCAGCTAAACCAATCTATTACATCAACACGGTACCAAATTATATCAAATGCGAACCAATCAATTACATCAACAAGGCACCGAATTGTCCCAGCTATTAGATCTTTTTACTTCTTGATCTTGCTACCATCAAATCTTTGGTATACAGGTGGTTGTGAAGAGCTTATGGGCTGGGATGCAGTTGCCTTTGAAGAACCTGCATGTTCCACTATACTACATCAACTGCATCATGAAAAAAAAAGAACATAAATCTATATTTGAACCAAAATAGCATATCACCCATGTGTTATCTGTTCGTGTCATGAAGAATGCTCAAGATTTTTTGTTCATTCTATCCTTGAAACAATCGAATCGACACCAAAAACCAACCAGCAAAAAAAAAAAAAAACCGAAAATAGAAGCATCTCCGCAACCCGATCTGGTTAAAAAAACCTCTTTGGAAACAAGTTAAAAAAATTAAAAAATTAAAAAATAAATAAAAAAGAAAAGAAAAAAGGCAGAAATGCTTCACATTCTTCCTCCATATCTGCTGAACTCTGCCCTATCAACTGTTGAAAACTACCAAGTGGTTACCATAATGAGAATTCCATCCATTTAGGATATGTAAAAGGGGAGGAAAAAAAACCCTAAGAAATCTTGATTTTTTCGTGAATAAGTCAGATGGCCCCATTGTTAGCAAACAAAACAAAACCAAATTTCGTTTCAAACTCATAACTTCAAAACCCTAAAATTTTCACCATTTTGGAAATCAAACAAAACAACCACCACTATATCTTAACAATACACAGATTAAATAGATCCCATCATCTAAGAAATTTGAGCAAGTAATGGGCAAAAAATCAAAGATCGGAAAAGAGGGAAAATGCAAACCGTGTCGTTTAGCGGGTGTCGCCGAGAGAGAGAGGAGCGTGGAGAGAGAATCACCGGATGGTGGATGGCGGCTCCGATCTGGTGTAGGTGGGCATGGGCGTCTCCGGAAGCCAAAGGCGTGGGGTGGGGGGAGAGAGGGCAGAGCTGTTGGGGGAGAGACTTTTTTTATTTGGGGGTTAAAGGGATAACGTGGGGTCTTTTCATTTTTTTAAAAAAATAATAAAAAAATTTAACTGCAGTTGGTTTAACTACAGCCACGTCATCAACTCCGGATTTCAGCCGGATACTTTCACTACGCCTATAGAAAATAAATCTAACAAATAAACCTAATTGATTACAAATAAGTACATTCCAGCAAAATAAGGGCTCACCCATTGTGATGAATAAAGTTTTCCTCCAAATTAGGTTGAAGGAATTTCTTTCAACCTAATCTATAAAAATGACATGTGTGTCCTATGAACATGTGAGATGCACATGTTTTTTTAATTGTGATTAGATGAGCTAGCTAGCTGTGAGATATGTCTAGAAGATCACAGTCGAATATATACTTAATTCATTCGAATCTCGCTCAATTACATAAATTAGATTTTACGAGAGTTTAAATCTTTCAAACACAAGGTTTGAAATTAATTCTTTCCATGACTTTATGCATAGCACAATTTATTTAAATAAATGATTTATTAAATATTACATAAGAGAAATAGGGCTGGTTTAGACAAAAACTCTTATCATATATATATGGAAAATGCTAGGGGTTCTCCCCGTAGAGTTCTCTTGGCGTTCTCCCAGTTTTACGTAAAACATGATTTAAGAAAAAATAAAATTATAATGGCCTCCACCACTAGTTTTTTTAGACATTAGCATCAAATTTGGGCATTAGCACCAAATTTGAGGTATTAGCACCAAAATTGAGACATTAGCACCAAATTTAGGATGATCAAATCCATTTTGGGTGATACCATCCCTAAAGGGTTAACCTTCCACCTTTAGGTTTTAGTTTTGAATCCAAAAATAAGTTTTAAAACATTAGAACCTAATTATTAACTCATACAAATTTATCTATTGGCAAAAAAATGGTACTGCAATTTTATTTTTTCTTAAATCATGTTCTACTTAAGACTGGGTAAACGCCAGGAGAACACTACGGGAAGAATCCCTAGCAAAACCCTATATATATATAAGTCGAATTACTCTCAGAAGCGCTTTAATATTGCAGCATGTGGCATGAATCCAATTTTTTTAAAAATAAACCAGTTTTTTAAGGCATAATTTTTTAACAGGTTTTTTAATAGTGAACCGGTCATTAAATTAGCTTCATTAAAGGCATTTAATTATATTTCAATAATTTTCATTATACGTGATTTCATTAAATTCAAAAATTTGATCCAAGATATTAAATAATGTCACAAATACAGTTAGGCATCTCATCCTTCCAAAAGTTATCTATGGCACTCTTAATTAGCCATTTTTGCTAGGTAGTGGGCTACCCCATTCAAAGATCGTCTTACATGATTGGGTTGCCATTTTGGTAGGGAATTGAAGATCATCCTCACCTCCTCTATAAGATGTCCATATCTACTTATATTTGGCTCTGTTTCTCATAGTGCTGTTTTAATTGTAGATGTGTCGCCTTCAACAATCACGTTGTTCACCCCCATTTCTTTGCGAAAACGAGCTGCTTGAACTACCACCATTGCCTTAGCCGTTGTCGGATCTAAGCAGCCCCTTTTTGTGAAACTCCCTAGCTGCAAAAGGCTTCCCTGCGCTATCTCGGATGATCAAACCCCCTCCCATCACACCTTCTTTCCCATCAACAGCAGCATCACAGTTAATTTTGAACCACCTAGGGGGAGGTCTCATCCATGTTGCCTGTACTGTGTTTTTGTTAATATCATCTTCTAGCTTTGTCTCATTACACCTTGCGAATTCCTCCACTGCAATTGATGCCATCTTGCCTATCTCGGGGGGGGGGGGTGGTTGTTAAATAGGCCTTCATGAATCCATCTATTTTTGCAAAACCAAATTTTCTTTGTCGTTTCCACAAAAATATGAAAATCCTCTTTTCCACACTTCTGAAAAATTCCTTCCACTAATTGCAGAAAATCCAGTGCTTGTGCAATGAATTTTTGGAAAAATCGGGCTCCCTCACACCACACGTCCATCGTAGATGGGCAAGCCCACAATATATGAAACGTTGTTTCGGCCTCCAACCCACATATCGGACACATGGGGTCACTGATAATTTTCTTCCGACAAAGGTCTCTTGTCAGCAATAAATCATGACACGCCCGCCACATAAAATTTTTACTTGCATTTGCCAGGTGAAGTCCCCATATACCTTGCCAAATAGGACTGCTAGAATTGCGTCGTGAACTTTTAGCTTTGGATCCCGTAGTGATCTCTTTTGCAAGGTGGTAGGCACTTCTACTGTAAATATTCCTGAGTTCGTACACCTCCAGATCTGTAAATCTTGTTGATGGACACTGCCAATCAAAATTGATTGGATTAGGTGTCTCTCCTCCGGTGAAACGTTTTCTTGAAGTATAAAGGATTCCACCATCGCGTATCCGGGTCAATAAGATTACAAACCAATGAGTCTCGATTAAGAGTGTTGGGTGGAGATTGCACCATATAGGTAGTTGGTTTTCGAAGCCACTTGTCACCCCAAATTTTGACTTTGTTCCCGTTTCCAATTCTCTAGATTAAACCTTCTTTGAGTAGACCAAAAGACCCTTGAATACTCCTCCAAGCAAAAGAAGGGTGATTTCCACATGTTGCCTCAAGAATAGATCTCCGTGGATAGTATTTGCCTTTCATAATACTTTTAGTCAAATTACTATGTATTAATACTTTTAGTCACTTTAATATTTTAAATTCAAAATTAGAAAAGGTTAGAGAATATGAATTGTTTTCCTACATATACTTTGTGCATGTAATAATAGACAATTAAAAAAAAAATAGATAATTTATAAAAAAAGAATTTTTTTTTTCTTTCTAAATAATAAACCATTGAAAAATAATTAGAATAATAATAGATTATTTACAAAATAATAAGGCCTACAAAATAAAGATCTCCCAATTATTTTAGATTTTGTTTCTCTCTCTCTCTCTCTATTTATTTATTGATTTAATTTTTTTTCTCTCTTACAAGTCTCTCTCTCCACGCATATACTCCATGATCATATCGCCACTACAAGAAATTCGGTCAACAGCGTCGACACTATTAGCGTCGACTTCAAAGTCGACGCTAATACTCAACTATTAGCATCGACTTTGAATGTCAACGCTGATAGTGAGTATTAGCGTCCACTTTATGTGGACACTAATAGTCAACCAAAAATATTAAGAAAAAAAAAACAAAAGGGGTATTAGTGTCCACAGAAAGTCGACGCTAATACCCACTATTAGCATCGACATTGGAAGTGGATGCTGATAGTGACTATTAGCGTCCACTTATGTGGACGCTAATAGTTTGACCAAAAAAATTATAAAAAATAATAAAAAAAAAAAAAAACCCAAAAGGGGTATTAGAATCTACATAATGTCGATGCTAATACCCATTATCAGCGTCGACATTCAAAGTCGACGCTGATAGTGAGTATAATAGTTTAACCAAATTTTTATTTTTTTTTTAAAAAAAGAGGTATTAACGTCCACTTTCTGTGGACGCTAACAGTCCTAAGTGTCCATAGAAAGTGGACGCTAATAGTCCTACACAAATTTTTTTAAAGAAAACAAAAGGAGTATTAGCGTCCACTTTTTGTGGATGCTAATAGTCCTACCAAAAAAATTAAAAAAAAAAATAAACAAAAGGAGTATTAGCATCCACTTATGTGGATGCTAATTGTTTGACCAAATTTTTTTAAAAAAAACAAGTCAACGTCCACTTTCTGTGGACGCTAATAGTCCTACCAAAAAAATAAATATTAAACTATCAGCGTTGACTATAGTCGATGCTAATAGTGTCAAAAAATAAAAATAAAGGTAAAGGTAAAGGACTACGCTAATACACTTATAAAAAAAAACAAGAAATAAAATAAAAGTAAAGGACTTTTAGCATCTACTGAAAGTGGACACTAATAGTCTTCTCAAAAAATAAAAATATTAAAAAAATAAATGTAAAAAAATAAATATATAACTAAAAATTAAAAAATGGTATATATATATTAAAAAAAAAAGAAACTATAAAAAAATATATATATAAAAAAAAAATTGATAGGCTTATATGATTATTTAATGGGCAAGAATAATAAAAAAAAAAAAAATCAAGTTCAATTGAAAATAAATAATATATATCTAAAAATTAAAAAATTGTGTATATATTAAAAAAAATATATATATATAATTATAACCCAAAAAAAATTATTTATTTTTTCTATAAGACTTAATTTTAATAGACTAATATAAATTGTTAACAATTAAAAAAAAAAAAAAAAGTAATGGTTAAACTATCAACATCGATCTCTACAGGTTGACATTGATTGTCTAACTATGAATGTCAACTAAACTGAGTCATTTTAGCTCCGATAATATGTCATTATTTCTTTTATATAAATTATTGGATATTCGATCGATTGTGATAGGATCAGGCATTCAATCAAACATCCGATCGATCCTAATGAATTAGTTCAATTGACTGTGATATGATCAAATGATCGATCGATCATCCGATCGATCGTAGTGAATTAGTTCGATTAATCATGATATGACCAAAGGATCGATCGATCATCCGATCCATCCTAGCAAATTAGTTTGATTGATCGTGATATGATCAAATGATCGATCGATCATCCGATTGATCCTAGGGAATTAGTTTGATTGATCGTGATATGATCAAATGATCGATCGATCATCCGATTGATCCTAGTGAATTAGTTCGATTGATCGTGATAGGATCAAATGATCGATCGATCATCCGATCGATCATAGGGAATTAGTTCGATTGATTGTGATATGATCAAATGATCGATCGATCATCTGATTGATCCTAGTGAATTAGTTCGATTTACTATGATATATTCAAATGATCGGTCAATCATCCGATCGATCCTAGTGAATTAGTTCGATTGACTGTGATATGATCAAATGATCGATCGATCATTCGATTGATCATAGGAAATTAGTTCGATTGAGCATGATATGATCAATTGATCAATCGATCATCCGATCGATCATAGGGAATTAGTTCGATTGATCGTGATATGATCAAATGATCGATCGATCATCTGATCGATCCTAGTGAATTAGTTCGATTGACTATGATATTTTCAAATGATCGGTCGATCATCCGATCGATCCTAGTGAATTAGTTCGATTGACTATGATATATTCAAAAGATCGGTCGATCATCTGATCGATCCTAGTGAATTAGTTCGATTGACTGTGATATGATCAAATGATCGATTGATCATCTGATTGATCCTAGGGAATTAGTTAGATTGATCGTGATATGATCAAATGATCAATCAATCATCCAATCAATCCTAGTGAATTAGTTCGATTGACTATGATATATTCAAATGATCGGTCGATCATCCGATCGATCCTAGTGAATTAGTTCGATTGATTGTGATATAATCAAATGATCGATCGATCATTCGATTGATCATAGGAAATTAGTTCGATTGATCGTGATATGATCAAGTGATCGATCGATCATCCAATCGATTCTAGAAAATTAGTTCGATTGATCGTGATATGATAAACTAATCGATTGATCATCCGATCGATCATAGGGAATTAGTTCGATTGATCGTGATATGATCAAATGATCGATCGATCCTAAGAAATTAGTTCGATTGATCGTGATATAAGATCAAATTAAAAAAAAAAAAATTAATATATATATAGTTTTTAAAAATTTAAAGTTTTAATTTATACCTTCAACTATAGTTTTAAAACTATATACCTTCATTTATTTATTTTTTTAAAATAAATTATATATATAACCCTTCATACCTTCAAATGTGTGTATATATATATATATATATATAGTAACTAAAAGTATAGGAAAAAAAAAAGACCAGGACTATTAGCGTCCACTAAAAGTGTACGCTAATAAGGGACTATCAGCGTCGACTCAGAAAGTCGACACTGATACGCCCTTATTAGCATCCACTAAAGTTGACGCTAATACTCTTATTTAAAAAAATAACAGACAAGGACTATTAGTCATAATAAAAAATTTTTAAAAAAAATTAAGACTATCAGCGTCCACCAAAAGTGGACGCTAATAGTCATACATAATTTCCACCCCACACCCCCGCACGCTTCTTTTTCCCCGCCCTGATAATTTTCACCCCCTTCCCCGCGCACGCTTGTTTTTCCCCGCCCAACTTCCTCCCCAAAATTCAAAAAGCAAGCCCCTCGATCTCTCTCCTCTATCGGCTCATTATCCCAACCATCTCTCAGACTCTCACTCTCCCTTTCTCCCTCTCACCCTTTCTCCCTCTCGTCCTCTATCTTAGACTCTCTCTCTCTCTCTCAAAATCAAAATCCCCAAGAAGTTCAAGAACCCCTCTCCCTAAGATCGGATATTTTTTTAATTTTTTTTTTGCATTTCATTTTCCCCCTTCTCTCTCTCTCTCTCAACATCAAAGTTCTGTGCTTTCTTTTTCCTTGGCTTCCCACTGAAACTCTGTAGCTCTAAACAAGGTGCGTTGGACCTTCTTCTTCTTTCTGGGTTTTGTTATCATCTTTCTTTTATATTATGGGTTTGATCAGCTGTGTATCTGTGCATGTGGGTGTCTGTTTGTGGTCTTGTTTGATGGAATATGAGGTACTTTTGAGCTAAATGGTACTTCGACCCTTTGGGGAAAAAATTGAGAAATTTTGAAGCTTTTACCAAAAGGTTGCTTTAGATTCTTTCTTCTTTTTTTTTTTTTTTTACTTTATGGATGGAAAAGTTGTCTATTTATCTTTTTTAGGGAAAATTTTTGTAGCTTTTCTGCTTCCAAGCTTTGAAAAGTCTTTGATCTTCTGTTTCCACTAGAAAAGAAAAGGTTTTTTTTTTTTTGAAAATTCCGTATATCCTGCCCTCCTTTTTAGTGAATGGTCATTGGGCTAGAGAATTGCTTGTTTGATTCTTACCGGAATCTTACAAAAATGAAAGAAAAAGTTGAGGGCTTTCTGCAAGCTAAAAGCTAGTGGTGCCGTGCTTTTTAGGAGAATCTGCTGAAAGATGCATCCAATTTCCTCCCTCTTGATCTTTCTTAGGGAATCGATGGAACTTATTTATTTTTTTACCATTACCTTTACAAGGAGTACAGGTTGCCATCTTGATGCAGCGCGACTTAATGGGTTGCAGCGAAGAACAACAAATATGCAGCGGATAGATAATTCTAGATCTTGAGACTATCAATGATCTAAGAACTCTTTTTGAAAATCTAGATACTTTCTAACATTTTGAAGGAAAAAGAGGAATAAATTCAACTCTGAGTATTCTCATTAATCAATATCAATAAATAAACAACTGTCTTTTCTGTAGGCTATAAGCATGTATATATAGCCCCAAAACCCTAAACTTGATAAAATACAAATTATAGACTCTCTAAACCTAATAAACACTTAATAAAGATAAAATACGAATTATAGACTTCCTAAACCTAATAAACACTTAATATAGATAAAATACGAAATTCAAATACAATAATAAAAGATATAATAGATTGACGATAAGTCTAATCTACATCATCCTCCCCAGGTTGGGGAGAATTCGTCCCAAATTCGAACAGTCTTTTCCACGGTCCTTTAGGTGTCCAATCAACTCATTCTAATCTCCTCTTCTCAAAATTAAGACAAGGCAACACCCCAAAATGCACTTGATGCCCCTAATAATCGGGAGACGGTGATGATAATCTTGATTGCCCCGTACATCAGTTTGCCAAAAGTCAAGCTGGTCGACATTGTTGCACTCTTCTTGTCTCTCTCCCGCCATACAGATCTCATCACCAATTTGGTTAGAAGAATTTGACAAAATAACATCCACCATGCCAACACCAACGTCAAGTTCTTGTTTAGGAAGAGTTGATAGAAAAGTTTTAATCCCAAGAAAATCAACATAATTAATTTTCTCAAGACCCCATTGAGATATTTCATTCTTTGGACTTTCTTCAGACACAAGGTGAACATTATTCCCTTCAACAATATTTATAGTATCAAGAACTAAGTTTACTTGTTACACTCCAAACACTCAACAGAATTCAAATAAGAATACTAGTGAATTTTGGAATGAACTTCAAATGCTTTTATTCAAACTTGTAAGTAGATTCAAACAATGATCCATTCGAGATGATCAATCTCCAAGCTACAAACTACTCACTAGAGAATCTACTTAGCTATGAGAGTCTACTCCTACTCAATCACAATTTGCCAAAAGTCTGAATGAATTACAAAGCGTAGGCCTTGGGCCTTTTATATGAAACAAAACAGTATCATAAGCCTAACCACAGAGAATTAATCCCTATACTGTTATAACAAACCCAACCATTTAAAGGCCCACGTGCATTGACCTATAACTCCCCACTTCAACAGATATTCTCCAGCTAGCTTAATCAGTTATTCTTTAGCTTAGTTCCACGCATTCCGTCCTTGACTCGCACACCTCAGCTGCCACTCCCATACGTGTCATCTCCTACCATCCTTACCTCTAAGCCCTTCTCAAAAGGACTGTAACAAATATCTCCCTTCTCAAAACACCTTTCCCACAAGGTGTGGGTAAGACGATTGCAGCTTATGAAAGGGTTCCCACGTAGCATCATCATGGTCCTTTCCTTGCCATTGAACCAGGAGTTCCACCACAGCTCGATTATGCACCTTTCTAGTGCGACAGTCCAGCTCTTCCTTAGGTTTAGCTTGAACAACTCCTTGAGTAGTGACTGTAGGTAACTGGGAGATAGGTGCTATTGCTCTCCCCAATTTCAGTTTCAACTGGGAAACATGGAAAACATGATGAATAGAAGAACTAGCAGGCAAATTCAGCTCATAGGTGACTGTCCCCACCTTTCTCACAATCTGGAAAGGCCCATAGAACCATGGAGAGAGCTTCAAATTCCTGCACCAGGTCACAGATAGCTGCCTGTAAGGTTGAAGTCGTAAGTATACCCAATCTCCTTCCTGCCTCAAATCAGTATATTTTTTCATTCTGTTATGACTTCTGTATAAATTTTCTTTTAGAAGCTACAGAATTTGATCCCTGCTCCTCAGCTAATCAACCACAGTGTCTACCATAGTAGTCCCAGGCATATAAGTAAGAAGCCTAGGAGGTGAATAACCAAAAAATGCTTCAAATGGAGCCATCTTTGTAGAGTAATGGAAAGCAGTATTATAGCAATATTGAGCTAGAGGTAGCCACTCAACCCACTCCTTAGGTTTATCCCCCACCATGCATCTTAGATAATTCTCTAGGTACTTGTTTACTGCCTTTGTCTGACCATCAGACTGTGGATGATAAGCAGTGCTGAAGGCCAAGAAAACTACTTGAAGTTTGAAAATCTCAGTCCAAAATTTGCTAGTAAAAGTAGAATCCCTGTCTGAAACAATGTTCTGGGGCAATCCATGCAATTTAAACAGCTGACTCATAAAGAGTTGAGCTAATTTTTCTGCAGAAAATGGATGTTTCAAAGGAATAAAATGGCCAAATTTTGTCAACCTGTCCATTACCACCCAAACCATACTATAACCATGAGACAATGGTAAGCCCTCTATAAAATCCATAGAGATGCTTGACCATGGTCTGTCTGGTATAGGCAAAGGTTGCAATAAGCGTGCAGGAGAATGATTTTCTGCCTTAACCCTCTGGCAGATATCACATTCCCTAATAAATTTCTTCACATAAGATTTCATACCAGGCCAAAAAAAATCCTTACGAGCCCTTTTCATAGTCTTATCAAAACTAGCATGCCCTGCAATTGGACTAGCATGCACAAAAGTCAAGACCTGATCTCTAAGAGACACTCCAATATATACATTTCCCTTGTAGAGTAAAATACCATTCCTCAAAACAAATTTAGGATTATTTAGCAATCCCTCTTGCACTTTTTGAATCAATTCCTTTATAACAGGATCAGTCACATAAGTGCCCTTCAACTCTGTCAACCACTCCAACGTAGGATAAGAAATAACAGATAAGGTAGCAAACAAATCCTCTTCCTCATTCCTTATAGAAAGAGCATCAGCAATCTTATTGTCTTGAAACAAAACAGTATCATAACCCTAACCACAGAGAATTAATCCCCATATTGTTATAACAGACCCAACCATTTAAAGGTCCACGTGCGTTGACCTATAACAGCACACTTCAACAGATATTCTCCAGCTAGCTTAATCAGTTATTCTTCAGCTTAGTTCCACGCATTCCATCCTTGACTCGCACACCTCAGATGCCACTCCCACACGTGTCATCTCCTACCATCCTCACCTCTAAGCCCTTCTCAAAAGGACTGTAACAACCTCCTCCAATAGATCCTCTTCATCAGGATAAATGTCATAGATTGGTGAAGATGCCCAATCTACCGATAAATTTTCATCAATCAATTTGGTTGTGACCAAAGAAACCCGTCGATCTTCAGGTACCTCCTTGAAGTCGCGAACCTCTCCAACTGCCGCTACCCGATCCATGAGTTCTTCGGGTTGTAGATTCCCTTGGAATTCTGCAATATTGAGTTTGAACCCGTCCACCCACCGAGTGGCATGAGCTTGCGCATGGTGCTGACGTCCTTGCGTTCGGCGCTCCGCATAAGGGTTTCTGGATCCATTCCCTTTGTGACCACCTATGTTGGATATTTGGGTAGGCGAGGTTTCAAGTTGATTCTCCAATGCCGCAAATTGCTCCTCCATGTGTTGTCGAGTTTCAGCGATAAATTTACCTTCCGCTTCTGCAAATCGTTCGGCCCACTACCTATGTGCCACAAACGAATTACCGGTTGCTCCTTATGTGCCGTCTTCGTGTGCACGTACACCTCGTTCATGTCTGCAAAGCGGTTGCTCCTCCCCATTCATGGAAAGTAACCGAGCTCTGATACCAACTGATATAGCGCGACTTAGTGGGCTGCAGCGAAGATCAACAAATATGCAGCGGAGAACAACAAATATGTAGCGGATAGATAATTCTAGATCTTGAGACTATCAATGATCTAAGAACTCTTCTTGAAAATCTAGATACTCTCTAGCATTTTGAAGCAAAAAGAGGAATAAACTCAACTCTGAGTATTCTCATTAATCAATATCAATAAATAAACAACTGTCTTTTCTAAAGGCTATAAGCATGTATATATAGCCCCAAAACCCTAAACTTGATAAAATACGAATTATAGACTTCCTAAACCTAATAAACACTTAATAAAGATAAAATACGAAATTCAAATACAATAATAAAAAATAGAATAGACGATAAGTCCAATCTACATCACATCTGCTCTCTGTTTGGCCTTTTCATTTGTTTTTCTTATCCTCCTCTCCCTATCGAGAACTGAGAGTAAAATCTGGATGTGTTGTTGGTTCCAGTGCACAACTTGGCATTTCAGAGGCTTTTTTGTTCATGTTCAAGAGCTTTTACTGTTTTGCAGATACCCCCAAGGAAAAGTGCAGCTTCCTATAGGTTTTTCTCAACTTATTATATCTTTGGAGATTACCTTTGAAATATGGACATTTCTACTGTTTTCTATGTTCAATAAGATGCCAAGCTGTCCAATTCTTAAAGTTGCTGATATATTTTTGTCTACCTAAAATTCTGTGTCGGTCAATTTGTACATGAAATCATCTCCATTGCAATTCAAAAATATCTGAAATATGTGGAAAGGTTAAGATGCCCCTAGTTACATGGAAATATTTATCTTTCTGGCTCTTCCTTTTTCTTCTACTATGCTTTTTGTTAATTTCTTCGCAACTCTCCACGGGAAGTATTGAAGATTCATGATGATGTGGACTTTTGTTCTGAAATCAGTTTCTGGTATGCTTATTCATACTATGTGCTTCGGAACCTTTGTTGGTGTCAAGCTTTCTTTGTCTCTAGTTGAAGTATTTGTTTTTGAGATTTCTGTCCTGAGTGGATAATTTGTTTTTGAAGTATTTGTCTCTAGCTTCGACAATTTAATTCCATTTTCAAAGTACCCATATAAGTAAGATCAACATAACTATGCATATTTTCTGACTTCTCCATGGTGTTTGGACCATCACATGAACATAATGCATTCATTTTACTTTTTGTTTATTGACAATAGAGATTCTGACGTTGGGAGTGAAGAAATGGTTGAATCTGTTAAAGCAGAGAAAAAGCAGAAACAAATGGAAGCTGTCGCAGAAGACTTATTTAACAATGAGAAGGTGAGAAATGCATGGTATACGTATTCTAGCTAAATTGAAATGAAGACATACCTTAGAACTTTCACTCGATCTTTTCATCTTGTAGGGAAGGCAGCGTGGTGTGGCTGGTTCTCTTCGTGGGCTTCTTACAAATGTTTAGCATCTTTCTCATGTATACAAAGGTAAACTTCTCTTTAATGTATATTCTTTATGTTAGGGTTAAATTGTCAAAGATCGTAGTTACAAACTGTGTGAAACTTGATGGTACAGTTGTTCACCATAGTTGGTGCATACGGTATCTTTTTCATGTTATTATTCTTATGGCTGCCGATAAACTAAATGCATGTTTTGTGACGATATGTTAAGATGTGCCATCTCTCTCTTCGTATCTAGGTTAACAAGAAGTACAGGTGTTTAGAAATTGGATTGAGCTGACAAGTGCATCATGGTTTAAAGTCACTGTCATTGAGAAATTACTCTGATTAAAAAGGTACGAGAAGATATGAGGGTTGAATTAGTATCACTTGAGAAATACATCATCACAAAGACTTTGACTAAACCCCCTGAAGCTTACCCGGACGCCAGAAACCAACCACATGTTCAAGTGAGTTCAGTCCCATGTTCCACATCTAATGCATTCTTCCCATATCTCATATGTTGCATAAATATTTCTTCTGCTGACCCTTCTAGGTGGCACAATGATTGAAGCAAAGTGGTTACTCTACTGGTTGCAATGTTGGTGATGCGATTCTTTACATAATATGCTGTGAGCAGGTTTGATACACATTGTTTTTTTTTTTGGTGGTTGAATTAATATTAGTTGAGATTTATCATTTTAATTTTCGTTGAGATGGTTGAGATAGATTAGTTGTGATTTTTTTTTTTGGTTTGGTTCTGGTCATTAGTTTCTATTTGGTTTTATTCTTTATAAATTTGTATGTAAAGATGAACATTCTCTTTGTGAGTGTGCTATTTTGTTTAGATATATTGGAATGGCTGCTTCTTACATCTTTATTTTTTCTCTACTGCTATTTTTCTCTTTTGTATTGCTGCTTGGTGGTTGGCATGGTTTCTTAGTTGGCTGCTTCATTCTGAGTTAGCTTCCCTAGGATAAGTTGTGATCTAACAAGGATAAAATTGTAACCCTTAGGCTTGTAAAGTCTAAAATCTTATTACTTTGTTATCTTATTGTCAATTTTCTTGATATTTTATCTTCTATCTACTTTGCAATTTACTATGGAGTAGGAGTAGTGCTAGAGATATCTATTATTTGATCATGTCAATTTGAACTTCTAATAATTATTATTTTACAAATTTATCATTTCATTAATTATTTGAATATTTTAAAATTGCTTTTTTTAATTTTTTTTTTTTTTTTTTTTTTAAGAATAGGGTATTAGCGTCCACTTGGTTTGGACGCTAATAGTTAATTTTTTTTTTTTAAAAAAAAAAATTAGAGCATTAGCGTCGACTCATAGTCAACGCTAATGGTTTTTCATTTTTTTTTTTAATTTCTTTTAACGCTATTAGCATCCACTTGATTTGGACGCTAATAGTTTTTTTTTTTAATATATATTTTTTTAATTTTTTAGACTATTAGCATTGACTTGAATCGACGCTAATGGTTTTTTCTTTTTTTATTTTGCACTATTAGCGTCGACATTTAGTGGACTATTAGCGTTCACTATACCTTCCTTCCTCTTCATCATCAGCGTCCACCATACATGACTTTTAGCGTCCACTTTGATGTCAACGCTAATGATACCATTAGGGTCGGACAATTAGCGTTCAACCCATTAGCGTCCAAAATTCGATGCTAATAGTATTAGCGTCAACTTTTGGACTTTTAGCGTCGACAAAAAGTCGATGCTAAAAGTGCTTTTTTTTTGTAGTGCGCCCTATGGCCCATGCTACCACGCATATGCATACCCGCATAAAATACTCCAAAACCAATATATATATACATATATATATACATAATAATCTTGAAAATTATATACCTAAGGTTTTCGATATCACCTATTAAAAGGAAGCTTGAACTCACATGTGAAACAGAGTATTAAAAGTATACATTAAATTTTTAAATTTACTTCTTTTTATCAGCTTAAACTTTTTGAGCAACTAAAGATTTAACAATTAAGGTAGGCATGTTAATAACTTGGCATGCACCAAATTAAGAAAGATTAAACAGAAAAAAGAAAAGATTAGGTTCATCAAATTTTAAGGATTAATTAATATATGTACTTACCTGGAATGCCAGTAGCAATTTTTCTTGCTACATGCTGATTTTTTGAGTTGCCAATAATAGGAATCGCAAAGACAAAGAAGTGCCAGGCTTTCAAAACCAAAACCATTAATTATTAAATTTAAGTGCAGCTAATGTGTCCACTTAATTAATTCATAGCCAAGGAAATGTGTGGTTAGCAACAATATTAATTATAGCCAACGACCTCTCTTTGTCAATGTCTCATTCTTCATATAAATGGAAATTAATGTTTTGATAATAACCTGTCTAAGAATTGAATAAAAGAGAGTTTATCTTGATTTTTATCAAATTTAAAGGATTAATTAATATATGTACTTACCTGGAATGCCAGTAGCAATTTTTCTTGCTACATGCTAATTTTTTGAGTTGCCAATAATAGGAATCGCAAAGTCAAAGAAGTGCCACGCTTTCAAAACCAAAACCATTAATTATCAAATTTAAGTTCAGCTAATGTGCCCACTTAATTAATTCCTAGCCAAGGAAATGTGTGGTTAGCAATAATATTGTTTATAGGCAACGACCTCTCTGTCTCAATGTCTCGTTCTCCATATAAATGAAAATTAATGTTTTGATAATAACCTGTCTATGAATTGATAAAGAGAGAGAGTTTATCTTGATTTTTAATATTATTATTATGATTGGACTCTAAGAAATTACACAAAAGATGGGCTCAATGCATGAGCCGTGAAATGTCAAAATACGAGAATTTGAGGTGGATTACATAGGTTAGGTTGACATACGTGAAATGTTAGGTTTCATTCTCCTAACCATCTCCATATATATCTTTTTTAATTTTACCATGGAATATGTAGGACCCATATGTAGACTTACAAATCTAATGATAAATTTGAATCTACTTGAAGAAAGATGGTTAGGAGATAGGTGTGACAGAATGAGGTATAGCATTTCTCACTGACATGTTGTTATATACCAAATAAAAACTCCTTATATTACTCAATTTTACCATCAGTTAAACATGGTCAATCCTCCATTAAGCTTGCAAAAGGGGACATACAAGCATTCATATCCGATTCAATAAATTTTAACTAAATTTTAATTAAATCATAATTAAAGGTGGAAAAGAAAAGGTCATGTATCTTGAGTCTACCTCTAGGGTTCACGGGAGAAATGTTAGGTTTTATTCTTCTAACTATCTTTTTTCAAATGGATTTAAATTCACTATTGGATTTGTAGGTTTACATGTGAGTCCTACATATTCAATGGTAAATTTAAAAAGAATATGCATGGAAATAGTTGATAAATGGTTAGGAGAATGAGACTTAATGTTTCTCAGGTCGACGGGGCTAGGCACTCTTTACATGATTGGTCATGCCCATTTGACAAATTCAAATGTTGAATAGTATACAGCATAGAAAAATGGGCACTGGATATGTGCCTTCTACCCTGACAAGTACTTGCAAATATTGGCTCATTTAATTGTTGCCCAATTGTTCTTCAATAATGGCAGTTGATGGTGTGGCTATTAGTTCATATCAGCCTCCAACATTCAACGATGATGGAGCATATTACTTACAAAATTTAGTGATGGGGTGATAGTATGATAGCATAGTAATGCTTTGATAATTAGAATTCAAATTTTATTCTTGCTTCTTCTTTTTTTTTTTTTTCTTTTTTCTTTATACTTCTTTTCATTTTAAACTACTCTGGCAGGAACAAAGATGTTACCGTGTTTTAATTTATATAAATTAAACTAAATTCAATGGTCTTATATTTTAATTAATCTGTGTATGATTGTATCATTAAGTGCATACTCAATACACTTAAAAAAAAAGTATATGTTCAATAATGTACTAGTATATAACCTTTAGTATGACTTTTCGTTAAAAGAGGCTTGATAGATTTTTTCACATGAAAAGTAAGATGTAGATGCGTTTAAATTTTAAAATTAAATTACAAAAAAGAATCCCGCGTATAATGCGGGTTATGTGCTAATTAAAATAATATCATAACCCTAAGACGACCGGAAGTAGCCGAGGACTTATGTTAACAAAATATAAACATATTACATAAAACTAACATAACTAGAGCCTAATATGGAAGTGCCCATCACAAGTTGCAATTAGGGGTGTTAAGTGAGCGAAGCGTTTCGCGAGCAAGCTCGGGCTCGGCTCGTATAAGTTTGACTCGAATATTAAATGAAGCGTTTCGCGAACACGAATCCTGCCTCGAATATTAAACAAAGCAAGTTCGGCTCGACTCGGCTAAGCTCGTAAGCAGCTCGTATAATGCTCGAATAGGTAGTTCACATAATTGCTCATATTAATATAAAAAATTGATAATTTTTTTCTTCTAATATGCATCCTTTTATAAAATGATGTATATTATCTCTCTTTGAAACCAAATGTCTTGCTGTATTGACAAAAACTACATACTCAGCTAGGCAGACTAAGCAAATGCTCATATACAAGCTGCCTTCTTGAGCCGTTTAAGAGTACTTAAAGTTTAAATTTATAATAAAAAATTAAATTAAATTAAATATAAGAGCTAGCTCACGAACTGGCTCGGCTCGGCTTGACTCGACTTATTATGAGCTTGAGCTCGAGCTCGATTTTTTGGCTTGTCCTTAAGCTCGGCTCGAGCTCAAGCTCGAGTAAAATTTAAACAAGCCAAGCCCAAACAAAGGAAGGTCGCTCAAGCTCGACTCGTTTACACCCCTAGTTGCAATTACTTCCAAACACTAACCAAGTGCCTCTACAAACTTGGCCAGGGCTCTGGTAGAGGAACCAGATGCTGATCCCAAAGCAGCCAAAGCCACTTCTCTCATTTTCGAGCTTTTTTCCCTAAGCTCTGTCCCTTGTTCACACTCCATCAACTCCCTAACCCTTCTCTCCAACTCATCCCCACTCACAAAACCATCATCTTCCCTCTGCTCCAAGTCAATAGCAATCTTCATATCATTCACCAAAACATTTTTGTTCAGGTGCTGCTCAGCATAGAGCGGCCAAGCCACCAACGGCACTCCTGCAACCACCGCCTCCAACACCGAGTTCCACCCACAGTGAGTTACAAACCCCCCAACTGATTCTTTTCTCAGCACACCCACCTGGGGTGCCCACGTCTTCACCACCATGCCCCTATCTTTGGTTCTCTCCAGGAACCCTTCTGGCAACACACCCTCCAAATCGAACTCCGTAGTATAATTTTCAGCCTGCTTGGTTTTCTCATCGCCAGGTGGCTTTTTCACCACCCACAGGAATCTATGCCCACTTCTTTCCAACCCATAGGCTATCTCTTTCACTTGCCCCACCGAGAAAGTTCCTCGGCTCCCAAAGCACAAGAAAACAACACTTCTACTCGGTTGGCTATCAAGCCAAGACAAACATTCATCCTCAGGCGCTCTATCACCTTTATTCCCTTCTTCACTTGCTCGCTCTTCTGCATCAGCGATCAAAGGACCTATGCAGTAAATTGGTGGAGTTAGCGAATCAGGAACGCATAGACCATCAGTAATGGCCTTTTTGGCTTTAGGCTCCAGGTCATCAAATGTGTTAGCTATAATCCCATTTGATTTTGGAAGATGAGAACAGAAATAGAGCATGTCCCAATAAGCAGGGTCATCACGGTCGAGCGTCGGTTCAGGCATATGTGTCGCTTTCAGCGGTGACGATATTCCAGGGAAGTGAAGCTCAGTGGTGGTGAGGTCCTTGAAGCTCTTGGTGGTCTGCTCGTAGATCTTGGGGAGGTATAAGAGGGCAGCGAGACAATAAGCACCAGAAGTGAAGAAATAATAAACGGGAAGGTTGAGATCTTTGGCTATGGGAAGAGTAGCGGTGCAGAAAAAGTCGATGATAAGGGCGCGAATGGTGGACGAGTTGGAGATTTGTTGGAGTGCATGGGGGGCACGGGCTAAGCTAAGGCGGATATACTCGAACGCTATGGCGGTGCTGCTGCGAGTTGGGGTGGTGTCAACGGAGACAGATGGTAATTGGTAGAAGGAGATGGAAGGATTGGATTGGGAGACACGGTGAATATAGGAGGTGACGCTTGGGGTGTCCCAAATGGAGCCAGTGGTGGTGAGGATGGTGATGGAGAATTTTTGAGCGTAGTGGTGGAGGATGAGCTTGCCAAGCTCAACCATGGAGATCATGTGGCCCATGCCTGGGGCTGCGACTAGGACTATAGTGTCTTGCATCTTCTATTTTGGCTAGTTTGTTTCTCTGGCTTTGTGTTTGAACAACGTAGTGAGTTATATATATATACACGTCGGGAGGACAAAATTAAGGAAAACTTCACTTACCCTCTTAAACTTTTGGGGTTTTCGTAAATACTTATTTAATGTTCAAAACCTCTCACTTATATGTATTAAACTTTGATTTTCTCATTTTGCTCATTCCGTACAAAAAATGCCAATTTTACTCCAAATTCTAAAACTACACCGTTCCCAAAATGACGCAGTTTTAGTTTTGGAGTCAAGGGTAAAATTGGCATTCCTTTAGGATTTTCTATATAGGAGGGGCAAAGTGAGAGAAAACCAACCTTTAATATACCTAAATGAGAGATTTTGAATATTAAGAGAGTATTTGAAAAAGTGGATAAAGTTCAGAGGATAAGTGAAGTTTCCCCAAAAAATTAAAAAATTTTAATAGATTCAGTTGTCAATAATAGCTAGCTGCAACAATTATTTGTAGTTTTATTGGAATATATTGTAGTTGGAGGCTAGTGGACGCTAAGGAATATATATATATTTAATACTTACCGTCTACGATCTTCCAACTACTACTTCAACAGTCAATATCTTTGAATGTTTTTGTAATTTTTTCCTCATATATATATGGGGTTTGCTAGGAGTTCTCCTCGTAGTGTTTTTCTAACGTTCTCTTAGTCTTACGTAGAACATGATTTAAGAAAAAATAAAATTGTAGTACTGTTTTTTTGCCAACTGATTAATTTTTATGAGTTAATAGTTAGTTTTAATGCTTTAAAACTTGTTTTTGAATTCAAAACTAAAACTTAAGTGTTGAAGGTTAACCATTTAGGGATGGTATCACCTAAAATGGATTTGATCATCATAAATTTTGTGTTAATGCCTCAATTTTGGTGCTAATGCCCAAAAAAAGGGGTGGTGGAGGCCACTACAATTTTCTTTTTTCTTAAATCATGTTTTACGTAAGACTGGGAGAACGCCAGGAAAACCCCTAGCATTTTCATATATATATATATATTTAATACTTAGCGTCTACCAGCTTCCAACTCCTATTTCAATAGTCAATGATATTGACTGTTGAAGAAAACTTACGGAAAGAACCCCTAACATTTTCCTATATATATATATATATATTTAATACTTAGCGTCTACCAGCTTCCAACTACTATTTCCGCAGTCAATATCAGCAGACAGCTGCAGCAATCAATGTCAACAGTCAATATCATTGACTGCTGAAATAGTAGTTGGAAGCTGGTAGACGCTAAGTATTATATATATATATGTTTGAGGAAAAAATTACAAAAACATTCAAAGATATGTCAATTGTCAATAATAACTTCAAAAATTGTTTGTAGTTTTGTCGGAATAATAGTCGGAGGCTGGTGGACGCTAAGAATAATGAACAAACAACGAAACAATACTTTTATTCTATTCTTAAAACTATTCCTGTCTACCAAAATAATCAGTTGTTGGAGTTTACAAAAAATAAAAAATAAAAAATAATTAAAAAAAAAATCAGTTGTTGTGTTGACTGACAGATTTTGCAGCATACAATTCTTTGCAATATCCAACAATTTTCAGTTAAATGCTTTTCAAACGATTGGCTGCGTAGGTGCAATAAAAAAAGCTATAGCAATTATGCTGTAATTTTTTATTTTTTTTTTAAAGAGAAAGTTTTACTTGAACTTTCACGCGTTTTGAAATTTTCTAATTTAAAGTATTTCAAACTTTCAATTCTTTGTAATTTTTTTATAAAAAAATTATGTGATATTTTGAAAATTTTGAGAAGATTTATCCTAATAGAGGTGGACATTAATGTAAAAAATTATAAATTGAGAGTTTTTAAACTTTGTTGAGGTCATATCAAAACAAGTGAAAGTTTAGGGAAATTTTGTAAATTTTCCCATTTTTTAAATATTTAGATTTAATTTTAAGTGTTTTGTAAGAGATAAAAATAAAATAAATTAAAATTTGTACTTTTAAAAATTTACAAAATAAATGTTTTTTACACCACCTAACCCAAATCTCGACAATGGCTTCTCCATGTAGAAGTAATCTCAACAAAAGAGACACTTCATAAGTTACGATAATAGGAATAATATATAGATAGATGTTCACACCTTATAATTATCATTAAGGCCGAATGATTGCAATCTGTCGAATTTGTGGCAATCAATGATAGACCGAAGGCTCACCGCCTTGAAGTACTCGATGACCAAATCAAAACAAAAACCCAAAAAATAATCGAAATCGGCCTTTAGAGGTAGTTGAAGGGGAGGGTATTCGGCTGGTAATTAGGTGGGGTTCCAAAGATAAACGAGGCCATGGATATGTCTTTGTGCGAGAGGTGGAGTTGAGCTCTTCAAGTAGCAACTATGTCAAAGAATGGCGGGATACCTTGTGTTCTTGATTTGATCAATTTTGTAACTCATATTTTCTTCCCTCATTACTATGCGTGTTTGCACATCCATGCCAATAATGAACAAGAAGGGTGACAATGAGTCGTCTTGGGTTGGTGCTCTAGATGGAATGAAGAACTTATATTAAATAATATCAAAACTGGATAACTCATATAAATGATCTCAAAAACTAAAGAGTTTCTTGTTGAGATCTTGTTGTGATGAATCTCGTTGTGATGACCTCTTATTGAGATCACGATGGTGATAAGTTTTTGCTAATTTAAATTGAATTCAAACTCCCAAGAAGTTGATCATGATGGCAAGGCCAACTCTTTCACTAGGGGCCACTAGTGGAAGACCGAAGATGGCCTAAAACAAATTAAAACTTTTATAAACAAAAACCCCAATGATAGTAAGGAGTTCTTTTTTAAAAAAACATTTGTGCATGGAGACTCTGTAGTGACTCAAATAATTAATTAGATATAAGTAGCTTAGTTAAGGGAGTAATTTGGGCTTTGGGTCACTAAGGACAAAGCCCAAATTAACCTTCTTAGGAGGCCTTAGGGACCCATTTGATAGGCTTAAGAATTAGTTGAGAGAATAGGAGGACGAGTGGAGAAAATGAGGTTCTCCCTGAAAACCTCGAAGCGGACGTACGATTTTGAGACCGAACGTACAGTCGAGAGTGTGACAGAGAACTTTATTTTCACCAAGCCGTCTCATAGCTCATGTTTTCCTTATTCCAGGGTTGTTTTAGTAGAAATATGACTAATAAAGGGTTTTTCATAAATTTGGAGAACCCGGATCATTTGAAATTCTCGGAGACGTTATTCGACCCATGTGAGTTTTTAACTTACATAATGCTCGATGTTATTTTTCATGCACTGCACGACTATTTTATATACCAAGAAAACATGCATATTTGCAACTCTCATAGTTTATACTTGCTGCAAATGAACTCTAGCATTTTGAGAAAACGTTGTGCTAATATGTTAATAAAGTGAGACTTGTAAAAACATGTATGTAAAATACAGATAAGATAATTTATATCGTATGACATGGTACCCCGGTACGTACTGTACAATGACCATGGGCTTACTATACATGTTAGCTTTATGGTTACATGTGTGTGTTATATGGGTCTTGGATTCAATGGTTGTTCGTGGCTAACACAGCGTTAATGGGCGGTCACTACAGTACGAACATCATTAGCGGTGTAGGCCACCCGAGGTCGGATTCGTTCGTGCCGCTAGTGTTATGTACGGTAGTGTGCAATGGCTGAGGCACCGGCAATATATTACATGTCTCTCGGGACAACACCAATCCTGCTGAGAATGGGTAATATCTCGGGTAGACCATACTATTGAACTATGACTGTTACTCTGTATCATATGCATATTTTTTTTTTTTAGCAAAGTATCATATGCATATATTGTATATATATATCACACATAATATAAACTATCATGATGGAACTATCATCTGCTTCACAAAAACATTAGAGTTCATTACTAAACTAGCATGGGCATTATTTGTGTTAATAACTACTAAGTCTTAGACTTACCCCATTTTTGTTTATGTTTTCCCCTATTATTACGAATATTTGCGCGGTTTTGCTATCATAGGAGAAGATGCCAACAGAGCCAACCTGGGTGATAGCACAAGACCTGATTCGTGTAATTTTTGAGGACATGAATCTTATTTGGCTAAGGACCATGTGGGAAGATGGAGAAACCGTCCGTGCAGACATGATTGAGATTCTAATCTCATTAACCCTACTTAAGCTTAGATCTAGGCTTTGATCTGTTGATCCTTTTTGAAAACAATATTTAATATTATCTTATAGTTTGTACCCTTACTTGATGATGATCTGATAACCAGTACATTTTGTTGATTATCTATGCTATGATAATGTTATATTTTCTCTGGTGAACGTTAAATTATTGATCTCTAATTCCCATAGTCTTAGTAAAGTTGTCCACTGCAGCTTTTTCGTTATGACGAAAAATGTTAAAATCCCTGAGTCTTGTCCCGCGAAAGATAGGGCTGAGAGGCAAGCCATGAGATCAATTACTATTTAATTGATTTGTCCATCGGGGTTGTCACATACTCCCATAATTATTATTTGTTGAACACACTTTATTCTATGCATAGTGTGCACACACGTGTGACTATATATATATATATATACTTCTTTTTTTTTCTAAGCGCGTGTGAATATATTAGTTAAAAAGTTGTTTGTCCACTAGACCACCAGCAACCTCTTGTTTCCATTCTCTCTGCCTCTCCTTCCAACAATCTCTCTTACGTAAAGACAAACACTAATGAGACACTAACCACCATGATGGGGTGATCAAATTTGTTATTTATTTTGTATTTCTATATATTTTTATTTTTTATCTAGAACTTTTTGCCTTCTACTTTGGTTTACTATCAAAAAGTTTTTTTTATGCATGTTAGATCACAAGATTCACAACCGGACGAATGAAACTTAATTGCATAAATTTAGTATTTATATATACATATTTCTTTTTTTTTTAAGATGAAATTCTTCTCATGGTGATTTATTTTTTTTCACAAATGCGTAACACTACTCAAAAAATGCGGGACGGAGTAAAGCGAATAAAGCATTTAGATTTATTTATTATTATTTTTTTTTTCACTTCCACGTTGATTCAAACCGCTGCCTAAATTTATGATAAAATTGAGAAAAAAAAACGGAAGTCGTACTCATTTACCTATTCTCAATAAAAATTTGAGCCGATATATATATATATATGGAAAGCCCCTTAAATCCAGACCATTTGCAAAAGGTGCCTTTTGCAGCCTCCAATTTCATATTGACACATCACCAATTGCAAAAAATTAAAGTGAGACAACAACAACAAATAAGCCCACATAAAAAGACCAATGTGTACGATTGTCACGCTCAGTCAGAAAAAGATCAACAACATTGTAGGGTGTGGAATCTCTGGCGTTCTTCACAAGTGGGTAAACTACAGCTGGGGCTAGTGTCCCGGTGGTTCATCCTCCAAGACGGTGTTCTCTCCTATTACAAAATCCACGGCCCAAAGAAGATCACGCTCAATCAGAAAAAGACCTATTGTCTGGTTGTCGGGGTCTGGAGAGACGCACAGTGGGTCTCGCCGAACCCATGCATGGGCGGGCGAGCTCCGGCAAACGGCACTGTGGCTCCTCTGCCTCTCCCTCTTCTCTCTTCAACAATTTTCTCTCTCTTCCGCTAGAGATCCGGCCGCCCAGCACCACATCCGGCTGAGTCACCACCAAACTTGTGACTTTCTTCCCACATCCGACCAAAGCAAGAGGCCTTCTGGGCTTTTCCTCTTCATCGTCTTCCTCGCCTATGTTGGACGCGAATTCCAAAAGGTCAGTAGAAAACGGCACTGTGACCCATGATACCCACCAAAAACTCACCTGACCCGCTGGAAAACCTAAAAACCCCAGCCTAAAAAACCTATTTCTAATGCCACAAAAATCGTTTTCGGATTCAAATCTAAAACCTAGAAGGGGAAGGTTATCCCTTAAAGGATTTTATCACCCTAACGCCAGAAAAAATGACTCCGACGCCAGAGAAGATTACTCCACAGCCGGACTTGTGGGTCTGGCTGTGACCCGCCCAGTGACCCGCCACCCAGCTTGAATAAGCTCAAAATAGTGTGTGTGTGTGTGAATGTATGATATTTTTGTGGAATTATTTTGTGTTTGCTTAAATGTCAGCTTGTGAATGGGTGCTGTAAAAGTGATGTTTTGCAGATATGACCTGATTTAAGGTTTTCTCATATATATATATATATATTTAGGTACGTTCGTTGTCAATAACGGCCGGCTCCAGTAATTGTTTGTAGTTTTGTCCGAAGAGTAGTTGGAGGCTAGCGGCGTAGGTGCAGTAAAAAACTATAGCAATTATGCTAAAAAAAATTTATTTTTTTTAAAGAAAAACTTCGCTTAATCTATTTCAACTTTCATGTGTTTTGAAATTATTTTTTCAAAGTTCAAAAACTTCTAATTTAGAGTACTAAACTTTCAATTTTTTGCAATGTTCTCCATCTTATTAAGTTAAATCCTATCAAAACACTCTTGTTTTTTATTATAAAAAAATATAATAAAAAATTGAAAAGATTCACACATTTTAAAGATAATCACTGTTGAAATATATATAAAATATAAAATATGAAAATATGAAAGAAAAGAGAGCGGAAGCGGAGAGAGAGTAGAAGCATATAATAGACTACATCTCTTCTATATTGATGTTATTATTATGATGATTACATAGGCTTTTATAAATAGAGAAGCTAAGAGTGATAAGCAAGAAACCCTAAACTAAACCTTAGAACATATAAGGCAACATAATAAACTAGAATAATATAAAATATTCTAACATCCCCCCTCAAACTCAAGGTAGAATATTCTGGAACCTTGAGTTTGAAATCCGAAACAATGATCATGGCGGTGGTTGAAGCCAGGAACAAACCGCAACTGACAATGACGGTCAAAGAATAAAAACTAGCCATTAATCCTGTGAAGGGCCAAACTACATTGTGCCAAGGTTCGAAAGGCTGAAAGTGACAGCCGGAGAAATATTGGAGAACAGAGACAAGCTGCTAAAAGAATCCAGTGAAGGGCCAAGCCGCAACTGACAATGAAGCCAGAGAACGAAAACTAGCTGTTAAAAAAAAAAAAAAAAAAGAACCTATAAACGGCAAAACCGCATTGTGCCAAGAGCCGCCAATGAAAAGAGCCATGAATCACAACAAAATTGGGAGATTGTCAGAAGAGAATGCCATAAAACACACAAAAAAGGCGTCATTAGACTTTTATTGAAAGCCACGGAAACGTGGCTCTGATACCATGTTGAAATATATATATAATATAAAATATGAAAATATGAAAAAAAAGAGAGCAGAAGCGGAGAGAGAGAAGAGAGAGAGCAGAAGCGTATAATAGACTACATCTCTTCTATATTGATGTTATTATTATGATGATTACATAGGCCTCTATAAATAGAGAGGCTAAGAGTGATAAGCAAGAAACCATAAACTAAACTCTAGAACATATAAGGCAACATAATAAACTAGAATAATATAAAATATTCGAACAATCACAAATCGTTATTAGCTATAATCAACTCACGATTGTTCCAAAAACCTAACGGCCATGAAACTTCAACTAGAATGGTAAAGAGAATAGTCCAAGGCTCTTGACGCCTAATTCAAGTAAAAGCCATAATTCAAAATGCTCTTCACTCAAATGAGAAGCCCCTAAAACAAGTACATCGTAACCGTTTAAGCAATGAGTTTAGTGCAAGCCTTATTCCAATCCTTCCTAATATTAGAATGAGTATGTGGCATCGTTCTGGAGTCCTTGTTTCTAAAGTAAAAAAATACTATTCTTTCATTACCACCATATTGATTGTCCACCCACGGTCCCACCAGTAAAAGACTGTATCATCGTCCCGCAATATAAGAATGCAAATCTGGACGAATCTTATTCCAATTTGTACTTAGGTTATCTTTATCCTAATTGGACTAGGAAATAAACCTCCGAATTTTCTAGGATTACTAGGGCTTCTAGGACTCTCCTAAGCCCTATAAATAGACCACTAGACCACACAATTACATATTCACTTTTAGAGAGGAGAATTTGAAGGCTACGAATTACGAAATTATAAAGGAAAAAGAAGAGAGTTCTAGGGTTTCCTAGTTTTTGGATCTCAAATTTGTGATTCCATATTTGTAAGTACTCAATTTTCATTATGAATTCAATCAATCTTATTTTTGTCTTTCAATAGCATGAGAGGCTAAACATTCAACTAAGGTTGAGGATGAAGCCTTACTTATGATTAGTAACTTTGTTTCATGTATGTAGTATTTTTCAATTTAATGATTTAACTTTCCTATTGTTTTACTTCAAATCAATTGGATTGAATGATTACCAGATATCTTTTGTGATTCAGGATACACTTGATGATTTAAGATAATTCAATATAATTGATTGCTTGGTTCTCATTGTTAAAAATTGGATTTTCCTTGTGATTTATGAAAACTTTGGTTTTATTATGCTTCAAATTCTCAAACATTACAATATAGAAACATATCATATATATACATAATTTAACCTAATACAATTACACTAAGGAATGAATGAAATCTGATTTCTTGCTATGCATGTCATGAACGACTAGATCTTCTTTCCTTCTAAAGTAGACTATGTTGGCAGCTGTAGTAGTGTGTAATGACCCAAATAAATAACTAGAATTAAGTAGCTTAGTTAGAGGGTTAATTTGGACTTTTGGTCACTAGGATCTGCCAAAAGGGCGTTTTGGGAAAATTGGACTTATGGACCTGACGTACGCTAGGGTTGGCGAATGTATGCACCTGTCTTTTATGCAGTCGTACTCGAAAATACTGAACGTACACTACTGTTTGTAGTGTGGACACATGGTGGGAGACCACCGGACGTATGCTGACAAATAGTACGCCGTACTCTATGAATAGTACACAAACGTACGCTTAAAAGTACCGGATGCCCGCTACTTTTTGGATTGATTGCTGGATAATATCTGGATGTACAAGACAGCCTTTGGACCACTGTGTAAAAGTACCAGACGTACGCCCCTAGGATTGGACATCTGCTGCTTTCTGGCCCTATAAATACCTCTTCACCCCCTTGCCATTTCGCGCTCATTACTCCTCATTCTTGCCCCTAACCCCTCTGGAGACCCCTGTGTGAGTGTTTTGTGAGATTTGTGAGTTCGGAGCTAGTAGAATGGAGGTTCTTGAAGTTTCACTTCAATGAGGTAATGCTCGGTTGCCTAGCTCTTTAATTACATCGTTATGCTGCTTGATTATTGTCTTGTGTTGATAGTCGTAGTTTAGCTTTAGATCTTATTTAGCTTAACGTTATGTTAACTTAGCATGATCGCGTTGTATGGAGGTTTCATTTCGACTTAGGAGACCTTAGGAAGCCCTTTGGTAGGCTTAAGAGTTGGTTTGGAGAATAGAAGGATGAGTGGAGAAAATGAGGTTCTCCCTGAAAACCTCGAAGTGGACATACGGTCTCGAGACCGGACATGTGGTCTGAAGTATCACAGTGGACGTACGGCCCCGAGCTTGAACGTACGATCCAAAGTGTGACAGTGAACTTTATTTTTACCAGCCGTCCAATAGCTCATGTTTTCTTGTTTTAGAGTTATTTTAGTATAAATAAAACTAATGATAGGTCTTTTCTCAATATTCGAGGTAATGGAGCCTCAAAGGAATTACATAGAGGAGCTTTACGACTCGGGTGAGTACAAACTCACATGGATGCTCTGTTGTTACTTTTTACGCATTGAATATCTATTTTATATATATCAAACATGCATATTTTGTAACTCTCATGAAAAACATTTTAGAACTACTGTGAACTCTCTTTCATGAAAACGTGTGTCGACTAATAAGATAATAATGAAACTTATAAAACTATGCATGTAAAAGACTGAAAAGACTAATTACATTGTATGACATGGTACATCGGTACGTGCAGTATAATGGCCATGGGCTTACTATACGGGTTAACTTTATGGTCAAATGTGTGTGTGTGGGCTTTGGATCAAATAGTTTCTTAACCAAGACGAAGCCATTCCCAATGAATGGTCATTATATGACGGGCATCATTAGCGATGCGGGCCACCCAAGGTCAGACTCAGTCGTGCTGATAGTGTTATGTACGGTAGCTGTGCAATGGTTGGGGACACTGGCATTGTACTACAAGTCCCCCGGGACAACGTCAATCCTATTGAGAATGGGTAATATCTTTGGTAGACCATACTGTTGAACTATTACTGTTACTCATGATTATAATCATATATTTTATTATATATATATCACATCCATGATAAACTATCATCTCATAATGTTACATGTGCTTTATAAACAACTGAGTTCACCATTTAATGACAGGTACGTCATGTGTATTTCTACTCACTAAGTCGTCAGACTTATCCTTGTAGTATTTCTTTTTTTTTCTCTAAATGTTTAACTATGCTGTTATAGATAGTGAATGTCGTGAAACATCCAGTTATGTTGAAGGATTTGATCCGGGAGATGCTTGAGGACTTATTGCAAGCTTAAACAAGTACTCATGGTAACTAGTACTTTTGAGTTATGTTGTAGACTTAAGACTTGATGCATACTTGCATATTAAGATATATGCATAGATCCCTTGTCACGATAATGTATAGGCACGATTTCAGCTACTTTGATATTATTTGGTAGATGCTCTGGTTGTAATGATTTAATGTTATAGAACTTAATTACTTCCACTGCTTAGTATCCTCTGTTTTTTAGGAGTAGAGGTTCCTGAGTCTTGTTCAAAGTGGGATAAGGCTTGGAGACGAACCGTGAAATTAATTAGCAGTTAATTAACTCTCAGGGCGTTACATAGTGATCCTCAAGGCTTGAGATATTGGTAGAAGTGATTCTGAGACAGTCTGAGGCTTTCCATATTGGACTGGTAGTGTATCAAACTTTCTATACTGAATTAGTAAACCAACACCATCTTGACAGTAGCTTCTGTGATAGCAATTGATTTGCGCTTAATCGCACACGGGGGTTGAACCTTCTATAATTGCACTTGATGATGCGCTCGATCTTTGACTAGTGGGAACTTTCTATAACTGTGATCGATGATGTGCTCGATGTTGCGCTCTAGCACAAGCTTGCTTGCTTGGTTCAATTCGAGCCTGATATACTTTAACACCACCCCCCCTCCCCCCTCCCGGCAAGGTGATGGGGGGAGAAACCACCACCAACTTGTTTTTGAGAAACAGAAAACGAGATGAGGAAAGACGTTTGGTAAAAATATTTGCCACCTGATCATATGTAGAAATCCCGTAGGATAGGGCTATAGAGAGGGTATCGAACCTCAAGGACTATAGGAATTTTGTTATTAAATTTGAAAGATGAAATTTAACTTAATTAAACAAGATAGATTTGTTTGTTTGTGTAACTTCAAGTGCATAAACTTAAACGTAACGCTAAAAGTGAATATATGAGAGAGAGAGAGAGAGAGAGTAAGGTACCAACTTCACCACAATCCGCACAACAATGGTTAACTATATTTAATTCCAGAAATTCATGATATGCATGTTATAAAAGAACAAGAAAATACAATATTAAATAATAAGGATAATCTATCTTCAGTTGGTACGGATTGTCCACCTAACTACTAAGATGCGGCACGACCCGTCTTTCCTAGGTATAAGTTATAAAATTCTTTAATAAGTTTCATATAATTAATGGAATAGCATAACCCCTCTTCAGTTGACACAGATTGTCTACCTAAATTACACTCAACTAGGGTGTAGTACAACCCGTCTTTCCTAAGCATGGTCTATCTAATCCTATTAATCATATGTCTATTAAAACCCATTGCATAATCATCAATCTTATAATCACAGAAAATAAGGTTGATTTGAGTTCAATACAAGCAAAATAATTTCTAAGACAAGAAAAGAATTTCGCAAATATTGATTTTGTAAATTAAGAACAATTGCATTTAATATTAAGAATAGAAATCAATGGTTGCAATTCTCATAGTTATGCAATCAACATACATAAATTGAATAACTAAAAATCAAATAAAGTCACCATTGTGCTTGGAGAGGGTTACATCAGTACCCTACAAGGGGGTTTAGCCGCTCATGATCTTCTAAGCTCCAAAGACAATTCTGAATTTTCTAACTTTAGGAAGCGGTGTCCCTTTTTTTTTTTTTTTTCAAGTTATGAAGCATATTTATAGGGACTAGAAAACCCTAGAAACCCTAAAACCCTAATTAAAATCGTAGATCAGTCTCCTAGCTCAGCTGCGATCAATCACAGCACTAGAATGGCTCCTAATTATCATTTTAAGCTCAATTTCAATGGAATTCTTGCATTTGACCTGAAACACAAAAACAAAACAACTGATAACAACAAGTAAACTTCTAAGCAAAGTCTGTAGTGGCAGCCATGCCACTTTCGGGTTTTAGAGACAGATTCCTTATAATGGTAATAATAGCGTAAGTCTAACTACTTAGTAAGTAAACCTCACAATTAGGTACGATATGAGCCCATTTAAGCGGAAATAAACGTGAAGTTTTAGTAAGTATTCAAAAGGAAGTGTTGTCTCCATCAATACATCATAAAGTAGTATTTTGGTTTTCAAAGTGCGGTATACTACTGGTGACAATCGCCTAGGTATTTTAATGCATAAAAACTAATGCTTATAGGTCATAACTCTCATGTATGATCTATCCAAGATATTATCCTTTCTCAACAAAGTTGGTGCTGTCCCGAGTGACCTGTAATACAATATCAGTGCCTTAGATATTGTACGGTACCCTACATAACACTAGCGGTACAACCGAGTCCGACTTCGGGTGGCCCACACCGCCAATGATGTGTGTCCTATAGTGACCGCCAATTAAGCCTATGCCGGTCACGAACAACCATTGGATCCAATGCTCATATAAAACATACAATTGACCATATCATCAAGTCTATATAGTAAGCTCATAGCCGTTATACCGTACATACCGATGTACCATGTCATACAATGCATCTTAATAATCAGTTTATGAGATAGTTACCAAGTAATTACAAAAGTATGTATGCTTATATCATACTTGTGATCATTCAACTAACATATCCCACATTTTTAAGGAAAAAGGGTTGTAAGTATTCATTTACCTCATATGCTTGCTTGAATCCTCCGACATTCCTAAATCCTGCTATAACAGAATATAACACACCGTTATACATAGTACTAGATGATCCTTACGAGTAAAATAATAGGTTAACCTAATATAAAGGGTACTGGGACCTAGGTTGCACAAAATGGGCTAAGGTGGATGTCTGTCCTCTTGACCGTACGTCCGTGCCCAAGAGCGTACGTCCGATCAGAGAGTAGGCAATTCGGCCAGAAGCTCTCTAATGAGGTTTTAAGGCTTTCACACAATCTAAGGGCTACTATAACTCCTTTTAAGCTATAAAATAGACACATGCAACGTAAGAAAAACATATTTCTTGCATCGAAAGAAGATTTAAACTCTTTTGAAATGTTTCTTGTTTTTGTAAGAAAACGAGTGCATGAACTCATCACAGTGCCTTTAAAACATGCAATATAGTAAGAATAACATAAAAGCATAGAGATGGGCAAGGGTTACTTTGGTAAACGGCGAGAACACCAAGATTCCTTCTTCTTTTCACTCTCAAACTGACAAGACACATATAGGATGGTTACATAGGGCCTGGGGGCGTAAGATCGAGTTCAAGGTGTAGGGGAGCGGTTGGTATTTATAGGCCAGAAAAGCTGAGGGTGCTACCAACTCCTCTGAAAAGCAGTGGACATCTAGTACTATCGGGGCGTACGTCTAGTACTATTTACTCACCAGTCCAAATGGTGTCTTGTATGTATTGCTATTAACTAGTGGTTAGTAAAAAAAAATAGCGTATGTCTAGTGTGGTCCCCACTACGTACTCGTAAAAAATTATAGGCGTACGTCTAGTAGTCCCCTTGCGTATGTCCACACTAGAAACTGGGGCGTAAGTCCGTTTGGAAAGGATTTGACTCAAGCTTAGGCTTCAAAAGGATTAGGGGGTTTTTAAGCTACAATTATGGTCTTTATAAACCGTATGGTCTCTTTATAAACAATTATGGTCTTAGGTCTCTTGTTATAAACCGTATTTTTATAAAGATCCTTTTAACCATTCTTTTGTAGAAATTTTTTAATAAAAACGATTGTTTTTATCAGAGTATTATATTATGAAATGCATTTAAGAACTTTTTTTTAGTACATGTAAATGTAAACTATTGTAAATTTGTTGTCAAGTATTTAGATATTTCAATATGGACTCCTTTTATACTAATTCGGCCCAATTTGAGATATATAGCAAATTTTGATGTTAAAACAGCCCTGAAAAGGGCAAAAAACAAAAGTAAAAATTTTTTTAAAAAAATATAAACAATTGAAGTGAGCAAAAAAAAAGCCAACTCTCAAAATTGGCCCAAGAGGCCCAACTTGTAAAAAGTGGTTAGTGGAGGCGGTTATTTATTAGTAAAATTTACTAACCGCTGACTACAACTGCCTAGTCGTAACCGCCTTTTACCCCTATTCATCGTCATGGGGAGCGCCCTCCAAGCCTTATCAAGAAGACTAAATGATTGCAATCTGTCATATTTGTGGCAATCAAGGACAAACCAAAGCTCACCACCATGAAGTACTCGATGACCCAGTCAAAACAAAACCCCAAAAAGTACTTGAATCGACTTCTAGAGGTAGCTAAAGAGGAGGGTATTCAGCTAGTAATTAGGTGGGGTTACAAAGATAGGCAAGGCTAGATGTGTCTTTGTGCGAGAGGCGGAGTAGACCTCTTCAAGTAGCGACTATGTAAAGGAATGGCGGGATACCTTGTATTAATTATTTCTATGGATTCTTGATTTGATCAATTTTGTAGCCCCTATTTTCTTCCGTCATTATTATGCATGTTTTCACATCCATGCTAATAATGAACAAGAAAGGAGGGATGTTCAAACGGGTTATAATCATCGGTTATTGGCTATAACTGCAACCGAATTGGGCGGTTATTGGATTTTAATAACCGCAACCGCTTAAGCGGTTATCGATTATTTTATTACCGACAGTTAGTGATTATTCAATCAAATAACCGCGAGTTATAATGCTTTTTTTTAAATGGGCTTTTTAAGTGTTTTGGGCCTTTAATATTTGCTATTTTTTGTCTTATTTTAAGGGTTTATGGCCAAAATGTTCCAAAAAAGATGAAAAAAAACATGGCCAAATAAATTCTAACCCAAAAACATGACTAAAAAAATATAGCCCAAATCCATTAATCCAAATTCAAACAAAAAAATTAAAAAGACAAATCCCAAATCTATATATTTAACACCAAAACGGCATCATTTTGGATGTTTTATTTAATAGTTTATTAATATAAATATTTAATATCTATAAATAAAGGTGGTTATCAGTTATAACCGCATTTTCATATCCCCTAAAACCGCTAACCGCAATCGCCTTAGTCGGTTAGCGGTTTTTAATAACCAACTACCAAATCAGTTAGTAGTTATCGGTTATCAGTTTGCGGTTATAATTGGTTTTCGGTTAGCGGGTTGGTTATCTCACAAATCACAATTCATATTAATATAATAAAATTATCTTATATCTAAGAATCTAAGATAATGTGATATATGTTTTCTAAATATAAAGTATCTAATAATGATTTCATTCAATTGTGGTTATAACTATAAGTAACACATTATTTAATTCAATTGTAAATATCATTATACATGAATAATATGAATCATATGATTAACTTGTAGACTTATGACTTTTATGTCATATTATATATATATAGTTTGTTATTATATAATTAAATGATTTAATGATCAATTGATTAAGTTATATGTATAAATACTATTATAATTATAATTATCAAAATATATTATATAAAAAGCAGTTAGCGGTTAACGGTTACGGTTATTAAACCCAATAACCGCTAAGTAGTTATAGCGATTAGCGGTTAAGACGGTTAACGGTTAAGCAATTAAGCGATTAGCGGTAGGGCTGTTAAGTGAGCGAAGCGTCTCACGAGCGAGCTCGAGCTCGGCTCGCATAAGCTCGGCTCGTGCTTGACTCGAATATTAAATGAAGCATTTCATGAACACGAATCCTGGCTCGAATATTAAACGAAGCAAGCTCGGCTCAACTCAGCTAAGCTCGTGAGTAGCTTGTATAAGGCTCGAATTCGTAGTTGTTCACATAAGTGCTCATATTAATATTAAAATTGATGATTTTTTTTCTTCTAATATGCATCTTTTTATAAAAGGATGCATATCCTCTCTTTTCGAAACCAAGTGTCTTGTTGTATTGACTCAGGCTCCACATTCAGCTAGCCAGACTAAGCAAATGCTCATATGCAAGCTAGCTTCTTGAGCCGTTTAAAAATATTTAAAGTTTAAATTTATAATAAAAAATTAAATTAATAAAAGACTAAATTAAATTAAATATAAGAGCCAGCTCGCAAACTGGCTCGACTCGGCTCGACTTATTATGAGCTCGACCTCGATCTCGATTTTTTTGCTCGTCCTTAAGCTCGGCTCAAGCTCGAGTAAAATTTAAACAAGCCGACCCAAATAAGGTAAGCTCGCTCAAGCTCGGCTTGTTTACACCCCTAATTAGCGGTTAGGGGGCGGTAAAATAACCGCTTGCCTTAAAACCCCTAAAATTAAGGCCCCTATAAAAAAAACCCTAAATGATAAGAAGGATTAAAAAAAAAAAAACTTGTGCATGGAGACTAACAAAATTGTTATTTGTTGAACACACTTTATTTATTAGACACACATATTCTATGCATAGTGTGCACACACATTGTCTGAATTATTGGTTAAAAAGATTGTTTGTCCACTAGACCACCAGCAACCTCGTTTCCATTCTCTCTGCCTCTCCTTCCAACAATCTCTCATGCTCAAGGATCTCAAGGTAAAGACAAACACTAATGAGACACTAAACACCGTGATGGGGTGATCGGATTTTCTATTTATTATTATTATTTTTTATCTAGAAATCTTTGCCTTCTACTTTGGTTAACTATCAAAGTCTTTTTTTATGCATGTTAGATTACAAGATTCACAACGGGACGAATGAAACTTAATTGCCTTAATTTAGTATTTCTATATACATATTTCCTTTTTTTTAAGATGAAATTTTTCTCATGGTGATTTTTTTTTTTTTTTGTTTTTCGCTGATGCATAACACTATTCAAAAAACGCAGGACGGAGTAAAGCAAATGAAGCATTTAGATTTTTTTTGTTTTTTGTTTTGTTTTATTTTTTTTTAAACTTCTTTTTTGATTCAAACTGCTGGTTCAATTTATGATAAAGTTGAGAAAAAAGCGTTAAGTAATACTCATTTACCTCTCCCTCTTGTGCGAATATGTCAATAAAATAAAAAATAAAAATAAAGACTCATCTACATATTCTCAATAAAAATTAAGTATATATATATATATAAGATTACAAAAATGTTAATAGATACGTCAATTGTCCATAATGGCTACAACAATTGTTTGTAATTTTGTCCGAATAGTAGTTGGAGGCTGGCAGCATAGGTGGAGTACAAAACTAGAGCAATTATACTGTAATTTTTTTTTTTTTTTTCAAAAAAAAAAAGGGAAAAAGCAATATTAAAAAAGCCAGCGGGACCGGATGGATTTAAATCAAATGGCTCCTTTAAATCAAATGGCAATTAAAGCAATATAATTTTCTTGATAGAAGCCAGCGGGAAATCCATCCGGTCCCGGAGCTTTTAAATGAGTCATTTGATTTAATTAAAGGGAAAAGGTAATATTAAAAATAATATTATATTATATTAAAATTCAATCTAATGTGTTATAGTGAATAGCTATTTGTAGCTATTCACTGTAGCAGTTAATAGCTACATTTAATAATTGTTAATAGATATTCTGTTGGAGCAAAAAAGAATAGCCAAAATAGTTAAATATAGCTATTTTTCTCATTTTAACTACACTGTTGAAGATGCTCTAATGGGTTTCAAATTACTTGTAGAAACGATTAAACCACGGCATCATTAAAAAATTAGAAAAAAAAAATCATATATATATATTTAATAGTATGGTGGACCTCACCTTACCATTCTTATGGTCACGATAGAATGATCCTACCATGCCCTCTCCATCTTGATGGGATGGTTGAGTCTTGTATGAACCACACAATATGAAACAGGATTGACATCTCTTGTAATTCTTAAAAATTGTAGGAGCCTACAATTCCGTCAATCTAGACCTCACATTTGAGTTTCATAGTGTCTGGTTCATAGAAGCTCAAAATTCTAACAAATTATTGTAGTTAACGTTAGGTTTTAGGGTGTTGACAATTTCTTATGTCAAAATATGGTTTATAAGTTGTAACGATTAGGTTTGAGTCTAAGACATGAAAAATTCAAGCTTATGAATATTGTCCAACAAAGATAATATCCATATCTTATTTGCTGCTTTTTATAGATTATAATATATATTGGTATGGAACTATATATTGACAGTTTTGAAAGTGCTTTAGGCTTCGGTGCCTAAGCTTGCACGCATGATATTCAATATATAGACTTCATGTACAACTTAGTGTTTCTATACAACTTGAACTGTATCTAACAAGATGACTACATATTGAAAACTAAACCAACTCTAGAACTACAAGATAAACATAACTCCAGAATTATAAGATAAGTGTTATCTTAGACTTCTGGTTGTTGCTTTCTTTGGTTGCTGATCTGATGAAGGACACGGTTGAGTATGAGTTTCATCTTTATCTCTAACATATATTACACTATGTATTTTTTTTTGCAAAAACTAACAGAGGGGGCTAAAACGTAACTGTTTAGTAGTTGGGAGAGGCCATTTAACCACTTTTGATATTTTATGGGGCTAAAACGTAAATGGGTGTTAGTTGAGGGGGCTAAAACGTATTTTTTCCTTTTTTTTATAAAATAGTGCAGTTATATGAATATCTAAGCATAACCAAATTGACAAGACAAGTTATAACCAAAATGACCAAGAACATCTGAGCCACTCAAGCTAAACAGTTGGCAACGACTAAACGTGTACCGTACAAATCCAGATCCGCAGCAATTTGCTGTTCAAATCAACAGCCTTTATAGGGTCCACCTATCCCAACAAGTGGGCCGTTCGTCCAAAAAAAATTGCTCCAACAAGTGAGCCCCATAGGTACTCTTTTAGATTTGCTGGGGATCTCTATCTAACTTGTGCATATGTTATACATTCACCTTGATCAATGATACATCATAACAATTGTGCAATCACATTGTTTTACAACTATAGGTAATTTTATATAGATTTATCAGACAAGTACTTGGGTTTCTCCATGCCAGAATTACAACCTGCTTCTTGCCAGACCATTGATCTCGCACCTCAACGAATATCAGAGATTCATATACCAATTGAACACCACATTTTTATCATCATAAGAACAAAGTATTAATATCAACCCACTCCCTTTAAGAACAAGTTGCATTATTCTCATATACCCTGTATTAAAAGGATAAATGTTTAAAGAGGCAACAAAAATAAGATTAGCAGTATTTGGCATTCTGCAAACTGCTTTATATAGAAAATTCACTCGAATGTATTCAATGAGTAGGAATTAAAAAGTGCCAAGCAGGAACGAAAGTACAATAAAAATTATTACAGAAAACTTGATAATTGTCCAAGAAAGATATATAGCTTAAGGAATTAAAGGAGCTGGCAAAACTTTTAAGATTCATTCTACCTGGAGAATTGAAACAAATGGTCTATGGCAGAATGGGAGGGTGGAACAAGGCACTCAACCCTCTTCTGCCACATATTTCCTATCGGAGCTGAATGCAGTAAATGCTCTGCTTCTTTAACAGCAATCTTTACTAAAATAAAAATTAAATTTTCTTCACTATTCATATTAACAAGTAGATGCCATCTGATAATATGCTTAGCTATAGGTTTCCCGTTTCCTCTTTCAATAATGTGGTCTTCCATGTTATAGAGGAAACTTCTCCTAAAAGTGCAGGGTGAGGGGCATTCCCAAAGCCATTTTCCACTTGAAAGACACAAGTATCATTTCAGGAGGCTCCACCAGGCCATTTTACGTCCACTGCTCCAATATCATACACTTAAAATATCCTAGATTGTTAGAATATAAATTAAATGTTTAAATTAACAATTTCATATCGGTCTAAGCTTTTGTGACAACTAGTAATTTATTATGATATCAGGACAAAGATCCTAAGTTTGAACCTTGTCTTTGTCATTCATCTATTTTATGTAAGCTTACATAATGCCATAAATATTACTATTTTATGCAAGTTAAAGAGACTAAATCTATATGATGGGGTTTAGTGAAAGCATCAGATTCAAACAAAGAAAACAAATCATTTTACCAAAAAAGAAAAAGAAATATAAAAGTATCAAGTACACAAGGTATTTACCTCAACAACTCTATGCTCCGTGAGGAGAGAGAGAGAGACGGAATCCAAAACTCAACGTTTATACATGATTTATAATCTGTAGCCACTGTACTCAGCAAAATCATCGCTTTTTATGCATTAGAACATTAAACATGCACTGGTGAACCTCAATACGAACAGAAATTCATATTCTGGGAGCGTTTGTAGATTAGATATAAAGATGCAAATTCATAATACATATGTTCAACTGCTATTTAAAGAAGCAGCCAATCGATATCTTGTTTAGAATATATATAGAACATTGTTCTTTAAATAAAATACTCGAACATTATCAACTTATAACATGTGATATTACTTGGAACAGACAATTGCGAAGACTGAATGATAATCATAATTACTGCAGAAAGTTAAGGAATTCAACCATATGCATCGATAACTTCACATGTGAAACAAATTTATCCACCATGACAACATAACAATTGCAGTTGAGAGTAAATGACATAAAATAACAAGACTTATTTATGGGGAGTCACTAAAAAATAATGACACATGCTATCAGTAAAAAAGATCTTATCCATCCCATAGCTTCTTGATAAGTAAACTATGAAAATACATATTTTCCAAATACAGCGTGAATATGAAAAACATGTATCCTAAATAAGGAAGCCTATGGAGCAACAATTGAAAAAATATATTAATGTGTACATTATTTTGCTACTACCACTTTTTTTTTCAGTAGAAATTACAACCATACTAAGAAGACTTCAACGAGCGGGTTTTGACAAGATGAAGCACATAGTCTTGATCTTAAACCTATGGAACCTGAAATCTACATATCGAAGAGAAGTACTGGATCTTGTAATTACAAGGTGAATAGCTGAGAGAACAGAGGATATTAATTGCAAATTTACCATGATGAACCATGGGACCTCAAAATCAGATCATTACACATGATTGGGGGAACCATTTTTAATTTCTTCTTCTGCTTAATCTTTGACTACGCATTTGCATTTCCGTTGATGCTCAGAGAGTTCCTGCCATGTCCGGGATGTTCAATTTGTGAAAAAAATGCCTTCCGTTTTGCACTTCAGTTAAACATCATATCCAGTCCAATTGTATTTCCTATTTATTCTTTTCAATCTCATACCTCTTACCATCTAGTCATTTTCCTAGAAGAGAGGAAACAGCGAAAAAAATATTTGGATTTGCAAAATTATGTAAGATAAAATGGTAACTGCCCAATTTCATAATTTCATTATCTGCCTGTATCTTCTTATTCTTAGAAACTCATAAAATTTCAAATTAGTTCAATGCAGGAAGTACCTGAATCTGATTTTGAAGAAACTTAACATACTCTACTGCCTCTTCTAACATATCTGCGGTGTTTGTTTGCTGCAAGTGACAAGAAGAATGCCAATTAAGCAATTGCTGCCGAAGTCTGAGAATGCATGGAGTTTTTATACAAGTGTTTTTCAAACATCAACCAACTCTAGAAGGCAATTAGCAGGATTGCTGTTAACAAAACTTCTCTTAACTAAGACGGTTAATTGGCGCATGCTTTATTTTCTTAGGCATAAAATTAAAAAACTATAAGACTCAGAAATTGATTCCTCTTCATTTCCTTCAATTTCTTAGCATCAGACTAAACAAGCAGAAAGTAAATTTCAAATCTTACTCTGCCAGCCCAAACCTGACTATGTAATTTGAGGCAAATTTAAATGTTTTATCGTACTTTTCATTGTAAGTACATTTAATATCAGCCCACTTAAACGACTCTGTATAAACAGATTTTTTTTTTTCCTGAATGTTAAAACAAAAAAATATATCAACATGCTTTCGACTAACTCTCCCAACTAAACGGCATGAACAACATGACCTCTATTCAGCTCTGTTTAGAGTTGCATATCCATTACGACCTTGCTTGATAATCAACATATACCAAGCCAGAAAAATAAAATAGATCTAAACAATTTGTATTGGTATTGCACCATTTAACTGGATAATTTTCCTCAACATGACTTTAACCATCAGATATGTATCTCCTTTGAGTAGGGCCAGCAATTTTTACACAATCCGCAAAAACGACATGAACACGACACGAAAAAACAGGTAATGGGTTTGGGCTAATCGGGTTCGGGTCTTAATCGGGTCTACCCATTTAAGACCAGGTAATTTTCGTGTCTAGCGGGTCTACCTGCCAGACACGGTTACGGGCGGGTCTGACGGGCAGGTATTTTTTTTAAAAAAACACAACTTAAAAACTAAAAACACAAAACAAAAACCCTAAAACTAAGTCCAAGAACTCACGCCCCCACCCCACCCTCGGTCCCTCATAGTCTCACCGGATCACACTACTCACCAACTTCCAGAAGAAGATGAGAAGACCCAAACCCCCGTCGGCAGCCCAGACACCTGTCGCCGAGACGCACGAGTGCTCCATGTGCGGGCCACACCTTGTCCAGCCCCAGAAGATGGAGACTCAACTCCACCGTAGTCCATGATCAATGCTAGAGTCTCGGCCCCTTCTAGTTCAATAATTTTAAATATTTAATTGATAATATCACATTCAATAATTTGTCTGGGCAGTAAGAAAAGACAAATGGGAATTGGCTAATTAATATTTGTATTTAGCGTCGTGCCCTTCTAGTGCCTTCAATTCTTCTAATATAATCCAAATTTCTGACTTATATCATCACCTAATTATGAATCTTTTTCGCTTGAAGGGCTTGAAAGAATTGGAGTGGGTGTAGAGGTTTCTGAGACATTGTTCTGCAGGTTTTGTGAGATTTCTGGGCATGTGAATTGGGATTTGAGCTCATCTTCTGGGTCCCTGGAATCTGAGGTACTAGTGCATGATCTGCAAGACATTTTACATTTTTCAGACGAACTAGACTGCTCTGATTCCACCGACATGGTTGTAATGTTCAAGGATTCAAGCTTCTTCATCAAGATTTTAAGCCTCTTTTCAGCTTTGTTCCTCTGTTTGCCATTGGACAACCGCTAGGTGGCCACATGAGGAGGCACAGGGCCGGCTTGCCAATGAATCACCATCGTGCCATGAAGATAATCATCATCGCTCCATGCCAGTCATGAAGATATCACACACGCCTCATCATGTCAGCCACGCCAGACGCCTCCTCGCCTCCTCTCTCTCTCTGTATTTGGGTCTGTCGGGTCGTGTCGGATCGTGTCTACCCAATAGGACCTGGTTATTTTTAACGGGTAAAACGGGTCATGTCGGGTTACCCGCCTATTTTCGTGTCATAATCGTGTCAGACCCGATTACCCGTTTAGTTAAACAGGTCGTGTTCGTGTATAGGCTAATCGTGTAACGGGTACCCGCAGGTCATAAACGGGTCGAGTACATGTACCTGTTTTGCCAGCCCTAGCTTTGAGTAAAAAAAATGCATATGACAACTACAATACCAATAAATAAAATAAGCATATTTCTTTGAAAAATCCCACTATGCCATCTACCTCTCCTCCGGCATGCAATTTACACAGACAAAGCTGTTGGTTCCATATTGTAGAGCAATTTTCTCTGACATTGAATTAGAAACTCAGAAATCATGATATCAGCAGAGGCCTAAAGGTAAAACTAAATTCTTTTGCAACACCAATATGATCTGGCTTTGCACATTGAGGCCAATTTAAAAGCGCCAATTTAAATGGCAAGGGTTGACTTCTAAAGAAAAGTGTCATTTCCTGTATAAGCACATAAGATTTATCGCCACTAATACATAACTGTCTTGTTCTCTCCCTGTAGAGGACATGTGTTCACCATGCCCAGCTTGTTTCAGAGGTTTATGCCTGTAGCTCATATCTGATCACATGACTTACCATTGATGTTGCCATTTGCTTCCTTATGACTATATCTTGTACTCAATGACATTCAGCGCTAATGTGTTCGATTTGCTTTTGAGAATACCGACTATCTAAATTGCTATCTGGTTATCACAGAACATCTTCAAGGGATTTTTCTTATGAGAGCTCAGCTACTCCAGGAAAGATCTTACTATATGATCTCACATGCTGTATAAAAAACAGTCCTCTACTTCACTTCCTACATCTTACCACCACATTGTTGCTTTTTTCTCTTCCAAGTAACAACATTCCATTTTATGTAGGTGCAAAAGTCAGCCATGAACCTCCTATCAAGGTGATCGCCAGCCTAGTCCACATCTAGAGAAGCGACAATGTCAAGATTGTCTTTCTAATTGAACACCAAATCTTTGCAAGGAGCATCCCTTATATACACCAAGATATGGCGCACAACATGGCAATGAGCTTGAATAAACTAAATAACCACTATGACAACAAAAGTGATGTCAAGCTGAGTCACAATCAAGTAAATTAACTTTCTCAAAAGTCTTATATACTTCTGAGGATTGTGAGCTACTGCCTCTACTTGTAAACGTGCACCTTGATAACTGGTTAAAGCATGTAAGGCTGAATTGTCTTATCCAACAGAACTAGAGGGGCATATATATGTAACCGAGACCCTTCAAATACAAGAATAAACTTTACTAAGCAAAGGGAAGTTCTCATCCCCACTTACGAGTAAACAAAAAAATGCCTTCCAAATGCAGCCTGGACAGAAACTAGTAGAAAATTCCTCCGCAATTAGTAGTCAAAGGATGATACAGGTTAAGATCATCAAGAATTCACTTAAATAGAATATAACACTGCCTAATCTCCTACTTAAGATTTGAACCATTCTTATCCAAATTGAAGGCTCAAAGCAACTCTCCTTCAATTAAAAAGAAAAATATTGATTGTAAGCCAAATCTCCTCAACCATACTAAGAAACATGACAACAGCGCTCACTGAAGGCTCCATGCTATTCCATAACCAACATATAACAGTGACATTATCAGTGTTCTATTTTCGAAAATGAATGGGGATGAGAAGTTCCCCATTCATTCGGAAGTTAAAAGTTTAACATGTTTGATCCCCATTCAATGCTGACACCTCCCTAGCTTGAGCTGAGCCCCATTCAATTTAAAGGTAGAAGTCTGCTTTTAAACATTATCAAATGCAGAAATAGGAGAAGTCATGAGAAAACTACAATATTCAGCCATCACAACAAACATAACAGATGCAATTTACAAGACTAGCTAATAACCCACAAACAACTTGTGTAAACACCAACTAGCTACAAAAGAGAGTCAACCAACTATTTCCATCTAAATTGGATTGTAAACATCTGCAAGAAATCAAAACATTTTCCAAAGGACACAATCACACAAACCTAGGCCTTGTAAACTGTAGACACTCTTACAAAGATTGAAGAAAGCAGCCGAGGCGATCCTAATGGAGACCAAAAAACCAGAGTTTGGATGGGATCAATTGTTATTCGACAATTAGAAAATAAGCTTGGCATATCCAATGACCTTAAAGATCAAAGTAGAATCACTGGGATACCTGGTAAAAGACAATGAGTTAGGCCATGTTAACTTGCCTGCTGTCCTTATAACTGGTAAGGACATCCATACAGTCCATACAAATGACTGTGCTTAATCCTCCCAACTTTCTCTTTTTTGGATAAGTAATCCTCCCAACTTTCTTTTGCTCAACTATTTTGAGTTCTTTGGCTTTTCGGAGCTTTCTAGAGTTATGGAGAGATAAAAAGGGGAGAGAGGGAGATGAGGAAACAAAAAGTAGAAATGCAGGTGTCTGGTAATTAGTCCTTTAAATACAACAGGAAAGACAGAATGAGAAAGATGATGATCACAGAGAATGGTAAATTCCTATATAATCGCCACTTAAAATGTAAGTACAAGATTGCCTTCACTAACCCATTACTCTCTTCATTGTTACTCGTCATGCAATTCTTTGAATAGGCATTAAAGTGACACATAAGCAAGCAGATCAAGGGAATCAGAGGAGGCCAACGGGCTCCATGGCACCCAAAGCCCCTGCAATTACAAATTTTAATTTGGTATTGTAATCTTTCAATTCAAGAGAGGTCCCATCACAAGACTTCCAAAATCCTTGACTAGTTTACTTATAAACTCATGTAGTCATGATAACTAATTCTTATAATCTTATTTTGAGAATCTACTATTTGCTCTCATACATGTTTGCTGGTTAGCTTCAACTAACAACACAAAGATCACAATATTAATGATCTGAAAAATCTCAAACTACATTGTCCTTGCAATCAATAAATTCAAAGCCATCAATACATTAAAGAAAAAGACATTCCTAGTATTTCTAACAGACAAAAAAAAAATGTTTAGTTGTAATTTAGAGAATTACCTTATCCATGTTGGGCACCAGCTCCTGAAGTTTCCTTATGCGGTCACTTATTCTAGTCCTTCGAACCTAGGCCAAGAGAGAGAGACAGAGACAGACAGAGAGAAGGTTGAGGAAAATTTAGTCAGGATAAACAGAAATATTTTAAAGGCTTTCTATCTAACATGAAAGAATGCAGCAACAAAGTGATCAATCTCACCCTCTCAGCAATGCTCCGAGGATGCGTAGCACAACCACGTTTTGCCCGAACCCGGCAAGGAACTGAATCCTCCAAAAGCTTTTCCATCTCCATATCTATCAAACCACCTTGCTCCTCTTTCTACCAAAGAATCAAATAAATAAATAAACAAACATATGAACTCTTTATCACCAAGAAAATTAGCCCAAGATTCTAAATTCTATTACCAAATGAAAGTTATCAATGTATTATAAATCTCATACCTAAGTACCTACCTCACCATTCTAAAACACACCCAAAAAGATACATTTAACAAAAACCACATAACTCGAATCCTTGTGTTTCTTTTCTTTTTCTTCCCACTAGAAATCGTACACCTAAATACACCTTTCTCAGCATTCTACAACACACCCAAAAAAAGACGACAATACACATTAAACAAAAACCACATAAGCCAAATCCTTGTCTTCCTTTCTTTCTTTTTCATTAATTTTCCATCATATATAAAGAAACTAAACCACATTTTATACCGACAGTCTGTTCTTGGAGGTGGCAGAATATATTGGAGCTTAGGGGTGTGGCAGGAAACTTCAATCATTTTTGAGTTGGAGATGGAACTAATATTCATTTGTGGCTTGACTGGTGGCATCCGGTTGACACTCTTTATTTGAGATATTGTCATAGATTGGTCTATGATGCGGGAAGTAAGGTGGAGGCAAGATTGGCAAGTGTTTTGAAAAGTAAAGAATGGTGTTGGCTGCTAGATCAGATGAGATGGTTAGTGTTCAGAGCGAATTGTGTATGGTTAAGATTGGAGAAAATGATCAACCTGTTTGGGTAATTTTCGAAGAAGGGCAACTACTCTTGTTCTGATACATGGAATGCTAGCTATTCGGCACCATATGACGAAAGTAGATTGGTGGAATGTAGTTTAGTATTCGATGGCCATTCCAAAGAATTTGTTTTTTCTTTGCTTGGCTATGCAGGATAGTTTAACTACGAGTGAAGATTGAAGCAGTGGGGCTTTAAAGGGGCAGTAATGTGTCTGTTTTGTAGTATAGAAACAGAGAAATTAAGGTGGTTCGGCATATTGCCTACATCCACACGTTAAAGCCTTATAGGCTACATCTTCGCTTGATATATGATTTGAGTAGATGGCTCTATTTATAGAGCTTTAGCATAATTTCAAATACAAAACAAATCCTTTAAATTAAGGATAATTAATTACAACTCAAATCCACATTAATCACAAAGGATTTCTATCCTTAACATGTAAGAGCTGTATTGAGGGGAGGGATCACTTGTTTTTTACTTGTGGTTTTGGTAAAAGAATTTGGTGGGAGGTTATGAAAAAGTGTTTAATAGATGATCCCCTGACTTCTTGGGATGATATTCTGAAATGGGGGATAAAAGAGTTGAAGGGTAGGAAGTTGAAAGCTGTCCTATGCAATCTGAGCTGGGATGCGACAGTGCCAGTTTATCACTTATGGAGCCAGAGGAATGATTTAAAATTTGGGAATCAGCTCAAAAGAGGAGAAAAGATGGTGAAGATTATCAGTAGCGAGATAACAGCCAGGATTATGGCTCGAGGAATTTTCAACATGACACAAGAAAACTTGGTGCTTTGAAGAAGTTGGGGGATTCCAGAAAATGTACTCTGCTGCAGAATACTGTAGTTGCTGTAAAATTTGAGATTGTATTGCATTGGTTCCGTTTTTTGTTAATCGGCTTTGGTTAGGATTTGCTTAGTTGTGTGTCTGTTGTTTTTGGGTTGGTGTGGTTTATAAGCTACTGAGAGTAGCTTCTGCTCCCCAGTGGTTCTGGAGTGTTTGTAATTGTGTTCTTTCTATAAAATTCTCATTCATCAAAAAAAAAAAGAGGAAGAAACCACATTTAGCTTCAAATTAAATAAGAAACAGTTTACCAGCTGAGAAGGAAACTTTGCTGCAGTCAAGTGCTGTGCTTCCACCTCCCTCGGCCGCTTACTTCCAGGAGGAGAGTCGATACTCTGCGACACAAAGTTGTAATTTGGTGGAATACCAAAGTTGGAGAAGTACCCATCAGACCCAACACCGGAGTTCCCTAGAAACTCAGCCGGAGAGCTGTTCTGCCTGAAGAATCCGGCGGAGGAGCCGGACTCAAACAGCCCCGGATCGGCCGACGAAGCAAAGCTGACAGAGTCTCCTCTGGAAGTGGGTGTGGAAGAGTTGGAACCTGCAAGTAACTGAGTTAAGCTCTGGTTGGGCTTTAACGGGTCGTCTTCTTCTTCTTCTCCCTCGAGTAGTGCCTCTAACCAGGTGGCAGGAGCTGAGCGGAACCGGGCGAGTCCACCTCGACTCAGTTCACCACCACTGCCACTTGTACCGGCAGGTGTCGGTTGCATCTGGGTTGAGGAGGTCTTGGGCGTTTGTTTGGCTTCAATGGAGCTTCCAAATTAAGAAAGGAAAAAACCCTTCTTTTAATAGTAATTCTTTTGGCCTTTTATGGGTTTTCTTTGGTTCTTTCTTTGGTAATGACTATAACAAAGAACAGATGGTTCTTTCTTCAGATATAGTTGCAACTATGGCGTACTATTCATTGCATCTTGTGTTCTGTTACATCACACGTGGATAGATAACTTTGATTTTCCACCGTTTGATGGCTGCAGAAGGGCATGATTTTTGTTTCGGGAGGGACATCAACGGCTGTTAGATGGGGATTGGGTGCACTGTCAGAGATGGGGGAGATGGGCAACATTGTAAAGCGGGGAAGGCCCGTGTGAGGCTTAGAGCAGTGCAACGTCATCGTTTCTGAAACTATTTTTTTTTTTTAATCGCGCAACGTTGACAGTAAACGATCTGCCCCAGGCGCACCAAGGCTTGTGGTTTTCACGCTCCATTTCCTCATCTCAATGGGTGGCGGGTGCTTATGAAGGCGCGTGGAGATGCATGATTAGTGAGAAGAAGTGATTACTTTTAATGGGTTTATTTTCAGCTCCCCTCCCCAAATATGTTTTGCTTTTTCTGGAAAATTTGAGGAGCAAATAGAGCAATTGACCATCCACAAAAAACACTCACTAAAGCTGGCTTTGATGTGGACTTCCACGGGCTCTTTCTAACCCACCTTTTATTGGGGTGTGTTTGGCAGAAAATTTGAAAATGGAAGTGGGCCGAAATTGTTGTAGATTTAATTAATATGAGGAAAATAAAAGTAAAAATATTTTGTATGAAAAAAGTGAAAAAAAAAAAAGAAAAGAAAGTGTTGTAGTGATTTTTTTTATTTGAATAGTAATAAAAAGTGATTGAAGTAATATAAAAAATAAGAATGCTGAGTTGATTTTGAAAAGAATTTTTTTGGGGTTTTGGGTCTTTGGGTCCTCTTTCCAGTCTACTCCTTTACCACACATAGCCCCATGATTATTAGATTGAGATCCCCTTCAATTACTAAAAATTGGATAATCTTATATTATAAAATTGTGGCCCTTTATTTTAAATCTAATGGTCTATAAAATGCCAATTGCTTTTATATAATCAAGGCATTAAATTTTAATTTTAAGCTATCTTTTGTTTTACCAAATTTCAAATAATTTTATGGGCCATTAAATTTAAAATAGAGGATCATGATTTCGTAACATAAAAATCTCAAATTTTAAGTAATAAAAAAGAACCTCAAAATTAGAGATTTACCGGGTTTAAATACCAGGGACCTCAACTATTGCTTAGTTTTGAGTAAAATCCTATGCTCACAATAATGAGCTTAAACCTTTTTTACTTGACCAAAAAAATAAAAAATAAAAAATAAAATGGTTTCCTTAGGTTTCACCTTCAATTTAGTTTTGAGTTAAATCCTAAGCTCACAACGAGTTTCCACTAAGGTTGTTGAAACCGACAAGAGTTGCTCGTGAATAGGGTTGGGTTCAGCTTGGATAAGTTCGACTCAATTTCAGTTCGTTTAGTAAATAAGTCAACCAGGAATACACAAATATGCTGGAATATTAAACAATACATACTTGTATAAACTTAGCTCGATTTGGTTAATATTCGTAAACATAATACATATAAGTTCGGCTTAACTCGTTAGCTCGTTCGCGTGTGTATATATATGTGTGTGCGCGCGCAGGGGTGTGCGCATTAATAAAAGAAAAAACCTTGGATCCGGATGAGCCCTAAAAGGCTATTTTTACAGCCCCAACTCACAAACTAGCACCTAAGCAAACACAAAACAAATCCACACAAATATCATACACCCACACACACTATATTTTAAGCTCAAAAGAGAGGTTCATGGCTAGGTGGCGGGTCACTCCAGACCCATGGGGCAAGTCACGGCCAGACCCATGTGAATCATCTTCTCCAGCGTTGGAGCCATTTTTTTCGACCTTTAGGGTGATAAAATTTCGAAAGGGTTCACTTTCCACCTCTAAGTTTTAGTCCAAAAATGAGTTTTGAGACATTAAAATCAGGTTGTAAAGCAGGTCATGACGATTTCAGTCAAGTTTTGAGACGATTCAGGCCAGACCAAGCCTTGGGTCCAGGGAGACCCACGACGTGGGTCTGGCCTGACCCACGTCGTGGGTCTAGCGAATATCGATTCCTTTTTGTCTTAAATTTGAAGAAAAGCGTGATGTTTTTAGAAAGTTGAGAGTCTCCCATTAAGCACAAAAATAATTGAGGGATGCCATTATTTTAGGCTTCATTTAAAAAGTCAATTTTAAAATATTCTTATTTTTTATATCATATCAATCACTTTTTATTACTATTCAAACAAAAAATATACTACAAAACATAACTTTTTCACTTTTCCTTACAAAAAATTCAAAATTTCTCCATATCACATCAATCACTTTTTATTACTATTCAAATAAAAAATTTACTACACAATCATTTACCAAACGAAGCCTTAGTCCCACATCAAAAAGATCAAACAAAATTCCCACACTGGACATCTATAAAAAAAGGTGCTACATAGACGTGAAGCTCGCACTACGCTTTGATCTCTAAGGGTGCATTGGAAGTTGAAGCTGATGAGTCAAAAGTAATTTTTTTTTTTTTACATGTCCACACAAAAAGATGAAGAATGTTTTAAACTAATAACCTCTGCGTCAAGAGGCGTAGTCATCAGCCGATCGAGCTACCCATTAGGGACAACAGTTGAATGTTTTGATGGTTGAGAATTATATTTAAGTTTTTTTTTTCCAAAAAAAAAAAAGAAAAAGTTGAGGTTGAGCTGCTCGAGCTCGAATAGGAACTCAACTCGGGACCTTAGCCGAGTTTGATTAGTATTTGACAAATTGGCTTGAATGATGTTGTCGAGTTGAGTATGAAAAGCCACTATTTGGCTTGGTTCAAATAGAACCATATCACTGCTTGGTGTTACTCCGACCCCCCTCATTCTCCTTGAATCCTTTCCTGTGTTTATGGCCTTCCAGTCAGAAGTGATAAGTAGGCTTTTTGGGATTGGTTTACCTCTATTGGTAACAATTTTGTAGCCCCTTGGTTATGTATTGGTGACTTCAACTCTATTCTGACTCAATATGATAAAGTCGGTGGTCGGCTTGTCATAAATTCTGCTACCTGCAACTTTAGAAGTTTTGTTAATCAAATTGGTTTGATTGATCTAGGGTTTGCTGGTAACCCTTTTACCTGGTGTAATAATAGGCATGGTTTTGCTACCATTAAAGAAAGACTTGACAGAGGTCTGGCCTCCCAAAGTTGGATTCACCTTCACCCTAACTACTCTATCCTCCATATCTCTACCTATAATTCTAAACACAATCCCATTTCCCTAAATTCAAATAACCACTCCTTTTACCTCCCTAGACCTTTTAGGTTTGAGGAATTTTGGACCAATAACCTTTCTTGTGGCAAAGTTGTTGCTACAGTTTGGAAGTCTCCTGTGTTTGGCAATCCCTCCATTTACCTCCCCAAAAAACTCAAACACACCAAGTCTGCCCTGTTGACTTGGAATTCTTCTCACTTTGGCAACATTCAGAGAAATATTAAGACCACCCTCCTTTAGCTTGACCTAATTCAACAATCTCCTCCTTGTCCTTTTGCTTTTGATAAGGAGACTAAATTGAAGTTGGTTTTAGATCAACTTCTCAAGCCTGAAGAAACTCTTTGACGTTCCAAATCTAGAGAAATTTGGTTGACTTGCAAGGATCTTAATACCAAATACTTCCACACTTTTACTCTCATTAAAAGAAGGTCTAATGATATAAATTTCCTCAAGTTAGATACTGGAGTTTGGGTCTCCTCTAAGGCTGATATTGGGAGGCATTTCTCTTATCACTTTACCAATATGTTTTCCACCTCTAACCCCATTTTTGAAGTAGAAATGCTGAACCTTTTTTCTAAAGTTGTCATTGAAGAGGACAACTTTCTCCTCTGCTCCATCCCTACTGAATTGGAAGTTATTCAAGCTTTAGCCAGCCTTGGATCTTCCAAAGCCCCTGGTCCTGACGGCTTTACTGCTCTCTTCTATAAAAAATATTGGAGTATTGTTAAGGAAGATGTGCTGAAGTTCATTTGGAACTTTTTCAAGTTTAATCACCTTCCAAGAGAGCAGAATCATACTTTCTTAGCCCTTATTCCTAAGGTTAGTGGTTCTCATCTTGCTCATCAATTCATACCCATCAGTCTTTGTAATATAGTTTACAAAATCATTTCCAAGATTTTGGCCAACAGATTGAAACCTCTCATCCATAAAATTATCTTTCAACCCAGTCTGCTTTTATCTCCAATAAAAATATTCAGGATAATACTATTCTAACTCATGAACTACTGCATACTTTTAAAAACAAGAAAGGTAAAGGGTGTTTGGAATTGGAGGGAAGCAATGGCCAATACCAATCCCACCTCCCTCCATCTTTGCCTGTAACAATCAAAATATATAACGATACACAATATATATAAGCATATATATACACTAACGAACATAAGGACGTTTGTAGAAGGTGGAAGTTCCTTCAGCATGCGCAGCATCTGAAATTGAGGCAAAACATATAATGGTGCAAAGTATAATTTGAACTTGAATATTTGCTCCCATTTTTTTTTTCCTTAGAAGTGCATAAAAATATGTAGTTTGATAAAACAAAAGGTTTGATCCATTTTATAGAGGCGTCCTAACAAGTCCCACTCCTGCATCTCTTTCAAATTTACTCACAAATGTATGCATATATATTATTTAATATATACTACCAAATTTTCACATTAAAGGATTTTAACATTATCATGTTATATTATACATCCTCCATTGAACATCATCATTGGACAGTTTCCAAGATAAAGGCTACCATAATTTGAAATAATATTATTGAAGAATATTTAATATATAGACAATATATATCTTAAAATTCAAAGCGTTTTTTCATTAAAATCATTCACCATGTCTCTTGGCATAAGCTATATTTTTGTTTTTAATCAGAAATATTCAAAAAATAAAATTCCTAAGCAAGATAAAATATCATTACAATAAACATAAACAACACATGAGATTCAATAGATGAGGTTCAATAGAGTACATACAAAGCAATCAAAAGCAAATGAGGGCTAGGAAGTCCAGTCCAACCAATAGAAGGCAGAGAAGAAAGAGAAACAAATAAAAAAAGAAAAAGAAGAAAAAAGAAAAGAAAATGCTGGAAATCGGCCTAAGCTTGATCCAGAAGGTTTTTGGCTCAAAGGCTAAAAAATGAGCCATCATGATTTCAATATCATCATAACTTGTTAATTTCTTTCATATCATAAGCACCAGTAATAAATAGTTAATGAAATCATAGATAAGATTTGGTTGGAAGAAAATTTTAATTTGTATATATATGCTCTACTTTAATCTAAATATTTATTAAAGAAATAGTTAGTGAAACGCATTGTCTATATTTTTTTGTGCACATTATGTATTAGGGTATTAATTTTGAGAATTTGAGCATAACTTACTATGTGTATGAATCTCCAACCTTAATTATTATGTGCGGATGGAACTCCTTGCATGGGTCTAGGGTTTTTTTTTCCCGACTAGAGTGGGTTCATGAAGTAGCCCTATCTTGAAAGGGTTCTCCATCATATATAAAAAATATATATATATATTTTAGCACTGGGATCAGCAATCATAAAAAAGTATTTTCCGAAAAATTGATGATTCCATAGAATCCCGGTGGATAATATGAATGTATGTGAAGAAGAAAATCCCGGTGGACATTCCCATGTTATTGAAGTATATTACAATATTAATTAAAGGATTAAATTCACTAACTTTTTTTATTAGTTTATACTTTTAGAATAACTAATAAATTAAATATTCAACATTCCCAAGTGAAGGAAGTGTTATATATAATATTAATTAAATGATTAAATTCATTAATTTTTATCAACTCAAGTTTTGGGCATAATTGATAATTTAACGTCTTACCAAAGAAAAAAAGCATGTTAATCTTTTTACAATATTTAATTTAACAGATTTATTGTGAAATTCAGATCACTGTTTCCATTTGCCTTCAAGCTTCTGAACGGCATTGTCATTAGTGGGCTTGATCCTTGATATTGATATGGATTTTATAAATCAATATCATCATTAAAACAAAGCTGAACAATTTCACTTTTTCAAATTGAATTTGTTCTAATTTTTTCTGCTAAAAAAAACGTACATGAATTTTCCAGAAAGCTATACAGATCTTTTTACAACTATTAACCCTGTAATAATATTCAATATATATATTGTAACTAAACCACATGCATGCATGCAACATACATGAAACATGAACAACCTGAGCATTTAATCCCATTGTTTTTTCCTTAGAAATGCCAAATGATAAATAGATATATAGCTAGCATGAAATTCATTTGTGGTGGAAAGAAAAATGTCTACACCATTTTATAAAGATATGCTAATTAACAGGTAATGACCATGATAGACCTTCATCCAATTATCGGTTTATATAACCCTATTCTTATACCAAGGGTTATCCAAAACCATCACGTTAATTAATTATGGGTCAAAAATCATTGTTGGGATTTCTAAATTAAAAAAAAAAAAAAAAGATTATTGTAATTAAAATCTTATTGTTATTGAAGAAATTTTTTTTTTTTTTTTTTTGAAAGAATATTGTAAATATTCATTATCTCAAAAAATCCAAAAGGATTACACAGAAAGAAGGGGAAGTTCCCTTCTTACAATATCACCGACGCTTGGCGGGACATCCTCCCTCCAAGTGGACAAAGTGACATGGGTGGTAGCCAATTTTACAAGCACATGCGCCGCATAATTGGCCTCCCGGTTTACATGAATAAAATAAGCATTCGCAAAATTACGTAGCTCTTCACGGATACTCTCAATTATGTGACCAAAGCTACACATACATGGGCCTTCCATTTCAATGGCTTTGATAACTTGCAAGGCATCGCCCTCAAAGATAACATTGTTATAGCCCATCTCCTTGCAAAAAATTACAGCATGTGCCGCAGCCATCGCTTCCGCTCCAGCAACATCTATTTTGACTCCTAGCGACATATTTCGAACAACAAGACATTTTCCATGTGAATCTCGTGCAATGAGGCCCAAGCCCACACGTCCATCTTTTGCATTCAGCCCTGCATCCCAATTTAGTTTAATCATATTCCTCGGTGGGGGCTTCCACTTCACAGTCATCACATCCTCATCATTGGTTTCTTCATTTTCTGCTTTGGTATTGGCTCTGTAGAACTCTTCTAAGGACTGCCGGGCATCTCGTAACAGCTGGGTTGGGTGGGCAAAATTTTGTTCATGAATAAATGAATTCCGTCTCAGCCATATTCTCCTTGCCATGACAGCAAAGAGTTCAATCTCCTCCAGTGTGCATCTTTCCATAATCTTGTTTAGGACACTTGGAAAACAGCCACCGACTCCTCCAATTTTTTGTATTCTGGTAGGACCTCCTCCCCACACGTCTTTTGAAGATATGCAGTCCCATAGAATATGTGACACCGTTTCTTCCTCTTTTCCACAGATAGGACATGAGTTGTCCTTGATTACTCCTTTTCTTGCCAGGTTGACTCTAGTAGGTAAGAGGTTGTGTAGTGCCTTCCATAAAAATAGCTTGACAACATTGGGAACATTTAGTTTCCAACACGCCTTCCACTCAGTCCCAGCATCTGGTCGAGATGTGCTCCCACGCATGCTTGCAACATTGTTCATCTCAAGGAAATAAGCACTGCGAACAGAGAAGATACCAGTCTTCGTCCCATTCCAGATGATGCGGTCCTCAGCTGGAAATGGGTTGAGTGGTATGCTTTTTATTAATTGTGCATCCTCTTCTAGAAAAATTTCAGAGATTAATTCCTCCTTCCATCTTCTTGTGTTCAGGTCAATGAGTTCCGAGACTTTTGCCTGATTATCAAGTAGAACCCGCGGCGAATGAATCATGTAGGTGCTTGGTTTTGGGACCCATTTGTCATGCCAAATGTGAATATTCTTCCCACAGCCTATCCTCCAAAACAACCCCTTTTGTAGCATCGGTTTGGCAGTCATAAAGCTCCGCCAAATGTAAGATGGTTGATTACCCATGCTTGCTTCCAAGATTGAGCTAGTAGGGTAATACTTAGCTTTGAGGATTGTCGCTGCCAAAGAATTCGGAGATTGCAAAAGTCGCCAAAGTTGCTTCGCTAATAAAGCTTTATTAAAAATTTCCAAGTCCCGAAACCCTAAACCACCTTGAGCTTTAGAGACGCCCATTCTTTCCCAACTCATCCAATGGATTTTAGAATTATTATCTTTGTGTCCCCACCAAAATCGTTGCATCATCCCTTCTATCTCCTTGCATAAAATTTTTGGCATTAGGAACACACTCAAGCAATAGGTGGGAATGGCTTGTGCTACTGCTTTGATTAAAATTTCCTTCCCCGCTTGCGTCAAAAATTTTGTCTTCCAATTATTGATGCACTTCCAGACCCTATCCTTTATACCCGCAAATGCCTGTGTCCTAGACTTTCCAACTAGAGTTGGAAGCCCAAGATACTTATCATAGCTTTGAGTAGCTTGTAAACCCGAGAGTAGTGCAATTTCCTTCCGCTTTTCCGGGCTTGTGTTGCGGCTGAAAAAAATTGAAGTCTTGTCCTTGTTTAGCTTTTGCCCCGAGGCTGCTTCATATTTATCTAATAGCTTAGTCAACCTCCTCCACTCCACCGAGTTCGCCTTACAAAAAATCAAGCTATCGTCTGCAAAGAAGAGATGGCTCAACCGAGGTCCTTTTTTTGAAGTTGGTACCCCAGTTAACACCCCCTTTTCCACAGCTCGTGACAGTAGTGCACTAAGGGCCTCCGCACACAAAAGGAATAGGTAAGGAGATAATGGGTCTCCTTGCCTAATCCCTCTTGACGGTTTGATAATGCCACTTGGTTGACCATTTACAAGAATGGCGTAGGACACAGAGCTTACACAACCCATAATCAAATTTATCCAAGCCTCCGGAAAATCCATTTTGCGCATAACTGCTTCCAGAAAGCTCCATTCCACTCTATCATAGGCTTTGCTCATATCCAGCTTAATCCCCATATATCCCACCTTACTCCACATTCTAGAGTGCATAGAGTGTAGAGTTTCATAAGCCGCCACAATATTGTCTGTTATGAGTCGTCCCGGAACAAAGGCACTATGGTTTGCAGATATAACATATGGTAAAATCACCTTGAGCCGGTTAGCCAAGACTTTAGCAATTATTTTGTAACTGACATTACATAGACCGATTGGCCTGAAATCAGAAACACAACTGGGGGCTGTTTTTTTGGGTATTAGTGCAATATGAGTTATATTAATATTTTCATTCATTTTTGCACCATTTAAAAAATGTAAAGCAACCTTGCATACCTCCGATCCCACCGTGCTCCAGTTTTGTTGGTAAAAGTCAGCCGAAAAACCATCCGGCCCCGGGGCTTTAAAAGGAGCCATTTGCATTAGTGCCTCATGAACCTCCTCCTTTGTGTACGTGGCCATGAGCCTCTCCTTCATAGATTGTGTCAGTCTGCCTTTGATAGCATCTATGCACTCATCAGTATTTAAGGGTCTAGATGACATGAAAATATCTTGAAAATAATCAATAAAAGCTTGATCCACCGAAGTTTGATTATCACAGTTCCGCCCCATCCTATCATTTATCTGGTCAATACGGTTTCTCCGATGTTTTTGAGTTGCACATGCATGAAAATATTTGGTATTGCGATCGCCATCTCGCAACCAAGCTTCCTTTGCCTTCTGCCGCCACTTGAGATCCTCTTGCTCCAGCAAGTCATGTATTTCTGTTTTAAGTTCTCTCTCTAATTGCACATTGGACGGATCAGCTTCCTCTTGAATTTTTACTAGAGCAGCTGTTTTTTCTTGTATATATTTTTCTGTCAGTGGCTTTGTTTTTCTCACCCACTGCTTAATAACCTTTCTGCACCTTTGAATTTTCCCATTGAAACCCCGCCATGGATCTCTAGCTGGCATTTTCTCCACCCAAACCTTTTTGATGATTTTTTGAAAATCCCCATTCTTTGACCAACCTGCTTCATACCGGAAGGGCCTCCATTTGTTCATGCTCCGTGTCCTTTTTGCATTTAAATTTAGGAATAACGGCAAATGATCCGAGCTACAGCATCCTTGCACCTCAACACTTGCATCCCTCCACATATCGCACCACTCCAAATTTGCCACAGCCCTATCCAATCTCTCCATTGTGTAGTCTCTCTCCGAGCGCCCATTGTTCCAAGTGAATTTTGGGCCCTTGAATCCTATATCATTCAGTTGAGCATCCTCCAAAGCATGTCGAAAATCATCCATTTGTCCTCTGGGACGGATACTAGCACCCTTTTTTTTCGATAAATTTATAATTTCATTGAAATCCCCCATACATAGCCATGGTGTTGGTTGAAAAGTGTGAAGGTGTCGGAGAAGGTCCCACGATTCTTTTCTCTTTGCGGTGATCGGGTGCCCATAAAACCCCGTGAATCGCCAATCCGAATTAACCCCATTACAATCTATTATTGCACTTATATGCCGTCGACTATAAGTTTGGATGATAACATTTAAATCATTTCTCCACAATAACAATAAACCCCCACTACGACCCACACAATCCACACAAAAGGAGTAGTCAAATCCCAATTTTATTCGAATAAAATCACATTTTTTATTATTCATTTTAGTTTCCATTAAGAAAACTAAAACTAATATTTTGTTGGTAATATATTAAAACTCAAAATTAGTGGCTTCTTTGGTAAAGTAAATTTTTATTCAAACTATTGACCCTTCAGCAAGGGCCATGACTTGTTGCATTATTCTAACTTTCTTTCTTTTTTCCCATTTTTTATTAAAAAATTACAATTAAAAATCCGAGCCTTGTTTTTTTATTTTCTTTATTTTCCCTTTTTCTAAAAAAATAATAATAAATTTAAGAAGGTTATTTTTGTCATTATGAGAGACATTGGCATAATTAGTAGTTTGAGGAGAAAATTAACAATGAGATGGTAATTTAAGGAGGTATGGACAATTAAGCGTTTGGTGAATCTTACTAGGGCCTCTCGTCAGAAACCTGGAGGAGGAGATTCTTTTCTAAGATCTCGACTGGGATTGTGAGGGCATATTTTATTTAGAAAGAGTAAGTTGATTCTCTCACGTGAAGAACGATGGAGGGTGACTTGACTTTGATGTGCGGCAATTTTACACTGACGAAGGATGAGGGGGCTTTAGAAGAGGCTCCGAAGGAGGAGTTCATTGAGATAGGGGCAAAGGGGCAGAATTGTTTGGTGGGCAAGCTGATGTCAGACCGAAGCCTAGGGAAAGAGACCATCAGAGCAAAGCTGATTAAGGGGTGGAAACTGTCTAACCCGGTGGTTTTCAAGGCTTTGGGGAACAACACTTTCCTCATTATTTTTGAGAATCCATGTGACAGGACAAGGGTGATGGAAGGCAGGCCGTGAATTTTTTAGGGCAGTCTGTTCTCTATCCTGGAGTTCAATGGTAACACAACCACCACAGAGTTGCCATTCAATATGGCAACTTTCTAGGTCAAGATGTTCAACTACCATTGGCCTATATGGGAAGGGCAACAGGCAAAAGACTAGGGTCTCTGGTTGGTGAGGTGGAGGAGGTGGATACGGACGAGGAGGGAATCGGTTGGGGAGAAAATAGTCTAATTTCTCTCCCAATAAACCCTAGCCCCCGTCTCTTTGAGCGCCGCATAGGTGGGAGGAGGGGTGGCCTACGCTGCCTCTCCTCCTCCCTTTGTCCTCAACCCTTTGTGCTAGGCAATTTACTTGATGCTCCCTAGCCTTTGTGCGGTGCTTCACCCTTTTTCCCCTCTTGTGTCCTGCTTCTTCTGTCCCTCTCCTCCCTAGCCTCTACCCCGGTGTTGTTTTTTTTCCTGTTTTGTTTGTTTGGTTTGTTGGTTGTTTGGCACTTTGTGTTGGTGCCACCCTTTGGGTTTCACTCAAACTCTCCCCTCCTGTTCTAAGTGCGCTGCCGATCTCCTCCGCGCCCATTTTGCTGCCCACTGTCCGCTGTCGGTCTTTTCTCGCTTCCCCCGCGATGTTCTTTCAACACCACCTTCCACGTCAATTTTCGGCCAGCACGCGATTGGCTTCCTCCCGGCTGTCAGCATCCTCATAGTTTGCTTTCCTTGTTTTTCCTATGGTTGTTTTTTTTGATTTTGCCTGTATTTGCTTGTTTTCCCATTGCTATTTCCCTGTACGTTTTCTTCTATTTGTTCATTTTATTTGGTTGTTTTTCCTTTTATGTCTTTTTATTTCCTTGTAATTTTTTTTTTTTTCCTGTTTTTGCTTGTAATAAGGCTATTTCCTTTCAAATTATTTTCTGCCCGTGAGTATATTTGCATTTGGTCCAGATCTTTAGGTTGTGGATGTGAACAATATCATGGCTTTCGGGTTAAGGAGGATGAGTATTGGATTGGGGGATCTTTACTCTAAAGGCCGAGAAATAAGTGCTATCTATGCATTGGATGGTGTTCGTTTGGTACAGATATGAAATTAAACCCTATGATTAGTCAAATGTTAGCGGATGATTATGTTATGGCTGATTTATTTAGTTTTAGATATGATTTACTTCAGAGCTTTTGCTCGTGAATTTTATAAATAGGAATGAAGTATTTCATTTTTTAAAAAAAAAAGCTAGCATGAAATTCATTTGTGGTCGAAAGAAAAATGTCTACTCCATTTTATAAAGATATGCTGATTAACAGGCAATGACCATAATAGACCTTCATCCAATAATCGGTTTATATAACCCTATTCTTATACCAAGGGTTATCCAAAACCATCACGTTAATTATGGGTCAAAAATCATTGTTGGGATTTCTAAATTTTTTTTTAAAAAAAGAGAGATTATTGTAATTAAAATCTCATTGCTATTAAAGAATATTTTATTGGTAATATATTAAAACTCAAAATTAGTGGCTTCTGGGTGAAGTAAATTTTATTAAAACTATTGACCCTACAGCAGGGGCCATGACTTGTTGCATTATTCTAACTTTCTTTCTTTCTTTCTTTCTTTTTTTTCCTTTTTTTATTAAAAAAATTAAAATTAAAAATCCGAGCCTTGTTGTTTATTTTCTTTATTTTCCTTTTTTAAAAAAAATAAAAATTAAGAAGGTTATTTTTGTCATTAGGAGAGACATTTGCATAATTAGAAGTTTGAGGAGAAAATTTAACAATGAGATTGTAATTTAGGGAGGTATATTTAGGGCTTTTTAGCCCACCTAAGCGAAATAGCATGTTAAGTGTTGATGCACAGTTTCCGATTGGTGACGTGGCACGCTTGTTGGATTCCTGGTTCAAGTGCTCCAAGTATGAACTTGCCTGCACAATGAAGAAGATAATAAGATCGAAGAGATCGGGGGTAAGCCGACGGGACCACTCTGATGCCTAAGTCAGTGTTTGCTGGAGAGAATAATGAGAAAGCAACAAAAGCGTAGAGATAGCAATAGTTGCCTACCCGAATGTATGAATGTGACTTGTATTATATAGGCATGGAGCAGTAGTCCCCTAACCAATGACTGACTCTTTCCTGATTTCCTGCGAGGCCGTTTGTTATCGAGGGATTTGAGTAGTTATCTGTCTCTTGATCTTAGGAGATCAAGATAGGGTTTGGTTGTTATGACGTTTGAATTTTGAATTCCTGCAGATAATGTACTTGATTTCGTGTTTCCGACCTTTGAATTGGATCGATAAGATTATATCGCATATCATTCAAAAGAGTTTGAAACCTTAATCCCAAAATTCTAGGGTCTCGGATGCAGGGGTTTCGAATTCGGAGGTCTTGGACTCGAAGGTCTCGGAGGCCTCAGACTCGTGGGTCTCGGAGGCCTCGGCATGAAGGTCTCTTAGGTCTCGAATTCGAGCCCTTAGTCTCGGATCCTTCCGTCTCAGAGGCTCGAGGCCTGAGTCATTCTTGGGCTTTGACTTTCAAGGGCTTTGACTTGGGCCGGTGAGCTATTGGGCCTGTCAAAGGTTGATCCATGACCCAACAGTTACCCTCCAATTTCCTTGTCTAGAAGACTATGAAAATTCCAGTGTCCCAAAAGAATGGACCAAACTTTCGAGGCCTACCCTAACTCCTGGGCATAAATGGCTCTCGGGTCTTCTATGCTTGATTCTTCAACAACTTCATCCATTATCTCCTCAATCAAGTGGTTGTTTTCTGATGTGAAAAATATTCAACTCTACCGTCATATTTCCAAAAGAAATCTTCATTACCCCTGACCTACAATTTATCAGGGCGTTAGCCGTAGCTAAAAATGGTCGCCCTAGAATCACAGGGATCTCACTCCCTATCACCGGAACTGGCTCCGTGTCCAATACAATGAAATCCACGGGAAAATAAAATTTGTCCACCTTAATCAGTACATCCTCAACTATTCCCCATGGAATCTTCATAGACCGATCAGCAAGTTGCAGTGTCATGGATGTGGGCTTCAGCTCTCCTAGCCCTAACTGCAAATAGACTGAGTAGGGCAACAAATTCACACTTGCTCCCAAATCCAACAGTTCCCTCTCAATCTGGCTAACTCCTATCATGCAAGTAATTGCAAGACATCCAGAGTCCTTGTACTTGAGGGGTAACTTGCATTGTAGGATAGCACTTACTTGCTCGTTCATGAATGCCTTTTTCGGGACATTCGTTTTCCTCTTCACTGTGACCAAGTCCTTCAAGAACTTGGCATATGAAGGGATTTGCTGGATGGCGTCCAAAAATGGAATATTGATTTGGACTTGTTTGAACACCTCCAGAATGTCCTCTAACTTCCCTCCATTCCTAGGCGCTTGTAATCTTTCAGGGTAAGGTGCTTTTGGCACAAGCGCCCTAGGAGGTTCCTTAACAACTGGGGTGACCGTAGATGGCTCAGCATCTCCTTCCTTCTGGTCGTCACCCTCTTCATCTCTTGGCTTTTCTTCCTCAACATGGTCTTCTTCTGGATCCACCACTTTGTTGTCCACTCTCTTCCCAGACCTCAGAGTAACAATCGCCTGTACATGCTCCTGATTCGAAGAGTTTCCAATACTGCATGCTTTAGGGTTGTTTACTGCTTGGCTCGGGAGCTTTCCCTTGTCTCTCTCACCAAGGTGATTTGCCAATTGTCCCATCTGCATCTCCAACTTCGAGATTGCCTGGGTGTTCACCATGGTGGAGTGCCTCACGTCACTGATTGATTGACCAGTTATCTTCATGAATTCCCTCATGGTCTCTTCCAGTGACTGTGTTGATGATGCTGGGGCTTGAGTGGGGGCTTGATAAGATGATGATGACGCTGGCGGAGCCGAGCGTCCATGATTCTGATAAGGAGAAGAAAATCCTGGAGGATAGTGATTTTGAGCATGAGGAGCTCCTCCTTGATTTGTGGTGGGTTGATTTTGTTTCCAAGAGAAATTAGGGTGGTTCCTCCACCCCGGATTATATGTCTCAGAATATGGCCCACTGGACGGCTTTTGGAAGTTGTTGAAAGCGTTCACTTGTTCCATCTCAGCAAAAACTGTCATCGATGGACAATTCTGTGCTTGGTGCATGGGACTAGCACAGACAGAACAACTCTCAACTGGAAATGTGTTTGCCGCATTGACAGGCTTCCCTACACTCAGAGCATCCAATCTCTTGACAATGGCATCCATCCTTTGTGCCAACTCTGTTTCTCCTTTTAACTCCAGGATGCCCCCTTTCTTAGGGTTTCGGGCAGATTTATCTCGACAACTCGTGAAATCCCACTGTTGGGAGTTGTCGGCAATTTTCTCCAGAGCTTTGTAGGCTAAATCTCCCGTCAAGTTCAGGAATGCTCCCCCATTCATCAGCTCAATCATACTACGGTTGGGCTGAGACAGCCCTTGGTAGAAGAATTGCACCAGACGCCATTTTTCATATCCGTGAGGGGGACATTTCATCAACAGATCTTTGAACCGTGCCCAACATTCTGAGAATTTCTCATCTTCATCCTGAGTAAAGGAACTGATTTCCTTTCTTGCCTCGTTTACTCTGGACATTGGGAAAAACTTGTTGTAAAATTGCTTCAACAGCTCTTCCCATGATGTGATGGAGCCAGGAGCATTGGAGTCCAACCACTCCGTGGCTCTATCATGAAGTGAGAAAGGAAAGAGTCTGAGGTGGACAGATTCCTCAGAAAAATTTTGAAATTTGGTGGTAGCACAGATGTTCTTGAATTTTTTCACATGAGAGTAAGGGTTTTCATGATCTAAGCCGTAAAAGGATGGTAACATCTGGATTACATGTGGCTTTAGATCATAGTGGGTTGCATTAGTCGGCGGCAACACAATGCACGAATGGGAACTGACCGCAGTAGGTGCGAACAATTCCCGGAGTGACGTTGTGAAATCCACGTCATAAGCTCTTCTATGCTCCCCGTTCCCTTCTCTTGCATCTTGATAATCCTCATGCTCCTCCATTCTTGGATTCCTTTGGTTTTCCTCATGCTCCTCCACTCTCGGATTCCTTTGATTATCCCCCATCTCACCTTGAGCTCTACGTGCTCTCCTAATGTTTCTTAATAAGTCGGAATCTAATGATGTTAATTCTAAGTTCAAGGATCGCCGACCAAGCATAAACCTACAAAAATTTAACTAAACACTAAGGAAAAACAGCAAGCTAAAACAAGCAAACATGCATGGATAAATAATAAAAATAGGAAACAAAGCAGCAAATATATATAACTACAAGAACCTAGATGAATGTAAAACACTAAATTAAAATTACACTACAAAGCAACAACCTATATGCACTTAAATGAATGAAAACTAAACAACTTTAAATAAATATTAACAGATGCAGCAACTACAGAGACAGAAACAGAAAACAAATATCAACAACCTAGCTAAAACAAATAAAGATTAACATGGCAAAAATAAGTAAACAATTAACTACAAATTAACTAAACTACAATCTAACAAATAAAACTAATTAATCAATTAAAAATTAAAATAATCTAAACACAACCAACAACAGCAAAAATCATGCTAAAAACAGGCAGAAAGATCAATTTAAACTAAGTTAACAATTAACCAAAATTGCTAGAAACAAAAAAAAATACATACTGCCTCAGGTATGTTGGTGCAGGAAGTAGGGTGCGTTCGACCGCAGATAGCACGTTCAATCGCATACACGCATATGTTGCAGGCGCTACAAGTGTGTTCAAACGCAACAAAGGTGTGTTTGAACGTAGCACTGCACTGCTCGTTCGTTCAGAGGCGCGCGCTCGCAAGCAGAAGCATGTAGCGTGAGCGCAGGTACGCGGCCGAATGGAATAGGCCCAACTATGTTCGAACGCAAGAACTGCGTTCGACCGCACTATCGGAGCCTGATTTTCTAGAAACTATACACAAAATCAAGAATTGTCAAACACTATTCTAAAAACTAACCAAAATTAATTAAAATGCAAAAATTAACTAAGAACAGAATTGAAATTTGCATAAATTAAATACTAGTAGAAAAATAAAATCAATCTAAAAATAATATTAATTTAAACAAAAACAACCGTTCCCCGGCAACGGGGCCAAAATTTGATCGTACCAAATTTGGGTACTCGCAATAGCACGAACCGTTAGGTCGTATAGTGTTGCACAAGTACCAAGATCGAACCACAAAGAACGGAGTTTTGCTAAAAAAAATTAATATTATTCTTAAATTAAATCTATTTTAACCTAGTTCCGAAAAAGAAAGTCGTATCATCGAACACGTAACTTATAGAAATTAAAATTATTCTAAAAGCGTAAAGGAATGGATAAAGCTAACTAAGGTTAAAGAATAACCTCACCAAATATAAAAGGTTAGCTTAAACATAAAACACACAATTTCCACCTATTGAGTTAAGCCCTTAAATACACTCTATTGCCGTTATTGACACAAGTCAAACCAATTGGTGTGTTTACCGTTAAGGAGGTACAACGAATATTAATTCTTGATAAAATCATCCACTGTATCCTTGGATCACAGTGGATATTAAATCAATCATTAATCATTCGTTGTGCACCCGGCTTGGAACACAACAAAGGATGACTATCAATGCCTCAAAAACGACAACCACTTAACTTTTGTCACTGAAATTAAATGAACGAGTATGAAAAATTAAAAGACGGAAAGTAAATGCGTTTAATGTAAAAACATGAAGTAAACTAAGGGTGAGACTTCATCTTCAACCTTAGTTGAAGATTTTAGCCACCCATGTAACAATAAAGTAAAGAACAAGTAAGAGAATGCATTAAATTAAAGTGAAGGATTACAATTAAAAAAGGGCAGTGCAGGGCCTATAATGGCAAAATGCTCTTAAAACTCGCCCAAAAGAAAAAGACTTCGAAAAAAAATGCAAGAAGGCCGCTATTTATAGAACTTTGGTGTGCTGCCAGGTCATAGGGCTACGTTCGAACGCAGCCCTTGTGTTCGAACACACTGATGCATGTGTTCGATCGTACGCTCTGCGATCGAACGCAGATAACTGCCGCGGCGCCAGCTGGAAGCGATGGAATCATAGGGCCGGCTAGGGCATCAGCGGGAGACACGGGCTGACTGGACCTGTGTTCGAACGTGCACCTGCACTGGCAGTAACTTCATGGCATCTCTTCAAGTTGATTTTTCCTTTTGGTAGCCATGTATTGATGCAATGACCTGCACATCATAAAACACTAAAAATAACTACAAAAGTTAGATATTAACAGTGCTAAAGGCTTAGCAAATATAAGTTAAGGGGGTCAAATATACAATATTTGGCACCGATAGACTCAGTCGAGGAGGGAAAATTTTGAATTTCAAAAATATTTTAGGCAGGAAAATTTTTTATTTTGTCGCCTAAAATTTCCGAGACACTTGGGTTGCATGAGGAGGTGTCGATCATTTAATGCGCCAATTCCAGTGGTCGAGGTTTGGCCATGTGTCAGTCTCGAAGTGGTTGTATGAGCGGCTGTCGACTGTCAATCATAATTACTGACTAGGTGTAGAGAGTCGAAGGGTGTTTCAGGGTTTCGAGGCACGTCTCTTCACTGCTTCCTCGTTTTTCAACCTCTGACGCCTCGAATTCCCTGATTTTTCTATAAAACCAATACTTGGGTCATTTCCTCATTCATTTTCCCTTATGCAAAAAATTCTCTGCTTCTTCAAGCTCTCCGCCCCCTTAGCCTCCCTGCTTTTCTTCACTTCTTTCTGTCTTATAAAATGACTAAGGACAGCAACAATTCTGATGGGTTGGGGGATGCCCACCCTGCTTTGTGGGAAGCCAAACTTACCAAAGCTAACGAGCGTTAAGTAAGATCAAAATGCTACATTCCGAAATTCGTTAAGATCCGTTTTGACGAAACGAAGTCAGGCGCCGTGGTCCGTTCAGACTGCCATGAGGTGTGTCTGTACGATGTTTAGGGCTGGCTTTCGACTCCTTTTCCTTCCCATGGTTCGAGAGCTACTCTGCTATTTGGACCTGGCCCCCCACCAAATCGTACCCAACGCGTGGAGGGTCCTTCATGGCTGCATGGTGCTATGGCCACTAGCGTTGGGCAAGGAGCACCAATTAACCGTAAGAGAGTTCTGCATTTGCACTGAGTCCACAGGAATCTTGGAGGTGCTAAGGTGTACAATTTCCAAACCAGATGGGGGAGACTTATACAGCTAGAGCCAAAGTATTCAAGCAATCGAGGATGGAAGAATAAATTCTTCTTCGCCTTGGGGCAATAGGAGTTTGCCTCTTCAGAGCAGGCCAGAGACCATCGAGTTCCGCACGAAACAAACATGCTTTCCCAGAGGGGCCAGCAAGAGCCCGCTTTGACTTCGGGTGAGCTAGCCCGAGTTGACAAAGTCCTTAAGTGGGTCCAAAGGCACGATGCGTGCACGTTCTACGGTGCGCTGGCCTCGATTCCAAGGCTCATGGAGTTTGTCTATGGGCCTACTGCGAATGTGGCGGTTAAGCTACGTGAGGAGCTCCTTAAAGTTCTAGGCAATTTGGGACCTCCTGCCGCCAATACTAGGGGTGCTACCCCCCGAAAGGTCCAAGCCCAAGTGATCGACAAGGGCAAGTCCAAGAAGGTAGACAAGAGTAAGAGCAAGATGATCGAGCCTGAGAAGGCTGCGGCCTTCCCCCTACAAATAGGCGGGGCTTTCAAAATCTATGAGTCGAAGGCTCCTGTTCCATCAGTGTCGCCAGCTGCCCCATTGGCCAAGAAGAGTCCGGCTTTGATGAAGAAGCCGGTTGTGCTTCCTTCCCGAGTACCCAGGGCACTCAGACTAGTTGATGAGGAGGAAGACTTAGAGGCAGAGCAGCCTGCCAAGGCCGTCTCGGGACCAACTCCTTAAGTTTCGGCTCCTGCGGATGAGTCGAAAGTCGAGGTGATAGAGGCTCCTCTCATGAGGAAGAGGAAGCTGAAGAAGGTGGCCAAGCCTCTAGCCCCGGTGGTCGAACCAGCTGCCCTGGTAATTGATCCAACTACCCCGGTGGTCGAGCTTGCTGCCCCGATGATCAAGGCAGTGAATGTGGCCAGTTTCCTGGCCGCTAGGAGGAAGTAGGTACCTCCACCTTTCATGCCGCGTATGGCAGATGTCGAGGCCTTCCTGGCCAACGAGCCTGTTAAGGCTGTTCCGGTGAACGCAGTAAAGTCGATTGTAGAAGAGCGACTACAAGCACCAGGGGGCCCTATTCCATCCATTCTGAATCATCCCCTAGGCTTAAATATTCAACATATCCTGGAGGATATTGACATGGATTCGGAGGAATCCATAGGGATGGAGGATGAAAATATGAGGCCTTCGACCGCTGCAGTTGCGAAGACTCCCCGAAAGCCCTTATCTCCAATTCCTGAGGCTGGGGCTACTTCTCGGGCTCCGACTCTGAAGAGGCCTCGGAGTCTGACTCCTGTTGGACTCGACAGGGCATCAAAGTCAAAGAGGCCTTGATCTTTCGAGGCTCTCGAGGCTTTCGAGAGTTCAGCTGAAACACAACTCGAGGGGGCTAACTGGACAATCGGAGGCAAGTTGGCCAAACTTGGAGGGGATTTGAAGGGCAACCCCTTCAAGGCCGTGGTGGACTTGGTCGACCACGAGAAGCTTCAAATGAAGCACGACACATCTGCTTGAGGCATGGTTGAGGAGATGTTAACCTTCCGGTTCTTGGTAAGTGTTCCAGCATTCCGTCTTCTTTCCTTTAACAACCATTTTCCATCTAATGGGTTGTTTTCCCAATTGCAAGGCTTCCTTAGGTCGTTATTCATATACTGCTCCTTCTGGAAGGTCTCGACCACTGATGAGGGAGTGGAGGACCTGAAGAAGAGGCTGGCTGAAGCCGAAGAAGAGAATGCCAACCTCAAGGAAGCTATGGCTAAGAAGGAGGGGGACCTTCTGGTTCTCGGCCAGCACTCGATTGCGATGGAGTATGAGGCTTCGGATGCCTCCAAGGCCAGAGACCGAGCCACGGCTGAACTTGCCAGGCTTTTCGAGGATTTTAAGGGTTTACAGGTCAAACACGCCAAGTTCCAAGAGGGTCATGCCATCCTGCAAGCTGAGCACACAGAGCTCCAAAAGGATCATTCCATCCTCAAGGAGAAGCTGGGGCATCTCAAGGAGAAGCATTCTGAGACCCTTGAGTAGCTGAAGGAGAGCAAGACCTCGGTGGATCGAGTGGTGGCCAGCAGAGTCGTGGCTGAAGAGAAGTATTAGCACTTCCACGGCCTGTACAAGAAGATGAGGCTCTAGTTGAAGGAGGCCAAGGCCAAGGCAGCCGATTACCTTCACCAGCTGTCCTTTGCCTCCAGGTTCGAGACGCCGCCTGGGCAGATGGGATCCATCTCGGGTTCGAGATGTTTCAAACCTGGTGGAGGGACCTTGTTCGAAAGGTGGACCTCAACTTGGTGAACATCGAGGATATCCCACGCACCAATGAGGCCATCAGGCGTCTGACCAGCTTGGGGTGAAAAGAGATGCCTGATGCCGTGAGGATTGCTGACTTCGACTATCATCCCCCAGCCCGTGAGTCCGAGGCTATTCTGAAAGGTGGGGGAGCCTAGGGAGGCGTCTGAAGATGCCGAGGCCACTCCTGCAGCTCAAAACCCCTCTGTTTCCTTGTACAGTTTTGAGACTATCTTCTGTATAAATTCCACACATTAATGAAAGAGTATATTTTAGTAAGCTGTTTCCTTTATTTCCATGATTCCTGTATAAGATTATGAAGATAACCTTTTACTTTGCAAACTAACATAAGATTAATACTCATGCTAACAATTCCGAGAATGCTTGCTAGGCCTCGAGCTTAAGTTCCTTGAGCTCGAGGAGTAGGTCTCGAATTATCTGACACAAAGTGTTAGGTCTCAATTTCAAGGCCTTGGTATCGAATCCTTCTGTCTCGGATCCGAGACTTGGTCTCGATTTCCTGAACCTTCCACTTAGGTGATGGGTTTCGAACTAGCTTGCCTGGTGAAGACCAAGTTTTTGGCTAATCAATCCCTGTATACGTTTTTCAGTTCAGTGTTAGGCTTCAAATCAGTCTATCTGGTGAAAATCAAGTGGACGATTGACTTATCCCACTACTTAGCATGCATGTATTCTCGTTTGAGTGTTGGGTTTTAGACCAGTTTGCCTGGTGAAGACCAGGTGGTAGATTGACCTATCTAACAACTCAATGTGCATATTACCCTTAAGTGTTGGGTCTCGGACCAATCCACCTGATGAAGATCACGTCTTGGATTGGTCAGTCCAATCACTTAGTACACATGTATTCTTGCTCAAGTGTCGGGTCTCGGATCAAACCGCCTAATGAAGACCAAGTTGGGCTCGGATTGATTTATCCGACAGCTTAAGATGTGTATTCCAGTTCAAGTGTCATGTCTCGGATCAATCCTCCTGGTGAGATCAAGCCTTGGATTGATCCTCTTGAACACTTGATATTTCATATTTTCCTATTTTAAGAATCAGGTCTTGGATCAACCTACCTGGTGAAGACCAGGTCTCGGATTGATCCGTCCAATCACTTAATGTTTGTTCCAATTAGTTCCAACAGTTTATGAGATGTTTGAACATTACTAAAACTCTAAGAATTCCTTTATTGAAAATAGTTCATGCTGAATAATTAAATAATCAAATAAAAAGATTACATCATCTTAAAAGAAATATCTTTTAAGATGTTCCGCATTCCATGGCCTTGGTAGGACCTTGTTGTGCAAAAATCTACCTAAATTAATAGGCAAATAATTGTACGTTTTACTTGAAAGTGCACAAGGTCAAAAGGTGTAGTATGCGTGTAAGTGCAAGATCGATCCCACAGGAATTGGTAAACTATGCTTAAAATTAAATTCGCAATAAAAAGTAAAAGAGAAAAATTGAGTTTGATTTAAATAATGGGAAAAAGGTAGGGCTTTGATTTCCACCGCTAATCATGCTTATACAGTAAAACAATATGCCAATGCTCAAATTACATGATGAATATTCAATGGTTGCCAACCTAAGGGCATGGTGTATACTCCTTAAGCTATTGGTTTCCCTAAGCTACGAATTAGGCATGGTGTATACTCTAACTCTTTTCTTCCCTAAAGGATTTAGCATGGTGTATACTAAGTTGTTCTCTAG
>CM017325.1:22520933-22534728 GCA_006937295.1 Carpinus fangiana
TTTAGTCTCTTATTCTTCACCATGTTTTTATCTACATGTTTTTATGCTTAGTTTAATACTCCGTTCGTCATTTAATTTTATGTTTATTCGTTTCAATACATTTTAGTGACAAAAGTGTGTTGATTGTTGTTTGCAATTCGTTTAACGTCGACTTTCGCTGCAACCGGAGATACATCGGATGATTCGTCTTCGGACCAATATCCGTTGTGACCTCTAAACAGTGTTTGCGTTGGTTAGTTCGACAAGAATTTGTAGCAACAATAGGATATGCATATGTGCTTTATCGATAGACGGATGTATGGAGTAGTTAATAGCAAATAGAATACGCCTAGTAGCGTAATTTTTGTTGAAGTATGAACTAGGCATGTTTATATGTTGATTAAGTTGTGGTGAGGTAGATTAGGGACTTTAGCATTTTTTTATTTCTTTGTTTTATTGCATTTTGATTAGGTTTTATTTTTATGCACGCCACATGCTTGATATTGGGACTAGGTTAAGAAATTATTAGTTTAGGCATTTAAAGTTGATTTTTAGCAAAACCGATTCTCTGTGGGTTCGACACTCGGACTTGCACATCCACTCTATTACGATCGACTCATGCAATTGGCGAGTACAATTAAATTTGTACATCATCCTCCTTCCTTGATTTTCGTGTTCTTGGCAGATGCCATCCTGGCCAAGTGATCTACCTTTTCATTGTCTTCTCTAGGAATCTTCATGATGCAGAACTTCTGAAAAGAAGACTGCATTTTGTGTACTTTGGACAAGTACCTCTTCATCTTTTTCCTTTCGCTTCAAATTCTCCTCGGTTGTGACCCACGATTACCTGGGAGTCGCTCTGAATTTCCACAGATTCAGCTCCCAGTTCGAGGGCCATTCCGAGACCTGCTATGACAGCCTCATATTCGGCTTCATTGTTGGTAGTCCTGAATTCTAGCCTCAGGGAACTACTCAACTCTTCCCCGTTTGGAGTGATAAGCAAAATTCCAGCTCCTCCATTCTTCTTCGTAGATGAGCCATCAACGTAGATGACCCATTTCCTTTATGTTTCCACTTCCTCAGTTTCTGGAAAGTTCGTAAACTTAGCCAGAAAATCTGCCAAAGCCTAGCCCTTGATTGCATTCCTCGGAACAAACTCTAGGTCGAACTGTCCCAGTTCGATGGCCCAGTTTGCTAGTCTTCCTGATAGATCAAGCTTCTGCATCATCTTCCTAAGTGGATAGTCTGTGAGGATCTCACCTTCTCGATTTGAGGATATCTCTCATCTGCACCATGCAGTGCCTTGCTGACAAAGTACACTCGCTTTTACACCCCCTCTTCTTCCCGGATAAGAGCTATACTGATTGCTGTTTGGAGAAATTGCTAGGTACAAGTATAATACCTCTCCTGGAACAATTCTGCTCAACAGAGGGGGGCTCACCAAATACTTCTTCAGCTGAGAAAACGCTTCCTCACATTCATCTGACCACTCAAAGGCCTTCCTCAATATTTTGAAGAAAGGGAGGCATTTGTCGGTGGATCGAAAGATGAACCGATTCAATGCTGCTAACCTTCCAGTGAGCTACTGTAGCTGCTTCGTGGTCTTTGGGGACTACATTTCCAAGATTGCTTGAATATTCTCGGGATTGGCCTCGATTCCTCTGTTCGAGACCATTTAATCCAGGAACTTCTTGGAGGATACTCCGAATGCACATTTCACGGGATTCAGCTTCATCCCGTACTGCTTCAGCCTCTTGAACGCCTTCTGGAGGTCATGCACATGATTCATCAATTCCATGTTCTTCACTAGCATGTCGTCCACATAGACCTCCATGTTCTTTCCAATCTGGACTTAAAACATTTTATTCACAAGCCGCTGGTATGTTGCCCCTGTGTTCTTCAAGCTGAAGGGCATGACCTTGTAGCAATAAAGGCCTCGATCGGTGATGAACGTAGTCTTCTCTCGATCTTCAGGATGCATTAGGATCTGGTTGTAGCTAAAAAATGCATCCATAAAGCTCAGCAAGTCGTACCTGGAGGTAGAGTCAACCAATGCATCGATGTGTGGGAGAGGGAAGCTGTCCTTTGGACAAGCCTTGTTGAGGTCGGTGAAGTCCACACACATCCTCCACTTTCCGTTGGACTTCTTCACCAGGACTACATTCGCCAACCAGTCAAGGTAGTAGACTTCCTAGATGAACTGTGCCTTTAGGAGCTTTTCGACCTCTCCGGCTATGGCCTCGACCCTTTCCGGTGCGAACTTCCTTTTTTTTTGCTTCACAGGCTTCATATCAGGGTCCACATTTATAATGTAGACAATTTCTTCCGAGCTGATTCCTGACATGTCTTCATGTGATCAGGCGAACACCTTCATATTTCTACGGAGGAAGTCCACGAGGCCTTCTCGGATCTCCTGGGTGAGACAAGTCTCGATTTGTAGGACTTTTCCTTCTCTAACAACCACCTCCTTGAGTAGCTTTGCTGGTTCCCCTTTGGTCTCGGATACCGAGGCCACAGTAAGAGTGGTCGGATCCGAGACCTTCTTCATGGAGAGATTGTAATACCTCATAGCTGCGAGTTGATCGCCCCTCACTTCTCTCACCCCTTCCTTTGTTGGGAACTTCATCATGAGGTGGTAAGTTGAGGTTGCAGCCCTTAACTTATTCAATGTTGGTCGACCGATGATCGCGTTGTGGGCGGATGGTCGATTGACTACCAAGAAATCCACCATTACAGTGGATAATATGGGGGCGGTTCCTACTGTCACCGGTAGCGGTATAATCCCCATAGGATGGACCTGCTCTCTGCCAAATCCAACGAGAGGAGAACCAAATGGTTTGATTCTGTCTCGCTCGATTCCCATATGCTGGAAGGCTGGCCAATATAAGATATCAGCAGAGCTTCCATTGTCAACCAGGATCCGATGGATCGCGTGGTTGGCTATTGTCATGATTACCACCAAAGCATTGTCGTGGGGCATTACGACCCCCCGAGCATCTTCTTCTAAGAAGGAAAACACAACTGATTCCGTTTTTGTTGCCTTCATGGGCCTGTGGAAAGAGTACACTTCCTCGCCCTGCATGCTTCTGGCATACGCCTTCCTAGCCGAGTTAGATTCCCCACCACCAGCAATTCTACCAAAAATGGTGTGGATCTCCCTGACTACTTCCTGATTCTAAAGAGGTCTCTGCACCTCTCGAGCGTTCCTCTGCTCATCTTCTAGATCCCCATATCGACCTTCTCTCAGAGCCAGGTCTTGACGTCTCGGTTCCATAGCTCCGAGGCAATCTCAATTTCCCTCTAGTGGCATTGGTCCTTGCGGATTAGCTTCTTGAATCCGTTCCTGTGCAAGGAACCTGACCAACCTTCCATTCCATACAAAGTTCTAGATCTCTCGACGGAGAACCATGCAATCTTCTGTTGAATGCCCATGCTCCCCATGGTATTCACAGAACTTATTCTGATCCCACTTGTAGGGGTCAGACCTCATCTTTGGTGGCCACCTAAAGGTCGGATCCCTTTTAATAGCCATGAACACCTCAGTGAAGCTGACGCTCAAGGGGGTGAACACTTCATATTGGAACTCTGGAATTTCTGGTTTCCGAGGCTCACTTTTGGTGAAAAGTGGGCCTGACTTCTTTCCCCCCTTCTGGGGATTCTTCTCTTCCTTTGGTTTGGGAGCCGTCGAGGCCTTTTTGTCTTCCTGCCTGGCTTGCTCTTCCAGCGTCTGAGCCTTTAGCAGTGTCCCAACTAATTCCTCCTGGTTGATAAATTCCTCAATCAATTTCATGAACAGGGGCAGAGTAAACTCCTGAGTACTCCTAGCTAACTTGGCCATCAACGGCCCTTCCGCCCTTATTCCCTGCATCAAGGCGTTCAGCATCTTGTCGTCTGGGCTATCAACCTCAAGCTTCTCTTTGTTAAAGCGAAGCATGAGGTCTTTCAGGGTTTCCTCCTTCCCTTGGCGCAGAGTCAACAAACAGGTGACACTCATCTTCCTCTTCCGTGTTGCAAGAAACTGTGCTCGGAACAGGCGTCCCAGCTCCTTGAAAGTGCCTATTGACTTCGGGGCAAGTCCAGTAAACCAGTCCTTCGCCACTCCCTTTAAGGTCAATGGGAAAGCTCTGCATGCAATCTCGTTCGAAGTACAATGCAAAATAATGTGTTCTCTGAAGGTTTCCAGATGAGCCTGCGAATCTCCGCTTCCGTCATACTTCTCAACTCGGGGCATTTTGAACTTGTCAAGCATAGCGTATGCCCTTACACGTTCAGAGAACGGGAGGTTTTCATCTTCTAGCTTGTCCCACGCCATGATTTTCGGATCTTCGCCATCCATTCGACGAAGGATCCGAGCATACTTATCCTCTAGATCTTTCATCTTCGCGTCATGGCGGCTGTGCCGAGATTCATCATGATGAGACTTATCTCAGTGTCGCCTCGATCAATGAGATCTCTCTTCTTCACGCCTCTCACGTCAAGACGCCTCATGCTGAGACTTCTCGTATCGAGACTTTTCCCAGCACGATCCGCCATTTGGGGTATCCACCCGGCGTGATTTATCACGATTTTCTTCATTCTCTCCCTGGATCGTACTTTCATTATCCAGTTGCTCAGGATTAACAGGCCACTTTCCTCGGTGAACTCTGTCTCGCCTTTCCTTCTCGCGCCTTTCTTCGCGCTCTCGTTCCTTCTGGATGCTTCAGTTCTCTGCTGCAGTGAGCCGAGTGTTGAGATCCTCATTCTGCTTCCTGAGGAATTCCATGGATTCCGCCATAGATTTCAAGAACTCCATCATCTCTGGATTGTTAGACGCTCAGGGAGCGCTAGGAGGAGGATGCAAGGGGTGTGATGAGCATGTTCCCACCACGTCGGATTTTGGATGAATGAAAAGTGATTGAAGAATCAACAATCCCCACAGACGGCGCCAAACTGTTGATGGACAGTTTCCGATTGGTAACATGGCATGCTTGTTGGATTCCTGGTTCAAGTGTTCCAAGTGTGAACTTGCCTGCACAATGAAGAAGACAATAGGATTGAAGAGACCGGGGGTGAGCCGGCGGAGCCACTCCGATGCCTAAGTCAGTATTTGCTGGAGAGAATAATGAGAAAGCAACAAAAGCGTAGAGATAGCAATAGTTGCCTTACCCGAATGTGAGAACGTGACTTGTATTATATAGGCATGGAGTAGTAGTCCCCTAACCAATGACTGATTCTTCCCTAATTTCCTGCGAGACAGTTTGTTATCGAGGGATTTAAGTAGTTATCCGTCTCTTGATCTTAGGAGATCAAGATAGGATTTGATTATTATGGCGTTTGAATTCTGAATTCCTGCAGATAGTGTACTTGATTCCGTGTTTCCAGGTGTTCGACCTTTGAATTGAATCGATAAGATTATATCGCATATCATTCAAAAAAGTTTGAATTCTTGATCCCTAAATTCTAGGGTCTCGGATGTAGGGGTCTCGAATTCTGAGGTCTCGGACTCGAATGTCTCGGAGGCCTTGGACATGAAGGTCTGAGGTCTCGAATTCGATCCCTTGGTCTCGGATCCTCCGTCTCGGATCCGCGACCTAGTCTCGAAGGCTCGGGGCCTGAGTCATTCCTGGGCTTTGACTTTCAAGGGCTTTGACTTGGGCCGGTGAGCTATTGGGCGTGTCAAAGGTTGATCCATGACCCAACATTAAGTTAGTTAATTATCGATACAAATAAATTTTAGCTATTTCAGTTTACTCGGTGAAGTCAGGTAAATGTGGGTTGGTTAAGTCAGTTAGTGGTTGACTTTCTATATTGGGCCAAGCCTATTGTTATGGGCCAAAATGGATTGTTTTTGGGGCTTAAATAGTTCTTTTTTGGGGAAGTGATGTAAAAAATATTGAGGGCTAAAGTTGATTCAATTTGGTTAATCGACGAAGTAAAAATTTGACCGTCTACAAAATTGAACCGATGTTAAAATAATTTTTTTTATTACAACTACCGATTGACAAAAGTCGATAAGCGATCGGTAGTGATTCAATAACCGTCGGTAGGGGACAATCAGATATTTTGCACACTCTTAGCCCTTAGGTATCAGTATTTTTCCTAACTAAAAAAATGAAGAATTTAACCTTAATTACTAAGTGGGGTCAACGTAGGCCACGTGGGTTCTGTCTTTCATCTAACTGTGTGTATACATATTCCGGTTCGGAGAATCAGATCACTTTCGAACCTAAAAGACAAAACACACTCACATGTATAAAGCGACCCACCCATGTGGGAACCCGGCCGTTTCGACGCAAAACGACACCGTCACCAACATCCTCCGGCCCCCTCCAATTCCCAGCTCTCCGCATCGCAATGATCCGACGGCCACGATCGCTCCCACGGACAACACCGCGCCGATCATGCTAGCTGCCGCCGCCGCGTCCTGGCTGGGCTCGCGCCGGATCCGCTACTGCTTGCTCGTCCTCTGCTTGCCGCTCCTACTGCCGTTCCTCTGCGCCGCCTTCCCGCTTCTATGCGCCGCCGAGCTCTGTCTCCGGCGTATCCGCCGCCGGGGGCGGAAGGAAGAGCCGCTGATTCGGTGCGAGGAGGGCTGTGGTCGGGGCGTCGAAGAAGAGGAGGGAGTGGGGCTGTTGCAGCGGTACCTGGAGGATCAGATGCTTCTTGTTGGATCTGTGTACGATTGTGGTGATGATTCCGATGACGGAAATACTGGATTTCAGGCCACAGCTAATGGGAGTAGCACACCTCTGTTAGGTTGATTTTGGAGATACATGTAATTGTTTGTGTATATGACTTTTTTCAAATTTTGTCACTAATATGATTTCATTTTCATTTTCATTTTCATTTTCATTTTTGGTTTTTGGTTTTTGATTGATTTGTTTTGTCAATCGGGAAATTCTTGGCTTCCATCGTTAGAATTCTTTTTTTCTTCTCCTTCTTCTTCAGAAAAATGAAAAGCATTAAGAAATAATTCAAATAAAAATAAAATGAAAGAATTTGATTGAGTTTTTGCATTTCGTTCAGTGTGGAAGCTGGATGAGAAAGTGAGGGGGTTTCTCTCTTATAAATGGAGTATTTCTTGAATCTCTGTCATGACTGTTGGGTGTTAGAGATCAATGATGCCTAAACTAGAGTTTAACAAAAGAAGCCAATAATAGAAAATTCTTCTCTGATTCGTATCCTTAGAAAAGCTCATGTGAAATGCAAAATTTAATTTGAACACAACAATTCAAAAACTTTACCAATTACCTAATTATGAAATGTGGGCTCCATTGACATTGAGTGGAGATTTTGGTTCCATTTCAATTTTGGAAAAAATGGCTGAGTGAGCTATACCATGTGAAGAACTACTTTGAGTGCACTCTAAATCAGTTTGACTAAAAAAGATTTGAGGGAACTCTAATCTTTGGTGAGGTCAAATGCATTTATCAAATTTGGTGAGGAAACTCTAATTTTAATTTGACTAAAAACCCATTGTAATTACACTTACTAAAAAAAAATCAATCTCAATTAATATCGTCTATTTAAGTTTAAATAGTTTACAATATCACGCTTACAATTAAGGTCATTTTAGGTTAAATCATACGGTAAAGGAATAAAATGTCCCTTATACCATTATCATAAGAAATACTTTTTTTAGTTATTTATCAGTTAGTATTAATTAGATGCATCAACATTTTCTATCCTCAAAATTGTTCTTATTTTTTATTTTATTTTTGAAGAGAAATTCATTCTGATTTCATTCATGACTAAAAACTCTTACAATCAAGAACATAAAGCTTTAAAATTCATAACCGAAGCTAAATGATTACACATTATAGAGGTTAAAAAGATACAAATCTTATATTAATCTTCAACTTATAGAACCGATTTGCCAAATGTAGACTCAATCCAAGATATAGGTAGTTATTCTCTAGGCATGAGCAAAAGCACCACACCAAAACTAGTCATTCTCGACCTGAAAGGCTAGAGAATTATTCACATCCTAAGCCCAAGCACCAAGACAACAAAACAAGCAAGAAAATACAAGGAAAAAACAAAATAACAACAAAACCCACAACACAGTAGCAACCATCGGAGCAAGGAACGGAGGCAGCGCCTAAAAAAAAAAAAAAAAAGCAATGGAGAGAAGCGGTGGAGATCGGCAGGAAAAGGCAAGGTGAAGTCATGATGGGCGTTGTGTTACGCGCACCAAGAGAGAAAAAAGCTCTAAGCAAAAATAGGACAAAAGGGAAAACCGCACAGGCAGGGAGGAGGCCAGGGGGAACGAGGGGGTGGAGGGGAGGCTTCCTCCCTCATCCATGCTAAGGACCTGTGCGGCACTAGAAACCCTAAATTGAATCAATATCAAATTCAACTTCCACAAAATCACAAAAAATACAAAAATAATTAAATAAAGCAAGGTGCTTCACCTATCCTCTAATTTTTTTTTTTTTAGATGAATAAGTCATACCATTAAAACCAAACTAGTCCAAAACAACCAACAATTTACAAACCCTTCTAACGGGTCAAACAAGCTTCACAGAAGCAAACCAAATCCAAACAAAAGATCAATAACTACAGCAGCAACAAATTGAAAACAAAGTATAACAACTCTCAACAGCTACAGCAGATTACAAAAGTGAGCTTGAAGTCCCAGATCCATCTACTAGCATCAGAACAGACCATCATATTAAGCAAGGATACTTGCAGGCAAATTTCATAGAGAACAAAGAAGAGTATTCTCCTTAGTTCTAGGAAAAATCTTCACACCAGCAACTCTTGATCTGATTTCCCAGAAATTGTGCTTCAACAACTGCTCTTCAGTTTTTGGAACACCATCATGTCTAATCTCATTTCTGGTGTGCCAAATATTGTACACAACAGAACCAAAAACCAGCCTACATATCAAGCCATGAAGAGATTTCTTTCCCCAGCTATTGCATCCTAGCTGAACAATATCATTCCAAATCACCAAAGGACTATCCAATCTGCATCTAACCATGCAATAATTCCAAATTCTAGAACTAAAACTGCATTCAAAAAATAGATGATCTCGAGTTTCCAACTGGCTATGGCAGAAACAGCATTGAACCTCACCCTTATAACCCCATTTAAGTAACCTTTCACCTGTAAGAAGTCTATCCTTCATAGCAAGCCACAAGATAAAAGCCTGTTTAGGAATAGCCCAAGAAAACCAGATGATCTTCCACCAAAAAACCGCTGCATTCTTCTTTCTAAGTGCTTCCTAAGTCTCATGACTAACATAAACACTCTTCTTGGAAATAGTCCAAACAGGATTGTCATGCTGACCCAAACAAACTTCAGAGAGCTTAGCTTGAATTTCAACTAAAGAATCTGACCTTGCTGGTCTCCAAACCCACTCCCCACTGCAGATGACAGAAGAGAGTTTAGCCTCAATATTACTTTGAGCATCATATACCACTCTAAAGCCATATTGCTCAATCAAAACACCTGTAGGATGCCACAAATCCAACCACATATGAATGTTATCTCCATTACCAACCTCAAACTTTAAACACCTCTTAGCAATATCTCTCATCTTCAAAATTTTCCTCCAACTCCAAGAGCAATTCTGAGGAATGCCTACTGATAAGCGTTGAATGTTGCACATTCAAGCCCTTTAACTTGCATATATTAATCCCTTAGCGTTGCTTTTTGCTTGATTTTGTTTTGTTTTGTGTTTTAGGTCAATTACATGAGCTCCGTTGGAATTGGACTAAAAAGGCAAGGAAGCAACCTTACTGTGCTGGCGAACGATCGCCCAAACCCTGCGAACGTGCGCTGGGCACACGAGCGCCCACATCCTGTGAACGTGCGCTGGGCGCACGATCGCCCACACCTTGCGAACGTGCGCTGGGCGCACGATCGCCCAGACCTGCGAACGTGCGCACTCGGGCTTCACTTAACCCGGCAAGCGCGTGGGACAACTTAATTGCGACTCCAAGTCTCCTAATTGAAGTGGGAAACTAACCTACGGCCGTGATTAGGGTTTTAGGGTTTCCTAGGGTCTATAAATAGGCCATTATACAATGTAAAAGGATCCGGTTTTCCTTAGTGCGAATTTTACATACAATTTCCTTGGAGTTCATTCGTCAGCATGAGCGGCTAAACCCCCATTGTGGGGTACCGATGTAACCCTTTCCAAGCACAATGGTGATTGTATTTGATTTCAGTTAATTCATATTATTTATGTTGATTGCATAACTGTGAGGATTGCAACTTTAGAATTCTGTTCTTAATTTTAATGCAATTGTTCTTTCATTCTAAAATCAGTACTTGCAAAATTCTTATCTTGTCTTAGAATTTATTTTGCCTGTATTGAATTCAATCAATTTTATTTTCTATGATCATAAAATTGATGGTTATGCAATGGGTTTAATATGTATATGATTAATAGGATTAGATAGACCATGCTTAGGAAAGACGGGTCGTACTACGCCCTAGTTTAGAGTAGACGATCCGTGCCAACCGAAGATGGGTTATACTATTCCGTTAATCGTATAAAACTTATTAAGGGATTTTAGTTTATTCCTAGGGAAGACGGGTCGTGCCGCATCTTAGTGGTTAGGCGGAAGATCCGTGCTAACCGCAGATGAATTACTATTACCCCTTAATATGTAATTTCTTGTCTTTTATAACATACATGATTATGAGTTTCTAGAATCGAATTACGGTTACCATTGTTGTGCGGATTGTGGTGAAGTCGGTACCCTACTCTTTCTCTCTCTGATATTATTAATTTCAATACTGCATTTAGTTTATGCAATTCAAATTACAACAATCAATCTTGTTTTCTCAATTAGGTTAAATTTAGTCTTTTAAGTTTAATAACGAAACTCTACAGTCCTTGTGGTTCGACACCCTCAATATACCCCTATCCTACGGGATTCGTTCTGTTACGAGTGGTAATTTTATTATTGATAAATTTGGTCACAAATTTACCACATCACCTACACTCCAAAAACTTCTCCTTTACAAGAAGTTTTCTTTAACCCAAGCCACCCAGATGGAACCAGATTTGGCAAATATACTCCAAATATGCCTAAGCATAGAGGTTTGATTCCAAACTTCAAGTTGCTTAAGACCCAAACCCCCCTCCTTCTTAGGAAAACAAATATCAGACCAAGAGACCTTAGCCTTAGCAACACCTTCTCCATTCCCATTCCAAAGAAACCTATTGAATTTCTGTTCAATAGCTCTAATAATTCTCTTAGGAAGAATGAAAATACCCATCCAATACACTTGTAAACTGTACAAAACAGAGGACAACAACTGCAGCCTACCTGCATAAGAAAGATTCTTTGAAAGCCAGGAGTCTATACGACCAGAAATCTTACTAAGTAAAGCTCCACAGTCAGCTGAAGTGAGCCTAGAAGAAATAAGAGGTACCCCAAGATACCTCACAGGGAGATGACCTTCCTTCATCATCAAATCATCCAATATAAGATGCTTTACTCTGTCTGAAATACCAGAGCAGTAAAATGAACTCTTTGAAGGATTAGCTTTTAATCCAGAAAGATTCTCAAATTCAAGCAAAGCAGACTTGATAACCTTAATAGAATTCAAGCTAGCTTCAGAGAATATCAAAAGATCATCAGCAAAACACAAATGAGTAAGCTTCATCTTCACACATTTAGGATGAAATTTAAAACCAGAACTACCACCAGTGAGGTCAGCCATAATCCTAGAAAAAACTTCCATTGCAAGAACAAACAAATAAGGAGAAATAGGATCACCTTGCCTCAGCCCCTTTTTCCCTTCAAAATAGCCAACCAAAGTACCATTGATACACACAGAAAATTTAGGAGTAGTAATACACTCCCTAATCCAGCCCAAGAAAATTTTAGGGAAACCAAAACAATGAAGACAGTGCAGAATAAATTCCCAATTCACGGAATCATAAGCTTTCATAAGGTCAACCTTCAAAGTGCATCTAGGATTCCCTTTTTCCTTATGATAACCCCTCACAAGTTCCTGAGCCAATAAAACATTTTCAGATATACTACTAGCAGGGATGAAAGCAGACTGGTTCTTGCTCACCAAATCACTCAAGAAAGGCAACATTCTATTAGACAGAATTTTTGTAAGGCATTTATATATAACATTACAACAAGCAATAGGTCTAAAATCTTCCATAGCAGAAGGGTTAACCTTCTTAGGCACCAAAGAAATGATAATGGCATTAACTTCCCTTAGCAAAGAACCATAATTAAAGAAACCTTTAATAGCATCCACAACCTCTTGACCCACAATAGCCCAAGAAGCCTTGAAAAAATCTGCAGAAAACCCATCAGGACCAAGAGCCTTATTATTTTTCATATGAAACAAAGTATCTTTGATTTCTTCAGCAGAAACCTCTTTCTCCAGAATAGCTGCATGTTCAGATGAGATAGCAACCGGTATAAGTTGCTTAATTCTAGCTGCTTTTGCTTCAGTGAAATGTAACTGATCTGTACCTAATAGATTCTTATAAAATTCCACTGCCACCTCTTTAATCTGCTCAACATCATCCACTTTATTCCCATGCTCATCCCACAAATAGTTAATAGTATTTCTAGCATTTTGAACCTTAAGAGATTTATGAAAAAAACTATTATTTTGATCTCTCAATTGCAACCATTGATTCATAGCCTTTTGTTTCAAAAAAGACTCCTCAGCTCTAGTAATAGAAACATAAGCATGAAGACATTCCCTCTCCTTAAGAAGACTAACAACACTACCAAAGGAATCCATAACACCAGTTTGAGCTAAACTCAAATTCTCACGAGCCTGAATAACTTTTTGCTTCAAATTCCCAAAACAAACCATATTTTTATCCTTTAAAACAGCTTTAACAGACCTAAGCTTCATATACAATTGAAACATTGGGAACCCATCTACCTGAAAACTCCAACCCTCCTTAACCCAATTCAAGAACCCTTTATGCTCTATCCAAAAATTATGAAACTTATCCTCTAAATTGTTATGGTCACCAAGAGGGTTATTAGAGTACTGACTCAAAAAGAATTTAAAACCCCTAAAATTAAATAGTCTAATTAACCAATTAAGTATTAAAATTGTATTAAAAACAAACACAAGAACAAATTCATTAACGTTAGCTTAATTTCCAAACAAAGCAGTAAATATTCATTCTAGGATGCTTCAATGGCGGTAAAAAGATTGCCTAGCATGATCGTGATAGCAGGTCCACAACCAACAGAAACCGACGGATGTGGACGGTTGAAGCAAACCCAATAATCCAATCCATTGACATTGACAAAAAAAGGGCTATTTCATAAAAAGCTCATCGATCCTTAAAGTTCATTGCAAAGACGGCAAAGAAATTAATTATGGCCATCTCTCACCTTTCCGACGCCGAGTCACCGGATGCGCAGACTCCGCTAGTGCAAGGCAACGTCGTCGACGGTGTTGTTGACTACAAAGGCAACCCGGCCCTCAGAGCCAACTCCGGCGGCTGGAGGTCCGCTTCTTTCCTCATAGGTAATTAAGCTAATTATTAAATACATATTTAAATATATTTTAAGAAATTTGAGTAGCTTGTTTTTGTTTACGTGCTTAATTAATTAATTACTAGCTAGGCGTGGAAGTGGCGGAGAGGTTTGCGTATTATGGGATAAGCTGCAACCTTATAACGTATTTGACGGATTCACTGGGGCAGTCAACGGCCACGGCAGCGGAGAACGTGAACGCGTGGGCGGGCACGGCGCAGCTGCTGCCTTTGTTGGGTGCTTTTGTGGCTGATTCTTTTCTCGGCCGCTACCGCACCATTCTTATTGCCTCTCTCATCTACATCCTGGTGAGTGGTGCCTCTCTCTCTCTCTCTCTCTCTCTC
>CM017325.1:22534788-22549554 GCA_006937295.1 Carpinus fangiana
ATTCGTTTTATCATTATTTATTTCTTTGATATCTTGTATTTTATAATTGCTATATATTGGACTCAGTTGATCTTTTTTTTAACTGAAACTTACTGTAGACTTCTTTTTTAACCCATACATTGATATGACCCAATCAACCCCACATAATAATAACATTTGCATTATCTCAATTGATAATTAAACTCTATAGGGATCAATAACCCTTTTATCAGCACTAAATGTGAAGTTGCTCCCTAGATGCAAATTCGCAGAGACCCTCTGAGCGTAGGTGCCCCAACTCACGCGGCACGCCTTTTCTTCTTTTTTTTTTAACTTGTGAATTATGACATGTGTTTAGGTTTATCAACGCAATTAGGGTTACGATGTGGATCGAAAGAATAATGTAACGAGACTAATTCACACATGCAGATTTTTTAGAACGTGTAATTGATAAGATTCAATAATGGTGACTTTTATTCGATCACCAACCTCAAGATAAATTAGCCTTCCAACTAGGATCCTACGACCTAATAAGCTTAATCATTTCATATATCTTTATTTATTTATTTATTTATTTTTTTGACATGTCCATACAAGATTATCATATATCTTTATTAGTATATAAAGGATTAATATTTATTTATTTATTTATTTTAGATTTTATCATTAGCTTATCAAGTACCATAAAACTGTTAGGAATATAATTTCTTTGTTATTATATATATATTAGGTCCTCTATTTGCATGGATAAATGTTATTATTAAAATCAACCATCCAATTTTTATTTTATTTTATTTTATTTTTCTTATTAAATCAACCATCGAATTGATTGGCCATCTTCCTTCTTTTTTTTTTTTTTTTTTGAAGATCATTGATTGGCCATCTTAAGGCTAGGTAAATAGTCTTTTGATTAATTAATGTCGGTGTTATAATTTACTCATCTAAGTATTGATTGAAACTGCCACAATAAAATTATAAAATAAGTATAAGTAATAAGATAAAAATTTAATTTTTAACCTTACTCACAAAGTAAATATGGGAGGAGAGGTCAAAGTCTCCGCGTTGTGCCCTCTCATTTATTTTCTAATTAATAAATATGTGAAAGAGATCAAGGTGGGATCGAATTATATTTTTTGTAAGTAAGTTGGTGAAAGGGATTTTTTTTTAATTTTTTTAGTGTTTGTCAGAGGGATTCAAGTCTCTGTTTCTTTTTTATTTTATAATTAAATAAACTTGGGAGACAAAGTCAAAGACAGAAAGGGGTTGGAACTTCCTTTGGTCATGGCAGGAATTGGACATTGGGTTGGTGGGGATTGGGGAAAAAGAGTTTTGTGGAACACATTCGAAAGAATGCCTTAAAAAAAAAACTATTAAATATATTATGAATATATTATGAAGCGGAAGAAGAAGAGAGATAAGAGAGAGAGCGGAAGCCAACAATGGACTACATTGTATTATATTGTGATCATATAGAATGGATACAATAGCCTCCTTATATAGGAGGGAGAGAGGAGCCTTGGCTCCCAATCTTACCAATGTGGGACAAGCCCCACATATACACTAACATCCCCCCTCAAACTCAATGTGTCTAAACATTGAGGTTGGAAAACAAAAGCATGAATAAAAAACATATATTAAAAAAAACTTTTTTTTTTTTTTTTTGAAAGTCCACTGGAAAAGTTGCCGGAGGTGGCCGGAGTTGGGCGGCCGGTGGCGGTGGACGACGGCTGGCAGCGGCAGCTGGTGACTGGAGATGGCTGGAGGTGGCTGCTGGACCCAAACCATTGGGCTTGAAACTTGTATTGAGAGCCTTATAGGCTAATTGGGCCGGTTAAATGGGCCAAAATTTGGCCATAACCCATGGACCATTTAATATGGTTGACCCAACAATAATATGAATCGGGTCGAGGATCCGAACCGAAATGAGACCTGCTTGGTCGAGTTGACGGATTGGATTGCCAGATTGGTGGATCTGGGTCTAACCCACTGGACCGGGTCGATGGTTTTGGATCTGCTTTAAACCCGATTTGAATGGGCCGGTTTAAATGGGCCTAAAAGACCGAAACCCTTGGACCGATTGAAGGTCTGACCCACTTGAGAAGATCCAATTCTAACTCATTGGATCGGGTCAAAATTAGTGGATTCGATTTTTTTTTTGGGAGCTTGACACGTGGCAGAGGCTAGGGCTGACGTGGCACTCTCTGGAGGACACGTGGAAGCTGGAACGCCTGGTGAAGAATGCCTGGCGCGTGTAGTACACGCGCCAAAGTGTGCTGGCTGTAAAGGCGCGTGCATCTCGCGCGCCAGTAAGCGCGTGGGGTTGGAAGAACGCCTGGCGCGTGTAGTACACGCGCAAAAGCCTGATGGCTGAATGAAGCGCGTGCATGTCACGCGCCAGTAAGCGCGTGGTAGCGTGAAATTCACACGCCAGAAGGTCTAGGGCGCGTGAGAGCGCGTGGGAGCGTGAATTTCACGCGCCAGAATGTGCTAGGGCGCGTGGGAGATGCTACCGGCGCGTAGAGGAGCGTGCCACACCATGGCAGCGCGTGGGAGCGCGTGAGGCGCGTTTGCAAACTGGCAGATCCTTCTGGAGGCACGTGTAGGCGCGTGGAAGCTTGGACGGCGATGACCTCTTCGGATCTGAACTCGGAGCGTCTGATCTGTCGTTTGAGGAGCGTGGTGCGCGTATAACGCCGGAATGGGCTAAGATTGCACAGATCCACCGATTCGAGGCCGAGACACCACTTTTGGTGGTTCTTTTGGCCGAGAGGGGTGGTGGTGGCGGTACGATAGGCTCGGGCAGAAGTTGCCGGAGGAACTGATGGCGCGGTCGGCCGGAGATGGGCGGCCGCCGGAGGGAGCACCGGAAAAGGAGCGGGAATACCGCTCGGTGCGCCGACGACTAGAAGGTCGCCGGTAGGAGCACCGAAAAGCGTCATTGACGTTTATTGGCAGCCACAAGAAGGTGGCTCTGATACCATATTAAATATATTATGAATATATTATGAAGCGGAAGAAGAAGAGAGAGAAGAGAGAGAGCGGAAGCCAACAATGGACTACATTGTATTATATTGTGATCATATAGAATGGATACAATAGCCTCCTTATATAGGAGGGAAAGAGGAGCCTTGGCTCCCAATCTTACCAATGTGAGACAAGCCCCACATATACACTAACAAAAACGATTTTTTTTTAAGCACAAAATCAAAAGTTTTAACAAATAAGTCCAAACATAAAACACTTCAAATTATTTTCATATTTATTTATATATATAACATCAAAACACTTTCTAAAATGTTTATCAAACACACCCATTATTCTAAAAAATATTTAACTCGAATATTATTTTAAATCCTAAAACATAATAGAAACAAATTCCAAACATATTTTTTTAAAATAACAACATTAATTAAATAGAAAAACCGGATCGAATACATTATTGCTTGCTAAGAGTCAGTCGTCCTAGCCTGAGAGTTCATAGTTTTTTTTTTTTCTTCTTCTTTTTAAGCTGAGAGTTCCCAGTTCCCCATTTTTTTATTTTCCAGGAAAAAACAACCATAAAATATATATATTTTACATGTCCGCACAAGAGGGGGATAAGAATTCAAACTAGTGACCTCCGCTTCATTAGGCGTAGTTCCAACCGATTGAGCTACCTCTGGAGGACCCATAAAATATTTTTTATCATTCATGATCAAACATGTTTTTATTATTTATAAAACAATTGCTATATATTTTTTTAAGGCATTATTTTTTTTATTTGTTTTTTGGTCTACGGTTACCTATAAATTAAAAGGCCCTCCATACCACCTCATCTTCACATCGAAAAAAACTCTCTCACAATATCACGTACAAACGAAACAATAAGCTAAAGATGGAAGGTGCTCTCATTGCCATGAGGTAAGCATTGCTAACAATGTCTCTATTCACTGATAATCTATCATGCATGTATTTCCATGGCCATTGAAACAAAAGAAAGAAAACTTGAACTTTTGATATGTATTTATGCAGGTTGGAAGGGAAGGTAGCCTTGCATAACAGGAGGCGCCAGTGGAATCGGCGAGACAACGGCGAGGCTATTCGTTCAACATGGCGCTAAGGTTATCATTGCTAACGTCCAAGATGATCTTGGCCACTCCGTTTGCCACGACATAAGCACTAGCAGCACTGGTCATACCATCTCATACATCCGTTGTGATGTCACCAATGAATCTGACGTTCAAAATGCTGTCGAAACCGCGGTCTCAAAGCATGGGAAGCTTGACATATTGTTTAGCAACGCTGGCATTACAAATGCCGACGAAGGCATCATAGACTTCGACTGCAAGAAATTCAACAGGGTCTTTAACGTGAACTCCTTGGAGGGATTCCTGGCAGCCAAACACGCTGCCAAAGTAATGATTCCGGCGAAAAAGGGCAGCATTTTGTTCACGGCAAGCACTACGCCAGTGATTCACGGAAAAATCCCGCTCATCTATGCGGCGTCAAAGCATGCGCTGGTGGGATTAACCAAGAATTTGTGCGTGGAGTTAGGGGAGTATGGAATTAGAATCAACTGCATATCGCCATCCGATGTGGCCGATCCTTTGCTAAGGAATGTGTCAGGAGTACATGACAAGAAGGCGTTGGAACTTNTAATACTATTTCAGCTTGGTATTCTTCTATAAATACCAATTGGTATTTAGTTGATTAATAAGAAATCATTTTATACACTCAATCAAGTTCATCGAGTTCTCTCTTCTCTTATCTTCTTCTCTTTCTGTTATCGTCTTCTTCAGATGATCAGTTCATACTGATTTTATTCTTCTTCTCTCTATATCTAGTAGCCATTGGGCAAGGAGGACACAAGCCCTGCGTTCAGGCATTTGGAGCCGATCAGTTCGACAGAGAAGATCCAGAAGAATGCAGAGCCAAGAGCTCATTCTTTAACTGGTGGTTTTTTGGCGTATGTTCGGGTGGGTCGGTGACGATTTTTTTCTTGAGTTATGTACAAGACAACCTTAGCTGGGGACTCGGATTCGGAGTCCCCTGCATTGTGATGGTCCTTGCTCTGGGTGTCTTCTTGCTTGGAACCAGGACTTACTGGTATAGTCTCATAGGGGATGAGGAAAATCCGTTTCTGAGAATTTGTGGGGTGTTCGTTGCTGCATTTAGAAATCGGCGGACTTCCCCTTCGCCTTCGTTATTGAAGAGGAAGCTCTTCCATTCCGGCCGGACCGTAGCTATCAACAATTCAAGTAAGCGAAAATATATGCAAGTTTGCTTCCTAAAATATACTATGAATTGCTTATTTCAAAACTTATCTTGATCCTCTAATGTGGCAGGTTCCTCAACAAAGCCTTGTTGAAGTTCCCAGATAATTCAAACGAAGGCAGCAAGATTTACACTGTCAGTGATGTTGAAGAGGCAAAGGCAGTTCTTAGGCTTTTCCCCATATGGGCGACGAGCTTGGTGTATGCCATTGTGTATGCACAATGCACAACTTTCTTTACCAAGCAAGGCACTACAATGGACATAACAATCTTCCCGGGCTTCGATATACCAGCCGCTTCACTGCAATCCTTGATTGGCCTAGCCATTGTGCTCACCATTCCCATATATGATCGCCTTTTTGTTCCTCTAGCAAGAGCTTTCACCAGGAAGCCCTCTGGCATCACGATGCTGCAGCGAATTGGAATTGGGATGTTTCTATCTATCATTGACATGGTTGTTGCTGCTCTAGTTGAAATAAAAAGGCTGAAAACTGCTCAAGAATATGGACTGGTTGACATTCCAGAGGTGACTCTTCCTATGAGTATATTGTGGTTGGTTCCTCAATATGTCTTGTCCGGAATTGCTGATGTTTTTGCCTTGGTTGGTATGCAAGAGTTCTTCTATGATCAGGTCAGGTTAAATTATTATTTATTCTAAATGCTTAAGCAGATAAAAATTAATGAATTTAATTATTTAATTTATATTTTAACAGATCCCAATTGAATTGAGGAGTGTGGGTCTCGCCCTCTACCTTAGTATTCTCGGTGTAGGCAGCTTTTTAAGCAGCTTTCTTGTCACTATCATTGGGGATGTCACCGGCAGTGATGGCGGAAGTAGTTGGTTTTCTAATAATCTTAACAGGGCACATCTTGATTACTTTTATTGGGTGCTTGCTGGACTTAGTGCTGTAGCATTTGTTGCCTTCTTGTATTTTGCAAAATCCTACATTTATAATAGACTAAGTACAAGGTAAATACAGTACCCCGCGGCCCGCCAGAGTAGAGAAGAAAAAGAAGAGGAGGAAAAGAAGACAAACAGAAAGAGGAGGACGGCAAGAAGCTCGCCGGAAGCGCAGAGAGGCACTAGATGAAAAGTGCAGGAAGGCATATTACTCAAAGGGCAGATCATTGCTTATTGAAGCCAATATATGCCGAGAGAAGATATTGTACGCCCAACAAACTATTCCTTAATTTAAACAAATTAATTTAATGTAAAATGATGAAATCCAAGTTCACTCCTCGTCTCAACATAACATACTGAAAGAACATTATAAGTAAAGATGATAGAGGTTTGAAATCTTAAAGGAACATAGACTCAAGTCTAAAGATATTTGAACCGACAACCTCCCCTTATTAAAGAAAAATAATCCATAAAGATTCTGATAAAATAAAAAGAGAGGAAGTCACTTTATGATTAACGGGATTTCCTGTTGAACCTAACTAATTACTCAAGTACAAAATGTTAAATATATTGTTGAATATATTGTAGAGAGCGGAAGAAAGGAGAGAGAGAAGAGAGAAAGCGGAAACATATAATAGACTACATTGTATTGAGTAGCATATATAGAATGGATACAATAGCCTCCTTATATAGGAGGGAGAGAGGAACCTTAGCTCCCAATCTTACCAATGCGGGACAAACCCCACATATACACTAACATCCCCCCTCAAACTCAATGTGTCTAAACATTGAGGTTGGAAAACAAAAGCATAATTTAAAAAAAAAAAAAAAAACACTAAAAAAAAAAACATGATTTTTTTTTTTTTTTAAAAGTCCGCCGGAAAAGTTGCCAGAGGTGGCCGGAGTTGGGCTGCCGGAGGCGGTGGACGGCGGCGGGTAGCGGCAGCTGGTGGCTGGAGATGGCTGGAGGTGGCTGCTGGACCCAAAACATTGGGCTTGAGACTTATATTGAGAGCCTTGTAGGCTAATCGGGCCGGTTAAATGGACCAATATTTGGCTATAACCCATGGACCATTAAATATGGTTAACCCAAATATAATATGAACCGGGTCGAGGATCCGAACCAAAATGAGACCTGCTTGGTCGAGTTGACGGATTGGATTGCCAGATTGGTGGATCTGGGTCTAACCCACTGGACCGGGTCGATGGTTTTGGATCCGCTTTAAACCCGATTTGAATGGGCCGGTTTAAATGGGCCTAAAAGACCGAAACCCCTAGACCGATTGAAGGTCTGACCCACTTGAGAAGATCCTGTTCTAACTCGTTGGATGGGGTCGAAATTAGTGGATCCGTTTTTTTTTTTTTTTTTTTGGGAGCTTGACACGTGGCAGAGGCTAGGGCTGACGTGGCGGCTCTTTGGAGGACACGTGGAAGCTGGAGCGCCTGGCACATGTAGTGCATGCGCCAAAGTGTGCTGGTTGCAAGGGCGCGTGCATCTCACGCGCCAGTAAGCGCGTGGAGTGAAAGAACGCCTGGTGAGGAACGCCTGGCGCGTGTAGTGCACGCGCCAAAGTGTGCTGGCTGCAAAGGCGTGTGCATCTCACGCGCCAGTAAGCGCGTGGGGTTGGAAGAACGCCTGGCACGTGCATCTCACGCGCCAGTAAGCGCGTGGGGTTGGAAGAACGCCTGGCACGTGTAGTGCACGCGCAAAAGCCTGATGGCTCAATGAAGCGCGTGCATGTCACGCGCTAGTAAGCGCGTGGTAGCGTGAAATTCACGCGCCAGAAGGTCTAGGGCGCGTGAGAGCGCGTGGGAGCGTGAATTTCACGCGCCAGAATGTGCTAGGACGGGTGGGAGTGCGTGGGAGATGCTACCGGCGCGTGGAGGAGCGTGCCACACCATGGCAGCACGTGGGAGCGCGTGAGGCGCGTTTGCAAACTGGCAGATCCTTCTGGAGGCGCGTGGAAGCTTGGATGGCGGTGACTCTTCGGATCTGAACTCGGAGCGTGGTGCGCGTGCAACGCCGGAATGGACTGAGATTGCACAGATCCACCGATTTGGGGCCGAGACACCACTTTTGGTGGTTCTTTTGGCCGAGAGGGGTGTCGGTGGCGGTGCGATAGGCTCGGGCTGAAGTTGCCGGAGGAATTGACGGCACGGTCGGCCGGAGATGGGTGGCCGCCGAAAGGAGCGCCGGAAAAGGAGCGGGAATACCGCTTGGTGCGCCGACGACTAGAAGGTCGCCGGTAGGAGCACCGAAAAACGTCATTGACATTTATTGGCGGCCACAAGAAGGTGGCTCTGATACCATGTTGAATATATTGTTGAATATATTGTAGAGAGCGGAAGAAAGGAGAGAGAGAAGAGAGAAAGCGGAAACATATAATAGACTACATTGTATTGAGTAGCATATATAGAATGGATACAATAGCCTCCTTATATAGGAGGGAGAGAGGAGCATTGGCTCCCAATCTTACCAATGTGGGACAAGCCCCACATATACACTAACAAAATATCATGAAGATCATCTGGTAAACTATCCATCCCAAGTAGTTCCTGTCATCAAGCCATTTGACAAAACTAGATGACATAGACCAACATCACAATCAATCATTGGGTGACACGTAGTCAAGTTGATGACTTACACCACTTATATCACAATCAATCAAACTGCCACAATAAACGCATTCGGGATACTCTCGCTCTCTGAGCTCTCCTCTGTTTCTTACTACTTTCTTTCCTTTTTTCCTTCCTTCCTCTCCCTGCTTTGATTCTTCTCCTACACCTCTGATCATGGATGCTACAACACAAGATATCGACTCTCTCATAGCTCAAACTGCTGCACTAACATGGGAGGATCCTTGCTCTCAACTTGAAACTCTCCCTCAAGAACTGGTCAAATCTGATCTGCTACCTTTGGTAGGTCAAGTTATCTCACAAAAAACTTAAAATAACCAGTTTGTAAATGGTGCCTTGACAAAAGCCTGGTTCTTTGCCATTCCTTTCTCTTTTGCAATTTTGGGGCCTAACTTATTTCAATTCAAGTTCACTGAGAAAGAACACATATCCAGAATTCTCAAGAATGTTTGGAATGTTAATGGCTTTCTTATGGCTATCCAAACTTTGTCCCCCCACTGCCACTTTAGGAGAACTTTCCCTTTTGGAAGTTCCCTTCTAATTCAGGTTCATGGCCTACCTCTGCATAACATGACTATCAAAAATGTCATTGCTATTGGAAAAGGTTTGAGCCAACTTGTGAAGGTTGAAGAAAATAGTGGAGTTGAAGCCACTTTTTGAAGTTTTTTAAGGCTTTTGGTTATCATGATTGATGTGGTATTTTTGTGACAAAAAATATCAATTATAAAAATAATCACTCGCAATAGGACGAATATTTGTAGGATACGGCTATAGAGAGGGTGTCGAACCTCAAGGACTTCCGCGGTTTTGTTATCAAATTTGTAAGAATTAAAATTAACTTAATAAAAAGGAGATTTATTTGGTTTGTAGTTCAAGTGCATAAAATAAACATAAAACAAAGAGTGAATAAATGAAAGAGAGAGTAGGGTATTGACTTCACCACTATCCGCATATCAATGGTTAACTGTATTCAATTTCAGAAATTCAGTCTATGCATATTATAAATAAAACTTTATTAAAGAATAAGAATAATTCATCTTTGATTGGCACGAATCGTCCACCTAACTACTAAGATGCGGTACGGCCTGTCTTCCCTAAATATGAATTATTTAATTCTTTAATAAGTTTTATACAATCAATGGAATAGCATAACCCATCTTCGGTTGGTACAGATCGTCTACCTAAATTATACTAAACTATGGTGTAGTACGATCCGTCTTTCCTAGACATGGCTTATCTAATCATATTGATCATATGTCTATTAAAATCATTGTATAACCATCAATCTTATGATCACTAAAAATAAGAATAAAAGACTTTTTAAGACAAGATAAGAATTTCACTAATATTGATTCAAAATTAAGAACAAATGCATTTAAAATTAAGAATAAAAATCAATGGTTGCAATTCTCATAGTTATACAATCAACATATATAAATTGAAAAACTAGAAATCAAATACAATCAAACAATTATGCTTGGAAAGTGTTACATCAATACCCAACAAAAGGTTTTAGCCGCTCATGATCTTTTAAGCTCCAAAGACAGTTTTCTGATTCTAGAAAGCGGTGTGTCTTTTTTACAAGTTAGGAGGCATATTTATAGGGACTAGGAAAACCCTAGACACCCTAAAAATCCCAAATAAAATTGTAGGCCAGTCTCTAAGTTCAAGTGGGAGATTGAAAACCTAGTCTATGCTGTCAAAAGGGCGCCTGCCGTATTATGCAAGCCTGAGTGTGCTTGAGCCTAAGGATATGCGCTAGAGCGTAGGTGCGCTCGAGCTTAGCTAATGTGCTCATGAGCGCAGGTGTGTGCTCGATCCTAGGTTGCATGCGAGCTCGATCCCAAGTGCAGCTGCGCTTGATCCTGATACCAGAATGCCTCCAATTTCTGCCTTGTAAGCCCAATTTCCAATGAAATTCTTGCATTTGACCAATAAATACCTGAAACACAAAAACTAAATAAAATCAAACAAATAACAATGCTAAGGAGTTAACATATGCAAGTTAAGGGGCTTGAAAACTGATGAGCAATTTTGACAGTATTGCTGGGAATCCCAATCCAATGTTATCAATTATATTTTTATCTCATAATTAATCATTGAATTAGACGTTAAAAAATTTTTTTAAAAAAATCTAATGGTTGGTTGATACTGTTACATCAATATTGTGTGATAGTTATAAGATAAAAAAGTAATTTATAGCATCTCTCCATTGGATATTCTTGTGTGGCATAAATTGAAAAAAAAAAAAAAATCCTATAAGGTAATTGTTTATGTTTTAAAAAAATACATAAAATTGTAAATTAGAATTGTATTATATATAATGGTGTTTTAGGCAACTTGATTACAATAAACATGATCTCATTCACCAGCATATTGATTTGTACCAAATAGTGAAATGAATACATATTCAAGGTTTTTATTCCATTGTTCCAACCAAATTAATGAATCAAAATAGTTATTTTATTTCAATTTTGTCAATACAATTACTATTGATTTTGTCAATAAAATACTCATCATTATGTCTGCCAAAGATGCCTACGCTAGAGTTTAACAAAAGAAGCCTTTAAGCTATCATTTTTCTTTTTCTTGTTCTTCTTAGAGTACTTGGGCCGATCTATTTTCCTTTTAAACTCCTTTGTCAGAATTTCACTAACCGGAAAAACGGCTAATCAATAATTATTCATTGATTATAAAAGGCTCAAACCACCAAGGGAGTTGGTTCAATGGTTAAAGAAAATTTTCAAGTGATCAGGACATGTATTAGGGTATAGGTTTGAATCTCTGCAGTAAAAAATTTTCACATATGCCTAATTAGTATTAGTCATTTTGGATTCCTATTGATGCGTTAGTGGTGTTGGATTAGGCTATGACTCAATCGGACTTAAGGGAACGCTTTTGGTTCCCACCGTTTATGCCTCTCCTGTGCGACTCCTAACGAGTAAGTACTACTATGGTCACGCCTGTTTAGAATAGCAACAACTAGTCTCTCAATCCTTGACTATAACAGCATAAAAACATGTTTGAGAAATAAAGTTTTTAAGTTTAAAAACATTTTTTTTTGTCAAAAGCTTAATTTTCAAACTTTTGACAAAATGCATTTTGGTCATTTCTAGAGTAAAAAAGTCAAAAATATACTTTTAGAATTTTTACCAAACATCTTGTCTTTTGATTTGACACAACTTTTTAAGTATTAAAAGTACTTTTTACCTTTCATTAACGCAATCCCAAATATACTCTAAATAATTATTGCAATACTTTTGATCAATCGATAGCCATCATTTTTATGTTAACTTGCTTGTGAGAAAGCATAGTAAAATATAACCTTTTAGCTTTTTGTAGAGTGATAATTCAATTTGGATTGAGTCAAAATCCTTTTTGGTCAATTAATGGAAAGATCAAGTCAAAAGAGCCATATGAAGAGAAATCTGACTTACATGTTGTTATTATTTTTATTTTTTTTGACATGTCCGCATAAGAGGGGGAAGGGAGGATTCGAACTAGTGACATTCGCTTCATTAGGCGTGGTCCCAGCCGATTGAGCTACCTCTTGGGGACTTACATGTTGTTATTGAAATAATAGCATGTATGTTGTAGTAAAAGTAACGGTTGAGATTAAATCTCAGTGTTGACTTACTTTTAAAAGCTTTTAATAAAAGAAAAAATAAAAAGAAATTTTGAGAAATTCAATCTCAACTGTTATTTTTGTTATTTTTACTACAACATACATGCTGTTATTTTAATAATAGCATGTAAACCTGATCCTATGAAGAGAGTAGCCTTTAATTTATACCCACAAAAAGTTGATTGCCCCTAAAGATGACTTGATATGTGGGTTAACAAAGTTTTTTTTTTTTTTTTTTTTTTTTCAATTTAATCTATTAAACATTGCAGAAATTCTTTCAACCCAAGTTAAAGGGATTGGTATGAAACTAATAGGAGATTTTAATTTTAACCCAATAATAGAAAATTCTTCTATGATTCGAATCCTTAGAAAATCTCATGTGAAATGCAAAATTTGATTTGAACACAACAATTCAAAAACTTTACCAATTACCTAATTATGAAATTTGGGCTTCATTGACATTGAGTGGATCGAGATTTTGGTTTTCTTCCATTTCAATTGGGAAAAAATGGGTAAGGCACAGCTGTCAGCTAAGTGAGCTAGCTATACCACAGTGAAGAAGTACGAAGTACTTTGTGTGCACTCCAACTCATTTTGACTAAAAAAGATTTGAGGAGACTATTGTGACAAATGCAAATCTAAGACTAAGATCACCAAAGAAAAAAAAAAATTACAGAATAAAAAATAATTTAATCATACATGATATTAATATTTAAGTGATTAGACCTAATAAACCTACATTTATTAAAAGAGATGATATAAAAAAAACTCACTAACAAAATAATAAAATACAAAAAATAATACAAATAAAACCACTAAAATAAAAAATCTCCGATACACCCCGGCCCCACTCTCAAAATAGAGCTTCTGCACCTTCTGTCACCAAAATAGCCGAATGGCTATATATATATATATATATATATATATAAAAGGCCAAGAATGCTTCCCCCATGAGCAAAGTCAAAAAAGGTACTGCTCTCTCATAAATGTTGCTCCATGCCTCAACTTTTCTACAAAGCCTCAACAACAAAGCCTCTTATAGTCAAGGCTTCTAGAAGAAGATAGGCAAGTGAAAATAAATGAATCCATAACAAATTGGGGTCCACAGTAAGACTTGCGAGAAGTCACCTACTCTGACAGAAACTCTAATCTTTGGTCAAAATTATTATGGTCAGTTGGTCACCAAAGAGGGTTATTACTTATTATAGTGGGATGACTCAAAAAGAATTTAAAACACCTAAAATTAAATAGCCTAATTAACCAAATATTAAAATTGTATTCAAAACAAGAACAAATTCATTAACGTTTGCTTAATTTCCAAACAAAGCAGTAAATATTCATTCTAGGATGCTTCAATGGCGGTAAAAAGAGGGCCTAGCATGATCGTGTTATCACTCAGCAGGTCCACAACCAACAGAAACCGATGGATGTGGAGGGTTGAAGCAAATCCAAAAATTCAATCCATTGACATTGACAGAAAAAATGGCACTATTTCATAATTGCGATACATAAAAAGCTCATCACTAAAGTTCATTGCAAAGACAGCAAAGAAATTATGGCCATCTCTCACGTTTCCGACGCCGAGTCACCGAATGCGCAGACTCCGCTAGTGCAAGGCAACGTCGTCGACGATGTTGTTGACTACGAAGGCAACCCGGCCGTCAGAGCCAACTCCGGCGGCTGGAGGTCCGCTTCCTTCCTCATAGGTAGTTAAGCTAATTGAAAATTACATATTTAAATATATTTTAAGAAATTTGAGTTGCTTGTTTTGTTTACGTGCTTAATTAATTACTACTAGCAAGGCGTGGAAGTGGCGGAGAGGTTTGCGTATTTTGGGATAAGCTGCAACCTTATAACGTATTTGACGGATTCACTGGGGCAGTCAACGGCCACGGCGGCGGAGAACGTGAACGCGTGGGCGGGCACCGCGCAGCTGCTGCCTTTGTTGGGTGCTTTTGTGGCTGATTCTTTTCTCGGCCGCTACCGCACCATTCTTATTGCCTCTTTCATCTACATCCTGGTGAGTCGTGCCCCTCTCTCTCTCTCTCCTGCAAAACATTTATTACTTGAGCTTTGGGCTATGGCACAAAGTTGAGATAAGAAACTGAAAATTAATTTTATTTTAATGGGCTTCGTGTTCGTGGGGTGGGATTGAGATCCCCGGCTCTTTTTAAAAAATTGCCCATCAATTTTTTTTGAAATCTTAGCCACTCATTTTCATCCAACCATCACCAAATCGTCACGTGTCTCATCCCATATAAAATAATAAAATATCATTTAAAATTTAAAAATAAAATAAAATAAAATCATAAAATAATAAAATAATTTATTAAAAAATAAAATAATTAAAAAAAAAAAAGAAAGGGGTGGCG
>CM017325.1:22549676-22638778 GCA_006937295.1 Carpinus fangiana
ATAAATTTTGTTTTATGGGTTTGGCCCCAAGGGGTGGCCGAACCACCCCCGAGGGCCTATGGGGTGGCGTCGGCCACCCCCAACCGGCCTTAGGGGGTGGCCGACGCCACCCATTGGGCTGAGCTGGGGTGGCCGGCCACCCCCTAGGGGGGAGACTTGGCCACCCCTTTCTTTTTTTTTAAATTATTTTATTTTTTAATAAATTATTTTATTTTTATTTTTATTTTATTTTTATTTTTAAATTTTAAATGATATTTTATTATTTTATATGGGATGGGACACGTGGCGATTTGGTGATGGTTGGATAAAAATGAGTAGCTAAGATTTCAAAAAAAATTGATGGGCAATTCTGAAAAATTGCTGGGGATCTAATCCCGTGGGGTGATAATATTCTTTGCTTACAACTTTTTTTTTTCTTTTTTTTTTTTTTTTAAAAAAAAAAACAAGAAATAAATTGGAAAATATTCTAAGAATATATAGTAATTTGACATTTGTGGAAAGAATTGGTGCACATGAAGGCTATGGAGCTATTCATTGCATTCTTTATGTTAAGATGGCATCTGAGCCTCACCTTTATCTTATTAGGGTATGGGCTAAAATTTAAAGAGAAATGTTAAAGTCACAACAAAGATCTAATAAAGACTCAACTTCTCTCTTATATATTATTTAAAAAATAAAAATAAAAATTAAAGTTTGGTGTTTTGAATTTAATTTTGTTCTTTTTTTTTTAATTTTTTAAATGACATGTAGGAGAAAAATTTGGTCTTTATTAGGTCTATATTGTGGCTACATCACATCTCAAATTTAAATAATTGAAATTTTATAAGATTAGTATTTATCACTTTTAGAATATCATAAAATGTAAATAAAAAATAAAAAATTACTGAGGTAGTAAATGTGTGGGCTGGTGAAAATAGGTTCATAAAAATGATAAAAAAAAAAAAAAAAAATCAACCATTTAATATATATATTTTTAAAAGAAACAGTTCAATCTCATTCATTAATTAACAAGCATAAAGCTCAAATAACACAGAGTAAACATTCTGAAGCAACCAGAGGCGGGTTTGAGGGGGGGCCGGGAGGACATGGGATAGCCCTGACCTACCCCCAAATCCCCCAAAAAAAAAAAAAAGAAATTAGGAATTAAAAAAAAAAAATTATTTAAAGGCATTTGGCCCTACCCAAAAAATAAAAATACCTATTTGGTCCCTCCCCATCCAACTTTCTGAATTCGCCCCTAGAAGCAACCATAGTTGAAACTACGAGGTTACAATATGACGTATTACATTTTAAACTTATACGAAATCCGCTAACTTATGACTAATTTTTAATTTAAACAGTAGATCTGCACCAAACAAACTTAAACTAATGCATAGGTAACTGTAATTCCTCGGCATTGAGGGTAGAGAACCCCAAGCCAAAACTCATCTTCCCTGACCTAAAAGCGAGGATAACGTTCACATCCACAACCTAAAGGTCTAGACCAAAGTAACAAACCCGAAAGGCATCAGGGGGGGCATATCGAGCAAGAGAGGACTGAGCATTATTACAAGCAAAAACAAAAACCGTTTACAAGGAAACAAAAATAAGACAAAAATTACACCAAAAGGAAATGCCAGCCACAATTATTGGGAAATAAACAACATAGAAGCACATCAAGTGGATGACAACTGTCGGAAAGAAGAGCCGATCACACGCCCACTGAAAACCAAAATTAGAAGGGGGCATTGAAAGCTCATCGTGGTGGGGGCGAAAATAATACTTAATCAAGCCTATATATATTAAAAAATATGGAGCTTTCATTGATGAAATTTCGCGAGCATAAAACTCTTACATTACTGATCTTACATTTCTGAAAAATCATAGCCAAAAGTTATAAAGATTATAAAGTCATAAAAATAACTTTAAACTTCCGCTAACCTATTTATAATTACATGTAAAGAATATGTCTACTTCGTGTAGACTAGATCCACACCCATCCCAAAAAAAAAAAAAAAAAAAAAAAATCTAAAAATCTGACTATGAGAGTTAAAGAACCAAGCCTACATTGGTACTTGTTTAAAAGATATAAATGTCCACTTCCAAATAAAATTGGTTTGAGTAGTTGAGAATTATTTTAAAACCCTTTTCTTAATCTCTCAGAAGTCCATAAAAGTCATATACTCATATATATTATTACTGAAATCCAAAGTCAGTTTTTTGTTTTCTTTTTATATCATCATCTTTCACAGGGACTAGGCTTGTTGACTCTGTCGGCAATGCTTCCTTCTGTCAGTACTTCCGGCCACGTAGGCGCCGCCAAAATCATGTCGTCTTCTTCAGATGATCAGTTCGTAGTGATTTTATTCTTCTTCTCTCTATATCTAGTAGCCATTGGGCAAGGAGGACACAAGCCCTGCGTTCAGGCATTTGGAGCCAATCAGTTCGACGGAGAAGATCCAGAAGAATGCAGAGCCAAGAGCTCATTCTTTAACTGGTGGTTTTTTGGCGTATGTTCGGGTGGGTCGGTGACAGTTTTTGTCTTGAGTTATGTACAAGACAACCTTAGCTGGGGTCTCGGATTCGGAGTCCCCTGCATTGTGATGGTCCTTGCTCTGGGTGTCTTCTTGCTTGGAACCAGGACTTACCGGTATAATCTCATAGGGGATGAGGAAAATCAGTTTCTGAGAATTGGTGGGGTGTTCGTCGCTGCATTTAGGAATCGGCAGACTTCCCCTTCGCCTTCGGCAATAGTTATTGAAGAGGAAGCTCTTCCATTCCGGCCGGACCGTAGCTATCAACAATTCAAGTAAGCGAAAATATATGCAAGTTTGCTTCCTAAAATATACTATGAATTGCTTATTTCAAAACTTATCTTGATCCTCTAATGTGGCAGGTTCCTCAACAAAGCCTTGTTGAAGTTCCCAGATAATTCAAACGAAGGCAGCAAGATTTACACTGTTAGTGATGTTGAAGAGGCAAAGGCAGTTCTTAGGCTTTTCCCCATATGGGCTACGAGCTTGGTGTATGCCATTGTGTGTGCACAATGCACAACTTTCTTTACCAAGCAAGGCGCTACAATGGACAGAGCAATCTTCCCTGGTTTCGATATACCAGCCGCTTCACTACAATCCCTGATTGGCCTAGCCATTGTGCTCATCATTCCCATATATGATCGCCTTTTTGTTCCTCTAGCAAGAGCTTTCACCAGGAAGCCTTCTGGCATCACGATGCTGCAGCGAATTGGAATTGGGATGTTTCTATCTATCATTGACATGGTTGTTGCTGCTCTAGTTGAAATAAAAAGGCTGAAAACTGCTCAAGAATATGGGCTGGTTGATATGCCAGAGGTGACTCTTCCTATGAGTATATTGTGGTTGGTTCCTCAATATGTCTTGTCTGGAATTGCTGATGTTTTTGCCTTGGTTGGTATGCAAGAGTTCTTCTATGATCAGGTCCGAATAAATTATTATTTATTCCAAATGCTTACACAGATAAAAATTGATGAATTTAATTATTTAATTTATATTGTATCAGGTCCCAATTGAATTGAAGAGTGTGGGTCTCGCCCTCTACCTTAGTATTCTCGGCGTGGGTAGCTTTTTAAGCTGCTTTCTTGTCACTATCATCGAGGATGTCACCGGCAGTGATGGTGGAAGTAGTTGGTTTTCTAATAATCTTAACAGGGCACATCTTGATTACTTTTATTGGGTGCTTGCTGGACTTAGTGCTGTAGCATTTGTTGCCTTCTTGTATTTTGCAAAAGCTTACATTTATAACATACTAAGTACAAGGTAAATACAGTACCACGCCAGAGTAGAGAAGAAGAAGAAGAAGAGGAGAGGAGGGAAAGAAGACAAACAGAAAGAGGAGTACGGCGAGAAGCTCACCGGAAGCGCAGAGAGGCACTAGATGAAAAGTGCAGGAAGGCATATTACTAAAAATGGCAGATCATTGCTTATTGAAGCCAATACTTGCCAAGAGAAGAAATTATATGTCCAACAAACTATTCCTTAATTTAAACAAATTAATTTAATGTGATGGCATTAAATCCAAGTATACTGAAAGAACATTATAAAGATGATAAAGGTTTGAAATCTTAAAGAAAGATATTTGAACCGACAACCTCCCCTTATTAAAGAAAAAGAATCCATAAAGATTCTGATAAAATAAAAAGAGAGAAAGTTACTTTATGATTAATGGGATTTCCTGTTGAACCTAACTGATTACTCAAGTACAAAAAATTATCATGAAGATTGTTAGATAAACTATACATCCAAAGTAGTTCCTGTCACCAAGCCATTTGACAAAACTAGATGACGTGGATCAACATCACAATCAATCATTGGGTGATACGTAAGTAAAGTTGATGACTTACACCACTTATATCACAATCAATCAAACTGCCACAATATCTCCCCAAATTAATGCCACCTCAACGTCTACGAATAACAAAAATACTCTCATTATAAATTAAAATAAAAAAATACAAAAAAGAAAACTAAAAGCTAAAAATATTGATGGAACGGGAGGCTTCTTTTGGCCGGGTGAACTACCCCTAAATTGCCTATTGGGGGTGGTCGGTTCCCTTTGGCCAATTGGGGAATGATCGAACCACTCCATTTAGTTTTTAGTTTTTCTTCTTGAATTTATTAAAATATTTTTGTTTCATTAAAAAAAATTATAATTATTTGTCTTTTTGTCAACCTTGAAGAAACGTTAACAATATTTTGGTAGTTTGGCAATGAAGATATTAACAATATCACAATTTAATAATAGTTTGAAATAAATATATGGACTTTTTAGATGAGAAATGATACTTAGAGGAGGCTGCCTTCGGTCACCAAATAAGGAGCGGCAAATAAAAGTTTAAATATGTATTTTTTCAGCAGACATTGCAATCAAGCACAGCTCGAGCGCAATGATCGATCGCTCTAACAGATAGTGACATAGTCAAGTACAATCGAGCGCGGATCAAAATATCGAGCACAGTCATCGAGCGCACATCAAGTGCATATCAAGCATAGTTTGAGCGCAACGGTCGGTCGCTCTTACAAAGAGCATCATGTCGAGTGCGATCGAGCGCAGTTATCGATTGCTTTAATAGAGAGCACTTCCAACGCACGTAAACAGTAATCTATTTCTTATAAACTAATTAACTAACTTTCTTCTGTTTGTAAGTTAATTAGTTTTCCATAGTTAGTTTTTCAAGTTATGATTGTAACTTTTTGTAAGCTCATATATAAGTTTTATATCTTTCCCTTGTAAAGCTCACGAGATTATATTGCAAATGAAGAACTTCTCTTCTTCTCCTTTTTCTCATCTTCTTCCTCTCCTCTGTTTTGGAGTTTTTTTTTTTTGCTTTTTTTTTTTTTTATTCTTGACATATTTCTTTTAAAAATAAGTATTATTAAAACTTGTGTTTTTGCTACTAATTCTCTTACATTTCAGGATTATAGTTTAGAAATACTGTATTGTTGGAGTTAGTGGCTTATATTAATACCAGTGGAAGGCCAAGTAGATGGGAGCGTAGTGAAACATTCATGGAGCGGGAGTCTATTGGCCCATGGGCGTAATTAAGTTTGCAGGGGGGGACGATTAGGTTGTGGGGGTGCGGGGGCAACGCCCTCATGGTACGGTACGGGGGTATTTTGGGGTTTTTTGTATAGTTCTGTACAGAGTTCGTACGAGTTCCGTACGCGTCTGTACAAGTCCGTACGCGTAGGGTTTTGGGTGTTTTACTACATATATATATCTTATTGATTTAAACCTGAATTATTATCAGAATAATAGCTGACTCTCTGTAAATATAGATAAATTGTCAAATTACATTAAATATGTGTCTCATTTTGACTATATATACTGTTATATTATTGTGCGCGGTTACTGCATGTATAATAATTGACAATCAATCAAAAGAGGGGCAGCCTAGGCAATAAAAAGCAACAAAAATTCATCGCTTTGCCAGCATGCAGCAAAGACAACGACAAAATAGGTTATTCGAAACAGGGGACTTGTGTTTGGAAAAAAGAAAAGGCAAACAAAAAAATCCGACCTGCCGGATTCGAACCAGCGACCTAAGGATGGCTAAGGGCAACACCCACTACAGTCCTCCGCTCTACCAACTGAGCTAAGGTCGGGTTCCATGTACTTCTAGGGATTCGAGCCCTCATCTCCAGTAGGATTTCCAAAATCGAATAGCCTCTCCAATAAGAAACTCTTTACACGTCAACGTTTGGTTTAGTGTAACTCCCCGACAATTAACTGACCGGCCAACCAAACCACCGCTACAAGCCAGACCAGAAGCAAATTTTGGAAAGAAGATATTTCTTAATTTTGCTCTGTTTCAACTCGGCTTTCAACTCGCCATCCATCAAGAAATGGCCACCACACCCACCGTCGAAACACCACTGTTATTAGACACCGTCGATGGCGCCGTTGATTACAAAGGCAGTCCGGTCCTCCGATCGAACTCCGGCGGCTGGAGATCCGCGTCCTTTATCATAGGTAACACTCGCACCGAATCTCTTAACTCATAAGCAAATGAGGGATATTTTTTTTCTTGAGTTTAAGTATTAGGCACGTGCAAATTAGGTGTGGAAGTGGCGGAGAGGTTCGCGTACACTGGGATCAGCTGCAATCTCATAACGTACCTCACTGGGCGGCTCGGCCAGTCCACGGCCACGGCGGCCGAGGACGTGAACGCGTGGTCCGGAACGGCGTCGTTGCTTCCGCTTTTGGGGGCATTCGTGGCCGATTCATTTCTGGGCCGCTACCGCACTATTGTCATTGCTTCTCTTATCTACATCCTGGTAATGTCATTGTTCACCCCTCTCTCTCTCTCCCTCCCACGTTGATGCTACACAAGAAAATTGGAAATTCCTCTGCTAATCTATTTTTGAATTTAAACACAGGGACTATGCTTGTTGACTCTGTCGGCTATGCTTCCTTCTCTAAGCCCTTCTTCTGACAACTTAGACGCCAAAATCATACGGGGTTCTTCAAATCAGGTCCAAGAAATCTTATTCTTTGTATCTCTGTATATAGTAGCTGTTGGGCAGGGGGGGCACAAGCCTTGTGTTCAGGCTTTTGGGGCCGATCAGTTTGATGGGCAAGTTCCAGAGGAGTGCAAAGCCAAAAGCTCATTCTTCAATTGGTGGTACTTTGGTGTGTGTGCAGGCGGCACAGTGACAGTAATGATGATGAGCTATATACAAGACAACCTTAGCTGGGGTCTAGGATTTGGAATCCCCTGTATTGTGATGGTCTTCGCTTTGGGTGTCTTTTTGGTTGGTACTAGGACTTATCGGTATAGTATCAAAGGGAAGGGGAAAAGCCCATTTGTGAGAATTGGTAGTGTATTTGTTGCTGCACTGAGAAACTGGCGAACCACCCCTTCAGCTCTCCCGCACCATAGCTCCGAACAATTCAAGTAAGAGAACCATTCAATGAAAATATCACACAAAAAAGGAAAAAAGATTCACATCCATTTATAACTTGACATGATGCATGTATTAGTAGTTTTCATGAGTAATGCTACTCTTCATACTCCTATTTTGGCACTCATTTTACATTGATTGACATGGTTGCATGTATTAAGTCGCTTTCCATTTTTTTTTTTAAAGTGACAAACATGAACGTTTGCTGATATGAAAATGATGTAAAGAATAGCGTTACTCTGCTTCCTATAGCAAGAGTATGAAAAGTAGCATTACTTTTTTAAAAAAAAAACACACATTTAATTCCTATTTTAGATATAAAAGAAATGTTATCAAGTAAATTGGTATATGATTGTCATACAATTGAGTAGCAATATGTTATTTAGAAGATTGATATGCGATTGTTCTACAACTAAGATGATGCCACGGTGAAAATTTACTGTTGTCTTGATTTTTTTTTTTACAAGTTGTTCATCTAAAAGTTGATGTATACTGTCATGTTATCCCCAGTAGTTAGATGATAGTTGTATAATCTACTAAATAAAATTATTCCAAATCTAAAGTTGTTGCAGATCAATTTTGATCATCTATGTTCCAGGTTCCTCAACAAAGCCTTGCCGTCAACGGATGGTTCAAAAGGAGAAGTTTGTACTGTTAATGAGGTTATAGAAGCAAAGGCAGCTCTTAGGCTTGTTCCAATTTGGGCGTCGAGCTTGGGATACGGCATTGTGTTTGCACAGACCACAACTTTCTTTACCAAGCAAGGGGCTACAATGGATAGAACAATTTGCCCTGGCTTTAACATACCAGCAGCTTCACTACAATGCTTCATGGGCTTGGCCATTGTACTTTTCATTCCCATATATGACTTGATTTTTGTTCCTATAGCAAGAACTTTTACCAGGAAGGTCAATGGCATCACACTACTGCAGAGAATTGGAACAGGGATGTTTCTATCTGTAATCAGCATGGTTGTTGCAGCTCTAATTGAGATGAAGAGGCTCAAAACAGCTCAAGAATATGGGCTGGTTGACATGCCAAATGTGACCATTCCAATGAGTATTTTGTGGTTGGTTCCTCAATACGTTTTGTGTGGAATTGCTGATGTTTTCACCATGGTTGGTCTGCAAGAATTCTTCTATGATCAAGTCCCAATTGAACTGAGGAGTGTGGGTCTTGCCCTCTATCTCTGCATTGTTGGTGTTGGGAGTTTTTTAAGCAGCTTTCTTGTTTCCATCATTGAGGAAGCAACTGGTGGGAATGGCCGAGATAGTTGGTTTGCCGACGATCTTAACTGGGCACATCTTGACTATTTTTATTTGGTGCTTGCTGGAATCTGTGCAGTTGCATTCGCTGCATATTTATATTTTGCAAAATCTTACATTTATAATAGGCAAAGTACAAGCTGAATACAGTGCTTTGCTTAATAATTGGCAATCAAACAAAAGAGGGGCAGCCTTAGCAATAAAAAGCAACAAAAATTCATCACTTTGTCAGCTGCAGCAAAGACAAGGACAAAGTTAAGATGCGTGGCTGCTGCTGCCCCGTTTGCTGGGGAAAAAAAAGGGCCGAAACGATTAAGAAATTGATAATTTAATTTGTCTCATCTGTTACTTGTTGAAGAGAACAAGAACAACGGCAAAATATAAAGAAATTTTGCTTTGTTTAGTCTGATCCAGCAGCAGCAACCAACAAGTTTGAAGGAAGGAGGACCAGAATTAAACAAAGAAATGCAGAACTCGATCGGTCTCTGTCTCTGATATGCAAGATTTGTGAGGGACAACAACAGAGGCGTGAAGGAGCTTTGGTTGTTTTGGGATACTTTTACACTGTACTTAGACCGTAAAACATAGGCCTTGTGCTCGAAAAAATGTAAGAAAAGGCAAACATTTGAAAAAGTCCGACCTGCCGGATTGGAACCAGCGACCTAAGGATGGCTAAGGGAGACACCCACTACAGTCCTCCACTCTACCAACTGAGCTAAGGTCGGATTTCATTTGGGTGTTGGGATTCGAGCCCTCATCTACAGAGATGGGCTCTCAACTCTCAAGGGAGGTCCAACGAAGAAGTGGCTTCACCATCACCATTTTCCTACACCACGCTCAATATTCAGCACCTCCCTTGTACTATTAGTCTATTTCTACTGATTCAAAATTCAACATCTCATTCCTCAACCCCCTTAACCAAATTTAAAGCCCTGGGATTTTTTTTCTTAACTCCATATTAATTAATTTAGTTTTGTTTACATTTCACCCTATTGCTCCACTTCTTATTAAAAAAAAATTGAATCATTTTTATAATAAAATTTTTGCTTGAGTTCTCTTTACTATACTTGTGAATCAACCTCAGTCTGGACTTGCTGGGATCCAATTCGACCATCGTTGGAACTTCGTCGAGACCCTATTGGGAACGCTCTTGGACTTGGCTGGGACTCGTAAGACGTTGCCAAGTCATTGCTGAGAATCGATTGGGACATTATTGCAATTTAAAGTTAATATGATTGAATGATACCAAGGAGGGGAGGTGAAAGCGCAGTATGCAATATAAAAATAATGTAGTAATGAAAGTAATGCATTGAAGAATATAAATTGCAGTAATGTAAAGAAAGTAGTAGAACCGTCTAATCTGACCATATACAGTAATGAAAAGCAGTTAATATAAAAGCAGTAGAACCGTTCAATATGGCGGTATACAAATAATAATAAGAAAGAAACTGAAGATAAATTAGATAAACTGAAAATATTATTAAAGTGTTAGAAACACGCTCACAAAAGTAGAAGAAGAAAAGGAACTAGGGAAATTAGAAACTAAGTGGAAAATTACAAAAGTTGGAAGGAAGAAGAAGGAAGAAAAGTTGGCTAGAAGATTCAACGTATGAAAACTTTTGCCTTACAAGGTAGGGGAGAGCTCCTTTTATAGAGGCTCTTCATAAACATTCAGAATAAAAAATACATTCTTGCAGATGAACAGTGAATAGTGAACAGTAAAAGTGAACAATAAAATCTTGAAATCTTGAATTTCTGCATAACCAAATTGACGACAGTCAAATCTTCAGAACGGTTTGAAATCTTGAAAATCTTGGGCAAAATTTTAGGAAAATCTTCGATAGGAAAATCTTGAAATCTTCGAATCGAACAAATGTTCAGCAGTGCGGCTGAACAAAATCTTGGGTAAATCTTTCAGCAGTGAAGCTGAACAAAATCTAGGGTAAATCTGCAACTCATAAATCTTCAAGTCCAGGAAAATATTCTTGAGTATCTACTCCAGAATTGCCAAATAATTCTCTTTGTGGATTAATGGTAGCCTCGGAAGATGCATCAGATTCTTCTTCATCATCATCATAATCAACATCTAAAGTTTCTAAAAAGGCCTTCATTAAAGCTTTTTTTTTCTTTTTGCTTAAGGAGGTTTTTTCTTTGAGGAGGAAGAACAAGCAGGAGGAAAAACTTTAGAAACAAGAGAGGCTTCTTTTACTAGGAGAAGAAAAACATTGGTTCAAGAGTGTAGGGGGAGCATTGGAAGGTAAATTTTGGGTAGTTTTAGAAGGTAAATTCTGGATAGTATTAGAAGGTAAATTCTGGGTTATGGGAGTATGAGCCAAATCATTAACATTTTTGACAATAGTATCAATGGAAAATTTATCCCACCACTTAATATACCAATGTCTTTCGAGCTTGTCTTCTACAATGACATATTGCCATTTTAGAATCCAAAGAATCTTGAATTTTTTGACAAAATGGAGAATGGGGGGAAATTTAGAACCATAAGCATCAGTTTTAAAATGGTCCTTAAAAAGAGTGAAACTTTCAATGAGTTTAAGGGGAAGTATATCAAGGATAAGTCCGAAATGCATCCACCACTTGGAAAACCAGAGGGGAAGAATTCCTCCAAAATTATCTCGATCAAAAGTAATAAACCAGGAATGGTCAAGATTGGGAGTTTGATAAAGGAAAAATTTGGACCAAGCATCAATGTAATCATAATAATTGTAAAGAATATTACAATCATTAAGAATTCAGGAAGAGACGGGTGATCACCCCAATCTTTTTCAGAAAGCACTCTGTCAATATAAACATTGGGGAAAATTATTTTCTTGGGAACAGAAATTTGGCAATAAATTGGTTTCAAATGAAGAGATTTGGTTTGCTTCAAAATATTGCAATAATAGGCAAGGTTTTTTTGGGGATGTTCAGAGATCCAATGGAAATTACTGAGAAAATAAGATAGGGCTAATTTGTTGGGAGATTTGATGGAGGCACGATTCATTTCAATGGTAAACAAATGTTGGGAATAGGGGATAGCCATGTAAGCAGATGGTTTTTTGTAATCAATGTACGGAACTCTGGATTTTTGAGAGAAATCCACAAATGGATCATAAGGAGAAATTAAAGTACTGGAATAAGAAATTGGTAATTCTTCCAAATCAACTGAAGAAATCGGGGAAGAAGTAGCAACAGTTGACTCTGGTTTCAAAACCAAAGCCTTTGAATCAATCTTTTCTTTTCCTTTATCCTTTTTACTTGCCATGGCGGCACTGCAAAAATTCAGGAGTAAGGAAATCATGAATTTATCAGAACTTTTAATATATTCTATATCAAAATCAAAAGCTTTCAAAATCTGTTTAGATGCAATATTTTCAACATCTTTTTTCAATATGTATTTTGCAGACTTGAAATCAATTCTTAACAAAAATCTTTGATTAAGCAAATCAAATTGAAATTTTATAATACATAATTTTATAATACACAACAGAAAGAATTTCTTTCTTAATAGTACTATAATTATATTACACAGAATTCCAGGATCTAGAATGAAATCGAACAATTTGTTCAGGAGATCCTGGTGAAACAAGTTGTTTCAAAATTCATCTAAAACAAATTTCAGAGGCATTGGTCTCAACAATTTTAAAAGTATAGTCAGAAGGAATACCTAAACAATGTATCATTCTAGCATGAATTAAATTCAGAGATAGCTGGGAAACATCAATTTCAAATCTTGAGGCAAAATGGAATTTAACAGGGATACCCATCTTAACTGTAGAAACTCCGTCTAACTTGGCTTTGAATGAGTAAAGCATGAAAATAAAAGGTATCACAAGGATAACCTTATTTGTCATATTTTTAACAAGCATTGAAGGAATATAAAAACAAACATTATTTTGACAAACATGAACATTATCCAACTCATAATTAATTTGCAATTTGGTTCCATTGGCATAATTCAATCTTTGAGTGGATTTTTCAAAATATTTGCTTGGTATAAGGCTTTCTTGAATGCAATTCAAATCGGCACCAGAATCAATCAAAGCAATAATATCAAAAGCATAATCTTGAGCAACAATATGAACTTTAGCATACCATTTGGGAGGAACAACTTTGTTGATTAAACTGATAATCTTAACACCATTGGGGAACAAACTATTGTTGGATTACTCTTCATTGGAATGCTCAGATTTGTTATCTTCATTATCGGAATTATGTTCTTGAAAACAATTTTTAAGTTTTGAAATTAAAAATTCTTGTTCCAAGGTTTTATTATTAGTTCTTAAATCATGCAAATCTTTCTTTAAATCAACAATATATTTCTTGATATTACTGATTTCATGCTGCAAATCTGAGATAGTAACAACTTTGGATTTTTATCTAAAAAATCTTTCCAAAGTTTCATCAAGAGAGATCTTGGACTTAAAAGGTTTGTTAGCATCTTTAATCATTGTTTTCTTGAGTTTTTTAAGGTATTTTTCCTTTAACTCAGAATTTTCAATTTTTAAAATAAGAGTGATTAACAAGTCTTCTTGTTCTTCAGCTTTGGTATAAACAGAACAAGTCTTTGTTTTGTTGTAGCAAGAATCAAAATATCCAATTTTAACATCTTCAGAAAATTCACTTGCTGAATGATAATCAAAATCATCAAACGTTAAAAAATCTTCTTTAGAAGAAAAATCAGAGAAATCATTTATTTTGCAAAATTCCAAAAATATTTTCTTTTTCACTTTCTTCAATATTTAAAACATTAATTTCTTGTTTAATCTTTTTGGGAGGTTTTGAAAACTTTTAAGCAAAATGTCCTGATTCTCCACAATTGAAACATTTTCCTTGCGAAAAATATTTATCAAATTTAGATTCCTTTTTTGTTTTGGGTTTTTTAGAAAAATTCTTTGAAGGCTTATTAAATTTTCTTTTCTTGTAATTATTGTAATATGGAGCAGGTTTCTTTCTGAAAACTTTGTCAGACTTTTTCCTATTTTTCCTAGATGGAGCAATAGGAGGCAATCCAAATTGTTCACATAAATTACACATTTCATATTTAGCCTTCTTAGCATTCTTTAATTGTTGTCTAGTCATTTTCTGATCAATACACATTTTGATACCAAGTTTTTTAACAGTGAAAAACAAGTCACCATAAGTGAGTTTTTCATAGTCAATTAAACCAGTATTAACTTTGATCAGTTCATCTTTAACTTTGTGAGCAAATAATGAAAGTAATCCATCAATAAATCTTTCTTTCCAATAAGGTTTTTGACTATCAGATCTAACCATAACACGAGAAAGAAAAACATCTTGGTACCATCTATAATCAGACATAGTAGGACACCGAAGATTATTCAAATAATCAAAAATTTGAGAAGTAATATTAGAAGGAGTACCAACAAAATGTTTAATGATAGTATAAATCAAAGTATTAATACAATCAGGTTCGCCTCTACCAAGATTTTCATAAAAAATGGGTAAGCCATCTTCATTTTTCTTGACAGCTTTTCTAATTTCTTCTCTGGAATCTTCAGTGAGATGTTTGTCCCACCAATTTTGAAGAGTTCAAGAAAATTCAGTAGCAAGCAAATCAACAATTTCATATTGGCTTAAATTTTGATTCGTGTCATAGGCGTTAGCAACCATAGACATATGATTCATTTTATTCATCAACTATTGTTCAGACAAACCATCAATATTCCATTCATACAGTTAGTCAGAGGAAACAGAAAATTGGGATTGAAGAAATCTTTCTTCAAATTGTAAATTAGGAGGAGTGGATCTTGAATACCAATTTTTTGCAAAATTGACGGGCTTAGAATTGTCAAAAATTCTTTGGAGTTTTGGCTCCAGATTAATCTTTCCAAAATTTTCTTCAAAGGTTTTAATATCAGAATCAGTGAAATTATGAGAGGATATGGAATCTATACCAGAAAAATCACTAGTTTTCTTTTGATGAATTACAGAAGTACTAACCTGGTTCTGGTAGTTTTTAATTTAGAAAGAATTTTTTCAATTTTCTCAATATTTTTCTGGGAGTTGGTTTTTAAACTAAGAGACTTCCTTTTCTCAAGAAGAGAAATCAAAGGTTTTTCAACTTTGGGAGAAGCTAGGGAAATTATTTTTTCTTCAATACGATCTAACTGATGTCCGATCGTATGCAAAGATTGGTTAACAAAATTGTTTTGTTCAATAATTTTCCTACTTTCGGGAGGAACATCACTAGTTGATTTGAAAGAAGAACTTTTGACAGTGACTCCATTACAATCAATGATAATATTTTCAAGAGGAGGATGAGAAGACTTAACAACCATCTTGTCTTCTTTAACAAAATTCTTTTTGACAACATTTAGGATATTATCAGAAGGGAAATGTTTTTGAAGAAAATCAAAGAACAAAATATGTTTTTGAGACTCAATCATTTTTTCTGTCCATTGAACTTTAATGATGTACTCTTTCTGAAAATCTGGCACGGTAAGCATGCCGTAAATCTTTATTCTTTTTGGAAGAAAAATCTTTTTGCAACGCTGGCCAATCAATTTGTGAGAAAAAATCTTTTGCAGCAGCATGGATGACATAACACTGGTGAGGAGGGGGAAGAAGACCATTGAAGTCTGAAGTAGAAGGAGAAGTAGAATCACCTTCATCATCCTTGTGAGTAGAAGGATGAGTTTTGGTTGAATAAAAAGTAGAATAAACTTGAAAATTAGTAGAAATTCCTTTTAATTTCAGATCAGGATGGTCAGGGGGAGGAGAAATCAATTCTTCAATTTCTTTATCTCTTTTGTGAAGTCCTTCAGTGGTTGTGGAGCCAAAAAAAGAATTTCCTTTTTCATCAATAAAAAGTGGTCTTTGAATTTGGTTTGAAATATTCAAATCTGAAAAATTAATTTTAACAGATCCATCCAAATACTGTTGGATGTAATCAAGATTGGAGGTATCATTAACTACTCGAGTTGGCTTAGATACATTTTCCAAAAGCCATTCGTTAGGAAGATTAATTTCATCCCATCGAATCATTTTTGGAGTCTGTATATTAGCATCTTGAGTAGAACTTTGAATTAACAAAGTAAATTGACCTGCATTCTTAATTACAGCATGAGGATCTAAATTAGTTTTCATAAGTCTGTAATAAATTCGGTAGATGATAGCAAGAGGTCTACTACCTTCTTCCATATCATATCCAGAAGTCAAAACATTCAAAGTTAAAGCTTTAAGAATATTAATATCATCCAAAGAAATGGTCAAATTAGGGAAAACATCAAAATGAATAGGACCATTAAACAAAGAAGACTGGATCATACCAAGGATGCTAATTTTGAAATTAATAAATCTAGTATCACGCAAACATAAAAGCATAGAAGCATTAATTCAAAGCCTGGTTAAAGGTTTAACAGCAACTTGAACAGATCCAACATGCAAAAACTTGTAACCTTTGGCCTTAGAATTTTCAATAAATCTTTTATTAAACAATTAAAATGTTGAATTATTATCAAAAATAGCAAATGTTTGTTCAGCAGTTCTGACAGAATATTCAGATCTCCAAGAATATTTTAACTAAGAAGTAGTATAAATATCATAAGGAGAAAGCTTGGGAATATTCCATTTATCAAAATTAAAGGAATTATTACTCTCAAAAGAAAGTTGTTCACTATTAACAATATCAGATGGTAAACTTGATCTAGAGCTAACAGAAGAGGTTGATCTCCACATTTTGATAATCAAACGGCTTGCAAATTCACTTTCTAAATATATTCTTACTAACAAACTCCTAACTACACATACCCTTGGCCGCGAACATACCTTTCAACAACGCCCTACACAAGCCAACTCCAGGCACTAAAAGGGACTTACAGGTAACCTCAGGTAAGACTGACGGGGTGGTAGGTTTGAAACTGGTAGACAGAACACAGATAGAAAATGAAAAAGAGAACAAGATGGTTAACAAGCAGCTATATTTATATTGTAATTTTCTGTATGTGCCAATTCAAACATCGAAATATGTTTACAAGGTCTTAGGTTGACTCAGTGGTTGGATGGCTTAGAACTTTGAGTATGCTCCTCAAGGTCTTAGGTTTGAAACTTACTAAGTACAAACTGCTTTTTGGAGCAATCGGACTAGGAGTTCGCCCCTTAAATTAACCGAGATGTACCTGCGGGATTCTCCTTGCCAAGGGCCTATGCACCTCTAGGATTAGTCAAAGCTCCAGATACTGATGCCAAATAAAAAAAAATAAAAAAAAAATACTTTTCAGTTTTAAGGCATTTGGTAGTGCGTCAATATGGATCCTTCTTTTGCCTGTGCTTGCTAACTAGGCATAGAAGCCAACAAATGCACATTACAACATGGCATTAATGCGAGACAAGGGCTAGACTTGCTATAGCAATGGAGGTTGCTATTGGGAGGGGGGGGGGGGGGGGAAGAAGGGTAGAAATAATGGGCAGTTAGACGGTTGATAACTACCCGCTAATCATCCTAACTACTAGCCGCCAGCTGCCTAATCGTTTTTTAAGGCAGTTAAAAAAAATCGCTAATAGCCTAAGGTGGTGCAGTTAGTGGTTTTATAATTATAATTTGGAAAAACGGTTAACTGCTAATCATCTATATATATAAAATACATGAAATGATGTCGTTTTTGTGTTTAATTTTTTTTTAAAAAAAAAATGTATAAAAACTTAGAAAACGATGTCATATGTAGTAAGGTATTACCATATAACCACTAACCGTATGTTAATTGCCTAAGCAGTTAGTTGATTTTACTAATCACTTAAGTGGTAATAGCTAGCAATTTTAACCAATGACCGTTAACTGTAACCGTCTTTTCACTTATAGGATAAGCTCCATACTCTGATTACAGAAAGAGTCTAGAACTAGAATGTCATTCATGAATTTAAAACATGCCTTTCTTCAAGAGAGAAAAAAAATTAAAAAAAAAAAAATTATTTTTAGGGTTGTGTACATTGTACATAGGGGAGTGAGGCTAAGAAGACATTCCTTAATGCTTTCATCAAGTAAAGCTTAAAAATTGATTTCTTTAAAAACATTTTTGGACAAAATATGTTAAAACAAACGGAGCCCAATCTCAATATAAAATCCAAACCCGTTATTACCCAAAGAATAAGAGCTTGCTTACCTGGTAAATTAAATTAAGGTGGATAGGGTTAGTGTTGAGAGATTAAAGTGATTATGGAGTTTATACCAAGAGCACATTAATATATATAATTGAACACAACTCTAACCCAAAAGCTTATGCTAATGGGCTAAGGTCCACTTAGATATATTAAACACTAATTTTCTTTTATATTTTCTCAATGTGGGATACAACACTCACAAGTGCACTCACAACAATCTCCCCCTCACTTGTGAGTCTCTTCACATTGATCAAACTCTCCCTCGTTTGTGAGTCTTTCTACATTCCAAGAGTGTCTCACGTCAAGAGTTGCGGAGTAGGACACAACTCTAAGCCCGACGCATCCAGACATCCGTCACAAGAAATTAACTATGACTTTGATACTATTTGTTGGGAGATAAAGCGATATGGAGTTTTTTTACCAATAGTACATTAATATACATAATTGAACACAACTCTAACCCAAAAGCCTAAGCTAATGGGCTACGGTCCACTTAGATATATTAAGCACTATTTTTCTTTTATTTTTTTTCAATATGGGACACAACACTCACAAGTGCACTCATAACAATTAGGACAAAAATAATATCATTATTTTTTAAGTGTTAACGTATATGTGGGACTTGTCCCACATTGGTAAGATTGGGAGCTAAGGCTCCTCTCTCCCTCCTATATAAGGAGGTCCTTGTATCTATTCCGATACACCTCAACACAATACAATAAGAGTCAATAGACTATACTGTATTGTGTTGAGGTGTATTGGAATAGATACAAGGACCTTCTAATATAGGAGGGAGAGAGGAGCCTTGGCTCCCAATCTTACCAATGTGGGAAAAGTCACACATATACATTAACATCCCCCTCAAACTCAATGTGTCTAAACATTGAGGTTGGAAAACAAAAGTAGGGATTAAAAAAAAAAAAAACACAATTTTTTTTTTTTTTGCCAGAAAAGTCACCGGAGGTGGCCGGAGTAGGGAGGCTGGAGGCAGTGGACGGCGGCGGAGCAGCAGGCAGCAGAATCCAGTTCTAACCCGTAGGGCCAAGAAATCTTGGATCCAATTCTCTTCACAAACACTCCAAATATCCCCCCTTAAACTTTAGGTTTGGGAAAAAGAAAGGGATTTTTTTTTTTTTAAGTCTGCCGGAAAAGTTACTGGAGGTGGCTGGAGTTGGGCGGCTGGAAGCGGTGGACGGCAGTTGGCAGCGGCAGCTAGTGGCTGGAGGTGACTGCTGGACCCAAAAGATTGGGCTTAAGACTTGTATTGAGAGCCTTATAGGCTAATTGGGCCAGTTACATGGGCTAAGATTTGGCCATAACCCATGGCCCATTGAATATGGTTGACCCAACAATAAATTATGAACCGGGTTGAGAATCCGAGCCAAAAAGAGACCTACTTGGTCGAGTTGACAGATTGGATTGCTAGATCGGTGGATCTGGGTCTAACCCACAGGATCGGGTCGATGGTTTTGGATCCGTTTTAAACCCGAATGTAATATGAATCGGGTCTAACCCCGTTGGATTGGGTTGACGAATTGATTCGGTTTGAAGAGCTTGACCCAGTGACTTGGTTTAGAAAACCGGTATTGGACTGGGTTGATGATTCGAATTGACAAATCCGAATCGGGTTACAAGAACCCAGTGGACCGAACCGGATTTGAGACCAGCTGGGTCGGGTCGATGAGTGGGCCTGTTTAAATGGGCCAAAAAAAGACTTCTGCCCTATTTGAGAAGAATCCGGTTCTAACCCGTTTGATAGGGCCGAAAATACTAGATCTGGAATTTTTTTTTTTTTTTTAGCTTGACACGTGACAGAGGCTAGGGCCGACGTGGCAAGCACTGGGAGCTGGACAATGGAGAGAACATCTGTTGCATGAGGTACACGCCCGTGGAAGCTGGCGGCTGTGTGGGGTGCGTGTAACTCACGCGTCAAATTGTGGTAGGGCGTATGAGGCGCATGTATTCCACGCACCAGAAGATGCTAGGGCACGTGTGATAAGCGCCGAATGTTGCACATTCAAGCCCCTTAACTAGCATATGTTAATTCCTTAGCATTGTTATTTGTTTGATTTTGTGTTGTTTTTGTGTTTTCAGGTATTTAATAAAGATGCAAGAAAAACCATTAATTTTGGGTTTAAAGGGCAAATTGGGAAGACCTAGAAGATGTGGAAAGGATTAAATCGGAATTTATCAAATTGGAGCTAAAATCGGATTGGATTCAAATTTGGATTCTGAACAGGTCTCGGTATTTTGGCCATAACTTTCAGCTCAAATATCGGATTGAGGTGATTCCAACGGCATTGGAAAGCTGACTCAACAGGCTACAAATCATTGTGAAATAGTATTTTCCTAATTCAGACCGCCGCAATGCTAAAATCACCCCGCAAGATAGGAGCCCAATTCTGGACGAATTCTATTCCGATTTGTAATAGGATTGTCTCCTAAATTGACTAGGAGATAGAATTCCGAATTTCCTAGGTTTACTAGGGTTTCTAGGACTCTCCTAAAGCCTATAAATAGACCTCTAAGCCTCACAACTAGAGAGACAATTTCAGAGAGAAGATACTTAGTTTTAGACAGAAAATATTTCTTGGAGGCTTAGCGGAGTCATGAGCGGCTAAACCCCTTAGTGGGGTACCGATGTAAACCCTTTCCAAGCACAATGGTGATTGTATTTGATTTCATTTAATTCAATTTATGTATGTTGATTGCATAACTGTGAGGATTGCAATTTTAGATTTCTGTTCTTAATATTCAATGCAATTGTTATTCAATTCAATTTCAATATTTGCGAAATTCTATTCTTGTCTTAGAAATTATTTTGCCTGTATTGAACTCAAATCAACCTTATTTTCTGTGATTATAAGATTGATGGTTATGCAATGGGTTTTAATAGACATATGATTAATAGGATTAAGATAGGCCATGCCTAGGGAAGACGGGTCGTACTACACCTTAGTTTAGTGTAATTTAGGTAGACGATCCGTGCCAACCGAAGATGGGTTATGCTATTCCATTGATTGTATGAAAACTTATTAAGGGATTTTATAGTTTATGCCTAGGAAAGACGGGTCGTGCCGCATCTTAGTGGTTAGGTGGACGATCCGTGCCAACCGAAGATAGATTATCCTTATCCCTTGATATTGTATTTTCTTGTTCTTTTATAACATACATATTCTGAGTTTCTGGAATTAAATACGGTTACCATTGTTGTGCGGATTGTGGTGAAATCGGTACCTTACTTCTCTCTCTCTCATATATTTACTTTTAATTCTGCATTTACTTTCATGCACTAAAATTCACAATCAATCAAAACTCTTTTAATTAATTAGGTTAAATTTAGTCTTTAGAATTTAATAACGAAACCCCCACAGTCCTTGAGGTTCGACACCCTCAATATAGCCCTATCCTACAGGATTCGTTCTATTGCGAGTGGTATTTTATTATTGATATATTTTTTGTCACAAATTTACCACATCAACGTGGACATGCGTGGGAGGCATTGCCTGCGCGTGGTAAGAATCTCCCGGCGCGTGCAATGCCGGAATGGGCTGAGATTCCACAGATCCACCGATCCGGAGCCGAGACACCACTTTTGGTGGTTCTTTTGGCCGAGAGGGACCTCGATGGCGGCACAATTGGCTCGGGTAGAAGTTACCGGAGGAACTAGCGGCGTGGTCTGCCGGAGTTAGGCGGCCGCAGGAAGGAGCGCCGGAGGAGGAGCGGTAATACCGCTTGGTGGCGCGGTCAGCCGGAGTTGGGCTGCTGCTGGAAGGAGCACCAAAGAAAGAGCGGGAGTACCATTTGGTGCGCCAACGACTAAAAAGTCACCGGAAGGAGCACCAAAAAACATAAAGACGTTTATTGGAGGTCACAAGAAGATGGCTCTGATACCATGTTGAATTTATTATGGAGCAGAAGAATGAAGCAGAGAAGAAAGAGAAAGCAGAAGCATATGTAAGGACTACATTATATTAAGTAGTAAGATATATTAGAATGGATACAATAGCCTCCTTATATATAGGAGAGAGAGAGAGGAGCCTTGGCTCCTAATCTTACCAATATGGGACAAGCCCCATATATGCATTAACATTAAAGGCACGAATTTTCTAAACCAATATTTAAAAGAGACATATATTCTTTAAGCTATTAAAAAAATATATCTATTTCTCAACAACTTCTTTTTTTTTTTTTTTTTTTTTTTAAAGGTATTTCTCAACTACTAAAATACATGTCTTTTTAAGAATTCGGTCCCAAACATAAAAGGGTCGTAGAAAGATAGTGGGGCTCGTTAACTTGATTGGAAACACCATGAGAGGCACACGTCAACAGTTACTGTTTAGTATAACTCCCACACGAAATTGAACCCCAACTACCCTACAACGGACTAGCAGATCAGATGCAACTTTGAACCAGAAATGGCTACTACACCCACCATCGAAACACCGCTACTACCAGACACCGTCGATGGTGCCGTTGACTACAAAGGCCGTCCGGTCCTCCGATACAACTCCGGCGGCTGGAGATCCGCATTCTTCGTCATAGGTAAGTTAACACTCGCACAGAGCAAATGAGGGGTTTTTTCTCTTTCTTTTTTCTTTTGAGTTTGACTATTAGGCCCGTGCAAATTAGGCGTGGAAATGGCGGAGAGGTTCGCCTACTATGGGATCAGCTGCAACCTCATAACTTACCTGACAGGGCAGCTGGGACAGTCCACGGCCGCGGCCGCCGAGAACGTCAACGTGTGGTCCGGAACGGCGTCGTTGCTTCCGCTTTTGGGGGCATTCGTGGCCGATTCATTTCTGGGCCGCTACCGCACTATTGTCATTGCTTCTCTCATCTACATCCTCGTAATGTTCGCCCCTCTCTCTCTCTCTCTCACGTTGCTGCTTCACAAGAAAATTGGAAATTCCTCTGCTAATCTATCTTTGAATTGAAAAACAGGGACTAGGCTTGTTGACTCTGTCGGCTATGCTTCCTTTTCTAAGCACTTCTTCTGATAACTTAGACACCAAAATCACACTGGGTTCTTCAAATCAGCTCCAAGAAATCTTATTCTTTGTATCTCTGTATATAGTAGCTATTGGGCAAGGTGGGCACAAGCCTTGTGTTCAGGCTTTTGGGGCCGATCAGTTTGATGGGCAAGATCCATACGAGTGCAGATCCAAAAGCTCATTCTTCAATTGGTGGTACTTTGGTGTATGTGTGGGGAGCGGAGTAACGGTAATTATCATGAGCTATATACAAGACAACCTTAGCTGGAGTCTAGGATTTGGAATCCCCTGTATTGTCATGGTCTTTGCTTTGGTTGTGTTTTTGCTTGGCACTAGGACTTATCGGTATAGTGACAAAGGGAAGGAGAAAAGCCCATTTCAGAGAATTGGTCGAGTGTTTGTTGCCGCACTGAAGAACTGGCGGACCACCCCTTCGGTTGTAGCTACTGAAGAGGAAGTTGGTAGAGCCCTCCCGCGCCATAGCTCCGAACAATTCAAGTAAGAGAACCATTCAATGAAAATGTCACACAAAAAAGAAACCCCGATTTATAACCTGACATGATACATTTTAAGTTGCTTTGGAGAGTAATGCTACTTTTCATGACATTCATTTTATACCAATTGACGTGGTGACATGGTTTAGGTGACTTTTATTTTGTTTATTTTAAGAGACTGACATGATGGAGCTGATGTGAAAATGATGTAAAGAGTAGTATTACTCTGTTTTTTATATCAATCACTTAAAACACGTCATGTCATCCAATGTGATATTAGTATGAAGAGAAGTATTACTTTAAAAACAAAAACAATACAAAACCCTATACTATCTATCTTAGATCAAAGAGAAATACAATTTTGTAGATTGATATACAACTGGAAAAATGTTGCAATGAAAATCATCAATTGTCTTATTTTTTCTTTTTTATAAACATTTGTTGATTGAAATGCGGAGCAGCGGATGTATATTGTATGCTATCGTGTTATCCTAACGGTGTAGGACAATCGTATAATAATTTACTATATAGTATTACTCTAGATCTAAAGTCGTTGCAGAGCGATTTTGATCCTCTATGTTTCAGGTTCCTCAACAAAGCCTTGCCGTCTGCAAATGGTTCAAAAGAGGGAGAGGTTTGTACTGTCAACGAGGTTGAAGAAGCAAAGGCAGCTCTTAGGCTTGTTCCAATTTGGGTGACGAGCTTGGGATACGGCATTGTGTTTGCACAAATCTCGACTTTCTTCACCAAGCAAGGGGCTACCATGGACAGAAAAATTTTCCCTGGCTTTGACATACCAGCGGCTTCACTACAATGCTTCTTGAGCCTCGCCATTTTACTTTCCATTCTCGTATATGACTGCATTTTTGTTCCTGTAGCAAGAGCATTCACCAGGAAGCCTAATGGCATCACGATGCTGCAGAGAATTGGAACTGGGATGGTTATATCTATCGTCAGCATGGTTGTTGCAGCTCTAATTGAGATGAAAAGGCTCAAAACAGCTCGAGAATATGGGCTAGTTGACATGCCAGATGTGACCATTCCAATGAGTATTTGGTGGTTAGTTCCTCAATATGTTTTGTGTGGAATTGCTGATGCTTTCACCATGGTTGGTCTGCAAGAATTCTTCTATGATCAGGTCCCAATTGAACTGAGGAGTGTGGGTCTTGCCCTCTATCTCTGCATTGTTGGTGTTGGGAGTTTCTTAAGTAGCTTTCTTGTTTCCATAATTGAGGAAGCAACTGGCGGGAATGGCCGAAATAGTTGGTTTGCTGATAATCTGAACAAGGCACATCTTGACTATTTTTATTTGGTGCTTGCTGGAATCAGTGTAGTTGCCTTCGCTGCGTACTTGTATTTTGCAAAATCTTACATTTATAATAGGCAAAGTACAAGCTGAATATAAATTCCAAATGTCTCTTACCCATTGGGATTGACAACATGTTTTTGTTCAACAGAGAACTTTTATAGAATTAATTGTTGGAGTAGGTGCTTAACAACAAAAGATTTGTTCAAACACACAAGTCCCATCAAAAACCTCTTTTGATTGCCGGTTTTGAAACATACAGTTGTTTGTAAGCATCCTGATCTAACACAAATAAGCTTATTTAGATGTAGAACCAACAACTGGAATCAATTTGCTTACATGCAGAGGCAATCACACTGAAATTAACTATCAAACATGAAATACAAAATATAGTATTTAAAAAATCACCTAGAACTCAAAATTCTAATACACCAAAATCTCACTTCCACGAGAAAACATCTTTCTCAAATTCTTGTGTCTCATTTCTCTAGTTCCGAAGGACTATAAAACATGCTTTTATAAGCACGAGCAAGTAGATATGAAAGCTTCAACTTCAAGTTAGTAAAAAACAAAAGAAGCCAAACTTAGAGTCAATTTGGCCTTGCGGTTTTGCAGGCTAAAAGTGTAATGGTAAACAAAATTCTAGAAATGTGCATTGTTTGGGAGTGTGTTTTTAAGAAATTGTGATTTGAAAATGTATGGAACCTATGTTTTTTTAATCACAAGCAATGGGGCGCATTTTAAAAAACACAAATTTTAAAAGTTAAACTGCGATTTTAAAAGCATAATTGTGATTTTCCAAAAACATTTGGTGTGATGAGAGTTCATTGCGAGGAAGATGAGAGAAAGAGGGATATAAGAGAGATAAATCAATTATATTGCTAATAGGTGCTATAGTGAACTTTCATATTTGAAAGTTCACCCTAATATTTGTAGGGAAAACTTCTACTTAAGTGAAAATAGCTATATTTAACTAAAAAGTTAATTTACAAGCACCGTTGAAGATGTTAACCCTACAATGTCCATCAACTGATCAACCTCCATTAACCTTTTTTTTTTCCAAAAAAAGAAAAAAAAAGACATACAAATACTACCAATCAGTCCAATAAAATACCATAAGATTAAAGATTTAGTATTTATCATTACACTTTTTAAATAAATTATTTTGTCAAGATCGATAAACGCTACCATATCAACCCAATAAAATCATTAAAACATTATTGAGTAATGTTTGGACCATCATTTTATCCTCACATCATTCACCACCTCACCATATAAACTCCCCCAGCTCCCATTCTTTTGCAAGGCTTGTACTATCTCTAGAGAGTCGTCCCAAGCTCCATCGCTCTCCATGAGTCTCCAACCTGCAACAGCTTCAGCCATGGTGGGATAGCCATATATATTCTTTAAACTATTAAAAAAAACAAAAACAAAAATCTTTTTACGTGGTTAAGGGCACATGTCGTCCCAAATATAAAAGATACACGTCATCATGAAAGACACACGTCAACATTTTTTTTTTCTAGTCAAATTGGGACATGGCAACACTTACAAGGACAAAACTGACCGCCACCACAGCCCAAACTAAAATGGAGTAGCAGATCAAAAGCAAACTTTGGAAACAAAATATTTCTTGATTTCCTCTGTTTCAATTCGCCATTGATGAAGAAAAGGCCACCGTACCCACCCTCGAAACGCCACTGCTATTAGACACCGTCGATGGCGCCGTTGACTACAAAGGCCGTCCGGTCCTTCGATACAACTCCGGTGGTTGGAGATCCGCATTCTTCATCATAGGTAACACTCACACCGAAGCTGACTCATAAGCAAATGAGGGATTTTTTCTTCTTGAGTTTTAGTGTTTAGGCACTTGCATGTTAGGTGTGGAAGTGGCGGAGAGATTCGCTTACTATGGGATCAGCTGCAACCTCATAACTTACCTGACAGGGCCGTTGGGCCAGTCCATGGCCACGGCAGCCGAGAACGTGAACGCGTGGTCCGGAACGGCTTCGTTGCTTCCGCTTTTGGGGGCATTCATGGCCGATTCTTTTCTGGGCCGCTATCGCACTATTGTCATTGCTTCTCTCATCTACATCCTGGTAATGTTCACCCCTCTCTCTCTCTCTCTCTATCTCTCTCACGTTGCTGCTACACAGAAAAATTGAAAATTCCTCTGCTAATCTATCTTTGAATTGAAAAACAGGGACTATGTTTGTTGACTCTGTCGGCTATGCTTCCTTCTCTAAGCACTTCTTCTGACTACTTAGACACCAAAATCGTACTGGGTTCTCCAAATCAGCTCCAAGAAATCTTATTCTTTGTATCACTGTATATAGTAGCTGTTGGGCAGGGAGGACACAAGCCTTGTGTTCAGGCTTTTGGGGCCGATCAGTTTGATGGGCAAGATCCGGAGGAGTGCAGAGCCAAAAGCTCATTCTTCAATTGGTGGTACTTTGGTCTGTCTGCGGGCGGCACAGTGACAGTAATGATGATGAGCTATATACAAGACAACCTTAGCTGGGGTCTAGGATTTGGAATCCCCTGTTTTGTGATGGTCCTTGCTTTGGGTGTCTTTTTGCTCGGTACTAGGACTTACCGGTATAGTGTCAAAGAGAAGGGGAAAAGCCCAGTTGTGAGAATTGGTCGGGTGTTTGTTGCTGCACTGAGGAACTGGCGGACCACCCCTTCAGCTTTAGCTACTGAAGAGGAAGTTGGTAGAGCTCTCCGGCACCATAGCTCCGATTCCGAACCATTCTAGTAAGAGAATCATTCGATGGAAAGAGACTCTGCATCCTATATCAACTACTTAAAACATGTCATGCATATTATCTGTGACATGAGTACGAAAAGTGGCAATACTTACTAAAAAAAACTTTTAGGGGAAATTAGCTTTACCCCCCATGAAGTACCACTTTCTCTCCATTTGCCCCCATAAACTACCAAAGTTACCAAAGACCCCCATGAACTACCATTTCGTTACCAACGACCCCCTACCGTTAGTCAATGACATTAAACATGACAGTCAACATGAACAATACCGTAAATAGTGTCGTTGACTAACGGAATAGTGTCATGAACAGTATAATTGACCGTTCGATTTAACGTCTTTGACTGATGGTAGGAGGTCTTTGGTAATGAAATGGTAGTTCATGGCGGGTCTTTAGTAACCTTGGGGGCAAATGGAGAGAGAGTGGTAGTTAATCGGGGGTAAAGCTAATTTCCCCAAACTTTTATTTCTATCTTAGATCTAAGAGAAATAGCATTTAGTGTATTGCTATATAGTTATCATATAGCTGAGAGCAGATTGTTATATAAATGTCATACAATTGAAATGATGTCGTAGTGAAAATCAGCTATTTTCTTGATTTTTTTGTTGGTCCAAATGATGTATATTATCATGTTATTCCAGTAGCTATATGACATTACTAAATAACATTATTCTAATTCTAAAATGTTGCATAGCAATTTTGATCCTCTATGTTGCAGGTTCCTCAACAAAGCCTTGCTGCATACAGATGCTTCAAAAGAAGAAGGCGAGGTTTGTACTATCAATGAGGTGGAAGAAGCAAAGGCAGCTCTTAGGCTTGTTCCAATTTGGGCAACAAGCTTGGGGTACGGCATTGCGTTAGCACAAACCGTAACTTTCTTCACCAAGCAAGGGGCTACCATGGATAGAACAATTTTCTCTGGGTTCAACATACCAGCGGCTTCACTACAGTGCTTCATGGGCCTAGCCATTGTACTTTTCATTCCCTTATACGACTTGATTTTTGTTCCTACAGCAAGAGCTTTCACTAGGAAGCACAATGGCATCACGCTGCTGCAGAGGATTGGAACTGGGATGTTTCTATCACTCAGTTGCATGGTTGTTGCAGCTCAAATTGAGATGAAAAGGCTCAAAACAGCTCAAGAATATGGGCTGGTTGACATCCCAGATGTGACCATTCCAATGAGTATTTTGTGGTTGGTTCCTCAATACGTTTTGTGTGGAATTGCTGATGTTTTCACCATGGTTGGTCTGCAAGAATTCTTCTATGATCATTTCCCAATTGAGTTGAGGAGTGTGGGTCTCGCCCTCTATCTCTGCATTGTTGGTGCAGGGATTTTCTTAAGCAGCTTCCTTGTTTCCATAATTGAGGAAGTAACTGGCGGGGATGGCCGAGATATATAATTGGTTTGCTGATAATCTTAATAGGGCACATCTTGACTATTTTTATTTCGTGCTTGCAGGAATCAGTGCAGGTGCATTCGCTGCGTACTTGTATTTCGCAAAATCTTACATTTATAATAGGCAAAGTACAAGCTGATATTAAAGCTCTATTATGAAAAAACTCTACTATGAACTACAAATTCCCTTGACGTGACCAATCAATTACACTGCATGCCAGTCGATAATTGGTTGTGGTGTTGATCTATATGTGTATCTAGCCATTTCCGTCAAATAGTTGTATCGTAGATGAGAGTCATTGACAGTACTGAATGAAGAAAATACAGGGGTTGTGCGATTGAGCGCAGGCCAAAGGCAATCGAGCGCAATTAGGTGCACAAGCCAATCTTGCACTTGCAGGAAAGCTGAGTCTCAATATAGAAAGATTCTCTATATCCCTCAACCTCGTATGACAGCATGTAAAGTAACTTAAGGAGTACTACGTAGCTCTAATATGATCTTTTGTAAAAAGAAAGAAGCTCAACCATTGGAAGCCTTGGACAGCAAGCAAAAGATTTCATTCTCCTTAGTGCAAAAGATCTCATTCTCCTTAATGTAAATGGATTATGATTTTTATGTTGCATTAGGTTAAGCCCTAGTAGTATATATATACTACATCAATGTACTTGTAATATTATGAACTTTGAATATACATTCTCAAAGTTTTTCAGTAGAGACCATTTTGAACATATAGCTAATTATCATGTTCCATTTTGAACATATAGCTAATTATCATGTTGATCTCCAAGATACTTTTAAAACCTTAGGGATTCGGTATAATCGTAAACCTCAAGGATTAATTATATAAGGCTATGTTTGTTAATGGGTTTTGGATAGTAAATTTTAACAAGTTAAGACTAATTGACTTGGTGTTGGTGTTGTCGTCCGTAACTCTGGAGGAAATGTGGTAGCAACTTTTTGTTGTGTATTATTCGCTTCCTTAGACCTTCCATCTGCGGAAGCCTATGGCGCTTGGAAGTTGGCTGAGTTTTGTTCACGAAGTGGTTTCCGCAAAATTGAGGTGGAAGGCGATGCATTAGAAGTTATCCAAGCCCTGCGTCGCGAGTCAGTGTGCCTGAGGAGTTATGGACATCTGATTGAAGGGGTGAAGACGCTGCTTACCTCGGCTGGACTTTGGGAGGCAAAACATGTTAGACGAACTGGCAACGAGGCGGCACACTTATTAGCCAGATTTGCTTTTATTTCTAATTTAGAGCAATCTTGGTTTCTGGAATGTCCCACATGTATCCAGGAAACTGTTCTTGTTGAGCAAGACCGATGCTAATTAATATAAGATTGGATTCTCATTTCAAAAAAAAAAAAAAAAAAGTAGTATATATATACTACATCAATGTACTTGTAATATTATGAACTTTGAATATACGTTCTCAAAGTTTTTCAGTAGAGACCATTTTGAACATATAGCTAATTATAATGTTGATCTCCAAGATACTTTTAAAACCTTAGGGATTCGGTATAATCGTAAACCTCAAGGATTAATTATATAAGGCTATGTTTGTTAATGGGTTTTGGATAGTAAATTTTAACAAGTTAAGACTAATTGTCTTCATTACAAATCGAAACCCCTTATATATTAGACTTATAAGAGCTCATACATTTTGTTTTTGTACGATAATAAGAGCTCACTTATTTGATACATAAGTTGGACAGGAGTAGGGCCTGATCCCAAAATAATATCATAATTCAAGATTATTTTGAGATTTTTATTAAAAAAATATCATCTTTCCCTCGTGGGCAATATTTAATTAAAATGGACAACGTGCTATTCATTGTCCTAATATAGTAATATCACAAGTCGAATCAGTAAGTATACAGAGGAAAAAAAAACAAAAAAAACTTATGCTTTGAAGAAGGGAAATTGTAAGGGAAAAAAAAATGATCGTCTTTCCCGCGTGGGCAATATTTAATTAAAATGGACACAACGTTAATACTTTGTGTTAAAAAGGCTATTATTGCAAAGGGTTGACCGTTAAAAACGATGATATAATAAATTTAACCAAAATCTTTTGAAATAAGTGTTAAAAAGGTTATTAGGTCCTTTTATATATATATAGATTAATAATTATAAACAGTAAATTTAGTTTTTCAATGGTAAAAGTGATGGTATTTTTAAAAATTTTAGTTAAATTTGATTTTTTTCCATTCATTCTAACTATCAATCCTAATGAAATGGCATTTTTGCCACAAGTGTGTCTAAGTGACAAACCTGTCGGTTTGTAAGACTTTTTTGAAAATAAACAAATAAATCAAAAGACTTTAACCCAAAATTATAATTGTCGGTTTGCAATCAGAATTGGCAGCATTTTTATGCCGGATTGAAAGTGTTCAGGCAACAAAAGACTTGTTTGGATACATGAGTCCAACAAAAACTTCTTCTAATTATTTAGTACGGACAATTTTTGACACACTTTATAAATTCAATATGAAATTAATGTGTTAAGATTTAGTGATCAATTATATTTAATTAAATGTGTCAAATTTAAATTGACTAATCTTCTTTTCATGTTTCGACACTTTTTCAATCCAAGTACCCAACAAACAATATATAAAGCTGATGATTTTTTATACCGACTTAACAAATTACAGTAGGAGAGATTTTGTTAATTTAATTATATGGAATAATTATAGTGAATTGCCCACGTGATTGATGCAGTCGAGGCATAAGTGCAGTCAATTTGTGCCCTTTTTATTTTATTAAATTGTTATTGTAGAGTAGAACTCACGGCACTCGTCTACAAAGCGACCAACAAATCAAATTCTTGACTGCAAAATGGCCACCATCCAAACACCACTGCTATTGGAGACTGTCGGTGGCGCCGTCGACTATAAAGGCCGTCCGGTCCTCCGATCAAACTCTGGCGGTTGGAGGTCCGCATCGTTCATCATCGGTAAGGTAACAACAGTCCCACCGGCCCCATGCATGAGCATATATATATATGAGAAATGAAAATTTTGCTACTTTTGATTGTNATGCAAGACTTTCCAATCATTGAAATTCTGAAGATTCAATTTGGTGTCATTTAGAACTGGACCATTTCGATCCCAACAGAGCTCTGGTGAATTGAGTGCCTGCATCACTTCCAAAGCGTCGCCTTCCAGTTCCAGACACGTTGCGCCAAGCTGAACTCCAAGGATTGCTGCTTTCCATGCCGCTATAGTTTCAGCCGTGGTGGGATGTCTGATTTGATGTTGAATATGGCTAGACATTGCCAAAGCACGTCCCTCATGGTTCCTTGCTATACCGACTTAACAAATTACAGTAGGAGAGATTTTGTTAATTTAATTATATGGAATAATTATAGTGAATTGCCCACGTGATTGATGCAGTCGAGGCATAAGTGCACTCAATTTGTGCCCTTTTTATTTTATTAAATTGTTATTGTAGAGTAGAACTCACGGCACTCGTCTACAAAGCGACCAACAAATCAAATTCTTGACTGCAAAATGGCCACCATCCAAACACCACTGCTATTGGAGACCGTCGGTGGCGCCGTCGACTATAAAGGCCGTCCGGTCCTCCGATCAAACTCTGGCGGTTGGAGGTCCGCATCGTTCATCATCGGTAAGGTAACAACAGTCCCACCGGCCCCATGCATGAGCATATATATATATGAGAAATGAAAATTTTGCTACTTTTGATTGTAATAGGTGTGGAAGTGGCGGAGAGGTTTGCGTTCTATGGGATCAGCTGCAACCTTATAATCTATTTGACGGGGCCGCTGGGGCAGTCCACGGCCACTGCGGCCGAGAACGTCAACGCGTGGACCGGCATGGCGGCGTTGCTTCCTCTTTTGGGTGCTTTTGTGGCCGATTCATTTCTGGGCCGCTACCGCACTATTGTCATTGCTTCTCTCATCTACATCTTGGTATTGTTCACCCCTCTCTCTCTCTCTCTCTCTCTCTCTCTCTCATGTTGCTGCTGCACAAGAAAAATGAAAATTTCTCTGCTAATCTATCTTTGAATTGAAACACAGGGACTATGCTTGTTGACTCTGTCGGCTATGCTTCCTTCTCTAAGCACTTCTTCAAATCAGGTCCAAGTAAGCTTGTTCTTTGTATCTCTATATCTTGTAGCCATTGGGGAAGGTGGACACAAGCCTTGTGTTCAGGCTTTTGGGGCGGATCAGTTTGATGGGCAAGATCCAGAGGAGTGCAGAGCCAAAAGCTCATTCTTCAATTGGTGGTACTTTGGTGTGTCTGCGGCTGCAGCGGTAACAATAATGATAATGAGCTATATACAAGACAACCTTAGCTGGGGCCTAGGATTTGGAATCCCCTGTATTGTGATGGTCTTTGCTTTGGTTGTGTTTTTGGTTGGAACTAGGACTTATCGGTATAGTGACAAAGGGAAGGAGAAAAGCCCATTTCTGAGAATTGGTCGAGTGTTTGTTGCTGCACTGAGGAACTGGCGGACGACCCCTTCGGCTGTAGCTACTGAAGAGGAGGAAGTTTGTAGAGCCCTCCCGCACCATAGCTCCCAACAATTCAAGTAAGATAACTATTTAATCAAACGGGGATATAAACTCCAGTTGCAGTGCAATTTTGATCCTCTTTGTTGCAGGTTCCTCAACAAAGCCTTGCTGTCTCCAAATGCTTCAAAAGAAGAAGCCGAGGTTTGTACCGTCAATGAGGTTGAAGAAGCAAAGGCAGCTCTTAGGCTTGTTCCAATCTGGGCAACGAGCCTGGGATACAGCATTGTGTTTGCGCAAACCTCAACTTTCTTTACAAAACAAGGGGCTACCATGGACAGAACAATTTTCCCTGGCTTTGACGTACCAGCTGCTGCGCTACAATGCTTTATTGGATTTACCATTGTGCTCTTCATTCCATTATATGATTGCATTTTTGTTCCTATAGCAAGAGCATTCACCAGGAAGCCTAGTGGCATCACGATGTTGCAGAGAATTGGAACTGGGATGGTTATATCTATTATCAGCATGGTTGTTGCAGCTCTAATTGAGATGAAAAGGCTCAAAACAGCTCAAGAATATGGGCTGGTTGATACGCCAGATGTGACCATTCCAATGAGTATTTGGTGGTTGGTTCCTCAATACACTTTGTGTGGAATTGGTGATGTTTTCACCATGGTTGGTCTGCAAGAATTCTTCTACGATCAGGTCCCAATTGAATTTAGGAGTGTGGGTCTCGCCCTATATCTCTGCATTTTTGGTGTTGGGAGTTTTATAAGCAGCTTTCTTGTTTCCATAATTGAGGGAGCAACTGGTGGGGATGGCCGAGATAGTTGGTTTGCTGATAATCTGAACAAGGCACATCTTGACTATTTTTATTTGGTGCTTGCTGGAATCAGTGTAGTTGCCTTCGCTGCATACTTGTATTTTGCAAAATCTTACATTTATAGTAGGCAAAGTACAAGCTAGATACAAATTCCCTTGTTGTTAGTGCGTTAGAATAGTTCAGAAACCATGTTAGAAAAAATAATCTTCTTTGAAGCCATGTTAGAATAGTTTAGAAACCGTGTTCGAATGGTTTCAAAGATATGTTTTCGTCGATGGGGGCAATAATTCGACCTTGTCAGCCACCACACGCAAACGAAATATATTTCCCTTACTTGCGGCGTGTGGTTGGCGTCGATTGTTGGAATATTGGCTCATATTGTTTGTCAAAATATGGGCTCACATGCTCTGTTAAAAGAGAAACTAAATCTTGGATTTGTTTCTTCTTTTTTGGTGTGAATATCCGGTGGATATGTCCATGTGATATGTGGTCTTTTTGGTAAAGACTTTGGGTTGCAGAGAAAGCAATCAGCCCTTTTGTGTGAAAGAGATATATCATTTGTTTATTTATTGATCTTATTTTTGAGTACTTATTTATTGATCTCTCTTTTGTGTATTTGTGAAATTTGGGTACATCGAGGATTTTGAATTCAAGTGTCTTTCGATTTTGTATTTATATTCTACTTTTGTTAGAATTTCTCTTAGATTGTTTTCGTCGGTGGATATAAGCATGTTGTGTCGAATCACTTCAATCTTATTGTTTTTTGTGACTATGTTATTTTTTGTTCTATATTTTTTATTTTTTTTGGTGATCTTAAAATTTACGTTTGTCGCAACAAATTACTATCAAAGAAGAAATGGCCATCACTACGATCGAGGCCCTAAGTGCTACTCGACACCGTCGATGGTGCCGTTGACTACAAAGGACGTCCGGTCCTCCGATCTAGCTCCGACAGTTGGAGATCCGCATCTTTTATCATAAGATTCATAACTAACACTCGCATCGAATCCAACGTTATTTGATTTTATTTTGAGCATGACTATTAGTACTCTTTAAAAAATAGAATCTCTCAAGTAAAATTTTAATTATTGCGTAGAAAACTAAAATAATTCAATTATTTGTTTTCTCAACTAAGAATTGGAAAAAGTGTCGTGTCATGTCCGAGATGAATGAAGGACTGATGAGAGAGTTTTCAAGAGATGAGGTCACGACTGCTGTCCAGCAAATGTCCCCTCACAAAGCTCTGGACCCGATGAATTTTCTGCAGGTTTTTATCAAGATAAGTGGGAGGTAGCGGGAGAGAAGGTATGTCAATCTGTATTAGAAATTCTTAATTCTGGTACAATTGATAAGGAGCTCAATTTTACTTATATTGCTCTTATTTCTAAAATTGCTAATCTTGAGAGGGTGTTGGAGTTTTCGGCCTATAAGTATTTGTACTGTTTTGTATAAGATTATTTCAAAAGTCCTTTCAAATAGAATAAAAGTGATTTTACTGTACATGATATCTATGAATCAAAGTGCTTTTATCTCGAGAATGTTGAATTTCGATAATATTTTAGCAGCTTATGAGACATTGAATACCATGCATACTCGCATGTGGGGAAATGAGGGGTACATGGCTATTAAATTGAATATAAATAAGGCTTATGATAGGGTAGAATGTAATTTTTTGGAGGCAATAATGAAGAGAATGGGGTTCACGAAGAGGTGGGTTAATCTCATCATGATGTGTGTACGTACAGCAAACTATGTTATTTTGATAAATGGTAACCCTGTAGGTCACATCTACCCCGCACAAGGATTGTGACAGGGAGACTCTATCTCACCTTACTTGTTCCTACTTTGTGTGGAGGCTTTAAGCTCCCTACTAGTGAAGGCAGACCAGATTGGGTGCATTGGAGGGGTGCCAACTTCAAGAAAGGGCCCAAGGTTCAACCACCTATTCTTTTCAGATTACAATTTATTGGTTTGTAGGGCTAATTTAAGACATTGGAACTGGGTAATAGAAGTATTGGGGATCTATGAACAAGCCTCAGGCCAACGGCTAAACAATGAAAAGACTGGCATCTTTTTTAGCAGGAATACTGAACCACAAATGAGGCAGGTAATTTTGGAGGTAGCAGGCATCCCAGATTCACAGCGTTTTGACAAGTATGTGAGCCTACCTGCACTAGTGGAGAGATCAAAAATAGCCGAATTCCAAGGAATCGAGACCCAGGTGTGGAATAAACTTCAAGATTGGAAGCTTCATTTTCTCTCTCAAGTCGGAAAAGAGATATTGCTAAAGGCGATTATACAAGCTATTCCCACTTATAGCATGAGTATCTTTCTCTTGCCGAAGGCTTTATGTAGTGATCTCAACTTCATGATGCAGAAATTCTGGTGAGGGCAACAGAAAAATGAGAAGCGTATTCATTGGTAGAGTTGGGAAAAGTTGGGAGTAGCAAAATCACATGGTGGAATGGGGTTCCGTGACCTTAATTTTTTCAATCAAGCTTTATTGGCGAAAACAATGTTGGTGGCTCTGGACTTCGCTGGACAGCTTAACGGCAAGGATTATAAAAGCTAAATATCACCCAAATTGTACCATTCTGGAGGCAAATTTGGGGTCTAAGCCATCCTTTGCCTAGCGAAGTATACAAGGGAATTTCAATATGGTTCGTGATGGTTTGATTTGGCGAATTGGTGACGGTTTTGAAGTTAAAATCTGGGGAGATAAATGGCTGCCCAACCCTACTACATTCATGATTCAGTCTCCTCCTAAAGTGCTGGATGTAGATGCAAAGGTAAACGAGCTGATTGACCAAGAAGGACAAGGGTGGAACCTAGAGTTGTTAACATAAATCTTCAACCAAACGGACAAATTGGCTATTCAATCGATTCCAATAATTTGTACCAAGCAACCAGACAAATTGGTGTGGAGAGGAACCAAAAATGGCGTCTTTACAGTTAGGAGCGCATATCATATTGATGCAGGACGTCACCCGAACATCAGTACCGGGTAAAGACACCCAGACATCAGTCTCGGGTACTGTTCATCCGAGTACTACTCACTCGAGAACTGTTCACCCGAGCACTATTCATCTAAGCACTGTTCACTCGAGCACTGTTCATCCGAGCACTATTCACCCGAGATCTGGTCATCCGAGCACTGTTCACCCGAGAACTGTTCACCTGAGGACTCCTCCTCTTGGCACACCTTTCCACTCGACACACCCTTTGACCCAAGTATAACATATACTCAGACTACTATTTTCCAAAGTTACGAAATCCTGCGAAAATCCTAGGCATTTAAGGCTATTAATTCATCTGTTGACAAAAGGGGAGAACTTCAGCATTGATCAAAGCTGTAGATGTGTGCTTGTCAGATGGGCGGTGAAGGCTGCAACTTTTTTCAGAGCAGGGATGGCCGCAAAGTTTGAAGGCAGAAGTCAGAACTGCAGATGATATTTTTTTGGGCCAATCATGTCAAGGCCAAAATATCTTAATATTTCTTTTAGACTAAGTTTATTAATATTTCGTGTAGACTAGTTTATTAATCTTTATTTTCCTATAAATAGAACCCTGTAACCTTTCAAGAGACAATGCCAAATTTTATCAATCAAATATCTGAAAATTCTCTCAACTTTCTCTGCGGAGAACTTATCCTACAATCTATGGATTGTGTTGTATGTCAATCTACGGATTGAGCACTGTTTATCAGGTCAGGAGACGCAGAAGCTCCTAACCTTTTTGGTTACCAAGTCTTCCGCTACGTCACATATGGTGTGAAAGAATGGGATGGTGCACATCAACCCGAGAGCTCAACCAGTATAGGGAACAATACTTTGTGGAGTGGGATTTGGAGCATGCAGGCGCCCAATACAATTAAACACTTTATGTGGCGGGCTTGCAAGAACATCCTTCCAACGAAGGACAATTTGTTGAGGAGGAGGGTAGTGGAAGACCCAAAGTGTCCCATACGCTCCTTGGAGGTTGAGACTATTTATCATACTATTTGGGATTGCTCGGCGTCGAAGGATGTGTGGGGAGCAAGCCAAAGAGTATTTCAGAGAAGTTCTTTTACTGTTCCAGATTTCTTCCATGTAGCTGAGTTGTTATATGCGAAGTGTGGGGAGGATGACTTTCGCCTATTTGCGAAGATAGCAAGGAAAATATGGATGCGAAGGAATGCTTATATCTATGAAGGAACCTTTACTCATCCTAATGGATTTGTAAGAGACACCGAAAGAGCTGTAAATGAGTATGAGCAGGTGAACAAAACGGAGGGCCAACAATCTGCAGAAAGTGTGAGCAGCCAAGTGCAGTGGACCAAACCAGAAGAAGGCTGGTTAAAGGTGAACGTAGATGCTGCAGTGGCCAAGACGGGAGGAAGGATGGGCTTTGGTATTCTTTTGAGGGACCATGAAGGAAAGGTTTTAGCGGCGAAATGTATGATGAAAATGGGGGGTATGGGAATCAACAGCTGCTGAGGCTATGGCGGCATATCATGGTATAGCTTTATGCCAGGAAAGAGGGGTCACAAATATCATACTTGAAGGGGATGCGAAGCAGATAATGGACGCCATTCTAGCTGATGGAAAGAATAATAGCATGTTTGGCCATTTGGTGGATGACATTCTACTATGTTTAAATGCGTTCCCAAAGTAGCAGAGTAATTGCTTTAGCCAATGATTCATTATTGAAATTTCAGCGAGATTTTCTTAAAAAAAAAAAAAAAAAAAGGAAAAAGTGAAATGTAAACTAAAATTAAATTTACTAAATTAATTAATATAGAGTTAAAGAAAAAGAAATGGAAAAAATATTAGGGCTTCAAAGATTTACCTATCATTCATTTGATATATTAAAAATCATTATGAATCATATATTTTTATCCGCGTGTAATTTTTTTCCCAAAACAAAAATCACTGCCGAGAAGAAAGCCAAGCACATTGCTTTCCTTCTCTTTTCACTTTTTTGCTTTTTGTTGCTGCTGGAAACCTCTTTTTTTTTTTCTTTTTTCTTTGGGTCGAGTGTCATATGTTTTTCTATTTTGTTAGGCACATTATGCATTATTCTCTCAATGATATTTTAATCATTTATTTTTATAAATTTAATTGATTCATATTAAATTGTACAAATTTAATAATAGATTTACATTTACTATATAAAATGAGTATATATTATAATAGTCAACGCCATAAAATTATAAAATTATAAAATTTATTTATTTTTTCTAATTTTTACTCCTTTGGTTAATTAAAAATGCAAAAAAAATTCCTACCATTACATTTTTCCTTGCATCTGTCAATTCCAACTAAACATATCATTTTGCCACATTAATATATTAATTTTTTTTTTTATTAATTTAAGGGTTAAATACTTAGTACCTTTTAGGGTTTTACAACTTTATTTTTTTTTCCCATAGGATTTGATTTTTATCATAGGAGGTCCTTGTGATTTTGATAAAAGATCAAATTGATCCTTTTATCAGTTGATCGTTAGTTGACTTAAACAGACTGACACGTGGACGAATGAAAATTTGACATTTGGCACAAGTTGCCATGTCATCAATGATGACGTGGCCACCTAATTAATTAATTAATTTTTTTTAAAAAAAAAAAAAGACAAAAAATTTGGGGTGGCTACGACCACCCCTTTGGGCACCAAATTTTGTCTTTTTTTAAAAAAACAAAAAATTTAATTAGGTAGCCACGTCATTACTCTTGTGCCAAGTGTTAAATTTTCATTCGTCCACATGTCAATCTGTTTAAGTTAACTGACCGTCAACTAATAGAAGGTTTAATTTGGTCATTTATCAAAATCATAGGGTAGTTCATGTGATAAAAATCAAACCTTAGGAGAAAAAAAAGTTGTGAAACCCTAAGATACTTTGCCGATGTATATATGGCTTTGCTTGGCAAATGTTCTAATTTCTTTTTTCTTAAAAGTCAAGTTCTCAATTTTTTTTATATCAAAATAATATTTTTTATTCCTATTTAAATAAAAAAAATTATATTTTTATCATACAATTATCTCACCACATATAATAAGCAATCATCCCAACCAATTTTTAATTCTTTTTATTCTAACAACTATAAAATTTAGTTAGAATTGTTACTTATAAAAAAAAATTAAAAAAAAAAGGAAAAAATATAATTAGAAAACCCTCCAAACTACCACCCATTTGTAAAATAGCCCCCCAAACTTTCAATTGGTATAAAGTAGCCCCTAAACTACCAGTCCCTTATAAAATGGCTTTATCTGTTAGTCGAAAGTTGAAACCGTCAAAATGGATGGAAAACCCAAAATGACGTCGTTTTAAGATGTAGAGTTACTAAAATACCCTTGTTAAAATCAAAAATAAAATTAGAAAACCCTCCATACAAAATGTCGTCGTTTTGTGTTCTCCTCAACGAAACCCCTTCATCCCCTTCTTCCCCGCGTTCTGGATTGGCATTATAGGCGGTAGCAGAAATGTTCTTCGTTGATTTTGTTGGGTCTCTCTTGATTTGGAGTTTGGGTTTTGTTTTGGCTAATTGAGGTTGTGTTTTTTTTGGTCTGGCTGAACGCCCAGCAGGACTAGTTTGTTTGGTTTTTTCTGGTTAGTGACTGAATATGACTGAGTCAAATTGTTTGAATGAATATGACTGAGTATTGATTCAGTTGAAATTGATTATGGTTTGGTCATGATTACATTTGGATTTTTGTCCAGGCAGTACAATTTGGTGCACAAACCTTAGAATTTAACTAAGCAAAATATATTAAAATGGAATAATTCGAACTCCGGCGTTCGACGAGGCCTTTGAGGCCGACGAGTCACCTGTACCGACATGTGGAGCCTCGGGTCTCCCCGAAACGCAAGCGATCCTCTGATGAGCCGGCAGGTCTCGATCTCTGCCTGACCCCAAGTTTTCTAGGCAAGGCATTGGCGTACAAGCTCGAGATCCGACGGCCAGGTACTCCGTCCATGAATTCAGAGGAGTCGGTGACGACCACGTGCTTCGAAAGCGGTTTGGCGGATCAGCATGGAAAGGGAGGAGATCCAAAGCTTCTCACCTTGTTCTTTTGAAATTGCTTCCTCTGCGTTACGTTTTTGGGGTGAATCCTAGGTTCACAAGTGCTAGTACGCTGTAATATTTCTATAATTTAGTTTTTTTCTCAAAGTTTTGTTGAACTTGAGAGGGAATTTCCCGGAATTGAATTCCAGTGAGATTTTGTTAAATTTACCGGCACAGGATTTCTCTCTTTCTTGTGCTTTAGAGAGAGAGGGAGGAAAATGAGTCTGTTGGTAGCGTTGTATCGTTTTTGTATCTAGTTATGGCTTTTGGCACCTGAATAATCATTCTCTTCTTTCTTTTCTTTTTTTTTTTCTTCTTCTTTTTCCATAATTTCAATTTCTTAGCTGCATTTTGAGAATAATTTGAAGTGGGTCAGTCGGATTTTAAGGGAAAGAAGGTTAATGTTGAAGATAGGGCAAAACGGCGACTTTTTTTATGGGGGGTTTTTAATTTTATTTTTTATTTTAACAAGGGTATATTAGTAATTCTATATCCTAAAACGACGTTGTTTTGAGTTTTTCATCCATTTTGAAGGTTTCAACTAACAGATGGGGCCTTTTATAAAATGTTGGTAGTTTAGGGGGCTACTTTATACCAATTGAAAGTTTGAGAGGCCATTTTACAAATGAGTGGTAGTTTTGGGGGCTATTTTATACTTTTTCCAAAAAAATAGAAGAGGTTAGTTATAACTGTTATGTCTATATTATGAGATAAAAATATAATTTTTAACTATAGCAATTTATTTTTATTTTTTTTTTCTTATTAGTTTTCAAGTGAACTGTGTTTTTTTATATAATCCATTTGTCTGAGTAGGTAGGTAGTTGGTCAAGCAAAAAAAATATATATATTTAGACATGTAAATCCTATTTGCACTCTCTCACATTAGTTTTACCTATTTACTTTGTAATTTAGCCCCAAAACCTAATTATATGAATGACATTGCAAATTTTTAAAAATTAGTTGGTCAACTTTTTTTTTTTGACATGTCCGCACAAGAGGGAAGATGAGGATTTGAACTAGTGATCTTTACTTCATTAGATGTGGTCTCAGGCAACTGAGCTACCTCTTGAAAACAAAATTAATCGGTCAACTAATAGCTGACATTAGGCACATCTAATCTTCTATGAAACTATGATTGAGTGGCGAATTGCTCATATTAAGGGGAAGAGAATGTAGCTGCCCATGGATTGGCCAAGGCTACAATCCGATCGGTCAAAGATGAGATTCGGATGAAGGACATTCTAAATTGAATCTCGGATACCGTTTTGTTAGATCATTTTGCTCTATGTTTTTGATCCATTATCAGTATATTATGAAGATTTCTTTTTTTCTTTTTTTTTTTAAAAAAAAGTGAATTTTTAAGATTAGGAGTGCGTTTGGAAATTAATATTGCGATTTCGCAAGAATAATTTACGTTTTTAAAAAATATCACAAAACGTAAAGTGTTTGGTATTGAGATTTAAAAAGTACTTAATTTAAAATAGGAAAAAAAAAACCTGTGATTTGAATAAGCAGGTTAAATGGTGCTTATTTGAAAAAGTGCGAATTTAAACCAAAATTACGATTTCGCTTAAAAAAATATTTGTGGTAATATTTACCTATTTGGCTATGAAATCACAATTATATGTTAATATTATCCAAACACTCAATTAATAAAAAAATACTTCTTAACATATTTTATTAAACGCCTATACAATTTTAAAAACACAATTTTTAAAATTGAACTCCATACCGGCCTAAATTGTGATTATAAAAATGTCGAGGAATTTGGTATAAAATAATTTTCTCCTTTTCTGTACTTTGGCGGCTTATTTTTCAGAAGCGCGCGCCTCACAAGTGAGAACAACGTGCAGTACGCCTTCTCTCTCATTTTTGCACCTCCATCGTCTCTTTCTCTGTCACTCTCAGATCTCTCCTTTCCTGTGCATCTGTCTCATTTTTGCAGGCACTACACAGCCAGGTGAGAGTACCTTCCTCTTTACATCTTTTCTCTGTAAAATGTTGATTTTGAGTCGTTAACTTGGTCTGATTAGCTAATATATGGTGATGATTGCGACGATGTATATTCCACGCTTCGTGTGTCTCTGCTTCTCTATTGTCCTAGTCGATGTACTCATTTTCTTAGGGAATAACTTTCCTTTGATCGTTGCATAAAAGAGGGGTTTTTTTGTCCCCTAATCATAAGTTGACACCTATAAAGGAAAATAAAAACCCACAAAACTATACTACATCCTAAAACATTAATTTTTTTTCTTGTTTCTTCTTCTTCTTTACATTTCTTCTTCTCTCCCATTTCTTCCTTCCTGCCGACCTCTCCCATTCTTCTTCTTCCTTCTTCCTTCTTCTTGTCATTTAACAGAGAAAGAGAGATGGTTTGGGAGAAAGAAAGAAGACCCACGGTGCAGAGCAAACCCACGGCTGGGTTTGGTTTTCTCTTTGGTTTTCTCCAGTAGGTTTGATTTTTTCTTTGATTTTTAGGATGATAAAATTCCAAAAAAGGGTAACTTTCTCCTCTATGTTTTAGTTTTGAGGCATTAGAAACGAATTTTGTGGCATTAGAATTGATTTTTGAGGTTAGGTTTGAGTTTTTCAGTGTTTTCCGGTTGGGTTTGGCTGGAAATGAAGAAAGTCGCCGGAAATGGTGGGTCACGGCTGGGTTAGCCGTCGCCGGTCAGTGCCGTCGTCGGAGAGGTGAGGGAGAAGAAGAAAAAAAAAAGGGGTGTGCGTGGGTGTTTTGATCTCATTTTAGTTTGTGTATTTTTTCTTGACATGTTGAGATGTTAGCTTGTGAGTGGAGGGTAGAAAATCCTCTCTTTTTGCACCGACCGTATAGCAGCTGCACTCATTTTCTTATATATTGTGACATGCTTGGCTGGTTCAAAGTAGACATGGATTTTGTTTATAGGGTTTTCTTAGTATATTAAGTTTACATTTTCTTAGCCTATTGAGTTTGACTATCAGTATATTGGCCTATGTAATACTCTTTATTCAATTTGTCTCAATACAATGTAGTTTTCTCTCTTCTCTCTCTATTTCTTCTGCTCTATAATATATTTAATATATTTATATATTTTATCATGGTATCAAAGTCACATGCTTACGCCAATGTTTGATTCAAAGGGTTCTGTGAAGTTTCGCTAGTGTTTGATCTGTTGAAAGTCCCACATTGCTTTGGTATTAAGGAGATAGGTCATTTATAAGGATGAGAAAAAACCTTATCACTTGAGTTAGTTTTTGAATTGAGTTATGCCCAAGACTCATTTCTAACATAGTATCAGAACTAGGTTCAATTGGCTGTAGCCCACTGTCTCCCATTTATTACACGTGTTGATTTGGATGTCCTTTCATCATACGTGAGAAAGCATGTTGGAAGTCTTATATTGCTTGGTATTAAGAAAATGAATCATTTATAAGGATGAGAAAAAATCTTTAACTCTTGAACTAATTTTTAAGTTGAATTAGGCCAAAAATTTATTTCTAACATGATCCAAAGGGTCTGCAGAGTTTCGCCAGTGTCTGATCCATAGGGTCTCATTGGAGTTTATTTTATTTATTTTATTTTATTTCTCACTTTTCACGAAAAAAAAACTAGGGATTTGTCGTCGACTCATCACCTGCATCACGCCGCCGCACAGCACCAGCAAAACGACAACCATTCCTCAGTGTCTTCTTCTCTGACACCTCCGTACCCTCCAATTTCCGACGACGGCACTCCACCATCCATAACGCGCCGCTCATCAGTGCCATTCGCAACCTATGCCCCGCCGTCCTTTATCTGTCGGAATCACCAAGCCTCCTCACCGTCACTGCAGCCGCGCCGCTCTCTTCTGGCATCCCAACCCCTGAGCTCCGCCATCTCTGCGACGCCCAGAATCTACGTCGTCACCGAACGACGCTCAGCTCATGCCCGAGCCGCCAGATCACCCGGCGCCTCCACCACCGATCCTAATCCGCGACGCTAAGATTCAGAAAGCAGCGCGCCGTCCAGAACCATCCCATCCCGCCGGCTTAAGGGTAAGCACAAGTGAAGAAGTAGATCACATTTGTCCAAAATATATAAATATATTAAATATATTATAGAGCAGAAGAAGTAGAGAGATGGTTACCTTTTTTTTTTGATAAGTCAAAATATATATCAAAAGCGTAGAGGAGCGCAACCCTTAGTACACTGGGAGTATACAATAGGGACTAAGGAGAGAAAGAAAAAAAAGGATAGAAAATCTACAAAGTTAATGGCCCGCGGGGCAAGCCAGCCTATAGTCCAAGTAAAAAGAGTAACAAAAAAAAATGGAGGAGCTCTTCTCGAGTCCTCGGCGAGTCCTCAAAGCATTTATTGTTTCGCTCCCTCCAAATGCACCACAAAATACAATAAGGGACCATCTTCCAAACAACAGCGCTCCTTGTGCGGCCTGCCGTCCACTAACTCGCTAATAACTCCTTGACGAAGCGAGGCATAACCCAACAAAGCCCAAACCGAGCAAAGAAAGCATTCCACAAGTCCCTCGCTGCTGCACAATGAAGTAGAAGATGATCTACCGACTCCCCTTCCGTTTCACATAACCAACATCTATTCACCACCACCACACCCCTCCTCCCAAGATTGTCTAGAGTAAGGATCTTATTATGAACCGCCGTCCAAACAAAAAAAGCCACTCTAGGAGGAGCTTTGGATTTCCAAACACTCTTCCAAGGAAAAGAAACCGACCCTCGAGGCGAGAGTGCTCTATAAAAGGACTTAACCTCAAAAAGACCCTTGCGAGAAGGCACCCACCATAGCTTGTCAACCCCCTCTCCTCGCAGTTTGTAATCATATAAACATCTATAAAACGAGGCCAACTCCCCTACCTCCCAATCATGAATCAGCCGGGTGAACTGGATATTCCACTGAGTGGAATCGCTATAATGCTCCATATTATCAGCTATGGAAGCTTCCTTGAATCTAGCAATGCTGAACAGGCCGGGAAACTCCTCCTTGAGAGCCCTCTCCCCACACCAAATATCATCCCAAAAACTAATCTTGGAGCCCTCACCAGGATCATACTTGAAAAACCTCCTAAAAATCTGCCATCCCATACAAATATATTTCCACAAGCCCACCCCATGCGAGCCTGAAATGACTCCCGAGCGCCAACCTCCCCAAACCGACCCATACTTGGCCACTAACACCGATCTCCACCAAGCTCCTTCCTCATGAGCAAACCGCCACAACCACTTTCCCAAAAGAGCTTGATTAAACCTTCAGATATTCCTAATCCTTAAACCACCCTCATCAATAGGAGTACAAACCTTATTCTACTCTACTAGATGATACTTAAAGTCATCATTTATCCCTCCCCAAAGAAAGTCTCTTTTGATCTTCTCAATACGCTTAGCCACATCAACAGGGATAGGAAACAAAGATAACATATAAGTAGGCATATTGGATAAGGTGCTTTTAATCAAAGTGACCCTACCCCCTTTTGAGAGATACAACCTTTTCCACGGGGCCAGTCTCCGCGTCATCAAATCCTCCAAACCCGCCCACATAGCTTTAAGCTTGAAAGAAGCCCCCAGCGGTAAACCCAAATACTTCAAAGGCACTTCACCAGACCCACAACCCAACAAGCCAGCAAGCTGCCCTACATTCTCCATATGACCAACCGGAACCAAAACCGATTTGGATAAGTTTACTTCAAATCGGCAACAGCTTCGAAGCAAACAAGAAAAGCCCCTAAGTGACGAATTTGACTAGCATTAGCCCCGCAAAAAACCAAAGTATCATCAGCAAAAAGGAGATGAGAGACAATAACCCGATCCTGCCCACTTGAACCCACCGAAAAGCCAAAAATCAACCTCCTATCGGTAAAGGCTCCAAGCATCCTACTAAAAGCCTCCATCACCAAAACAAAGAGGAAAGGAGAGAGCGGATCACCTTGACGAATCCTACGGGAACTTCCAAAAAAACCAGAGGGAACACCATTAATCAACATTGAGAAACGAACTGATGAAATACAAAGCTGGATCCAAGAACACCATTTCTCCCCAAAACCACACCTCCTCAATAAGTAAAGAAGGAAACTCCAATCGACATGATCATATGCCTTTTCCATGTCCAATTTATATAAAACACCTGGATCCTCAGACTTGATCCTGCTATCCAAACACTCATTTGCAATGAGAACCGAGTCTAAAATTTGTCTCCCTTTAATAAAAGGCATTTTGGGGCTTGGATATGATCTTGTCCATAACTCTTATCATTCTGTTGGCCAAGACCTTAGAAATGATCTTGTAAACTCCACCCACAAGACTTATAGGCCGAAAATCCTTGATCTCCTTAGCCCCTTGTGTCTTCGGAGTAAGAGAGATAAAAGTAGAGTTAATACTTTTCACGAATTTACCTCGTGCATGAAATTCCTCAAAGACCTCCATAAAGTCTCCCTTAACCATCTCCCAACAATCCTGAAAAAAAGTCATAGAAAAACCATCCGGACCTGAGGCCTTATCCCTATCCATGCCTTTAATAACCTCCCTTACCTCTCTTTCCTCAAAAGGATCCTCCAAACTAGACGCCTCTTCATCGTTGAGCCTCTCAAACATAAGATTATCCAATCTCGGTCTCCAACTAAGAGGTTCCGAAAACAATGATTCATAGCAATTGACAACATGCATGCCAATACTAGTTGGATCCAAAGTAGGAGAACCATTCACAATCAAAGTCTCAATGGAATTATTCATCCTATTAGCACTAGCTACCTGATGAAAGAACTTAGTGCACTTGTCTCCCTCCTTTAACCATCGAACCCTCGATTTCTGTCTCCAACTGATTTCCTCTTGTAAAAAAGAGGCTTCCAAATCTGATACCAGCAACCTCCTCCTCTCCTTTTCCTCCTCAGTGAGTCTTCGAACTTCCCCAGATCTGTCCAGCAATTCCAGCTCCTCCGCCCATGCCTTATTACGAGCCTCCACATTACCAAATACCTCTTTGTTCCACTTCTTAATCTCTCCCTTAAGAGCTCTCAACTTTTTGGCCAAAATAAAGCTTGGAGAACCTATGAAGGAGAATGAGGACCACCAAGATCTGACTTTATCTACAAAATCCTCCTCTTTAAGCCACATGTTTTCAAACTTAAAAGAACTCTTCCCATTCTGTAAGCAACCCCTCATCAAAATAATAGGAGCATGATCCGAACAAACTCGAAGAAGCTTCTTTTGCATCAACCCTAGATAGTTAATTTCCCACTCCGGGGAAACCAAGAAACGATCCAACCTTGACCATGACAAATTATTAGCCCAAGTAGACACTCCCCGGCCAACGGTAAATCCATAAAGCCCATCTCTGCAGTGAAATCAGCAAAAGCAACTACTGCTCTCCTTCTTCGAACTCCTCCCGACCTCTCATTTTGAAAAAGAGTGACATTAATCCCCCCCAATACACCAAGGCAGCTCCCATAAGCACATCAACCCTGCCAATTCCTCCCACAACTGCCTTCTATGAGCATCCCTGTTCGGACCATACACTCCGGCAAATGTCCATTCCATACCGTCATCCACATTCCTAAAGGAACAAGCTGCCACAAAATTGCCCTGACAAATATCCACCTTCGAAACAACCATTCTATCCCACATTAGCAAAATCCCACCTGATGCCCCAATAGAGGCCACATAACTCCACTCTACATAGGGACATCTCCATAAACTTTGCACTAAACCAAGAGTGATCATCTCCAACTTAGTCTCTTGAAGACAAACAATATCCACCTTCCATTGACTCAAGAGCTGTCGAACCCTCAAGCGCTTCTTCCCCTCATTCAGCCCTCTCACGTTCCACGACAAAATTTTATGCTTCATAAATAATACCTTCATCCCTCAACCCCATCTTGCCATCTGCATCCAACCCTGTCGAAGAAGAAACCCCTTCCCCATATTTTTCAGCCACAATTTGCCCCAAAACCTCTTTGAGTTTTCCTACCTGCCCATCACAAGACACACCCGCAGTCCCTTTCACATCCCAAACAAATTCCAAAACCTTAGCAGCAGGAGAAGTCAGGACTAACCCCTGAACTAATTGCTCCTCAGAGGGAGTCTCCGCTTCGGGCTGAGGTAAAAGACCCTCAACACCTGGGTCCTCTTCCTCCTGATTCCCCATACCTCCCAAACAACCTAACTCTTCATGCTCGCCCAACATAGAATTTACATTTACTGTCAATTCCACATAATCCAAACTAACAGTATGATTCTTACCCGATAAATCCTCTGAAACCACGTCACGCCCCCTGCCACCATCCCAAGACACCTGGTCCGCTACCCACGACTTCGTATACTTGGACAGTGGACTCTCCCTTCTCTGGAACACTTTCACCTGCTTGGGCTGCTTCACCGACTTAGGACCAACGAGACCCAAATCACCGGCCTTCTCTGGATCACCTGACAATCGCTTGGAACTCTCCATCGGTGACAAAATTTTGAGGCCCAAAATGTTATCACTCACTGGAGTGGTAGACAGCAGCAACGTCGAGGAATCTGACAATCGCTTGGGACTCTTCACCGGCGTCGAAAAATCATAGGCCAGAAGATCGGCGCTCTTTGGGATGGAGGACAGCAACAGCGTCGACGACTCTTCACCTAGCCCAACCCCGCTGTCGTGTTCTCCGTCCTTCTCTGTCTCCCCTACCGACGCTACAAGAGCTGATTCAATGGCCCCGGCACTCTCAAGTCGTTGACCCACCGAATCTGGCATCATCGGCTTCATCCCCATCACTCCTGCTGCCGCGCGGCCCCCATCTCCGAGGACTCCCCCGCCTGACAGTATTGCAGCGTCGAGGACTTGAGTAAATGGTAAGAAATCGATCTCGCCGGTAATGAGGCTTGTATTACCTTGACTGGCGCCATATTGGGCTTGGGCCCCAGCAAGCCCATCTTAACCTTATTTTTCTTTCTATTTTTCTTTCTCTTGGGCTTAAAACAGCCCACTGCTCCAACCCCTTTCTTATGGCCCATGCGATTCCTGACCCCTAAGCTTCTTTCCCCGAAGCCCAATTCCCCGACCTTCTCATCACTGCCCATCCGCTCCCTCAGCTCCAGCGATTGTAATGCCATTTCTACCCTCTTTAAACCCAAATCCACTTGACCCTTATATCCGTTAGAAGCTTCTTAAAATCCTGCAAATCAATTCGTACACGCAAGGACGAAGACCCATCCCCTTCTGACTCACAGCCCCCACACAGTACTTCCATATCCGATTTCCCGGGATTCTGCAGGGACTTGGGCAGAGTGCTTCTCGCCGGATTATCGCTGCTCACATCAACCATCGCCGTCGCCGGTACTTGGACTTTCGCCGGAATACCTCCGATACACCCCCCTGACTCCAATACGGCTTGTGTCGTCCCTGTTTGGGCGTGAATCTTCGCCGGAATAATCGCCGGCCTCGTCTGCTTATGTGTCTGCGTTTGGCCCCCTAAAGTCTTCGCCGGTATTGAACTTTCCACTGCCGCCGCCGACGCCTCCTTCAAACACCTTGGTGTTCTGGCTATTGACTCGTTGTACTTCGGGAAGCAGTCATTCTCCGGCGGATTTGACAGACCCACCACCTCCGCAAAGCTCCGCCTACCTGAGATCACTTGCTCCACCTTACTCTGTTTGAACTCACGCCCCTTCCACATTGATAATCTTGCATTCCTAAGTTCCGAAAGAAGTCTGGTCCAACCTTGACCATGTCTGCCTTCAGGGATTAAAACACTACCTCGGCGACTTCTGCCCTCATACTCCTCAATGGTTATGAACCTGCCATGTCGATTGGAACGTCTTTGTGCTAAAATTTGAGGATAGCCTGCCCTCGATTGGTCCCAAAAAACTTCCGACGTATCCACATCCATTACCTCCTCTACAGCACCCACCAGCCAAACTATCTCGTCCCTGTGAACATATATCGACCCCTGTTTTCTGTTACTTCTTTCCACAATCCTCAAGCCTGAATTTCCCCCCTTGATCAGCATTTCAAACTCCTTAGATTCCACAAACCAACTACGAACCTTCGCCATACTAAGTTTGAGTCACCGGAATACTCCCCCCTCTATCACGCGCCACCCACGCGCCTAAAGCGGCTAACAATGCGAAGAAAGCAACTCTCAAGGGGCCTTACTACGCCAAATACACCTTCGAAGGAAAAAAGAGAGAGATGGTTACCGTAAACCCAAAGACCAGGAAAACACAAAAAAAGAGGTAAAAGAAAAATCAAAGGGATCTGTGTGGTAATCTCTCTCTCATGTGGATAAGTTTGGCTGATTGACACAACCATCTGAATGCCTCTTCTGTCGCTTTAAGTGGTTATTTTATTCGTAGTGCTTTTCATTGTGTTGGATCTGACGTTGTTTGATTCATTTGTTTCTTGATTGCAGTTTCTAGGCTTGGGAGGAACATGACATGATCCATGTCTGCTATCTCACACTCTCCAGGGCTTTGTAAGTAAGAATCATTTACCTGTAACTTTAATTTTCTTTTGTGTTACTTGATTTGAGTTAATTTTGTTGGATATAGTTGGACATGCTAAATCTCAGTTTGGTTGCTGAGAAGTAATGGATAAAAGAGGAAAATGAAACTTCAAATCGTGGGTTTTCTGGTGTTTTAACTTTTTTTGCACAATCAAGAAACCCACTTGGCCAGTAGGTGTATCAGGCTTGGTTGAGCGGAGGTTTTTTTTTTTCTCAAATACAAAAACTTAAAATATGATTTATGAAGTTATTGTAGTGCTATTTTTCTATTATTTAAAACCTCTTTAATGGAAAGATTTTTCTTTTCTCAAGGAATTTTGGAGCATTAGCATTGGGAAGGTTATTGAAATCTCGATTGAACTTTCCTCACAAGTGTCCAATTAGGCAGATACGAATGGCAAATACCCTCAATTCTATCCTAAATGGTGGCAACAGTGAGTCAAGAGGTGCCTTGATTGTTCTAGAAGGCTTGGATCGTAGTGGGAAGACCTCACAGTCTAGTAGACTACTCACATACTTGGAGGGACTGGGTCATTCGGCTGAATCATGGAGGTTTCCTGACAGAAGTACGAATGTTGGGCAAATGATATCTTCATACCTTTCCAACAAATCACAATTGGATGATCACACTATCCATCTTCTTTTTAGTGCTAATCGTTGGGAGAAGAGGTTCGTTATGTTATTTTTATGCAGCATGCTGTGTTCTGGTTTGACAGATTTTGTATATAAGCTGAAATACCTTGTTTCTTCTAATAGTAGTTCCTTGCTTGTTCTACTTCTTCCTATAAGAAGAAAAAAAAAATCTTTGAAACATTAATTATTGGGACAAAAATTTAGTGACTGCATAAGCACAACTTTTACAGTTGTTGGACTTGTAGTCAATTATTACCCATAATGCATACGCAGATCATTGATGGAAACTAAACTGAAGACAGGAACCATCCTCATTGTCGACCGTTATTCTTATTCTGGGGTGGCTTTCTCGTCTGCCAAAGGACTTGACATTGAATGGTGTAAGGTTAAGACATGGTTCTGACTGTTCCTGAGTGGAGCATATTTTCATCTTCTTTTTAAGAATGGGGTATTTTTTTTTCTTTTCATTTTTTGCAGGCGCCTGAGATTGGGTTGCCGGCTCCAGATCTGGTTGTTTTCCTTGACATACAGCCAGAGGTAAGCTGTAGTTGCCATTATGTTGATTGTTATAAACTTATAATTAAAGAAAGTAAACATCAACGACTTCAGCCATATTATCATGTTTTTCTTTGAGTTTTATAGGTAGCTTGCTTTCTTCAAACGTTTGTTTGAGACATGAAATTGTCCCTGCCTGAGAGCTGGTTAACTTCTTCAAAGGATTTCAATGTGTTCTTTTTTTGTCTATTCAGTATTTTGGGACACATGTCCCTTTTTGCAATAATGTGCTTCTAAATGCAGACAGATTCTGGGCTGTCAATACCACCTCACCCCTCTGAAGAAAACCAAAAGAATAAAAGGGGCATGTGTCCCAAAATACATAGATTATCTGCCCTTATATGCAAGGAATTTATGAACCCAAATCAACTGACTTCTATGACTCTGTGAAATTGGATGACTATCCATTGGGCCACTGTGTTAAAGACTGGTTTTGTATTTCTATGATGTTGTTGGAAATGACTGTACTGAATGGTTGGTTTATTAAAATAGTGCTTGATGTGCCTTAGCAATTGTAGAGATGGCATTGTACTTCTGTTAATGAAGTAATAGACATTGCATTAAGGAATAATACTATTGGAAGATGAACCTGATGCCCACAGAGACACACTTATGAGCCCCTTTTATATACTTAAATCCATAAATTCGTACCCTTCTATAGTGTGTGCACACACATTCATGTACATAGACTTACATACTTCTAGGACTGAGAAGTNTGGTTAACTTCTTCAAAGGATTTCAACGTGTTCTTTTTTTGTCTATTCAGTATTTTGGGACACATGCCCCTTTTTGCAATAATGTGCTTCATAAATGCAGACAGATTCTAGGCTGTCAATACCACCTCACCCCTCTGAAGAAAACCAAAAGCAGAAAAGGGGCATGTGTCCCAAAATACATGGATTATCTGCCCTTATATGCAAGGAATTTATGAACCCAAATCAACTGACTTCTATGACTCTGAAATTGGATGACTATCCATTGGGCCACTGTGTTAAAGACTGGTTTTGTATTTCTATGATGTTGTTGGAAATGACTGTACTGAATGGTTGGTTTATTAAAATAGTGCTTGATGTGCCTTAGCAATTGTAGAGATGGCATTGTACTTCTGTTAATGAAGTAATAGACATTGCATTAAGGAATAATACTATTGGAAGATGAACCTGATGCCCACAGAGACACACTTATGAGCCCCTTTTATATACTTAAATCCATAAATTCATACCCTTCTATAGTGTGTGCACACACATTCATGTACATAGACTTACATACTTCTAGGACTGAGAAGTCTTTCCAAAATCTTCAGAAAGCTGCCGAGAGAGGAGGATATGGTGCTGAGAGATATGAGCAGCTTGAGTTCCAGAGGAAAGTTGCACATTGCTATCAGTCTCTCCATGATGCCTCCTGGAAGGTAATTTTATGTTTCATCTGGTGATATTTTGTAAATAGAGAAGCTACGTATTCTGGTTCATGGTTATGATGCTCTCTGGTTGGAGGCACCTCACCTGCCACGACCTAGAACAAAACCATTCATCTGTGAGTAATGCTATTTAATAGACTATTATACGACTCTCATATAATTGAGATGATGTGGCAATGAAAATCAACATTTTTTTTTTTTACAAGTGCTTATGTGAGGGCTAATTTACACTATCACATCTAGTTGTATGACAGTCATATAAAATCTACTAAATGGCATTACTCTTCATGAATAGCTGTTTAGTTTTGCAATATAGCTCTATATTACATTTATGCTTTTCTTAAACTTGTTGCCCAAAACAAACCCACTTGTACGCCACGATGGTAACGCAGTAAGCTAGAGTTTTGTTGATTGATTTTCACTTTGCATTATCTTTTTTTCATTTCTTTAGTCTATATATTAAAGAATGCTAGAATATTGGGTTTAGCACTTACTAATCTAAGTTATGTTGTTCATTGATTCCCATCAATTTTTTTTTGATAAGAAACGGGGGGTGCAACACGAGGACTTCCCAGGAGGTCACCCATCCTAGTACTACTCTCGTCCAAGCACGCTTAACTGCGGAGTTCTAATGGGATTGAGAGGAAGCTATGGCTGAGATAAACATGTATTCCTATTTGATTGCAGATAATTGATGCCTGTCAACCCATAGAAGATATCTGGAAACACCTGCAAGAGAGTATTGGATTGTGTCATGACATGTCAGAAAGGCAAACCCCTTTCCTACCTCTGGCCAAGTTAAATTCTTCCTCTTTTTTGTGATTTTTTCCCACTACACAAGTTACCATTTTAAAGTATAATTTTTTTTTTTTCTTTTACTTTATACGTAATAATTCCTCAAATAATCATGACTGAGGAGTACATATGTTTCTTATGTATTATGTTCAATGAAATTAATTAACATTGCTTTTATTCCCTCTACTATTATTTTCAACATAAACGTAGATTTCTTTCATCAAATTATTAGATTAATTTACATTTTACGCTATATTAAATAAATACCAATCACACTGTTAATGTCTAAGCTAAAATGTTATATACACACATAGACACACGAACATGCAGACATGCAGACATGCATACATATGTAGATTATATTGAAAATAAAATAAATGGTTGTCACTCTAGTACAAGGGAAGCATTCAAGAGAGATGTAAAATGACCTAAATTACAAAGATCTAACAAAACTTACCAAAAAAAAAAAAATGAAGAAGCAAAAATCCCTGTCGTTTTCATCCAATCAGAAAGTGATCTCAGTAATAATGATTTCTGTTCAACTTCAGTTTCTTCAAAAGTCCTTATATTTCTCTCCCACTAAATACTCCTCGTCAAGCATGAAGGTATAACTACCGTGAATGACTTTAGTATCTTAAGAAGTTGCCCCTCTGACATGCCAAAAGTTACCTACTGAATTAGGCATAACCCAAGAGACTTAAAATAAAGAGAAAACTGAAACTGACGACCAATGCTTCCTAGCAATATCACAATGTAGAAGGAGTTTAACTGTCCTCCCCCTGCCCCTTTTTGTCTTTGCTCATACAAGACTAATCAACGTTGACCGATTGTTACTAAATAAAAGACTAAATTGGGTGTGGTTCCTTTGTATACTTTTTGTGTAGTTGGAGGCGTGTTTGAGCTTTCTTTGGGTTGTTGGTTTGGGTTTCCTATGTATGCTTGAGGCGCTTTGCGTTCACGTTCTTGTGTAATTAAAGGTGCTTTGCGCTTTTTTTTTTTGTATATAATACATTGACTTATCAAAAAAAAAAAGAAAAAAAAAAGACTAAATTGGATCCACAAATAAATAAAAAGAATGATTTGTTTTGCTCCCTTACTGAACAGTATTTGCTACAGTGTTTTGAACTGTAATTTTCAGCAAGCGCATTTCAATTTATGTAGGAGCCAGACATTAACCATCCCAGAACATTAAGGCTTGCAGGTTAATAAATCTGGCCCAGCCCTGAAATAAGGCCATGTTTCTATATAATCCACTTTTTTTAATTTTCCTCTTTGGATGGTCTATTTCTTAAAAATAAAATAAAATAAAATAAAAATTATTATTAATTACATTTTTTTTTTTGGTGCTATCTTCACTGTTCCCCATTTTCCTTATTCTTTCGGTCCCTTTCATTATGCGGTATATGCATTGTATTGCATCTTCAGGTGCTGGAGACAGTTTGTAAGATTGAGGAAAACTACTTTTGCTTTGGCAAAAGCATTNTAGTACAAGGGAAGTATTCAAGAGAGATGTAAAATGACCTAAATTACAGAGATCTAACAAAACTTACCAAAAAAAAAAAATGAAGAAGCAAAAATCCCTGTTGTTTTCATCCAGTCAAAAAGTGATCTCAGTAATAATGATTTCTGTTCAACTTCAGTTTCTTCAAAAGTCCTTATATTTCTCTCCCACTAAATACTCTTCGTCAAGCATGAAGGTATAACTACTGTGAATGACTTTAATATCTTTAGAAGTTGCCCCCTGACATGCCAAAAGTTACCTACTGAATTAGGCATAACCCAAGAGACTTAAAATAAAGAGAAAACTGAAACTGATGACCAATGCTTCCTAGCAATATCACAATGTAGAAGGAGTTTAACTGTCCTCCCCCTCCCCCTTTTTGTCTTTGCTCATACAAGACTAATCAACATTGACCGATTGTTACTAAATAAAAGACTAAATGGGGTGTGGTTCCTTTGTATACTTTTTGTGTACTTGGAGGCGTGTTTGCGCTTTCTTTGGGTTGTTGGTTTGGGTTTCCTATGTATGCTTGAGGCGCTTTGCGTTCTCGTTCTTGTGTAGTTAGAGGTGCTTTGCGCCTTTTTTTTTTTGTATATAATACATTGACTTATCAAAAAAAAAAAAAACTAAATTGGATCCACAAATAAATAAAAAGAATGATTTGTTTTGCTCCCTTACTGAACAGTATTTGCTACAGTGTTTTGAACTGTAATTTTCAGCAAGCGCATTTCAATTTATGTAGGAGCCAGACATTAACCATCCCAGAACATTAAGGCTTGCAGGTTAATAAATCTGGCCCAGCCCTGAAATAAGGCCATGTTTCTATATAATCCACTTTTTTTAATTTTCCTCTTTGGATGGTCTATTTCTTAAAAATAAAATAAAATAAAATAAAAATTATTATTAATTACATTTTTTTTTTTGGTGCTATCTTCACTGTTCCCCATTTTCCTTATTCTTTCGGTCCCTTTCATTATGCGGTATATGCATTGTATTGCATCTTCAGGTGCTGGAGACAGTTTGTAAGATTGAGGAAAACTACTTCTGCTTTGGCAAAAGCATTTACGTCCCGAGAGATTCGTGAAAAATCTGTCAAATCAGTGCCATTTGAGCAGCTTGCTCTTCATATTGAGTCAGATACAACTATTCAAGCTGTGAAAGCTTTACTTGACCGTTTAGAGAGTCGCTACATAATTTCAGGGGCAGTTAGGAGCAGCCCATCCAGTTTGGAGAACATTGATCACCTTCTTAAGCGTGTTGCTTCTCCAATTAGAAAGGGAAATACCAGTACCAAGAGGAAAGGATCAAAGGCATTTGAGTCTAGTAAAGAACTACCTCGAAGTCCAGTTAAGTTATCTAGGTACCCAGTGAGAGTTGTGCTCTGTGCTTATATGATCTTGGGATTCCCAGACACAGTTATCAGTGGGAATGGTGTGCATGAGGCTGCTCTTGCTGAGTCTGCTGCTAACTTTACTCGTGATTTTGAGCTTTTGATAAAGATCATATTAGAGGGTGCCATACAAAATGCTGAAGAGAAAACAACAATTCCATGTCAAATCACTTTCCGATCACAGCTGGAAGCCTTTGATAAAGCGTGGTGCTCTTACCAGTATCACTTTGTAGTATGGAAAGTTAAGGATGCTAAGTCACTAGAGGAGGATTTGGTGAGAGCTGCTTGCCAATTGGAGCTCTCTATGATGAAAACTTGCAAGCCGATTCCAGAAAAAGGAGATAATGGTGCTATCCTAAAACAGGTATTTATCACATTAGCTTGGTTATTTGTTAAGCTGTCTTTGATTGGTCACCTACTTACTGTTAGCTCCTATACTTATTTGGAATCATCTTGGTGATACTAGGTTATAGAAGACCGGGAACTACTTAGGACAAAGGTGCAGCATCTGAGTGGAAATGCTGGTCTTGAACGTATGGAATGTGCTCTCTCTAACATGCGTTCCAGATTTTTGAAAGCCAGGGATTCTGGGAGTTCATCTGCAGCCCCATTTCCAAGTATTTCATCTTCATGTCTGCCTAAATCACCAGATGGCTCTTTGGCTTCTGTCCCTGGTGAAATGAATAACCTGGCCGAAGGCTGTGAAAGCTCAAGTCCCATTGTTCACTCCTTGTCTGAGAGAGATGATTCTTCCTCAGGCAAAGTAGTTGGGTCCTCTAACGACTTTAATGGTTCTGCTCATGGCTCATGGTCATCCGAGCTTTGATGCAATGTTGGTTGGTGAGAATGAACTGCTTGTAAATGAAATTGTCCATGAACATCGCCACAATTTTGCTGACAGCTTTATCATAAATGACGAAGATAAGAATAGTCTCAATGTTGGTGCATCGATCTATTTACTGCTTTCTTTTCAAGTTTATCACTGAGTGATGTACTCTCTTATTTTAATTATGGATGTCGAATCCTCACAAATGCTTTCTTATCTTAAATACTGTGCAGGAAAAAGTAAGAGAGACGATGGAAAAGGCTTTTTGGGATGGTATAATGGAATCCATGAAACAAGAGGAGCCCGACTTCAGCTGGGTTCTTAAACTCATGAAGGAAGTCAGGGATGAACTGTGTGAGATGTCTCCTCAAAGTTGGAAGCAAGAGATTGTTGATGCTATTGATATTGACATTCTCTCAAAGGTAAGCTTAGTCTACTCCAGTCTAGGTACTGAAGTTAGGCAATCTAGACGTGGATTATTTTGGGAGGATCCTAGAGTTTGCACTACTCACTTTGCAGAAACTTTCTGCCCCAGCTAATGATGATGATATGAAGACAACTCACCATAAGTTACTCAAAGAACTAGAAGAGATTTCTCAATCTGGAGAAAAATCAAATGCCTCATTTGCCCATCTAATGATTAGGGGTCTGCGCTTTGTTCTACAGCGGATACAGGGACCAGTTTCAAGTGTATTTTTATGCTTCTTTACTTCTAAATAAGAGTATATATGCTGAAAATTTTCTCTTAATGTCATAAGTACTGCATGCTATGGACCTCAATTAATTTTTGCTAAGACAAATACTTGTTAGCCTTCCGTGCTGGAACCCAAGCCTCATCAATGCCTCTGATTTGGGGTAGACCCCTTGCACTGTTGTGCCTGGATCATTATACTTTGTTTTAACTTGATATTTATTTTTCTATGTACTTTCAGTCAGAGTGCTCAATTGATTGGAATGTTCGGTATTTGTTTTCTTTATGCCCTTCTTGATCACCAGTCCACAAATAATAAGATGTTGGGCTCTGCCCTTTTTGAAAAGCGTACTTTTTCTAACCCTAATGTCAATTAAATTGTGATGCAGACTCTTAAGAGAGAGATTAGCAAAGCACGCATAAGAATTATGGAACCACTTATTAAGGGACCGCTGGTTTGGAATACCTGAAAAAAGCTTTTGCCAACCGATATGGATCTCCTGTTAATGCCCCTACTTCTCTACCATTGACTAGGCAGTGGTTATCATCTGTGCGGGTGGTTGCAGAGGAAGAGTGGGATGAATACAGAGACTCTCAATCCACTATGGCAAGCAATGTGAGATTGTCCCAGGGACTTCCACCTACTACTCTTCGAACTGGAGGCAGCATTGTTGTGTCATCAAAACTGGGCTCTCCAACCTTCTCTGCAACAGGTTTGATTGGCAACTTAACTGTGGGTAATTTATGTTTCTTCTGTAGATTGCTTGAATTTGTACCAATTACTTCAGTTGGATTTATGGAACTTTATTACGTTCAGGTAAAGAACAACCAGAATGCAAGGGAGAAAGAGTTGATTTGTTGGTTCGGCTTGGTTTGTTAAAGCTAGTAAGTGAGATAGGGGGGCTTGCCCTGGAAACTCTCCCAGAAACACTTGAGCTTAATTTCACCAGGCTAAGGGCTGTGCAGTCTCAACTTCAGAAGATCATTGTCATTCCTACAAGGTAGGTGAATATTTTTATTAATATCATCATCTTATCTCCTTTTTTATATTTGAATCTGTAATTTGAATCTGTTACTGTGTTCCTCAGCATGTTGGCTCTCCGCCAAACGCTCCTGAGTGAGAACTTAATGTCCAGTCCGTTAGACATGGATAATATAGTATCCACATGTGTCAAGCAGCCCTCTGATCTGTTGGATAGTGTTGAAGATGTGGGTGTACCAGAAATTGTTGAAACAATCAATGGATTCGCTCAAGGCTGTGACCATGTTCTAGATGTTGGAAAATTCCAAGCCAGGAAGCACGTTATGGCAAACATGTTGGCAAAAAGCTTGCAAGCTGGGGATCCCATATTTGCCCGGGTGTCCCGTGCTGCTTATCTAGCTGTGAGGGGGGCTGTGCTTGGAGGAAATGGGACGAAGGGAAGGCAATTGGTGGAGACGGTTCTGCAACGTCTAGGAGCAGCTCTTCTTACGGATAAGCTAATGGAAGCAGCTGAAGTGCTGATTGTGGTGGCAGTTGTGTCGGGCAATGTTCATGGGGCATGGTACGAGGAGGTGCTCAACAGTTTGTAAGTTAATTCATTTTGTATAAGCGAAAGATGTAAAGAATTCATTATTTCCTTTATTAAATTGGAAAACTGGTATTATAATATCTGCATTTCCTGTACATAGTATTGTCATGTATAGCTTGTGCTGAAATTTGGTAACAGTTGTGTAATAGATAATTAACAGTATCATTAGGGCTTGGAGATGGGAAATTTAAGGTGTAAATTAATAGCTTGGGAATTTGTTTTCCCATTACTTTTTTGGCTCATGTTTACAGCACAGTAATGCTACTCTTTTCACATTTTATACCGGTTATTGTGGTGTGTATTAAAGGGCTTCTCATGTCAAGTACTTAAAACATGCACGTAATTTCAACAGATAATAAATGGGTATGAAAAATAGCATTACTTGTTCGCTGTTACCTTATTGGAATTGCAGAGAAGTTGAAAATCGAAAATGGGAAAGTTATGACTATATTCTTAGAACAGCAAATGGAGATTTGATCATAATATATATATCCTGTAAGGTTTGGCAGCATTTACACAACTTTTTTTATCAAGCCTCATTACTGAAAGGTGAAAGTGGAAAAGAAAAGAATTATTTGTTATATTTTCTCAAGAGACTAAAGGTTTCTAAGGGATTCACTGAAAGGTGAGATGGGATAGAAAAGAATAAGAGAGATGCATAGTGTGTAATAGAAAATTTTGAAACCAAGATAGAAAGACATTTCCTTTGTTCCTGCTTCTTAGGACGGATGAGAAACTTTTGAAGTGAAATATTGGGTAAAGCAAGAATTATTAGTCAGAAAACTTTGATCCATCCATGTTCTACGAATCAAATCCATCCATGGTCTACTTTTGACAAGAATTCACTGCAAGAGCACCCTATGTCTGATGCTTGAGCATCGAAGTTTCTCATTGGATGGTTTGGCTTGGGTCCAATTTTAATTGGAATTGGACCCATCATGGTGTTGGGATGTGTCATAGCATGACACAAAAGACATGTATTTCAATTCCAACAGATTCAATGATGATTAAGACATTCTGCCTAACACTTCAGCTACAAAGCTTTTACCACGACAATCTTTAAATTTTTTTAAAATTAAAATTTTACCCCCTAATTTTTTTTTTTAGTTCTGCCCCTGGACATTGCAGAATTGAATATTGGATAAAGCAAGAGTAAGAAGTCCTATAATAAGATATAGTAATTGTGGCTTCTATTAAAATATAAATTAAATGATTAAATTTAAGTCTTCCAATAAACTTAAGTTTTTGAGATAAGTAGTAATTTAACATGTAATAGCTAAGATAAAGATCGTGAGTTCAAACTTTACAAATTTGATGTCAAATTCAGTTTAAGAAATCCATCAAAAAAAGAAAGTATCATCTTCCCATTTCAAGGCCATCCAATAACAAGTCATTGTTGCATACAAAAAAATATAAAATAAAATAAAATAACAAGCAGCAATTGTTACTCCAAGAAAAGAACTTAAAACCGAGAATTTTGTTTTTTTATTTAAAAATAAATAAAAGTCGAATAAAAAAAAAAAAAATTTAGAGGGAAGTTTAGAATTGTGAAAAGAAATAAGCAAACAAAATTAGAACATTCTTTTCCCTCCTCACAAGATATGTGTATTGAAAGTTGATTAAAGTTAGAATTTATTACTTACTGCATTTACAAGTTACTCTTCTTTTCTTTTCTTTTCTTTTTTTCTTTTTCTTTTTCTTGTCTAACTAGAAAGAAGCAATTACTTTGCACAAAATAATAGAATTTAGTGGTCCATCCAAATCAAATCTTTTGTTCTTTTCATCAGGAAGTTACTTGGCATGTGTTGGGTCATGAATCAACCCCGCAGGACCATTCCAACCTGTACTAGGCCCAATGAAGGCCCATGTTCTCAAAGCCCAAGAGCATCTCAAGGCTCGAGAGCCCAAGAGCGTCTCGAGCCTCGAGAGCCCAGGCAGGCCTCGAGCACCCGAGAACGCCTCGAACAGGCAAAAAGGCCTCAGGCCTCGATCATCCGAGAACCGTCTCGGGCCTCGGTTGCCATATACCATCAATACTTTAAGCTTAAGGCTTCTGAAGCCCGAAAAGCTAGGGATCAGGAGATTAAATTCAAAGATCCTATCTTATCCGTCCCATTCAAATGCCAAGTACCTAAAAGTGCAAGATCAGATATATTATCTACAAGCATTCAAAATTTAAGACGCCATAACAACCAAATCCTATCTCGATCCCAGCAGATCTTGATACGGATAACTACTCAAATCCCTGATAACAAACTGTCTCGCAGAAAATCAGGGAAGAGTCAGTCATTGGTAAGGGAACAATCACTCCATGCCTATNGCACAAAATAATAGAATTTAGTGGTCCATCCAAATCAAATCTTTTGTTCTTTTCATCAGGAAGTTACTTAATTGGCATGTAAGATTGGAATTCTACCAAGTCTTTTGCTTTTGCCTCTACTATCCCAAAATCTAAAAAAGGTGACATAATATATACTTTACCAATAAATCAAAATTAGAATATATACTCTTTTTTTTCTTTTCTTTTTTTTTAAAAAAATTGCATTATTACAAAGAAAAATACTGTTTTTTTTTAAAAAAATATCAAACAAAAAGGACGAAAAATAAATATTATTGCTTCAAACATTTTTTTTCATTTTTATTTTATTTAAAAAAATTATAAAAGAAGACAAAAATTGAATATACGTTGAACAAAATAGTTGGATTTCTATGGAGAGAGAAGCTAGACAGTTAAAAGATAAGTAGAAATTTGGTCCAATTTCCCTCCACAACACCACCAAACGCACCTGCCATCAACCAGACATACTTTTTGGCACCCACAGATTTTCACATTTCCTATCACAAATCCCAATAATCTTAACTTCTCATTTACGTGGGCATTTAAGAGATGGATCCTCTAAGAGCATTCTCAATGGAAGAATAACTTCTTAAAACTCAATTTATCTAGTTTAGCTAATAACTTTTTAAGTGCATCATACATTTGATTAGTTATATTTTTATCTATATCGTTTAATTTTTATTTTTTTTATTTTTTATAATAATTGTATTTTTCTTAAATATCTTATTTTTCAACTTTTGAGAAAAAAGTGATGTTGAGAGAGGAATAATAGGAGAAAATTTTGGAAAATGAAAAAGAAATAGTAGGAAAAAATTTTGGAAAAAGAGAAAACAAGTGAAACAATAAAAAAAAACGTGGGATGAAAATTTTTGAAAAGATAGTGAGAGAAAAAAAGATGTGGAAAGAAAATTTAGGAAAATAACTCTTTGAATAGTGCCGCTACATATAGCTTTTTATTTTTTTATTTTTTTAGCTCATTCAATAAAATATATATTCTACATTTTTTTTTTTTGCTTCTCCAATATAGGGTATTTTATCAATTTAATGAGCTATTTTTGATAAAAGTGTTATTTAGCTCTTCTATTGAGAATCTATTGAGAATGTTGTAATAGAAATCGACGACCTGCCATATTATTTTCCAAGAAGGATATTTTATGATGGCGATAAAAAAGGTTCAGAATATATAGATTTGATATTATGAGATTTAATTTTATTATTGATTAAAATTAAAAATAAGAATTTTGAAAAGAAAGAAGCAATCAAAATTAGAATATATTTTTCCTCCTCGCAAGATAAAGTTTGGACGCATATGGAAGTTAGAATTGATTAGTTACTCCATACACAAGTTATTACTTTTATTTTGCTTCTTCTTTGTTCAATTGAAAAAGCAAATCTTTTGTTGCAAAAAAGAAAAGGCGAATCATTTTTGCTTTTATGATCACCTCGATCAGAAGTTGCTTGGGAGATCAGATAGGAATGGAATTGGGGCAATAAATATATGCAAGAATTAATATATAAACGTATTACCTCATAATTACCACGTCTATTCTCAAAATTAAAACACGTACAAATTGCTTAAGAGCGAGCTGCCACCAACCACACATTACTAACCACTTCCATCTCCTTTGTGTGAGCGTCTAATTAAGTGTCGGATCCGATCCTAACTAACTCACACATCACAGATGGAGATGGATCCGGCCTTCTTCCATGATTATTTTCTAAGACAGGTCTGGTGGATTTCACCCGTGTATGCAAGAGAGGTGGGAAATGATGAGAAACTTGATTGTGTGGTGTGCCAGAAACCGATATCAGGTCCCGCTTTTAAACGCGTTGGTCGAGACATATACTGTCATTTTTCATGCCTCAATGCACCCACCAATTACAAAGCCCTTCTTTTTCACTTCGGCAGCTATGACCATGATCGCTTGATCTTCACTGAAGAAGTGAAAAGTGATCATGGGAAGGAGGACGTTCTTTGCTTGGGGTGCGAGAAGCCTGTTTTGGGTCCCGGATACAAATGCTCCACCTCCGATTGCAATTTACTCCTCCATCAATCATGCGTTGATAAGCTGTCTCCCCATATACAACAACACCCCTTCCACCCAAACCACACCCTTTTCTCTTGTGAAGCCAGAGGAGAAAAAATATTGTACTGTTTGCGGTAAAAACTGCAATACATACCCCTTCTACCATTGCAGTGAGTGCGATTTCAATCTTGATATCACATGTGCCGCCACCCACCCGCGAATTAACAATGCTGACGACTGCCAACATGCATTCATCCCCTTCTTTAAGCAGAATATCCAATTCACTTGTCCAGCTTGTGGTGAGGAAGGCAAGGAGTACTCAGCCTCCTTATGTAGCATTTGTCAACTCTTGATTCACAGAAAATGTGTCCGATTTCCACGCAGCATCTCGATTTCAATATATGATCACTCCCTTGCTCTCACTTATTCTCTTGGTCAAGTCAAAGAGCACTTGGACAACAATGTATTTTGTAGATTTTGCTATCAAAGGGTGAAGACAGAGTATGCTGCCTATTACTGTCAAGAATGCGATTACGTGGCTCACTTGGACTGTGCATTTGAAGATGCAAAAAGTGAAAAGTTCTTATTCCTGCCTAAGAAACCCGTTGATTTAGTGACTGATGTTATGGAGGTTGAAGGCGCTAGGCATATACAACATTTTAGCCATCAACATGATTTAATTCTTGGCAATGAGGAGCTCGTGGATGTTAAGTTTTGTAATGGTTGTATGGAATTCATCTCCACCCCGTTTTACAATTGTAAGCAATGCAACTTCTTTCTACATAGTAGATGTGCCCGACTACCAAGAAAGAAGCAACACATACTTCACCAACACCAGCTCACCCTCGTCTCACAGGTACCTCACAGTAATCGATTGTTCATATGTGATGCTTGTTGTACAAATGGCCACAGTGGCTTCGCCTATAGATGTGACATGTGCAGTTTCGACTTTGACCTTCAATGTTGTTCAATCTCGGAAACCCTAAAACATGAAGGTCATCAGCACTCCCTCTTCCTTGCTGTTAATTCTAATAAAAGATGTCATGTTTGTAATGTCACTTATCCCAAAAAACCAGCTGGCACGTTTGTATGCACTAGTTGCAATTTTGCCTTGGGTCTTGAATGTGCAACTCTTCCGCTCATAGCTAAGCACAGATATGACAATCATCTCCTCAAGCTCACCTACATTGCTGAAGATCATTGTAAAGAATACTATTGTCTAATTTGCAAAAAAGAGAGAGATCAAAATCAATGGTTTTATTATTGTGCAGAATGCGACTTTCCGGCTCATCCCAAATGTGTTTTAGGAATATATCTATGAATTAAGTTCGGAAGTACTTTCACAGTAAAAGATGATCATCAACACCCTCTCACTTTTGTCTCAAAGACTGAGTTCTCCCCTCCATATGATGCTTGTGGTATGACTTTCAATGACTTGGCCGTAGAATGCACTCAATGCAAATTCAAACGTCCACTTCTCTCCTTCATGTGTCATAGAAATAACTAACAAAGTTACTTCGAAGTGATGATCGGAAGAATCCAGCAACATGGAGTTTGTTGCCCTTATCTCTTAAACTCACCCAAGGTATAAGATTTTCAGTGTTTACTAACTATAATGAAACTCTGTCTCTCTCGTGAGAGGTTTGGTTATATGTTTTATTATTTAAGAACTTGTCAATAGGTATTGTATATTGTGCTTATGCATATGGAGTTTGTTGATGAATGATATTAATGGGAATGCTGTTTTTTACTTAGCATGTTTAAGAGGAGGGTTCTCTTGATTGTCAATGTTGCTTCAAAATAGTAAGTTCATACGTCGATCACAATTTACACCTTTGAATATCTTCTCCCCCCCCCCCACACACAATTTAAAACCCCAGTCTCTATGTCATATCAGTTTATTTGTGACATAACTGGATTTTTTTAATATCGTGTGGTTAAAAAAGAAAAGGAAAAAACTGGACTCTTGGATATATATATATATATATATATATATATATATATATATATGGAGCCAAAGACGCCCCTGCATTAATTATAAAGGTTCTTTATTTTTCTTCTTATAGCAATCAAAATGAGCTGAAGGAAGTTTTGATGTTTTTAGTGTAAACAGGAGAGAACTCATGATTATGACTCCAAGCTAGACCTAGTTTATTTAAATTAATCCTTGACACCCATGTGCATATTTTGGTGTATTAAAAGCATGTAATTAAGTTTTGTTGGTGATTAATATCAGTCAACTGGGTAATATACATCTTTAGCATACATGTCAAACAAGCTGTGCAAATAAGATGGTAACGAACACCATAATTACTCAGTTTTCCCTCGATCGATTGGTGCAATTGTTTTGTTCATGTACTATGTGGATCATTATATTGATGTCCCTAAAAGGTATCTCAATCGGCTGGGAACACGCCTAATGAAGCTTTTTTATAATCCTAAACAATTCAAGGAATTATAAGGAAATTAATTTTTTTAAAAAAAACTCCTTCTCACACTACAAAGAATGTTTTTAAGTGGGATGAGATCGATATAGTATGTAACGTTATTCTTAAATTTAAGGAAAAAGACAAATTCATTTACATTTCACTTGATTTAAAAAAAGAGTGGCTGTGTGGCGAACCAAGATAGGACCATGACAAAAAATGGAATAGAAGTACATAAATAAACATAGCCTCCAATGAAGCGTTGGTCCTTCTCGCCACCATTCATACGCTCTTGTTTCCTCCAATTAACTTGTAAGTAACATTCTGATCTATTAAACAAAAAAATTCTCATTAGTCCTAAAATGAGATATAGTATATGTAGATCGATCGATATGATGTAAAATTCAGTTCAAGAAACCTACAAAAGAAGAGCGATTCGCATGAATATTTGTATCTCATAATTATTTTACAATATATATTGCTAATGTGGCTGTTCCAATCAATTAAAAAAGAATTAAAAAAAAAAAAAATTTGATTGAGACTGACATGAGTGACACGTGAAAATTATTGAATAAAAATATTTTTTTATAGCATTACTCTAAGAAGAAATGTGATCTTGCCATTTTCAGGCCATCCAATAACAAGCTAAATATTGTGACTCCAAGAAAAGAAGTAGAAGCTATTAAATTTTTAAACAAGTGAAAGTGACTATAATATATATATTTAACTTCCTGTGTACGGGTGGATATATATATACAAAACACGAAGCACCGACTATATATACTTTAAACTAATTCGATAGTTATCAAAATGGCTCACAAACTTTAAGCCAATAATCTAATTAATTTCCCTCATAATAAACTAAATCGAAATTTTTTTAAAAACAAAAATTAGAACTTAAAAGAAAAAAAGTTAAGAATTGTTAAAAGAAATAAGCAATCAAAAGTAGAATAGATATATACTTTCACCTCCTCACAAGATATATACGTTTGCTTAGCTTAGAAGTTTTTTCTTTTCCTTCTTCAAACTGGAAAGAATTAACTTTGCATAAAATCTCTAGCTTTTTTTCACATGGGAAGTAACTTGGCACAAAGGATTGGAATTTTTCCAAAGCAAATCTTTAGCTTTTTTCACCAGCTGGTAAGTTAATTAAAAACTGAGCACGAGAGACTTGGTCATCTTATTCCAAAGGTTCTTCTTTTAAAATAAAAAATAAAAAAGGTAGATAAACGTGATCATTTTATAACTATTTTATTTGAACGTGACCATAATAGTAATTACTCAAAAGGAGCTACTCAGGAGAAGCTAGCCAGACGAATAAAAATAAGTAGAAATCTTGTCCAATTTCCCATTTCAAGAGGCTATCTAATAACAAGCCATTGTTACATACAAAAATAAAATAAAATAAAATAACAAGTAGCAATTGTTACTCCAAGAAATGAACTTAAAACCGAGAATTTTGTTTTTTTTATTATTTAAAAATAAAATTTAAGTCGAATAAAATAAAATAAAAAACAAAACTTAAAAGGGAAGTTTAGAATTGTGAAAAGAAACTATTAAGCATACAAAATTCGAACATCATTTTCCCTCCTCACAAGATATGCATACGTGATACGTGCATAAATTAATGAAAGTAAATTAGAAGTTAGAATCTATTACTTACTGCATTTACAAGTTTTTTTTTTCCCCCTTTTCTTGTCCAGCTAGAAAGAAGTAATTACTTTGTACAAAATAATAGACTTTAGTTTTAGTGGTCCATGCAAATCTTTTGTTCTTTTCATCTACTTGTCACATAGGATTGAAATTCTACCAAGTCTTTTGCTTTTGCCTCTACTATCCCAAAATTTAAAGAGGTGATAAAATATATACCTTACCAAGAAATGAAAATTAGAATATATACTTTCACCTCCTTAAAAGATATATATGTTTGCTTAGCTTAAAAGTTAGAAGTTGGAATTTATTACTTACTCCATATACAAGTTATTTTTTTCTTTTTCTTTTTCTTCTTCAAACACTTTGCACAAAATCTTTAGCTTTTCTTACCTAGGAAGTTAGTTGGCACAAAGGATTAGAATTTTTCCAATGCAAATCTTTAGCTTTTTCACCGGCCAGGGGAAGTTACTTGACCTAAAGGATTGGAATTGGAACTATGTAAATCTATCACAAATCTGAGGAAAAAAAACAAAAAAGAAGAAGGTAGAATATATACCTTACGACTTACCAAAACAATCCTAAAAAAAAACAATTTACTTGCATTGTGGGAAAGTGAACACCAAGTCGAGACTTGGTCTTATTCCAAAGGTTTTTTTTTTTCTTAAATTAAAAAATTTAGACAAAAAAAATCAATTATAACTATTATATTCGGACGTAATCAGAATGAGCTCATGCTCAAGAGAAAGGAGATTGTTAAAAGATACGTAAAAATCTTGTCCAATTTCCCTCCGCAACACCACCACCAATTACCAAACACCTGCCATCAACCAGACATACTTTTTGGCACCCATAGATTTTCGCATTTTCTATCACAAATCCCAATAATCTTAACTTCTCATTTACGTGGGCGTGTAAAAAGGATCCTCTAATAGAAATGGACTTTGGATATTATTTTCTAAGAATGATATTTTATGATGCGGTGATACACGTACGTATTGGAGGTGGAAAATGATGTTGATAAGAAAATGTTATTACAATATATTGCGAGATTTCATTTCATCATTGATTGTAATTAATTAAAGTTAAATTTCTTTTTTATGAAGCAGATGTTATTAGTTCGAATCCTCTCAATTCTTTCTTACGCGAACATGCCAAAAAAAAAAAAATTGTGGCCAAATCAAATCAAATTTTAATATATCACTACAAAATACACAAGTTTTGTTTTCATAACTTTTTTGACGTGCCTGGGCATTTGCCATGTCAAAAACGTTTTTGACGTGTTTCAAACGTTAAAAATTGTGGTGTCAAAAAAGTCGACTTTTTCGACGTGCCACTTTCTGACACGTCAAAAATATTTGACGTGTCAAAATTAGAACATCAAAAAAGTTGTTTTTTTTAAAAAAATATATATATTTTTTTTTAATAATTTTTAAACTTTTTTGACTTGTCAAAATTGGCTAGTCAAAAAAGTTTAAAAATTATTTAAAAAAATATTTTTTTTAAAAAAAAAAACTTTTCGACGTGCCAATTTTGACACGTCAAAAAAGTTAAAAAATTATTAAAAAAATTAAAAAAAAAAAAAAAAATTACACTCCAGCATATATATGCTGAAAACTCCAAGCAGTTGAAGAAAAGATAACAACAAAAAGTCATAAATGAAGATAAACTAAACAATAAAAGAAACAGAGGCACCAAGTTACTATGCATACACAGGCAGCCAATGACATAAGGTAAAGACTCGCAGATCTGCAATCAGTACCCAGGAGCAAATACATGATCAGTCAGTCCAACACATGGTTCTACTCAGAAATTGTTCTCATCTGACTAACCCACACTGTAGCATTCTCAATTCTCAGAGATCTATAGAGAAAGTGATACAAAAGATAGATAATCATTTGACGAGGTCAACTTTTCACACAATGATTTTATCAGTGGCCGGACTTATCATACAGTAAAATCAGAAAGCAGACCCACAGCTATGTGCAACACTGATATTCATCAAATAAGTAATATACATCCATAATGAACTAAATTCAAAGAAAAAAAAATTAAAGTAGTTAACGTGAAGTATGTCTCAGCACAATAACTAATCACAGTGGATAGAATGGCAAAGATGGCCCATAAATCACCTTTAGGCATTTCAACTGAACCAGAGACTGCAACCTGTGAACAAGACATGGAAAGCACATTGGAAAAATGGACTTAATTTGTTTCAACAGCTACCATCAATTTGTTTCAAAGGGGTATCAACCCAAATAACAATGTAGATAGTCCCCCCACTCCCCACTCCCCACTCCCCAGCAGCCACCCCATCCCGCAGAAAAAGGAATGCCATAGCTTATTGAGAGTATTCTATGCATAATTTTCTATAATATGCAGAGTATATCAAGTCAAGATTCAAGAAGTTCAACTGGATGGAAGTGAAGGAAGAGAAGTTAACAAATGCAAAAGAAACAGAGAAAAAGGAAGAGAAAGAGGCAGAGCAAGTGAAGTTTCACTCTTAAAAATTTTTCTCTCTTCTCCTATATACTGCTTTGGCTAACACAAATCAGCTTCAACCATAAACATAGAAAAAAAAAAATTAAAGCATCAATGAAAAAAAAAATCATTGTCTTCTTCTATAGCCATATTGTTTTCATCAGCACAAATCGACAAAAAGAGTAGAAAGCATTTTATCAAAATGGCAAGCCAGTCAAACTCATATTTCAGAAACCAAATGCAATTATGCAAACATAGGATTCATTCGTACGGCAACAGACAGATTTGTATCAAAACAGAGAAATTAAACCAACATCTAAACCTTGTGCATCAACTTCTTTACTAATCGCAGTCGAAGAAGAACCCAAGTCTATCTTTGATAGCTTCAAACTTTCTGAGTAAAGCTCTTCAGCAAGACTACCCTCCATCTGTGCAACCATAATCAAGTAAGTGAAACCAGAAGTAACAAAGTCCAATATCAATAAGTAAAACACCTCAGAATAACATAAGGATTCTCATCAATGAATTATCCCAACAGCATATGCAAACAAATTGGAAAGAAATAAACTTCAAGTGCAGTGTGTTCAATCACCAACTTCTCAAGCACCAATTTGCTAATTCAACATTTATTTTGACATGAGTGAAATTATACTAGAAAATATGAATGGGCATGAGAGATGCTAAAACTCAAATGCAAGACTACACATATCCATACATCCACACATAATCGGAGCAGTTCCTCCATGCCCATGTGATCCAATACTTCAACCTTTTATCTCTTTTAAAATAGACACCCTCCGGGTTGTCTTTTGAAGGTTTATAGTCTTTACTTATCAAGGAATATGAACAATATAGAACAATGCAATATTATTACGTTGGGTATCCTATGTGGCACTAAGGAATCATATTTTAGTCATACTTTTTAAAGGACAAGAAGCTATATCAAGTTAATGTCATCCCTCATTGCTTTTTCAGGGTTCACAATGAAAAAGAAAAAGAAAAAAAATTGAAGAAACTCTTGACTCCATATTGATTATAGCAAAAAATGCACTAGTTAAATGATTTATTTACCAAAACATTTGTTCCAAAAAGATATACAACAACGAAGGTACATATTCCTGCATACAATTCACAGATTTACATGGCTGATAGTGAATAAATTCATAAGCAAATAAGAACAAGCATAATTAGCATCATAGATATACTATACAACATATGTTTCAACTTGGACTTCTACAGATACTCATATTGCACATGGTAAATAAGATCAAACTTCTAAATGAGTCCATGGAAAAAGAGAGTGTAGAAAGTTTACCTGTCTTCACCAATACAGTAAATCCATTCCCCTTTTGGTGACAAACAGGCTGCAACAAAGTCTCCACCTTCTCTTTTACCAGATGAGAAGCTCTTCACAACCTACACCAAAATCATGCAGAAGAATCATAATCAACTAGAAGCATTGCCACATGCCATGTGCACACTTCCTAGTTCCTACCTCACCTAGTTTCTTTATTTCTTCCACAAATGGTCATTTTCCACTTTACAGAATACGGTGGGGAACAGATACTTCCCAGTTTGTAAGAACCTGGTGGAGAATGGGTTCTGTGGACGTTTGTCTTAATTTGAATTAATAAAAATGGGATCATAATATTTAAATTGCACACAATAATACCCTTTTTAAGTATTGATTAATTAACTTGATCAAAATTTCCAGTTCAATAGAAAATAATTAACTTTGGGACTCGAGATGGTCACTAGAATACAAAAAGAATCTCTTACTATATACTCGAAGAATGGGTGCACATTCAACAGGTTCTTGAGATATATGAGAAAGCATCTAGGCAGAAATTGAACAGGGAGAAAACCTCTATATTCTTCAGCAAAAATACCAACACAGCAGTTAAGAATCATCTACTTTCCATAGCAGGAGTTAGCACCACACGCAGATATGAGAAGTATCTTGGACTTCCATCGCTGATTGGCAGATCCCGAGTAGCTGCTTTTTTGGGAATTAAGTCCAGAATCTGGGAGCAGATTAATGGTTGGAAGGAGAAGTTTTTATCTCAGGCGGGTAAAGAAGTGTTACTAAAAGCTGTTGTTCAGGCTATTCCTACTTACACAATGAGTGTCTTTCAACTTCCTAAAGTATTGTGTAAAGAGATCAATTCTATGATGGCTAGATTTTGGTGGGGTCATAAAGGGAATGATAACCGTATAGCGTGGATGAGTTGGAAAAGGTTGGGGCGAACGAAGGAGAAGGGTGGTTTGGGGTATAGAGATTTGGAGAATTTTAACTTGGCTCTTTTGGCCAAACAAGGATGGAGATTTATACAAAATCCTAATTCTTTGGTGGCAAAGGTGTTTAAGGAGAAATATTTTCCAGGTACGACTTTCTTAGAAGCTGGTTTGGGACGTAATCCCTCTTTTGCTTGGCGTAGTATATGGAATTCAAGAAAGCTTTTAAGTAAGGGTTTGATATGGCGAGTGGGGGATGGCTCATCTATTAAAATATGGCAAGATCGCTGGATTCCGACTCCTTCTACTTTCAAGGTTCAATCTCCTGTGAGATTTCTAGATCATGATGCTCCGGTTAGTGCTCTCATTGATGGGGATACTAGATGCTGGAATTTTGCCCTTATTCAGAATATTTTTATGAAGGAAGAGGCTGACTTGATTTGTAGTATTCCAATTTGCCCGGGGTGTTTATGTGATACTTTGGCTTGGGTGGGTACAAAAAATGGAATGTTTACAGTCAAGAGTGCTTATCACTTGGCAGCAGTAGGAGGGGATGCCACCAATGGAAGTACTTCGGACAACAATATTGCTGTTCAGCAGTGGAAAAACATATGGAATATTAGAGGACCTCCTGTTGTAAAGACCTTTTTATGGCAGGCATGTAACGAGATTTTACCCACTCGAAATAATCTTTATCGAAAAGGTATAATTTCTGATCCGTTATGTCCCATTTGTGGGTTGGATAATGAGACGGTTGGGCATATATTATGGAATTGTTCTTCAGCATGTGCGGTATGGTTGAAGTGTTTGAAGCCTATTCATAAGTGCTCATTGCTGGATGATTCTTTCACTAATATTATGGATATGTTGTATCAGAAATTGGATGCAGACCAATTGCAACTTGTGGCTATTACAATGCGGCTTCTCTGGCTGCGAAGGAACACATGGGTTTTTGACGGAGTTTTTCAAACTCCTGCAGGTTTGGTTCGTGTGGCATATGATCAACAGGAAGCTTTTTCCCTTGCAGAACAAGGCCGAAGGCGTCAGACTAACATAATACAGCCCATGGTGATACAACGGTGGAACAAACCTCCTTTTGGTGTCATTAAACTCAACTGGGATGCTGCAGTGGATAAGGAGGGACAAAAAATGGGAGTAGGCATTATTGCTCGTGATCACCATGGTGCAATTCTTGCTGTTTTTGTTGCATCAAGGCTGTTCATTACTGATCCTACTACTGCTGAAGCGTTGGCAGCATGGAAGATGGCTGAGCTTTGTGTGAAATTGGGTTTCAATGATGTATTGTTAGAAGGTGACTCATTGGAAGTGGTCCAAGCTTTAAATAGGGAGGAGTATACATGGGGTAGGTATGGGACTTTGATTAATGATTCAAAACTTCTTCTTCAACAACTTCATGTTTGGAAAGCTTGCCATGTAAAACGTTCGGCTAATGAGGCAGCCCATAGGCTTGCTAAGTTGGCTCTTACTATGTGTGAGGAGAGGCTTTGGAGAGAGGACTACCCTTTGTGTGTCCAAGATGTTGTAATTACTGATGCAAATTCTGATTAATGTCATGATACTTGATATCCTTTCAAAAAAAAAAAAAAAAACTATGCAGTTTGTATGCCAAATTAACAGATAATAATGCTATCGCTGCTGCAGCTGATGATGATGAGTGATGACATAAGTATGGATCTAAAAGAATTGAAAGATGCTGCCACACTTGTTTGTATATCTATGTTGTTCACTTAACTGCTATATAGACACGGGCTCTAATAACAAGAGGAAGAGATCGTCGAGGATCCATCAGTTCTCGTAACAACCTTCGGAGATAAAATGGAAGGTCCTGCATTCTCTGTTGAAAGAAAACATCTTTCAGATGTCAATTCACAGATACCCACGGCAGGGTCCCAAGATATGAATGGAATTGTATATGAGAATAATATGTTAGAAATGATGCTAGCCTATTTAAAAGATTTTGTGGACATGATTCTATACCTGAATGAGACCATTGGTATGCCCACTAAAAAGGCGATTGTACGTTTCCACCTTTCCTAGAATCTCGGCAACCTCAGGGTCATGACGCCGTCTTAATGAAGCCCCTCCACTCTCCAGGGACCAACAAGGAAATTTGACGACGACATAGGGGGCATCTACATGGCTGAATTGCTGACCCATGATCCCAAACAAGCATAATACAATTGCCTGAACACGAAGAGACAACAAATTAACTACCTGATTACCCTAATATTTTTCGCAAAAGACATCATTATCCAAGCACCCTTTCAATCTTACATAGTTCTTCAAGTAAAAGTATTTATCTTATCAAAAAAATATATATATTTCTAGGTTAGTACAATTCTTACAATGTCGTCAGGAACCATTTTCTTTAAGATCTATCCTTACATTGATATAATTTCACATCAGTGCAATTAGAATGAAAATAACACATAAATATCAGTGCAATTAGAGTGAAAATAAACATAAATAACATAAAAACAATTTTTTCAAACATGTTATACCCAACTTCATTCAGTAAGCAAATATAAAATCTGAACCTGATACCCAAACAAAGATAGAAATCATCAATAGCAAGGTAATTTTGCATAGGATTCATATCGTAAAGCAATTCAACTGTAATTTGGCTTAAGATATTCAGTACTTTCTCACTGTCAATCATCTCAATTTCAAAGAAATGATCATGCTTTAACGGCGTAGTCGCTAATCTTCATCATACATGACCTACCCATCTCAAAAGACTTCATCTTATCCAAGAATATACATATATCCACTTTTATCTATACACATCTCAAGAAATTTAGTAAATTGACACTCGAATTCAATGTTAAAAGCCCGTTTATGGCATAAGCGTCGTGTTTGGCGGCGGAGAAAATGGAGGAAGACAGAATAACAGAGAAATCTTGGTAATTAAGTTTCCAATGAGTCTTTTTATGGTAGGCATTCCAGTTTTCTATCGGGAAAAAAAGAAACTTGATTTTCTGAGATTGTCCCAGTAATCAAACAAAGAAGAAGAAGAAGAAGAAGAAGAAGAAGGAGAAGGAGAAGAATAAGAACGTCACCGCAGAACCAGTGGGAGCAATTGGCTTGACAAGGAGTGTTGAAGTTGCCATGGCACACCGAACAACAATCGTTCGCCGGAGGACCGTCCATCTCTCCGTCTCAGTCTCTTTCTCAGTATTTAACCCTTAATTTAATTTAAAAATTAAATCTTCCTTAAAAAAAAAATTAAATCTCAAAAAAAATAAAAAATTGAAGGGTTGGTCGGAAAGCTACTCCAACCCCTACGGGGTGGCCGGAAAGAGAGAGAGAGCAGAGAGAGAGACTGGGCGAGAGGCAGAGATAGAGAGACGAACGGAGATGGAGAACTGAGAGAGAGATGAGTATTCAAGGTTTAATTTCTGGGTTTTGTTGGGGTTCTGTTCTTATTGATTTTGGGTAAAATTTCACTTAAGCTTGCATTCATTTTTTGGACTATTTTCTTTAAAATTTCTGGACTATTTTGATTTTCTGTTCTTGGCAGAATTGGAATGGGTGGCCGAAATGAATGCAAGCTAAGTGAAATTTTACCCATTCCAATTTCTGCCACAGCAAGTCAAAATAGTCTAGAAATTTCGGCCACCCATTCCAATTCTGCCAAGAACAGCAAATCAACAAAACCCAGAAATTAAACCCACTCTTTCCCATATCCTTGTTTCTCTCATCCCTCTTCCCTTTCCTTTTTGGTTCCTGAATCCTGATAAACACGAGACAGCGAGAGAGAGAGCAGAGACAGCGAGAGAGAGAGAGCTGGGCGAGAGGCAGAGATAGAGAGAGACGAACGGAGATGGAGAACTGAGAGAGATGAGGCCGTGAGGGGGAGGCAGCGCCGTGGGCTGTGTTGAGCAACTGTTTTCAGCCCTATTCCGGCAAGAACTGGTCGGATTGTGGGCATGTTCCGGAGACCATTTACGGTGGAGGTATTTTACGGTAAGTGTATAATTCTTATGATTTTCTTTAGGGTTTATGGACTATTTTGATTTGCTGTTCTTGATAGAATTGGAATGGGTATTCAAGGTTTAGTTTCTGGGTTTTGTTGGGGTTCTGTTCTTACTGATTTTTGGGTAAAATTTCACTTAAGCTTGCTTTAGGTTGAGATTTTGGGGTATTGGTGTTAAGGGACCGAAGTCCTCACGATCGAGCTCTTGCTCGGCTCTTATAACCTCGACTCATGTTTAACTTCATTATTAAATGAGGTGTTTCGTAAACATATATTTGTTTGATTACTAAATAAAGTAAGTTCAACTCGATTCAGTTAGGCTCATGAGTATTTTGTATAAAATTCGAATTAGTAATTGTTCACAGTTACTCATATTAATATTAAAAATTGATGATTTTTTTTTTTTCAAAAAGCATTTTCAATGAAGGAACTATATTTTTATTTAAAATGACTTATCAAAACTCACTTTATTTATTTTACTTAATGAATTTTTAAATGCATCCTACATCCGATTAGTTATATTTTTATCTATATCATTTAATTATTATTATTTATTTTTTATGAGGATTGTATTTTTCCTAAATATCTTTGTTGGGTCATGAATCAACCCCACAGGACCATTCCGACCTGTACTAGGCCCAATGAAGGCCCATGTTCTCAAAGCCCAAGAGCGTCTCGAGCCTCGAGAGCCCACGCAGGCCTCGATCATCCGAGAACGCCTCGAACAGGCAAGAAGGCCTCAGGCCTCGATCACCCGAGAACCGCCTCGGGCCTCGATCACAATATACCACTGATGCTTTGAGCTTAAGGCTTCCGAAGCCCGAAAAGCTAGGGATCAGGAGATTAAATTCAAAGATCCTATCTTATCCGTTCCATTCAAATGCCAAATACCTGAAAGTGCAAGATCAGATATATTATCTACAAGCATTCAAAATTTAAGGTGGCATAACAACCAAATCCTATCTCGATCTCATCAGGTCTTGATACGGATAACTACCCAAATCCCTGATAACAAACTGCCTCGCAGAAAATCAGGGAAGAATCAGTCATTGACAAGGGAACAATCACTCCATGCCTATATAATGCAAGTCACCTCCACATGTTCTGGTAACGCAACTCTAGCACTCTTAAAGCTTCTGTTGTTTCCTCATTATCTCAAAAGTATACACTGACTTAGGCATCGGAGTGTCCCCGCCGGCTCACCCCCGGTCTCTTCGATCCTATTCTTTTCTCTATTGTGCAGGAAAAGTCAAGCTTGGATCATTCATCTGGAAGTCAACAAGCGTGCCACGTCACCAATCGGGAAACTGTGTATCAACAGTTTGGCGCCGTCTGTGGGAACGATAGATTCTTCAATCGCTTCTCATTCATACAAAAATCCGACATGGTGAATACACGCTCTTCACATCCGCCGAATCCTCGTCTGGTGCAACCGCCCCCTAGCGCCCCTGGGGGATCCAATAGTCCAGAATTGGCGGAGTTCTTACGAAACATGGCGGAATCAATGGAGGTTCTTAGGAAGCAGAACGAGGAGCTCAACACTCGGCTCACATTGGCTGAAGCACGGAGTAGCCAGAAAGAAAGGGAGCGCGAGGAACGTCGGGAGAAAGAAAGGCGTGATAGAATCCGCAGGGGAAAACGTACTGTCGATCCTCACCAAGAGGATAATGGGAGCACTGTTCAAGGCGATCGTCGAACGATCCAGGATGAGGAACATCACGACAAGTCCCGACGAGTGGAAGCTGGGGATGGTGGATCTCGTCGAGAAAGGTCTCGGCGCGAGAAGTCCCATGAAGAGGGATCTCGCCGAGACAGGCGCGAAGGAGAGAAGTCTCACCGATCAAAACGACATCATGATAAGTCCCATCATGATGAAACCCGGGCTAGCCTTCAAGAGACAAAGATGAAGGATCTTGAGGACAAGTACGCCAGGATTCTCCGCCGAATTGACGGGGAGGACCCACATCTCACAGCATGGGACATGCTAGAAGACGACAGCCTCCCATTCACGGACCGGGTCAAAACGTACCCTATGCCTGATAAATTCAAAATGCCGCGGATAGAGAAGTATGACGGGAGCGGAGATCCACAGGCACACTTGGAATCATTCCGAGAACATCTCATCCTACACGGCACTCCCGACGAAATTGCATGCAGAGCTTTCCCCCTGACTCTGAAAGGGGTAGCCAAGGATTGGTTCACTGACCTTCCCCCGAAGTCAGTGGGCACCTTCAAAGAATTGGGACGATTGTTCCTGACGCAATTCCTGGCGACACGGAAGAGAAAGAAGAGTGTCACTTGCTTGTTAACTCTTCGCCAGGGACGGGAAGAGTCCCTGAAAGACTTTATGCTTCGCTTCAACAAAGAGAAGCTCGAGGTAGACAGCCCGGATGACAAAACAATGCTCAACGCGTTGATGCAGGGCGTAAGAGCCGAAGGGCCGTTGATGGCAGAAATTGGGAGGAAGAATACCCAAAAGGTTACCCTCCCTCAATTCATGAAGTTGACTGAGGAGTTCATTCACCAGGAGGAATTGGTGGGGACCCTCCTTAAGGCCCAGACACTGGAAGAGCAGTCCAAACAGGAAAGCAAAAAGCCCCCAGTAGCGCCTAAACCAAAAGAAGAAAAGAATTCTCGGAAGACGGAGAAGAAGCCGGGACCTCTTTTTGTAAAGAGCGAACCTCGAAAGACCGAACGCCCAAGGTTCCAGCCAGAAGCCTTCACCCCCTTAAACGCCAGCTACACTGAAGTGTTTATGGCTATAAAGGGGGATCCAGAATTCAGGTGGCCACAAAAAATGAGGGCAGAGCCATCCAGACGGAATCCGAACAAGTTTTGTGAATACCATGATGATCATGGGCATTCGACGGAGGAGTGCATTTCTCTTCGTAGGGAAATCGAGACCTTTGTCCGAAATGGGAAGCTGGTCAGGTTCCTAGCGCAGGAGCGAGTTCGAGAAGCGAACCAACGAGGACACCAGCCAGCAGAAGGCAACCGAGAAGGCCTCGGACATAATGGGCAGAGGCGACAAAACCCGAATCCAGGGGAGAATAGGTATGATCGAGAAGGCGAGCAGAGGCCTCTCAGAAATCAAGAAGTAGTCCGAGAAATCCATACCATCTCGGGCGGAGTTGCAGGTGGTGGGGAGTCCAACTCAGCAAGAAAGGCTTACGCAAGAAGCATGCACGGCGAAGTGTTTTCCTTACACCGGCCTGCAAAGACAGCCAGGACCGATTCTGTGGTGTTGTCTTTCTCCGAAGATGATGCTCGGGGGGTTGTAATGCCCCATGATGATGCTCTGGTGGTAACTCTGACAGTTGCTAACCACGGAATCCATCGAATTCTGGTCGATAACGGGAGCTCCGCAGATATTTTATATTGGCCAGCTTTTCAGCAGATGGGAATTGATCGCAACAGGATCAAACCATTCAGCTCCCCGCTAGTTGGATTTGGCGGGGAGGTGGTATTCCCAATAGGGATTATTCCCTTACCAGTGACAGCAGGGACTGCGCCGAGGCTATCCACAGTAATGGTGGATTTCTTGGTAATTGATCGACCCTCCGCCTACAACGCCATTATGGGTCGACCAGCATTAAATAAGTTGAAGGCTGCTACCTCAACTTACCACCTCATGATGAAGTTCCCAACAGAGGAAGGAGTTGGAGTCGTACGAGGTGATCAACTTGCCGCGAGGAAGTGTTATAACACCTCCTTGAAAAAGGTTTCGGACCCGACAACGCTCACTGTATCCTCGGTGTCCGAGGCCAAGGGAGAACCAGTAGAGCCGCTCGAAGAGGTGTCAGTGGGGGAAGGAAGAGTACTGCAGATAGGAACGTGTCTTTCCCGAGAAGCTCGAGAAGGCCTCGTGACCTTCCTCCAAAGAAATTTGGAAGTGTTCGCCTGGTCACATGAAGACATGCCAGGCATTAGCCCTGAGGAGATAGTCCATGTATTGAATGTGGACCCTGACGTGAGGCCAATAAAACAGAAGAGAAGAAAATTCGCACCTGAGAGGGTCGAAGCTGTGGCAGTAGAGGTAGAGAAGCTCCTGAAAGCACAGTTCATCCAGGAGGTCTATTATCCCGATTGGCTAGCCAATGTAGTCCTTGTAAAGAAATCTAACGGGAAATGGAGGATGTGTGTAGACTTCACCGACCTCAATAAAGCATGTCCTAAAGACAGCTTTCCTCTCCCCCGCATTGATGCATTGGTTGATTCTACCTCAGGGTACGAATTACTCAGTTTTATGGATGCGTTCTCGGGTTATAACCAAATCCTTATGCATCCAGAAGATCGGGAAAAGACTGCATTCATCACAGATCGAGGCCTTTATTGTTATAAGGTCATGCCCTTCGGGTTGAAGAATGCAGGCGCCACATACCAACGACTTGTGAACAAGATGTTCCAAGCCCAAATTGGAAGAAACATGGAGGTATACGTGGACGACATGTTGGTAAAGAGCACGGAATCGGTTGGCCACATCCACGACCTCCAAGAAGCGTTTGAGACGCTGAAGGCGTATAAGATGAAATTGAACCCCGCTAAGTGCGCTTTCGGGGTATCTTCTGGAAAGTTCTTGGGCTACATGGTCTCGAGCCGAGGGATAGAAGCCAATCCCGAGAAGATTCAAGCCATATTAGAGATGCAGCCCCCAAAAACCACGAAGCAACTACAACAGCTTACTGGGAGGTTAGCAGCCTTAAACCGGTTTATCTCCCGATCCACTGACAGATGCCTTCCTTTCTTCAAAACCTTAAGAAAGGCCTTTGAGTGGTCAAGTGCATGCGAGGAAGCCTTTGCTCAGTTAAAAGAATATTTGGTGAGCCCTCCTCTGCTGAGTAGAACGATCCCAGGTGAAATGTTGTATTTGTACTTGGCTGTCTCTCCCACAGCAATCAGTGCCGCCCTTATCCGAGAAGATGAAGGAGTGCAGAAGCCGGTGTATTTTGTGAGCAAGGCACTTCACGGCGCGGAAGAAAGATACCCTCAAATCGAGAAGCTAGCGTTTGCTCTTATTATGGCCTCGAGGAAGCTTCGGCCATATTTTCAAGCTCACACAATCCGAGTCCTCACGGAATACCCACTCAGAAAGGTAATGCAGAAGCTGGATCTATCAGGGCGATTGGCAAACTGGGCTATTGAATTGGGTCAATTTGACCTAGAATTTGTCCCGAGGAATGCGATCAAAGGTCAGGCCCTTGCAGATTTTTTAGCTGAGTTCACTAACATGCCGGAAGTAGAAGACTCGAAAGATGAGAGAAGGTGGATCATCTATGTTGATGGCTCGTCGACAAAGAAAAATGGAGGAGCAGGAATAGTGCTTTTCACTCCGGAAGGAAAGGAGATAAATGGATCCGTGAAGTTAGAATTCAGGACCACCAATAACGAAGCAGAGTATGAGGCTGTCATAGCAGGCCTCGGACTGGCCCAAGAACTCGGAGCCGCTTCCGTGGAAATACGGAGTGATTCTCAAGTCATTGTGGGCCACATCCGAGGAGAATTTGAAGCAAAAGGGGAAAGAATGAAGAAGTACTTGGCGAAGGTCCAAAGCATGCAAGTGTCTTTCCAGAAGTTCACCATCACCAAGATCCCCCGTGCAGATAACGAAAAAGCAGACCGCTTGGCCCGCATGGCCTCTGCAGAGTACACCGAAGTTGAAGAGAACACTACTTTTGTAGAAAGTTTAATAACACCTTCGATATCCGACGAAGCCTCGGTTGTCAACACTGTCGAGGAGGCCTCGGACTGGAGGAGGCCAATTATTGACTACTTGGAGAAGGGAAGTCTACCGTCCGAGAAGAGAACGGCCCTACAATTAAGGATGAGGGCTGGAAGGTTCACTATGGTTAACGGTATGCTCTACAAGAGAGGATTCACACTGCCTCTCCTAAAGTGTGTTTCTCCCGAGGAAGGAAACTATATACTCCGAGAAATCCACGAGGGAATATGCGGAAGTCATTCTGGGGCACGAGTATTAGCACACAAAGCAGTAAGAGCGGGTTTCTATTGGCCTAACATGAGTAAGAACTCAACAGAAATTGTCAGAAATTGCGACAAGTGCCAACGATTTGCTAATGTCGCCAAGCAACCCCCGGAAGAATTAAGTTCAATCTCTTCTCCTTGGCCCTTCTCACAATGGGGGGTAGATATAGTGGGACCCTTACCCCGAGGAAAGGGGGGTGTTCGATTTGCAGTAGTGGCGGTGGATTATTTTACTAAATGGGCAGAAGTTGAGCCCCTAGTAAATATAACGGCTAAAAACATCGAACGGTTTTTATGGAAGAATGTCGTCTGCCGCTATGGTGTACCGCATGCATTTGTTACTGACAATGGAAAGCAGTTCGACTGCGAACCATTCCGGAAGTGGTGTGCCGAACTTCATATAAGAAACTACTTCTCGTCCCCGGGGCATCCTCAAGCAAACGGGCAAGTAGAGGCTACCAATAAAACTATCTTTAAAATTTTAAAGAAAAAATTGGATAATAGAAAAGGAGATTGGGCAGACGATCTCCCGGAAGTCTTATGGGCTTATCGAACTACAAAGAGAACCCCTACAGAAGAGACCCCTTACGCTCTAGCATTCGGAACAGAAGCGATTATTCCGGCAGAGATAGGGTCGAGAAGCTTCAGGGTGGAATTATACAGAGCAGAGTCAAACGATGAAGGACTCAAACTCCATCTGGATTTACTGCAGGAGAAGCGAGACCACGCTCAAGTCACTATGTCCGCTTACCAGGAAAGAGTGGCAAGGTATTTTAACAAAAAGGTAAAGCCTCGGAACTTCAAGATCGGGGATCTCGTTTTGCGCAAGATTACTCTCGCCACTAGAGACTCATCCGAGGGAAAACTGGCTCCAAATTGGGAGGGCCCTTACAGGGTGATTGATTGCCAGAGACCAGGAGCGTACCATCTAGAAGACCAAATGGGAAAAGTCCTTCCGAGGCCTTGGAATGCAGAACATTTAAAGAGATATTTTTCTTAAAAATGTAATTTATCTTTGAGCCAATCATTACTTTATCTTTTTAAGTATGATTTATATTCAATAAAAGAACTCCCGAAGTTTATCATCACAAATGAAAAAGAGAAAAATTCCCAGTGTTCAACTCTCGAGACCCTCTCGAGTGTCCGAGACCACGTTCTCGGATAACTCCAAATGGGATCGAGGCTCAACACTTGGAACATTTCACAAGTGTTCAACTCTCGAGACCCTCTCGAGTGTCCGAGACCACGTTCTCGGATAACTCCAAACGGGATCGAGGCTCAACACTTGGAACATTTCACAAATGTTCAACTCTCGAGACCCTCTCGAGTGTCCGAGACCACGTTCTCGGATAAATCCAAATGGGATCGAGGCTCAACACTTGAAACATTTCACAAGTGGTCAACACTCGAGACCCTCTCGAGTATCCGAGACCATGTTCTCGGATAACTCCAAATGGGATCGAGGCTCAACACTTGGAACATTTCACAAGTGGTCAACACTCGAGACCCTCTCGAGTATCCGAGACCATGTTCTCGGATAACTCCAAATGGGATCGAAGCCTAATACTCACAGAAGAAACAACACGAAAAGTGGAAAGGCAGATAAAGCAAATATAGAAATGCGAAAGAAAGGTATTTATTAATATTGATTAATGAATGTCTGTACAAAAGAATGATCGTGTAAAATTACAAAAAAAAATCATCATCTATCCTATGGACAATCTATGAGTCCCCTTGAGGAGCAACAGGGGGGTCTCGATCAACGGAAGAAGCCTCAGCATTCTCGGATGCCTCCCTAGCTTCTTCCTCTTGGGCAGCCTCGGGCCCAAGGGCTGGCGGCTGGTAGTCAAATTCATTAATGCCAGCAGCGTCGGGCATCTCCTCTCTTCCCAAGGAAACAAGACGAACCATGGCCTCGGTGGTGCAGGGGATGTTTTCGATATTAACAGAGTTCAGGTCCACTCTCTGAGCTGGGTCCCTCCACCAAGTCCTGAACGTCTCGAACCCTAGGTAAATCCCGTCGGCCCAGGCGGCATCTCTTATCCTTGACGCAAAGGACAGCTGATGCAGATAGTTCGCCGCCTTCGCTCGAGCTTCCTTCAGCTCTCGCCTCTGCTTCTTATGCTTGTCCGAGAAGTGCCTGTACCTCTCCTAGGCGATAAGCTTGCCCTTTGAGACCCTTTCGACCGTGGAGCGGCTCTCCTGCAGCTGCTCGGTGGTCTCGGCATGCTTCTCCTCGAGCTGCCCCAACTCCTCTTTTAATATGGAGTGGTCCTCCTGGAGCACCGCATGCTTCGCCTGCAGGGCGGCATGGCTCTCTTGCAGAGCCGAATGTCTGACCCTTAGGCCCTCGAGTTCCTCGGACATGGCGGCACGTTCAGCTCTGGCCCGGTCCCTGGCCATAGAGGCCTCGAAAGCCTCGCACTCCATTACCTTCGAGTGCTCCGCTAATACCCGAAGGTCGTCCTCGTGCTTGGCGACGACTGCCTTGAGCTTGGCATTCTCCTTTTCGGCCTCCGCCAGCTTCTTCCTCAGATCCTCTGCACCGCCATCCGTTGAGACCTTCCTGAAGTGGCAGTACAGGATGGTCGACCTGAGGAAGGCCTACGAGTAACAAAAGTAGTGTTAGAACCCAAACAAGAGACAAAAATAATAATACTGTGGCAAAAAACTTACCAAGAACTGCATGGTCAGCATCTCCTCGGCCATGCCTCGGGTCGAGATGTCACGCCCCTTCAGCTGGAGCTTCTCGTGGTCGACCATATCCACCACGGCCTTGAAGGGATTTCCCTTCAAGTCTCCTCCAAGCTTCGCCAACTTCCTTCTGAAGGTCCAGTTTGCCCCTTCTGGCTGAATCTCCGATGTACTCTCGGAGGACCCAGAAGCCTCGAATGCGCCATCAGCCCGAGGCCTCTTCGGAGCAGAGGCCTCCTCCGCCTGGTCAAGACTCGGACACCTTGGCCTTTTTGGAGTCGGAGCCCGAGAAGAGGCCCCTTGCTCAGGAATTGGGGACAAAGGCTGTTGGGGGGTCCTTAGAGCGACCATGTTGGGAGGCCCCATGTTGTCATCCGCCATCCCGACGGAATCAGATGACTCCGCATAGATGTCCTCCAAGATGTGCTGGATGTTGGAGCTCAGGGGATTATTCACCCCAGAAGGGATCGGCCCCTCAGGCACTTGCAGAGGCTCCTCGGCCTGTCCCATTATGTTCACTGGGACAGCGAGGATTGGCTCGTTCGCCAGGAATGCAGCTACCTCCTCTACTCGAGGCACTGAGGGGGGAGGCACTCGACTCCTTCGAGCCGCTAGAATACCCGCCACGTTGTTTGTCTTGGCGGTAGGAGCAGCAGTCTCAGCCACGCGAGCTGCTGGCTCAACCACGGGAGCTGCTGGCTCAACCGTTGGAACTGCCGAATCAGCCCCCACTGCCTGCTTCCTCTTTCGGACGAGGGGTACCTCGATCACCTCAATGTCTGACTCCTCCTCGGCAGCAGGTGTAGGCTTCGGGATTACCTTGACGGGCTCCTCACCCTCTGACTCATCCTCGTCAGCCAGCCTTAAGGCTCTGGCCACCTTAGGAGGGGTCCTTGTCTTTCTCTTTCCTCCCATCGGGCTCTTCCTAATTAGGGGCGCGATTGGTAGAGTCGGTGGAGTAAGAGGCCTCGGCTCCCGTATCTGGAATTTTCCCCCAGTTTGAATGGGGTAGACGGCCTTCTTGGATTTTTCGGGCTCGATCAAGACGCCCTTGCCCTTGTCAGGCCTTATACTTCTGCCCTTCTCGGCCTCTTTGGCTGAGTCTTTCCGCGGAGTGTTACCCCGGGTATTCGCCGCCGGAGGATCAGGGTGGGCAGGACCCCGTATGTGCTGCTCTCTGAGCGCCACCGCCACATGTCCAGCGGGCTCATAGACCATCTCCATAAGCCTCGGCATCATGCCGAGCACAGCATAGTTGAGGCAGGAGGGGTGCTTCCTAGTCCACTGAAGGACATCGTTAACCCGAGCCACCTCCTTTGGCGTCAGGTGTGGTTCTTGAGAACCCTTCTCGGAAAGATAGTTCACGTCCCGAGGAACTCTGAATTCGGTGGCCTTTTCTGTAGGAGCAAACTCCCACTGCCCCGAGGCGAAGAAGAATTTGTTCTTCCATCCTCGATTACTAGAGTACTTAGTCTCCAGAACTATTAATTTACCCTTACGGGTTTGAATGTTGTAAACCCCGCCTCCTGGGTTTTTATGAACGCGGTGTAGGAAGAGAAACTCCCTCACCGTTAGCTGATGCCCCTTACCCAACGCGAGGGGCCACAATACCATGCAGCCGTAGAGGTACCTCCAGGCGTTTGGAGCGAGTTGGTGGGGAGCCAAGTCCAGATAATGGAGTAATTCTCGGACCATGGGGAGAAAGGGAAGGCGAAAACCTGCTTGAAACATCGCCTCGTACACGCAAACCTCGTGGCGGTCTGTACGAGCAATGGCGCCCTCCCTTTTCTCTTCGAACCGCAGGGAAATGAACGGGGGAATGAAGCACTCCCTCCGAATCCGGCGCTCGTCAGCTCGAGATACTTTGCTGACCCATGTGGCTGGGTGAGATTCACCAAGTCCGTCAGAGTCTTCACCGCCTTTTGTCATTTTTCTGAGAAAAGTATGTGAAGAAGAAGAGAACGAAGAGAATGAAGAGAAGAAGAGAAGATGCTTCAGAGAAAACAGAAAACTCGCAAAGAAAAGTAATGAAAATAATTCTTGGTGGGAGAATTTATAGATGGAACAGAGAAGACGAGACGTCAGCGCGGTTTAAGAGGAAGCAGCGAAGAGTCGTACCTCGAATCCCTGAAAAAACGGTTCGAATCCTCGACGGCGATTCGGTTTTTAAGACTGACAACTGCCAGCCGCTCGAGCAACCACTGACAGCTCGACACGCGGCACAACCTCGAGATTTGAATCGCCGCATTTAATGCTCGGCGCCTCCTCGAACCTAAGCGTCTCGAGCATTTTTGGCGGGAAATTTCAAAAAAAAAAAAAAAAAAAAA